>CM062819.1:1945545469-1946145469 GCA_031772625.1 Pinus tabuliformis | reverse complement strand
GGTGGACCGGTCCGGTCACCGGTTCCGGTTTTAAAAACATTGTAGAATTCATGGTTTCTATGCTCTGCCTTTAAGTTTGCTTAATATCTATGTTTTCATATGTTTAAGGAGAACTCTCGATGGTTTCTTGCTCTCCTTAGCTCCTCACCGGTCATTTCTATCCATTCACTTATTTCAAAGGCATCAAGACAATCTCCTACCTTGCCCCAAAAAGACCTCTGCAAAAACTGTGTCTCATCCCCGCACCCAAAATTGCTGTGCTCAGTTTTCCAACAAAACTCTAAAAATTTAAAATCAAACTTTCCCTATCAGTTTACTAGCCTAAAATCAGTGTTCTTTATTGGTCATCTCAGCCCTTTGAAGACCTTTTGCCGAGATAGACCCGGAGAGAGCCCTCTCCTGTCCCCGTAGGGCTAGCTACGAGGCTAAGTGGTTTGATGTTGCCTTGGATTTTGCCTTCCTCAGCCTGAGGCAAATTCGAGCGCTGACAGACTCCTTATCCAGGAGAAAAGGAATGGTAGACTTTTCGGGCTAAAAGTAAACGATCACTGTTACCTCACACATCTTCTATTTGTGGATGATGTCCTCATTTTCCTCAATGGTAACATCAGAGACTCGACATCTTTTGCAAATGCTCTCTCTCTTTTCACTAGGGCTACGGGTATGTTGGCTAATCAGGGGAAATCCACTATCTCCCTATCTTTAACTTCCATTCAAGAGTCTCGTTTTGCCCAACATCACTTTCCTTATAACATCCTTCCACTTGATCAGGGCTTCAAATACCTGGGTTTCTGGATCAAACCATTGAGTCAAAAAATAGCTGATTGGATCTAGTTGGTCATCAAACTGGAGAAAAGGTTGACTCATTGGAGCCACCATTTTTTATCTCGAGCAGGTAGATTGGGCCTCATCAAATCTGTGCTGGAGGCTACGCCTGTTTTCTGGATGTCTCTAGCTTGGATTCCCAGGAACATACTTGCTCATCTTCAACAAATCTGTAGCAGATACCTATGGAATGGGCATCAAGATAAGAATATATTTGCATGGGTGAGCTGGGAAAAGACCGCATTGCCAAAACAATGGGGTGGTTGGGGTTTAAAAGACCTTAGCCATTTTTCCCAAGCCTTGGCTGCCTCAATGGAACAAATCAAGCATCTCATCTATTTGGAAAGCACTGCTACATTCCCTACCTATCATTCGCAATCATCTGGCCTGGCGGATAAACGATGGAACAAAAGCTCTGTTGGTACTATTTTATTGCCATTCTTTTCTTCTAAAAATCCATCATTTATCTATCATTTTCTCCCATAAACCCCTCATGGTCCATTGAAATTGATTAATGAAGCATTATAATTGTTATTTTACATTAAATTTAATTTATGGATTTTTATGTTAAAAATTGGAAATTTTCAACAAAATTACGGGATGTCATGACTTCCTGTAATTGGTTTATGTTGTGACACGTGGCATGGCAGGAAAATCAAAACAAAGGTAGGGACGTTATCACGGATGTACATACATGGTGAAAGATCTATTCAGCATCGCATCTGGAGCTCCTGGATACATGGTCAATGCTAGTCAAACCCAGCCTTTTTGGTCATAAAAGTAGCAAAAAGCCAAAGTTACCTAAATTGATTTCGTTTTGTTTTAGAAATCAGTTAAGATTAGAAAAAAAAAAAAAACAAAAATCGCCTTTTTGACAGCAAAAGCATAAACATCTGCGTGATAATGTATATACATTCGATTGTAAACCTTAAGGAATGTTAGTGAACGAAGGATAATAGATTTGAGCAGGCTTAAGACTGCGTATTCCAGAACTCTGTTCTTGCATGTAATTGATTTCCAGACTTTAATCACAGGCAGCGTTTCATCATTCCAGTGTTTTATGTGTTAATGGTTTCATCATCTGAAGTTTTCTAAGTGTACCATCAACGCGTGGACGGGCCCTACATGGGGACTGGTATACTTTCATTTCATTTTCATAGCATTTAGACTTCAGATCTGAATAGCGTTTGATGCCATTTCTTTGCTTGTGAATTAATTAATTCGATTAGAAGTTCTTGCGAGTGTTATTGTATGATTCATGGTGATAGCTTGAAAATTCAATTGCTAAATTATTGAACAAGATCTTGTAAAAGGTTTAATTGAACAGTGAATTTCAAAGTATCTCTATGGACTCTATTTTCATGAGTTTGAGTTTTAGTATGCTTAAAAGAGTTTTTGGTTTTCATGAATGCTTAGTGTGTTAGCTGGAAAGAGTTTTTGTGAACTATATCCTTGTAAGAGGATTGAAGACTCAGACTAGTAACACTCTGTTTTAGAACAGCTAATTAAATTAGAGGATATAGGTGTTTAAATTGTGGAAGGAAACATATTCTAGTCTCTTGTAAAAGAGTGTTGTAGCCTGTCACAGTAGACACTTATCTAGGTAGATGAGATCCTTTTAGGTCTATAAATTTTAGACACGTGCCTCTAAGTTTACTTACCTTGGTTGACATTAAATTTAGTCTAATCTAGACCCCTGGATTGGTCACTACATTTTGGCGCCGTTGCCGGGGAGGCGCAGCTAGAGGATTTCTAAAAAAAAAATAAACAAAAACAAACAAAAACATAGATTTAATTTTAATTCATCATTTTAGAAGTCATGTTTGCTTATGTCTAGATCTAGAGATGATAAAGGTAGATTCATAAAAACCCCCCATCCCAAAACTAACCTACCACCAGGAGCAGACCCTTTAGGAAAAATTGAACACACAACACCAGCTGAGAAAGTCACCATACAAAAATTAGAGGATAAATAGAAATCAGGGCAAAGACTCACACTCATTGAGAGACAAATTCTATTGGCACACGAATCACAGAAGAAACATCTCCTTGAATCCTCTATAAAAAGAGAAAGTAGCATAATAACTCAACAATCTCTCCTTGAACCTACTGATTTTGAAAAATCTCAAGAAGGAGAAAAATCACTAGAACAACTTCTCTTTGAAACAAGTGACACTGAACAAGTAATTAAATCAACAGAGGAATCTATCAAAATGGCTGAAGAAGGAGATGGATCAGCAAGAGGACCACAAAATCAAGGTCGAAGAGAGGAGGAAGAGTTAACCTTTAAATTTCCTATTCAAGAACCAGGAGAAGATGAGGAAATAAAAATGAAAAACATACCTCCATCTGTGTTACGAAACTTTTATGGCATGGCTTTAGAAGATCTAGATTCATTCTTGTTTGAATTTGACATAGAATGTCAAACATATGGTTACACAGATGATACCCATAGGCTTAGACTCTTCCCAGCAACATTAAAAGCATCAGCATTAAGATGGTTCATGGGACTTGGTGAACATGCAATAACTGATTGGGATGGCATGAGAAGAATATTCCTAAAGAAATACCAACCTTATTGCAGATCGAAAGATTCTAAAGATGATATCTTTAGGATGAATCAACAAGAGGATGAAAATTTAGAGGAGTATTTGGAACGATTTGTTTACAATTTGCAAAAATCAAAACATAGGACCATGTCTCTTGATTTGATTCGAACAATATTTTTGAAGGGCATTCGAGAGGAATACTTAGATGATCTTAATTTGATGGGCAAAGGTGATATTTCCACTTTACCTTTCGAAGAAATTGTTGATTTATGTGAAAAGTATTCAAGGAGCAAAGCTAGATATGGAAAAAGAGCTCTATCATCTAAAGCCACAAAATCTGCTTCAGCAAGTGTCACAAGGGCTGAAATAGGAAACCTGTTAGAAGAATTCAAAACAGATCTATTAAGTACCTTAGGAACTCAAATTGACACTCTGAAAGCCAAGAAAAGACAAGAAAAGGAAGATTAATTAATGGCTGTCTTTTGTCCAAAATGCCGGAAGAAACATGCCTTGAAAGACTGCCCATTAGAAAACATTCAAGTTTGCTCCTTTTGTACTAAAAATCATGATATATTTCATTGCTCTAAAGTCAAGATTTTGCAGAATTGTAATGTGGAAGCAGCTAACATAGATATGGAGAATGCGTATTTCATGGGCGCTAAGAGACCGTGGCAACCTAGACCTCCCCCTCCAGGTATGTTTCCAAACCAAAATTTGCAATTTCTTGCACAAGATCAGATGTATGCTCAGAATTCTTGGAATGTGCCCATGCCATGGCAACACCAAAATTACCCACAGCAACAATGGAGACCATTTCAACAGTACTCTCAACAATATCAACCATACCAACAGTATTCTCAGCCATATCAACAGTATCATCAGCCACATTCGCAATCTCCTCAAACATATCAGCAATATCCTCAGCAGCAAGTTGTTTATCAACCCCAAAAAACTCAACAAGCATTGCCTGCTCCTCCACCAATAAATCCACCTCACTTACAACTCCCATCTAACCAACAACCTCCTAGACCCACTTAGATTCTTGCTCAGCCTGCACCAAATCCAAATAATAGAGCAGAGAGACCAGCTTACGATGTACATGAGGGACCATCATATCCCACATTACCTTTACAAAATATCAATTTGAGGTCTGGTAAGGTACTTCAAAAAGAACCTCCAATAGCTGAAAAACAAGAAGAAAACGAAGAAAATGAAAATGAAACTCCAACTCAAAGGAAACAAAATGATGACATCAAAAATAAACAAATGCAACCATTGCATCCACCACCTTTTCCAGAACGATTGGTCCAAGCAAAACTTCCCATGTCTATACCACAATTTGATGTTTTAGATGAGCTAAAGAATGTCTATATAAAAATTCCACTATTGCAAGCCATAAAAGACATTCCCATATACACTAAAGCAATCAAAGAACTGTGCCTCAAGAAGCCTACCAGGAAAAGAATTGATCGACAAACTATTCATGTTATTGGACATTTAGCTGGCCTTATGACAAACACCATTTCAATGGAAAAGTATGTTGATCTTGGTATTCCCAGAGTCACTACAATCATTAACAACATACATATTCCAAACACCTTAATTGACCTTGGGGCCGCAATAAATGTGATGACTCTTGAAACAATGAAGACATTGCAGCTCACAAACTTGCAGCACACAACAATTGTTCTAGAACTAGCTGATAGGTCTAAAGTGATTCCTGAAGGGATTTTGGAGGACATAATTGTTTCATTGGACTCTTGGGAGTATCTAGTGGACTTTTTAGTTCTTCAGCCAAAATCTAATTTAGGAGGACACCCCATCATCCTTGGTAGACCATGGTTAGCAACTGCTGATGCATTCATAGGATGTAGATCGGGTAATATGATTATCTCACGAGGAACTGAAAGGAAACAACTCACTCTTTACCCATCAGCACAATCACCAGCAGTAGCACACAATTTATGGCTTGATGATAAATACAATGATAAGGAAGAAGTTCAATTTGTTTTCAGCATCAATCAAATCTATGATTTTCAAGAACATAATAATGATGATTTGGTAGAATTGTTCCTTTCTCAACCTGATATTTCTGAAGAATTAAGAAATGACCAATACCATGCTGCAGATGAACTTTTGGCACAGAATTTTCAGGAAACATGTACCATTCATTCTTTGCAAACAACATTTCAGAACATTTTTCCCATTCAATCTATCACAAACACACAGAGCAAGACCATAGAGATTCGTCCCAGAAAAACTTTGAATATTAGCACTCACCTAGACTCATCTCAGGAGGAAAAATTGATTCAATTATTGAGAAAATATCAGAAAGCATTTGCTTGGGATTACACCGATATGCACGGAATTCACCCTGAAACATGTACTCACCATATTTACACGGATAGTAATATCAAACCAGTGAGGCAACCGTAGAGAAGAATGAATCCCATACTTCAGGATATTGTTAGAGATGAATTACAAAAACTATTGAAAGTCAATTTTATTTATCCTATCTCTGACAGTCAGTGGGTATCCCCATTGGTAGCAGTGCCCAAGAAAAATGGCAAGTGGAGAATTTGTGTTGATTACAGACAATTGAACAAAGCAACCCTCAAAGATTATTTCCCACTGCCATTTATTGACCAAGTGCTAGATACATTAGCTGGGAAATCATCATTCTCTTTTCTTGATGGTTTCAGTGGCTATAACCAGATCAAGATAGCCTTAGAGGACCAGGACAAAACCACTTTTACTTGTCCCTGGGGCACTTATGCTTATAATGTTTTACCATTTGGACTTTGCAATGCTCCAGCTACATTTCAGAGAGTTGTATTAGCTATTTTTGTTGATTTAGTTCATGAATGTGTTGAAGTTTATATGGACGATTTTTCAGTGTATGGTAATTCATTCGAGCATTCATTAAAAAATCTTGAAAAAGTTTTGAAGAGATGTATTGAAGCAAATCTGTCCCTGAGCAATGAAAAGTGTTTTATGATGTTAAATGAAGGGATAGTATTAGGTCACTATATTTCTTCTCAAGGCATTAAAGTTGATCCATCAAAAATCCAGATCATTGTCAATTTTCCAATTCTGAAGACTCAAAAAGAGGTAAGAAGTTTTCTTGGGTATGCAAGCTATTACAGAAGGTTTATTGAACATTTTAGTAAAATAGCTTCACCTATGTTTAAGCTTCTAGCAAAAGATACACCTTTCAACTAGAATGAGAATTGTCAGCAAGCATTTGAAACACTCAAAGAAAAGTTATCAACCACACCAGTCTTAAAAGGCCCTAACTGGACCCTACCATTTCACATCTTTACAGATGCATCTGATAATGCAGTAGGTGCCTCATTAGGCAAAAAAGAAGAGTCTTTCAATTATGCCATCTATTTCATTAGCAAAAATCTAACACCTGCAGAATTAAACTACACAGTCACTGAAAAAGAAATGCTTGCCATCATACATGCTGTGAATAAATTCCAACATTATATCACTGGTTATGAGGTTTTTGTACATACTAATCACTCTGCCATTAAGTATTTAATGAATAAACCAATCACTAATGGCAGAGTTACCAGATGGTTGTTATTATTACAGGAATTTAATATTACAGTGTTAGATAGACCAGGTAAGGAGAATCAGGTGGCAGATTTTCTTTCTAGACTGCAAAATTCAGGTGAGGTTGTTCCGGTTGAAGATTCTTTTCCAGATGAAAATTTATTTGCAATTTCAATAGTGAATCCTTGGTATGCTGACTTAGCCAACTATTTGTCAACAGGAAAAACACCTCCATATTTTACTCCAAAGGAAAAGAAGAGGTTGATCAAACAAAGTGCTAGATATTCATGGGTTAATGGAGATTTATTTTACACCGGTTATGATATGATTATTAGACGATGTGTAAGAAATGATGAAATAATTGATATTTTAAAATCTTGCCATGATGAACCATGTGGTGGGCATTTTGCAGCCAAAAGAACAGCATTCAAGATTCTCAGTCTTGGATACTATTGGCCATCTATTTTTAAGGATTCCAAGAAGTATGTGAAAAGTTGTGATAGCTGTCAAAGAATGGGTAGACCAACAGCTACAGATGAAATGCCACTTCAGCCTCAAGTACATTTAGAGCCATTTGAAAAATGGGCTCTAGATTTTATAGGACCCATCAATCCAACTTCAAAAGGTAAAAAGTACATCTTAGTATGTACTGATTACATGACAAAATGGGTTGAAGCCAAAGCACTAGTCCGGGCAACTGAACAAACAGTTGTAAACTTCCTTTTTGAAGAAATTTTTGTAAGGTATGGAGTACCAAGGGAGATAGTGATGGATCAAGGTACTCAGTTTACCTCAAAGCTAGTCAAAGACATCACAAAAAAATATAAAATCAAGCACAGGAAAAGTACACCTTACCATCCACAGGCCAATGGCCAGGTGGAATCTACCAATAAAACATTGGAAGAAATTATCACTAAGACCGTAGCAATGAACAGAAAGAATTGGGAAGAGAAGCTCAAAGATGCACTCTGGGCTTACAGAATCATGTGGAAAACACTACAGGATTTACACCATATCAGTTGGTGTATGGAAAAGAGGTATTGCTTCCTATTGAATTTAAAATTCATACTTATAAGATGGTTGCAGATTTAGGTATTGATCTGAATGAAGCACAAAAAGAGAGAATTCGGCAATTGAACCAGTTAGATGAAATGAGGCAGCAAGCAGAAGAGACAACAATCCTAATGCAGAAACAAAGGAAGCAGTGGCATGATGCACACATTAAAAAGAAACAGTTCAAAGAAGGAGACTGGGCTTTACTCTTTGACTCTAAATTCAGAGATCATAAAGCCAAATTTACCACACATTGGATGGGCCCATATGAAATAGTTCAAGTATATGAAAATGGATCAATCAAGATTACTACCATTGATGGAGAAGGCAACACCTTTCTTGTCAATGGCCATCGGTTGAAACTCTATCATAAGCCCATCAACAAGGAGGATTTTATTCACACTGTATCTCAGCAAAGGGAGGTTGAGATATTGCAGCCTTCAGATGTGATATCTCTACCTTAGTTCATTCAACTTCATTTAAAAAAACAAAAAAAAAACAAAAAAAACAAAAACA
Organism: Pinus tabuliformis; assembly: GCA_031772625.1. NCBI lineage: Eukaryota > Viridiplantae > Streptophyta > Pinopsida > Pinales > Pinaceae > Pinus > Pinus tabuliformis. The sequence continues at coordinate 1,946,136,965 of CM062819.1, read as the reverse complement.
AAAAAAAACAAAAACAAAAAACAAAAAACAAAAAACAAAAAACAAAAAACAAAAACAAAAACAAACAAACAAACAATAACAGTTTAGATGTGAAAACCAGACTCTGGCACACTCTAACCCAGAATTCTTACTAGAAAACCAATCATTTGGCTGGTAAGAATTCTTTGTTCTACTTGTTTCCTGTTTTTTATCCATTCAATAATGACTTGAGGAGAAGTCAAAGCATTAGTGGGGGAGAAGAATCAGCATTTTGTTTTCCCTATCTCATCTCCTCATTTTTATATCTTCAAGGAATTTGTTTCAGTACTTCAGTATTTCAATAAAAGAGTTGTTTTTGTTTTTTTGTTCTAATCAGAGGGACCTGTTCAAGCAATATGCAGTGGGACCTGTTCAGAAGACTATGTTACCAGTACCAATATTAGAGGGACCTGTTCAACAAATATTAGAGGGACTTGTTAAAGATTGCATTCAAGATACATCAGGCTACTTCAACAAAGTTTTCAAAGGTTGCTTATCATCAAGGCTACATCAACAACAAGGATAAAAGAAGTTGCACAAACATAGTTCTTCATATTTTAAAGGGACCTGTTATATTCAATTTCATTTCAAAGGGACCTGTTTTGGACAGTGAAGACCAGTCATATTTGAACAGTGAAGATCAGTCCTACCTATGCACGCCAAATCAGCCATTGTCAACCAACAAGTGTAATGTATTGGTGAAATTTTTATTTTTAACATTTAAAATTCTTGAATTATTTTAGTGTTAAAAATGATGATTATGATTGCTTGTTATCAATTTCAAAAACCCCTATACCCATCACCCTTGTAACATTCCTAACTACTCAACTCTGCTATCACTCTGCTATCATTTCCCATCACACTTTAGCCTATTGCCATATTCCTACTACGATTTTCAAACCTTTTCCTACACCACTCTTCAAACCTTGTCATCAATCCATCATTTTTCAATCGGCCAAGTACCAACACGTAGTGGATAAGTCGTTCCATTGGAAAGACAAGTGGTAAATCATTGGAAAGACAAGTGTTAAATGATTTCGTTCATTTTGAATGTGGGAGTTATAAAACAGTCTTTTGACCCAAGTCGGCTCATGAAACATATATCTGTTATCATCACTACAACACTCTTTATATGTATATGGTGTTCTCATGATTGTACCTATGCAAATCAGTACCACTCCTCTGTCTTTATGATGTGAATGCGCCTTCAACTCTGCATTATCATTATAGCAATTGGGTGAAGGTCGGTTGTTAAGTTTTCACTTTATAAAACTCTCAGCTCATAAAGTGCGTTACCATGTGAGTGTTCAAACTCTGAGTTTTCAAAGAGGGCCGAGACAGCAGGCGCTACAAAGGGAGAGCATAGCAAACAGGCTTACCACGAGTTTCTACCGCTGCCCAAGCAATTAAAGAAGGAAACCCTGAGAATCGAGGGCGTTACCAGGTCGGCTAAGTGGAACGCAGGAAAAGAGGTAACACATTGAAAAAACCCTGATTGAATTGTTAAGCATAAACAAAAGGGTTAGAACAGAGATTTTTTAAAAATGACCAATAGAGCAGAGCCTGAAACATTTGATAGTTCACAATATCATGATGACTGTGTCACGATTTTAAGGGAAAAACATTGGTTATCTTTTCTAGAGAAATTCAATGGAAACAATGAAGAAGTGACAAAGCAGTTTGCATTCACATTCAATGGAGAGAAAGCATTAATAGGAAACTTCTCTTTTAGAATTTCAGAGGATACCATAGCACAAACATTGGGAATCAGTCCAGAAGGGGAAAAGTATTTCAAAACCAAACAATTTAGGGAGAAATCATGGACTCAGTTTATGTCTAGGTCAAGGGTTTCCTCTGTCAATTGGAAAAAGGGTGTTCCCAGAAGTTGGCTAATTCACCCTTGGGACGAAATGGTATACATTATTCAAAAATTTGTTACATGTGAAGGACGTTACAGTATAGTATACCTATATCACATCAAACTTCTATTGCACTTAAAAGGTCAATGCACCATCAGTTTGCCCTACTTCCTCTTACAGAGTTTGACTAAAATGTCGAAGACCATTCAGAAACGAAAAGGTAATGAAGATAAGAGTTTGTGTCATTTTGGGTTGATCAAAATTCTAATTGAATTTGAGTTGCAGAGGAGAGGAAAAACATGGAAAGAATTTTTAATTGCCAATCAAATTAAAGAAGATGAACAGGAACAGCAGCAAGAACGCACAGAGTTTATGCTTGATATTGATGAAGAAATCCCTGAGCGTAAGTCAAGCAATGTTCCTCAACCCAGCAGTGGTGTAAGGACAAGAAGGATGAGGCAAGAAACTACCAAGAAAATTGAACAAGACAAAGTCTTCACTACTTATACGAGAAGATCAAGGATAATACAAAAGAACCAAACACAAGATGATCAACCATAGTCAAATGCAAATGCACCAATGAACATTGAAAGCAATACTAATTCATAGCCAGAACAGGAAGCAGAAATGGAAATCGAGAGTAACAAGGAAGAAAGGAAAGAACCAGTACCTACAAACAAGAAACAGAGAAGGTTAGAGAAACAAATTGAAGAGTTAAAAGAGGAATTGATGGAAGCAAACATGTTGGAGAAGGTCATAAAGAAGGAAAATGAAATGTTGAGAGCTCAGAGCAAGAAGATTCAGCAAAAAAATGAGAAACTGAAGAAGCAAATCAAAGAACTTAAGACTGATCAAACTGAAACGTGCAAATGGGCGACAAAATGGTACACTCAGAAAAAAGCTCTCAAAGAAAAATATAAGAATCTGAAACATGAGTTCCAAGTTCAGAAGAATGCCCAAGTTCAGAAGAGTATAGATGTCTTGCTACAAGCGGCAGAGGCACAAGCAGGAACAGAATATAAAGGGAGCACATCAGGATTAGCATGAGGACATGCTAAATCATTGAGTTTGGGGGAGATGTTGGTACTATTTTATTGCCATTCTTTTCTTCTAAAAATCCATCATTTATCTATCATTTTCTCCCATAAACCCCTCATGGTCCATTGAAATTGATTAATGAAGCATTATAATTGTTATTTTACATTAAATTTAATTTATGGATTTTTATGTTAAAAATTGGAAATTTTCAACAAAATTACGGGATGTCATGACTTCCTATAATTGGTTTATGTTGTGACACGTGGCATGGCAGGAAAATCAAAACAGAGGATAGGGACGTGATCACGGATGTACATACATGGTGAAAGATCTATTCAGCATCACATCTGGAGCTCCTGGATACATGGTCAATGCTGGTCAAACCCAGCCTTTTTGGTCATAAAAGCAGCAAAAAGCCAAAGTTACCTAAACTGATTTCATTTTGTTTTAGAAATCAGTTAAGATTAGAAAAACAAAAAAACAAAAATCGCCTTTTTTACTGTAAAAGCAGAAACATCTGCGTGATAATGTATGTACATTCGATTGTAAACCTTAAGGAATGTTAGTGAACGAAGGATAATAGATTTGAGCAGGCTTAAGACTCCGTATTCCAGAACTCTGTTCTTGCATGTAATTGATTTCCAGACTTTAATCACAGGCAACGTTTCATCATTCCAATGTTTTATGTGTTAACGGTTTCATTATCTGAAGTTTTCTAAGTGTACCATCAACGCGTGGACGGGGCCTAAGTGGGCACTGGTATACTTTCATTTCATTTTCATAGCATTTAGACTTCAGATCTGAATAGCGTTTGATGCCATTTCTTTGCTTGTGAATTTAATTAATTCGATTAGAAGTTCTTGTGAGTGTTATTGTATGATTCATGGTGATAGCTTGAAAATTCAATTGCTAAATTATTGAACAAGATCTTGTAAAAGGTTTAATTGAACAGTGAATTTCAAAGTATCTCTATGGACTCTGTTTTTATGAGTTTGAGTTTTAGTATGCTTAAAAGAGTTTTTGGTTTTCATGAATGCTTAGTGCGTTAGCTGGAAAGAGTTTTTGTGAACTATATCCTTGTAAGAGGATTGAAGACAAATAATAAATATATTAATAAGTATACATAGTAGAGCATTAATAAATATCATAATAAATATCAATTATAGTAGATAACAATAGGTATATATAGAAGAGCTTTAGCTAATATCATAATAAATATCATTAATAATAATATAGATAATAGGAGCATAATAATAACATAGAATTAGAATAACATTAACAATAAAAAATAATAAATATAAACAAGATTTTATAAGAAGACATAATAAATAAGATTTTAATAACAAATAAATTAATTTATAAGAAGACATAATAAATAAGATTTTAATAACAAATAATAATAAAATCTCATTTTAATCAAGTAAAAATAGCATCATAAATATCAATAAGCATAAACCATAATTAATAAAGCATAAATTTAATTATGAAGCATAATGATAAAATAAAACAAAATATAAAATTGTAATATTAATATAAAAATTAAAAATAATTACAAGGAGTTATTAAATAATTAATTATAAAATCAAAAAACTTAAAAGATAATAACAAATTAAATCATCAATGAGGTAAAGAGTCGGCCATTGGTCTTCACAACCTAGGTTTTTCATATTTATACCTTGCATTTCCTTCTTTTCTCCTCACATTTTGTCCTGATGATGAGTCTAGTTTCAGACTCGAAACGTCGACTAAAAAACATGAACACTGTGGAAAATCTGAACTCCATTCAAAAATCACACCACAGTAATCTGCAAACGAAAAAAAAAAAAAAGGATTGAAGACTCAGACTAGTAACACTCTGTTTTAGAACAGCTAATTAAATTAGAGGATATAGGTGTTTAAATTGTGAAAGGAAACATATTCCAATCTCTTGTAAAAGAGTGTTGTAGCCTGTCACAGTAGACACTTATCTAGGTAGATGAGATCCTTTTAGGTCTATAAATTTTAGACACGTGCCTCTAAGTTTACTTACCTTGGTTGACATTAAATTTAGTCTAATCTAGACCCTTGGATTGGTCACTACAAGCTCGCATTGGAATGGATCCCTGGTTAGGAGGGGGAGCCCGCTATAGTCTTCTGAGAGATCTTATTCATCATTTAAATCAGAGGGACATATCTGTCATTGCACACATTGCTGATCATGATAACACATCCATCCTCTCCCAAGGATGGAAGTCTGCAGAATATCTTGATATTCCACCACAATGGCACCATATCTGGTAAGAATACATAGATGCTCTGACAGAATCCCATATCAGAATCATGGAGGGTCCTGATGAACTTATCTGGTGCATTGCTGAGAACGGTATATATTTGCCAAACGCTGGTTACCTTGCTATCAGCGATCACAGGCAGCCAACAAACACACTTGCTTGGTGGCGAATGATATGGAAATTAAATGCTCCCCCGAGGACCAGACTCTTTTTCTGGTGTGTGCTCAGTTACAAAGTTCCTACTGGGGACCAATTATCTCATCGTGCTTTCCACGGCCCGAGCTAGTGTGTCCTCTGTAAACAGGCCTCTGAATCCACAGATCACCTCTTTTTAAAATGTGATTTCTCCAAAAATCTCTGGGAATCCATCTCAAATTCATTACAATCTGGTAGATGGGACGCAGACAATGTTAATAGTGCCTGGCGAAATTGGTGTATTGTCAATCATGGCTCCAAACTGCTCAGCCTCCCTCTGCTCTTTTGCTGGTCCATTTGGCTGACGAGGAACAAAATTATTTTTGACGAAGGGGTTGCAATTGGGCCTGTCATGGCTGCCAAGATATTATCAGCCTATCATGAATTACCTGATATCAAAACACCCACACCTCGCCGCCCTATTGCCCCCGCTCCTATTGACAAAACCATCCCCTGGGCTTTTTTTGATGGGGCTGCACAGGAGCAAGACTGTGGGGGTGGTTTTATTCTGCATCTAAATGACCAACATAATTACAATGTCAAGTTGGGACTTGGAGGTGGAACTAACAATTTTGTTGAACTTATCACCCTCCGTCATCTATTGCATTTTTCCCTGGGACATGATTGCATCAATCTGCAAATATTTGGTGACTTGAAAATCATTATAAACTGGTTTAATAATGTCTCTGCCTGCCATGCACACACTCTTAGACATATACTAGGTGAAGTGATTTTGTTCAAATCTCAATTTAACAGAATCTCATGTCATCACATTTACAGGGAATATAACCAAAGCGCTGATAGGCTTTCCAAGGAGGCCTCGCTACTACCCAGAGGACAGTGGTTGATACAGGAGCAGAATGGAGCTGAACAGTACCAGTATTATCACCGACCATACATAGATCAGGCATATTATAGGGCAGACATGCCCTAGTCTTTTTGGTTTTTGTTCATACAGTTTTTGATCTTTTCCATTGTATATATCATTGCAGCTACTATCTACAGACTTTTATTTTGCTCTCGCCCTGTGTGGTGAATGTCATTGTAATTATTTCAGTTATGTTTTTTATAGACTATATTATGCTACTACCCTGCGTGGTATGAGACCAACACTTAGCACCATTTTTTGTATAGTCATGGTGACAAAAGGATGTATTTATTACACAGACATGGCTACAAGCCAATACTGCATATCCTACATAGCATCTACTATATGTAACTTTTCAAATATCAATGAAAGATTACGATTTTTCCTGGGGAAAAAAAAAGATAAGGAGTGCAAGGATGCGAAAAGATCCCTCAAAGAAATGTCAAGCAAAGAAAACAAGATTATATATAAGCAAAAAAAAATATACAAAAACAAAAAATAATTATGTGATTTCAAGAAGGAAGAAATTAATTTCTTTGGGAAAACATAATCCCAAAGGTTTCTGGAAGGAACTACAGCAAAAGAAAGAAAGAAAATAGAAAATAATATCACAGAGGCCCAATGGTTAGACTATGCAAGACTTCTATATGAGCGGAAAAATGAGGAAAGTAAGCCTCCTATAATTGTCTCCTCAACAAAGCTATTTTCAGTTGCAGATATTGAACAAGGTATAAAGAAATTGGCAAAGGGTAAAGCACAAGACATTGACAGTTTACAGGCAGAATTTTTAAAATGGGGAGTGAAGCTTCTAGCTCCACACATCAAGGAGATCTTTAACAGAGTCAATCAACATGGCTTTCTAGTTGAGTGGACAACTAGTGTTGTTATACCTCTTCACAAAACCGAAGACATCAATAACCCTTCTAACTACCATACAATTATGATCAACCCTCTTCTTGGAAAACTTTTTGGGAGCATGCTAGAGTGTAGAATCAATGAATGGGTAGAAAAGGAGGGAAAAAGAGCAAAGGGGTAGGCTAGCTTCAGGTCTAAACATTCTACCATTGATCATTGCATCACTCTAAGGCACTTCATTGAAAAAGCTTGGGACAGCCAAGGTGGGGAAGCATTTTGTTGCTTTGTTGACTTCAAAAAATCCTTTGATACTGTCCCTAGAGATAAGCTATGGCACAAAATGGAAGAACTAGGGGTCCCAAAGGAATATAGGGCAATTATTCATAAGCTTTATGAGCAGGTTAGAGCCAAAATCAAAACAAAGGAAGGCATGTTTGAATGCTTTAGCAGTGACATAGGAGTCAAACAGGGATGTCCTCTTTCCCCCACATTGTTTGGGTTATATATTGATAAGCTTGAAGAGTGGATAAACAACACCAAAGGAGAAGGCATCAAGTTGGCAAGTTATGTGGTGAAATTACTTTTATATGCAAATGACCTTATTCTTTTCGTTAAATCTACACTAGCTTTCAAAGAACACTTCAAAGCTCTGAAACTCTTTTGTCAAGAGGTGGGAATGCAAGTAAATACCAATAAAACTAAAGTCATGGTTTTCTCTTTGAAAGAAAGAAAAAATAAGTTACTTTTCTCTTTAAGGGCAACCACTTGGAGGTTATAGATGAATACAAGTATTTAGGAATTACTTTCCACCATAGGATTAGCTGGGATACATGTAGATCAAAGAGAATCCAAGGAGGGTGGAAATCTTCATACCTTCTCCAAAATAGGTGTAGATATGCATAACTATGGGACTGGAAAACTAAGAAAACACCCTTTTGTTTATTACTGGTTCCAGTTATCCTCTATGGCTATGAAATATGGGGGAGCAACATGTCAAGCCACATATGGTGACAAATAGAAAGAATTCAAAGCGACTAATCACAAGCATCCTCAAATTCAAATCAATGGTCCCGTATGATATCCTTTTAGCGCAGGCTGGTATGTTTCCAATTGAGACCTCAACGATCATTCATTTGCTAAGTTACCTAAAGAATGTTGGAAATATGGATAAGCACAAGTGGCCCAAATTGGTTGTTCAAGAAGAGCTAAATCGTCGAAAAAAGGCATGGATGAAGCAAAACAGAAAGTGGTTGGAAAAATGGGACATAAGTCTACATGACTGCCTTCACATTAAGAAGGAGATAAAAAAGTGGGTGTTAGAAAAATTTAGGACCGTCATGTGGAAAAAACAGGTAGGCAAAAAAGAAGCATATTATGTCAAAGAATTTAACCCAACATGGAAGCATGATGATAAAGAGTATTTGAGTTCCTCAATCAAGGGAAAAGCTAAAGTTTTAATTGCACAACTGAGGACTAGCTCCGATCATCTAAGATGTGAAATTGGTAGATGGACGGTTCCTAAAGAAGAGCGGGAAGAATGAACATGCATCTTCTGCAACAGAGTGGTGGTAGAAACAGAATGACACTTTATCAAAGAATGTGCAGCGTATGAAGTTATTTGTCATGAGTTTGATGACAACCTAAAGGTGAATTGTGTCAGTGAGCTTTTTGAGGAGACAAGACTTCACAAAATAACAAATTTCTTACTCGAGATCAATAACAGTAGATTTAACATAGAAAAAAATATGAATATGGATTAAGTGACAATGGGTGGTCCCTTAGACTGTGAGGCCTCGTGGACATCATTAAAAATCATTCATTCATTCATTCAAGTAGTAGTAAGGTTGTAAAGAAGTACAAACTCGCGATCATATTGCCTACTGCCTTGGGTGAACATTGTGACTTTATTGTTGTAGCAGTGTGGTTACACAAGTCTTGCTACCAATGAGATTCTTTGGATGAAAGCACGGTGGAAAGAAATCCAACCAATTGGTTTTCCCTAATTGTCTAAATATAATGGTTGGATGCTCGAAGATGCTTCTTCTAATTAATCGATCAATTACCAATTAGACTAAGTAGTTACAAGCACTAAGTTCAAATACACTTGATTGCGCACAATCTAAGCTACCAGAGCCCATTGACCAAGCTCAATGTGCAATTTCCCATCTAACTTATATATCTCCTCAAGTATTAAGTAATAAAACGTGAACGACCCCCTCTTGCACTTAACACACACTCCAAATTTAAATATTTCTTTACTCGTCAGGATGGGCAGTCCAGTCAACCTATCCTTATTGGCAGCCCTCGAAATATATTATGTTAAAGAACATAAAGGAAACCCTTTCTTTGGTGTTTGAAGGAAGGACGGAAATACTTAGGTCATTCACTAGAGCTTTGCATTCTTCGAGGCAATGAGAAGAGGAAAGACAAAAATATGATGTTCCCACTCCAAGAGTACTTAGCCAACCACTCACCTTCCTCGACTAAGTTGGCATACTATGTGTCCCCTCCCACTGAGGCCCTATAAGTAGGCCCCATCTAGATTATGTTAGCCAACTATGTGTTGGGTGGAACGAGAATGATTCAACAAAGAAGGTAAAACAAGACCTAAAAGGAGGAAAATTCTTTTTAGATACTTCTCTTTTTTCCAACTCCAGGAAGGCACCAAAACTAGAATCAATAGTTGACAAACCATAAGTGACAGTAGGATAATTTATAACTACCCATACTAGGTTTGTGTAGAGAAAATTCCCATATAATATGTCTAATTTTTGCAATCTTATTTTTGGTGTTCTTTTTTTTGTTAGGGTTGAAATTAGGGTTTTAAGAGGAAGTGCCATTTTTATTTATTTTTAATAAAATAGTGGTGCAAAGTTTTCCCACTATAACTTGGAAGCCCATATTCAAAATATTGTTCTCGGCATGCCATAAAACAATATCTCCCTAGGCATCTAGATTGCTAAACAAATTTCCCAAAGCAAAGGAAAGGGGTCTCCATAAAACCAGATTAACGTGGCAAACCACACTAGGATCAATTGGTTTTAATTGATTAAGGTTTTGGAGAAACCATTAAAGGACAAAGAATCCCTTATTGAGTTTAGGAATAATAACTTCTTACACATCTTTGAGATGGAAAATAAGAAGGATGAAGATAAAAATGTGTCAATAACCAACAAAAGCATCAAGAGACCCTTTGAAGAAAAAGGGTTTCAGAAGGATCTTGGGATTGATATTGGGAAAAAGGCATTCAATTAAAAGAGGGGTTGAAGGGAAGTTCAAGGATATCCTCAGGATTGAATGCAATATCAATAGTGTTGGTGAGGGTGTGCCTATCATTCCTCTTCCCAATGCCTTCCAAACCCTCTTGAATATATACATTGTGAAGGAATTTTTTGGAGGATGGGGTTTATTATGCCCCTGATGCCAAGTTCAAGGAAATGCCCAAGAATCTTGTGTATTACTATATAGAGGAAGAATGGTCGTGACAGGGAAATGTTTATCTTTGAAGTGAGGGATAAGCCATTTGCATTGTCTCCCAATGACTGGAGTCGTGTCGTGGTGGTGTTCAACTTGGGAAAGAATGACAATTCAAGGACTGACCTCTTGCCACGTGTCTATACCACCTGTCAACCTGCGATTGCCAACTACCAATTGTAGCAATTCCTCACGATATGACAAACATAATCATTGTGTATTAGGGGAAGTTCCTCTAGAGCCCTTTGTTGTTTATCCACAACATATAAACATGTACCATGTGTTCAATTTTCCATGTCATAGATTATGTGTTGGTAACGATCCACCTGTCAAGTAGATATGTCCTAGGATTCATTATCGAGTGGCTCCTGCGTGTTTTCTACTTCGAGGATCAACCCTTTTTATCCTGGTCTTTCCTAGACAAAGTAATTGGTGGTCATCTCTACAGGTGATTACACATCCCTATTCTTTTTTATGTTGACAAAATGGAAGGTATAGGTGCAAAGATAGTTTTGGAAATAAACCATGGTGTTATCTAGCACAAGAGCATATTTTTTAGCATTTTTCATCAAGTTTTCAGGTGAGCAAAGTTTTACTCCTGTAATTTGCATGTTTGATTTATGCAATATTATTTTGGTGGTATTTTTATTTGTTAGGGTTGAAATTAGGGTTTTAAGAGGAAACACCAATTTTTTCTCTTTTTTTGAAAGAAAACAATCAAGTAGAGTTTTCCGATTGTAACTTGGAAGCCCACATTCAAAATATTGTTGTTGGCCTAACATAGAGGAATATCTCCTTGAGGATCTATATTATTCAACAAAAGGCCCAGAGCAAAGGCAAATGCAAGGGACCTCCAAAAAACCAAATTAACATGGAAAACCACCATAGGATTTGGCTTGAGCTTATTAAGGTTTTGGAGAAACCATTAGAGGATAGAGAAGTCCTTATTGAGTGTAGGAATAAGAACGTCCTACACATCATTGTGATGGAAAATAAGAGGGATGAAAATAAAATAGTGTCAGAAAAGGAAAACTTACAAACATCCAATAAGGGCATCAAGAGACCCTTTGAAGAAAAAGGGTTTGGGAAGGTTCTTGGGATTGATATTGGGAAAAAGAAATTAAATAAAAAGATGGGTTGAAGGGAAATTCAAGGATATCCTTAGGATTGAATACAATATCAATAGTTTTTGTGATGGTGTGTCTATAATTCCTTTTCCCGATGCTTTCCAAACTGTCTTGAATATATACACTATGAAGAATTTTCTTGGAAGATTGGGTTTTCTACGCCCTTGATGCCAAGGTCAGGGAAAATCCCAAGAAGCCTATGTATTAATATATAGAGGAATAATTGTCGTGAGAAGGAAATGTTTATATTTAAAGTGAGGGATAAACCATTTGCATTGTCTTGCAATGATTGGAGTCATGTCGTGGTGGTGTTCAACTTGGGAAGGAATGGTAGTTCAAGGATTGGCGTTTCAAGGACGATGCTAAAATATTCAATAAAAGTAATTTTTTATTTTCCTATTTGACTTTTTTAGTGCATCTCTTCAACCCAACAACCTCCATGGGTTGAATCCTCAAACTTGATGTTTTGTTGCAAGAATTAAGGCATGTTTCACGATATCCTTACAATTTTTTGGTGTTGTTGTTGTTATGTCTAATATGTGATCTATCCTTTATATGGTGGTTCTTAGCTACTGTGATCATGATTAGTGGAAGCTAGTGTTTGTGGACATGACAGGGGATTTCGGGTCTAGGAATGGGAACAATAGGAGAGGGAATGCACCTCCTGATGGGCCATCCACATTTGATTCTTCAACTAGTCAAATAGGCCTCCCAATAGCACATAAGTTCAAACCCCCACGAGGCCTTTCCACGAACACATACCACAATGCCTTTGATCCAATAACAGGGCTATCCACATTTGATCTCTTTAACTAGTCTATGGGCCTTCCAATAGCATGGAGATTCAAACCCTCATGAGGCCTTTTCACGAACATAGACCACAATACCTTTGATCCAATCACAAGTTTTCCCACCCAGTCATCTCCTTCAATAACTCAATTTGCTCCAATCAAATTACTATATGTTCAATTGTGCTTGAATATATTGTAGTTCCTGATTGTGATTGCAAATATGATCTAATGTGTCATTGTTACCATGGTAATGAAAATAAATTCTTGTAACATAAGTGGGCACTAGAATTACAAAGATTGTTTTATGGTAGGATGAAATGTTGACTGATAGAGTGTTCCATATCTAATGCACGGAGAGAGTAAAAGCATTGACCAACAAAACATTCCAATATATGAGTTGTTAAAAAGATCACCAAAAAATATTTAAAAGGAAAACCAACAAAAGTTATATCAACGTCGTGCTCAAATTATTTATAGTAGGTACACCAAATTTATTGAAATAAATAAACACAGTGGTATGGCCAATGATTTTCCACAATCTTATGTTGGTCCCAGTTATCATGTATGTGTAGTTCATTGCATCACTTCCACAACGTTGCAGTGTTTACATGGGGTTTTACTCACTTTGAAGATGATAGTGTGGAGTTTGCTAAATTTGTGAGGTAATGGAAGGTGAAGATAGTTTCAGTATGAGATTTAGACTTTTCTATCACTGTTTCAAGTATTGTCATGTTTCCCAGTTATGCTTTTACTCCAAGTTTTTTTATGAATTTTTCTTGTTGCAGATGGTGGGATAAAATTTAGTTTATCAAAGATTATTGTATCATGTATACTCATATATTTTTCCATGTAATTTTGTTAGCTAATTTTTTAGTTCATGTAATTTATGTGTGGATTAGAAAACATAAGTGGCATCAAGATAAACGATGGAGATTTAGGACAATATGGATGAATACATGGGGGATAGTAGGTCCAACTCAACTTTCTAATTACCAATGCCCATATTATTATCTGGAAGTTGTCTTTATGAATTTATCTTCCATGTATTTTAAAATTCCTTTCATGGCACATTCTCAAGTTTCCACATTAACTATTGTAGTCGACATCTTCACTATTGAAGCAAATGGAATAGGAAACTTTCCATCTTTTTTATCATGTTGCAACTTCCAATTCATAGATTTCCTTGAGCTCTTAAAAAATTATCAAAATGGTTATATGCAATTGGAAGCCATTTTTTATGTCAATTAAAACTTCAGGTATTAGAGCATTGTCATTGAATGTTTACAAGTAACATTATTGTGTTTGTAGGTTGTGGAGTGGTTAATTTGTCATTCAAGATGGGGCAACTCAAATGGCCATCAATTCTAGCACGTGTTTGAGCAAACAATATTTTCTTTTATTTTTGTGTACTTTAGCCTAATGATCCCATCTCAACCATTTTTTTCACTCTCCAATTGAGTTGTAGTGGTTACACATGAAAATACCCCAATACACAACAATCACCCTCAATTCCCTTTTAATTCAATATTTCTCCCAACATACATCCAATTATGATTAACATATTGAATCTTATTTTTTCAGGCACTATACATAACTGCAATCTTGCATGAATGAATAAGAAACAAATGGAATTGTGGAATGGATCCATTATTGCTTGTTCTTAATTGTTCACCAATCATCCAAAATAAACACCTCTTTTTCTTTTGAGCATTGTAATCACAAAAATAATTCGGGGTTTAATCTCATTATATATTTTCAGTAAAATTGAAACTTTGTGAATAACTTTTACTCTTTTTTACCGATTAAATTTTAAGATTATTGAATAAAAAAAATAATAATAAAAAAAATTAAAAAAAAATTATTCATTCATATTATTATAAAATAAAATTAATATTCAATAAATAAATAAATAATATTATAATATTTTTTAAAATAATTTAGTATTAAAATTAAATGTTTTAAAATTTAAATAAATTGATAAATCACATTAAATAACATAATTAAAATAAAATAAAACTTATATTATGTAATAAAACTTATACCTAAACTTATTATCACACATCAAAAAAAAATAAAAAAAAAAAAATATATATATATATATATATATAAAACAATGGTTAATTTGTTTATATCTTCCCCGGATGCGGGTGATTACGTGGTAGGGGAGGACGGACCACATGTCAAGCATGTGCCGCCTCGTGGCTGTCATTAAAGAGCAAGCTTCACCGCCTTTCCTTGGCTATTCAGCACACACGCGACGGCATTCATGGTGTTTAATGTTTGGGGGCGGCCTGCAGTTATTGTTCTGGGGAAGGGGAAGCTCGGCTCTCGATCACAGAGCACAATGCGAGACCCCTGGCATGATAAATCCAGGAGAATGTGGAAGAGAAGGAAGAAGGAGCCGAGGCAAGCCAGAAACTCTGCTGCTGTGCAAAATTTGGCATGCCACTGTTTTTGGTGGTGTGACAGACTGCAGTGGTGGATTTTCTCGGGCTCTCTGGCTCAGTGGGAGATTCAAAAGGCTAATTGGCACACAGAGGGAGGGTGCTTGGCAATTCAAGTGGTCTGTGCATTCAAGAGAAGCACAAAAGCAGGCATGGTCAAACTGCGGCAAAGGCAGCCAAGTAGACGAGGACCAGGAAGAGGGTCCTCCTCTCGCACCCCTGCAGCAGACGAACACCATCATTGCTGCTGCTGCTACTGCCACCGGAGAGCCAGAGCAACGCAGCTGCAGCATGGGCAATTCGTGGAAGTGGGCAGTTCAAGCGAAGGAGGGCCTCTGCTGCCTGCATTTGGCTCAGTGGTATTCACCTTGGGTGACTCAGGGGATGCCACAGGGGTCAATGCCCATATATCTGTTATGTTTACAAGAATTCCTGAGAGAGAAGAAGTGGGAGCTCCAGCGGGTATGGTGGCAACGTCTTCAGCGAGAGCGAGCATGGAGACCCTGGAGACAATGGAGACAATGGAGACCTTGCCAAAGAATTCGAGCAAAGAGGACAAAGGCAAAAGGAGCATGGAGGAGACGCCGCAGGCCGAACAGGCTACTCTGGGAACGGAGGAGGACAACGACACCGGACCATACTTGGGGCCGGCACCACCTGGCATGGACGAGGCAACATGGAAGGCAATGTGGGCAGGTGTCCCAGAAGGAAGGGGATGGTGCTACGTGGTTGAGGACCCAAGCCTTAATGAAGAACCTGACAGTGAGCCCCAGCCTCACTCAGTCCCTCCTCTTGCCACCCGAAGAGACGACCAAGACCCCTGAGGGTAAGATGGTCACAGCTTCCTCAACGCGTCGGACTATTTGGTATTTTCTGAATTTGTATGTCTGGCCCATGCATGATGGGCCCAGTTTCATTTCTCTTTCCTGTTTTGTTCAGTCAGTCTTGATCGATCGCCCCTGCGCGGGCAGAAACAGTTATGTTCTTAGGATTGCAAAGTAGTAGGTTGATGTTTTCACTTCTTCGGTTCCTCCAGAAGTTTTGGTTTTTTTTTGGAATCACTGTGTCAAGAAATTTTGGTTCAGTTGCTGCTACCCCTGCGTGGGAGCTGTTAGTCTCAGAACGAACCTTCCCAAGGCGCATCTTTTGGCCTGGGATCAACTGCTCTACTGTCTGTAAGTTTATTTTGTACATATAATAGAAGCTTAGATAGACTTTTAACGATAAAAAAAATAAAAAAATTTGTTTATATCTTAAATTTACTTATATTAAGTAAAAGTGATCCAATTAAAATTAAAACATGAATATAGACGCCCATAAAAGGTCAAGATGGGCATTTAGGGATAGGAGTGAAAGTATTGCGTTTGTAGATAGTGAATGGTAAGGTGAAAGTGTATATAGATATAATATTTAAATTATATCTATATATATATCGTATTTTATTTATGTAAGTTATTGTATATTATTATTTTTTTTTAGATAAAATGATTTTTTTAAGATAAAATGATGAAACACATTTTAATCATATTTTAATTTTTCAACACTATTTTTAACATATTCATATGTTATTGAATATGTTATTGACTATATGTGTACTTGATATATAAGAAATAAAGATATTCAAAGAAATTGATGTGACCATTATGTCATAATGGAGGCTGTTGTCTCTCTAATTTAATAACATTTTTAAAAGATTGTACATTCTCAAAACCACGTTACATCATTATAGGAGTAAACATATGCCCATTCTCATTACTCAAAGCACATATATTATATAATACAACCATATGTTCTTGACACTCTCTTGTTTAGCTTTTATTTTCCTTGCAAAAGAGCATCTTACTCTCCAACATATTGGAAAGGGTAAGATAATTTTCAAGGCTCAAGGCTATACAACAACAAGGCTCGAAGTCATTACAACAATATACTCAATATTAGCTCAACATGTCATTTGTGGGATTGAACCTAAGCAGGGAGGATAATAATCATTCCTCCTAACCACTCAAGATAAAGCTAATTGACTCTCTCTTGCTTAGCTTATAATCAATTATTTAACAATTTTGACAACTCTCAAATAATTGGCCATATTGTGCTATAATTTAATTGGCACTGATGGCCCCCCGTCCTCTTTATTATTCTTGGGTTAACCAGGGTAACTCAATAGAGGAGAGGACCTAGCTAAAAGGTGAGACAAGTGTTTTGCTCTTTCTTTTGCAATTATAAAATGCAAATACAAATAAAAGGGCACTCACTATGGAGTTGACATGGACATCATGGCCTGAATGGCTACTACAAAATCTTTCACCTCCTTTATTATACTTCAATATCCCACTCCTAAATGTTTTTCTCAACTATGGAAAAGTAACAACGTTAAAATAATGGAACCCCTTCCTTTCCTAGAGGCCTAGTATTTAACATAACATGATAGTCATCTAGAGTTTGGGTTAGAGTTTTTGCATATCTCAACCCTCAACCAGTGTTAGGGTTTTGGACCTTCTAGAATCTTCTTGAAAGCCCAGATGTGGCTAGTCCCATGTGTGTGAGTAATAAGGGTTGATGTGCCATCCACTCGGTACCGCGGTGGTCAAAAAAGTAGGTCAACTTGTGGGAGGCATAACTTCCACACACAAACTTTGATTGAGGTGATTTTCTCATTGTTGGAAGCTTTAGAGTGTAGCATAGTGTCAAGCCCTTGAGAACTATGCCTAGAAAGAATTGTCCCCAAAAAGTGTCATTTGAAGCCGCAAATTGGCTATGGAAGTTTCTAGATCTCGAATAACCAAACAAAGTCCTACCCCTACAATGGGACCTTCAAGCCAATTCCTCTCTTTTTCTGCCTAAAGAGGAACAAGATAAATGACAAACTATATAATAATCCATTTTGGATCAGTAACCTTTCATCTTCCCTTAATAGTCAATCATGCTACAGTCCATACTCTTATTTGCACTTTCATATTGATGACATTATCCATCTTCACACACTTTTCATCTCCACACCAAAATTGGGAATTGCATCTTCATTTTATCATTGTTGTACTTAATTACCAATACTCCCATCAGTTGTGATTTATCTCATGTCACACTCAATCTTCTTGCATTACCTATCTCAACCATTTTAGGGATGCCCCTACATCACAATTTTCTTGCAAATAAAACACGATATGTTATTGATGTCCTCTAAAGTCATATTTTGTTTACACTACAAGAAGATCACCTTGTAGTGGAGGTTTTTATGAAACATACCTGAAAACTTAATCAATTATCTGTTTATAGGGGTGGTTGCTAGGAAAGGCAAGTGGTCAAAGGTTTTTTGTGGAGATTTTTCAAATGGCGTGCCTATCTTGAAATGATGCCCTGATGCGCTCAACAACAAAACACACCACTACTAATATATTATGGCGCATCGATAATTATTATTATTATAGAAATGCTAAAATATCATTTTTTATTTATAAAAAATGCATATTGGTGCTCCACACTAAACTAAGAGCAATAGTGTGTGTGTGTAGGATACACCAAATCAGTTAGAACAATTGGCTATTCAACAAAAATATTCAATTAAAAAAAACTAAAGCACTTCACTAGCGTGCTCAAAATGCACATGACACTAATGCGTTCAGAGTTATGTCATGCACTGCATGATCAAATCTTTCACTCACAAAATATAATTTTTTGTATTTAAAAATCAAAATGATGTATTGACGTGTTCTGATGCCTCGTAATGCCCCAGGGCATCTTACTATTAGGTGCACCACAAAAGGTATAATTTTAAAAAAATTCCCAAACCGAATTTTATTATCACATATCCTTTTGTGCTTCCAACCACTCACACAAGTATCAGTTCCACCCTCCTTCTATGACATCCCATTTGTATTGCTCTATAATGTTGCTTTCTTGGTTTGATAGCTTCGTAAGTGGACTATATTCATTTTCGAATTTTGGAAAGTGGTGCACATTTTTATTTTTTTCTCCATATGGTAAATTGCACCTCCTCGAGCGAGAAGATACCATGTAATTTGTTTGTTACCATCTTATTTCCAATTTCATTGAATTTAAATTTATAATTGGGCTTAAATTTAACCACGTTTTACATGTGAAAACACAATCACATATGTTCTTCACGAGTTCAATTTGCACTGACCTTGATGGCACGTCCTTTGAATTTATAGGAAGCACCACTTGCAATTTGTTGGCAGGTACACCCCATTACCAATGTGTTATAAAAAACAACATAACAAAATGTCTAACAAGAATTAATAATGCATCTATATTTAGACAATACATCGATGTGCATATCATGTGTTTCAGGACTCTTTCAACACCAATGAGGGGGGTGAGACACCCCAATGTTGGTGCATTTAAAAACTACACATGCACTAGAGAGTGGGGTGAGACACCCTGATACTGATGTGTTTAAAAACTATGTGTGCACAAGTGAGTGGGGCGATGCATTCTGATACTAGTGCATTTAAAAAATACACACACATTGATATGTCTAGAATATTGGTGCACCGAAAAAACAATAACAATGAGTTTTTTAACATATCACAAAAAATCCAATCGATGAGTTACAAATATTACAACACCTCAATGCGTTATTATGTATGTAACACACTGCATGATCAATACTTTCATTCAAAAAATAGAACTTTATATCTAAAAATTAAAATATTGAATTAATGTGTTCAGATGCTTAAAAACACACCACTACATCTTAATGTTAGTTGCATCACAAAAGGGTATAATTAAAAATAATAATAATAATAAAAATAAAATCATTATCACATTTCCTTCGGTGCTTCTAACCATTCACACAAACACGAGTGCTCACCCTCCTTCTATGACCACTTCGTTTGTAGTGCTCTACAACTTTGCTTTCTAGATTTGATTCATTTTCAAATTTTGGAAAACAATGCATATTTTCATTTTCTCTATGGGGAAAACCATACCATTTAAGGTAAGAAAAGTCCACGTAAATTGTTTGTTACCTCCTTATTTTCAATTTCGTCGTATTAAAATTTACAATTGGGCTTAAATTTGGTCATTTTTTGCATTTAAAAAAATTATTTACACGACACGCTCCACAAGTTTAACTTGCATTGAACTCAATGATGCATACTATGAATTTACAACAAGAACTACTAGTGTTGTGTGAGCCGATATGCACTGTTACCAGTGCATTATATAACCCAACACTATGAAATACCTGGGACATGTTAAATGTGCATATTGGCTTAGAAGACGCACCTATATGTATCAATGCACTTCATGGCTACATTAATACCAATGCACTTAGTGGGACACTTTGTTATTAGTGCATTATAAAACATAATGCACCAAAATGGTCATCTCACATTCACAGTGTGTCTCGTCTTAGTCGTCTCACATTAACAGTGTGTCTCATCTTAGAAGACATATTGACTTGCATAACTATGCATTTAATGACTACATTCACACCAATTCATTTTATTAGAAACCCCATTACCAGTGCATTGCAGGCCATTATGCAATAAATGGTCATTGTGTCTCTTCTTAGAAGAGGCATTGATGTGTATATCGATGTGTTTCATGACTATATTAGCACTAGTGTTAGTCTTGCACTTATAATGTTATGTGAATAACTATGCAAATGTTGCACAACTAATGGTATAATGACTAAGCAAACCTATTTTTTTGTTGTTTTTTTTGCACATTGAAATAGACTTTTGACTGCTACAACAATCAACAGGGTTTGATGTACACTTTCATTTCCACTTTGAACAGAGAATGTGATGCTAGAACTCAATCTTCATTTCTTTGCCTCCTTCTCCTACTTTTCTTTATTTTTAGGTTTCTCTTTTGATCCAGAATGGATCTTGTAAGTCAAAGTCAAAGTTTGCTATATGTTTAAAGACCAAGATGGTCCTAGGTAGAAAAATTATTATTGACTTGTGCAGAATTTTACCATTCCGTTTGCTTGTGAAATCAACATTAAGTCAAAGAGACCGTCGCACTGATTCCAGTGGTATCTCTGGATTCGCATTTGGCCTCCATACGAGGGAGAAAACGTTCGTTGAAGTTTTTCCTACAACTAGGAAAAAGTCAAAGTTACCATAGGTCAAAGTCAAAACGCAGATGTTGGTCAATGCTCAAAGTCCCAATTTACTAAGGCAAGCCCAGACTCCGCCAGGTAGTTCATTTTGGTTTATCAAATTACTATTGGTTGATATGTTTTAATTGAGCCAAAAAATAGAGCGCCACGTGGGCCAATGAATGGTTGCCACGTGGCCTCTCCATAGCCTTTTAAAAGTTATTATGAGTTGTAGGGTTTTAGGAGATTTGAACTCTCAACCTCAACACTCTCATACAACACCATTGCCAACATGCTAGCTATGTGCTCCTTGCATTGGAAGGGTGCAATGTTAATTACTTGCTAAGACATAGCACAAGGAAGGTAAGGTTAAAACTATGGAAATTAATGGCGCAATGTTAAATCAAGTTATGAAAACCATATGGTATGGGTTCATTGATTATCCGTGGGATTAATATTGAGTTGATTATCATTTAAACTTTATGTCATAGCCACCATGGTGTCAATTCTGATGGCGGAGGTATAGGTTGCAAACCTATATACAAAGAAAATGGTAGAGATAAATGTGACAATCTGAATTAGACATACATCGCAATGGATTTTTGTGATGAGTCATCGTTATGAAGAAGAAAGAAGAAAGAAAATATTTTAATGTCCACGAGACTAAAGATAGCCTATGGGACAGATTGCTTCTTCATCTGCTTGATATATTCAGCCCTTTTTCTATGAAGCTTCAAAATAAATGCTCCCAGATTCTCGACAAATGTAATAGCCCTCGTGAAAATTCCACGTAATAAATATTAAAAAGAATAACCACAAATGACTAGGACACGTATTCCAAGCTGAATGGTGAGCATTGCATCCTAGGGGGTGTTCATTTGGTTGTTTACGGCTAAGGAAATTGGCAAAGGCATTAAAGAGGCAAAAATGTATTTTGGCACATTATTTATGAAAGTTATGGAAATTAGGAGAAAAGGAAGGTGAAAGGTCACATTTTTCATGTTAGGAGGAAATTGAAGGAAAATAATGGAAAACGAAGAAAATAGAGGCCTCATTAATAAAAAGGCTTATGAGGATCGGTGGGCAAGACATGGTCGGTTTAGCTTTGGAGCTATCTCATTATTCTCTCTCTCTCTCTCTCTCATACTCTTGGAGACTTAGAGTTTTCTTGGAACACTCTTGGAGGTTGTGGCATACTTGGACTCTTGGAGAAAGAAGGCAAAGGAAGAACATGAAAGCACGGGAAGGCATCGACATCAATAGCTACATCAGATTTGCTTGTAGGTATCGAGTTGCATGCATGATTTATTCACTAGTTTTGACATGCATGGCACATGCATGTGGTTTCTTGGTTGTGATATATCATTGGCATGGAGGATTGCCTGGATTGACAGTGGATTGTGTAACTTTTCCATTTCCTGGATAGCCATGGTGATTGTGGGTTTACTTTCATTGCTTTGTTTTGGTTGGTTCTCATTTTTCCATAGCTTGGGTTGAGTTACTAGTCCTGGAAGCCCTAGTTGAACAAACGCTCTGGAAGCCTTGTAACAACTTGGGTTGAGTTACTAGTCCTGGAAGCCCTGGTTGGACAAACGCTCTAGAAGCCCTTGGCGGGTTGAGTTACTAGTCCTGGAAGCCTTCGTTGGACAAACAATCTAGAAGCCCTGTATAAGCTGTGGGTTGAGTTACTAGTTCTGGAAGCCTTGGTTGGAAAAACGCTCTGGAAGCCCTGGAAGGCTTGGATGGAGACCAATTTGATGATGGTTTTTGGTGATGTTCGATTGTGAGGTGGAATCACTGTTTGATGGGTTAAGGTGGGTGGCCTCTAGAAGCCCTGAATGAGTTTTGATTGATGTGTTCTATGAGATCCCACATTCATGCTTGGAATATGGCACGAGGGTGATTGGCTGAAGAGAGACTTGGCTCAGCCAGTCTATGGTCGGGTGGAACGTGGTAGTCCCATCTTCGGTTGGTTCATTGCATTTATTAATGAAAACAAATTCATTGCCTTGATTTTTATGAGCAAATGGACTGATGTATATATGGATTTTGATGGTTGATATGTTTATTGTATTTCTGTTCCTATTGTGTCTTTTTAATGAAAATTTACCCCGGAGGTTGTTACAGAGTGGTATCAAGGCATGGTTCAAACACTTGGACTGGATGAGCTCTGTCATAGGTAAAATGAAGAACAAAGGTTAAATTTTAGACCCTTTTGTCATATCTGTTATAACTTTTCTTCTGTGGAATATTAGAAGTCGAAAATTTGTCCATACGTAAATCCCACTGATATTGTGGTAAAATTTTTGGTTCACAATAATTTAGGAATTATGATCTAAGGAAGATGACCTTCCTGAATGCACCTTTAAACAGGTCATGTTGGCATTTCTACAATAACTTATCTTCTGTAGGCTCTCAGAAGCTGAAAAAGCGTCCACATTGAGGGTAAATACCAATGATTATGGGTAGAAATTTTAGATATTGGTTCGTAATATTTTAGGAGATATGAGTAGAGGGAGTCGAGCCTTCTGAATGCTCCTAAACTCAGGCCTCAAACAGGTCACACTGACATTTTTGTTACAACTTTTATTATGAGAATTATCAGGAGCTGTAATTTTTTCCACAATGAGAGAAAATCCCACTTATATTGTGATAAAAATTTCAGACATTTATTCGCTATATTTTGGGAGATATGACCAGTGTAAATCGAGCTTTTTGGATACTCCTAAAATTGTACACCAAATAGGATTGTGTTGGTATTTTGTTATAACTTTTCATCTATGAAATCTTAGAAGCTGAAACATGAACCATAGTGAGGGAAAATACCACTGATCATATGGTTCAATTTCCATAACTTGTACTACTACAGTTTAGGATATATGCATTGAATCATTCGCTATATTAGTTTGCATGCAAAGTGTTTGATGAAATGCTTAAATGGATCAATGATTAATTGCATACAAACTGTTTGATAAAATGCGCCAATGAGTATGGTGTTTGTGGCTAAGGATAGTATTAATGTGTAATAGTATTGTTGTAGTTGATATATGCTTACTTGTATGCAAATAGTTTTCTATATTAGTTTGCATGTAAAGTGTTTGAAGAAATGCTTACATGCAAATGTAATAATATAGTAGTTGTTTGAAGAAAATGTAAAAGTATGGTAATTATTGAAGAAAAAGTTATTTTTTGGATGGAATAGTATTGTAGTATGATAATATGGATGTAGTTGATCTATGCCTATTTGCATGCAAATAATTTGAAGAGTTGCGTAATGAATTCTAAAGGTTGCATGCAAGGAATTTGAAAAGTTGCATGTAAGGAAATGGAAAAGTGGCATGTTTTTAGTTATTATGATACAAGTAGAATAAGTGCAATGTTTTTAACTTAATATCATACAAAAATGTATGAGAAATAAAAAACAGTTTCTTTTCAAGTGTGGTTAAATTTAGTAGAGCTTTGGAGATCCCATTTCCATAATTGGACATTGGAGATCTAGCCATTATAGCTTCCTCCTTCTACCTTAGTATGGTCCATGGATAGTAAGGGGGTATGCTTATAGGTTGTTAATATTGGTGCAAGCTGATTTTAATTAATAGACACGATGTCTTGACTTTTGGAACATTCGGCTGACTGTGTATCATTTATATGTTGCTTACATGTTGATTTCATGATACCTACTTACATCCTTGTAGGTTAGCTTACATTTTTGAATATTTTGATTACATGTATTAGTCTTGTAGGTTGATTACAAGAATTGATCGCTTATGTTCGACTACATGCGTTTATGCGTAGGTGTAGTTGATTTGGCATTGCTTATGCATACTTTTGGTAGCATGTGGCAATGAGTACAATGGAGTAATGGTTGTTGTCATGCATGAGGTCATGGTTTGTGTACTTGATATGGTCATGCATTGATGACTGTACTCTAGCTAGAATGATGTGTATATGGTTTGGTACCATTTTTCATGTGTGTATATGCAGTTGTTATGCATGTATGGTCTTGGTTATGATTATGCATGTATAGAAGGTCAAAGAAGCCTTGTGAATTTATTTTATGCAATTTAGGTCATCATGGTGCTATTGGACGTTATGATGCTAATGTGTTGGTTGAGATAGAGCAGGAGATGCAGATCATTACAATGAGGTTGAAACATTGGACTTTGGGGTAAGAGAAAATCGTCATACAGGTATTGTATGTTCAACATGAAAGTATGTAAGTTAAGGATTTTATATGCATTAGGTTTATGTACATGTCTTTTGATGTTATGGTTACATTCATGATAGATGTTGGTTGATTAGCGTAGTTATATGCACATGTGTCGGATAGTCAAGAATGATAGTAACCTGTAGTTGTATGCATTGCTATTGTTGTTTTATATTAGATAACCTGATGATTATGTTGTATGTCATTGATGAGTATGATATATAGCTTATTGTTGTTTTATGCTATTAACTTGATGATTAGGATCATTTCATTGAGATACTGATGTTATAATTTGGATTGGTCATATGCATGATGGTTATGTTCATTGCATTGAAGATCTTGATGTTATATGTGTTGTGTTAACCTGGTTTGACCTTTGCAGATGGTTATGGTTGCAATATTCAGGTATGAGCTGACATATTTTGATATGGTGTCGTACTAATCTAGACTGATCGTACATATGTGATTGTTATGCATGAACGACAAATGATTATGAGCTTATGATGTGAACATATTAGTTAGTTATTGTTATGGATATCATGATTTATGTTTGAATTGATATGTTGTGAAGTTATATTGTGCTAACTAGCTTGATTGTGCAGACAAGATAGCCTCCCCTAAGATACATTAAGGTACGAGCTTGATTATGCCATATATGTGGTGCTTGATTGTTTGATTAGGTCATCTAGTTAATTTAGTTAACATGGTATGTTTGCAAGTGGTTGAATGTTTGATGAATTGCTTAATATGAGTATGTGTTCAAATGATCTTGTTTTAAGATGATTGTACTAAAATATATTTGTTGAGACAATTGATATGTACTTGAATGTATGTAAGACTTTAAGCTCCTGCGGTCATTATTTTGTGTAGTACTTACTGGATTATCCACAGTATCATATTCATCATATCGACGTTTCGATTATGACATCATTGTTTGTAAAAGTTGATTTCAAATGTATAAATATGATTGTCTTGATATTCGGAACATGTGGTTGACATGTGCGAGCATGATGCAGGAAGTTGCATGGCAAGAGAGGTTGCCATGAAATCTTGAAGAAGGCTTGGGTTGAGCTTTCCCTGGGAACCATGGGGATTGAGTCATGGTGTTTGTTGTTAGTATTGTGCTTTTGGTCTTTTATGAATTGTTGAGCTTGATTTGCGACTTTGTTTATGTCTAGTGTATGGCCATACCACTTTGTTTGCGGAGTCATGTTGTTATTGGTTTTTATGGTCTTCTTCTTGTTGATTTCTTATCTTTCCTTTTATGTTTTGAGTCTTGGGAATTGGTTGGGAAAGAGGAAAGTTGATGGAGATTAGGGAGAGCTATGTGTGATCTGAATTGGATCCATAAAGAATGATTAACAGAGCCATGGTTGTACCAGGTCGAGATAGACTTCAAAGAATTTAAAACAATGATCAAAAACACCTCTAAACTAGTGGCAGTGGCAGCCAGCATGGAACGACGAGGATCTCAGTCAAAGCGCGCTGACCGAGGCCCATGGAGACTGCGCGAGAGGCAAAATTAGCCCCTCAAAGGCCCGGATCGGGAAACAGAGGGAGTTTTTGATGTGCGATTAGTGCGCATCGCTGGGCGAAAACCCTCAAAATGGAGAAGCCCCGAGCACTCAGTTGCGTGGGAGCTAGGAAAACTGTGGGACAAAAGGCTAAGCGCTAAAGGCGGGACCTGCTCCAAAACCAACGGTATTGATCAAGGGTATCCATGAGTTGTAAGCAGTTTTGATGAAAAAGGAGCAATTCCACTCAGCACCCGATGCGTGGCAAGTAGAGGAGAGAAAACCGCCGCTCATCGCGCGCTAATGGTCGAGCTAGTCAACCGCGCGGGACGAGCGAATGATGTCGGATCTGGGGGCTCCAGATCTAACGGCTGAGATCGCGCCCGATGGAGAAGACAGAATTGAAGGAGGGTTAAGCCACGATTTAGAAGAACTTGAGGTCCTCTTTGAGACTCATTCCACGACGTAACCAAAGAATTGAACCGACGAAGCAGGCTGGCGCAGTTCACAGGAGGACAAGTGGCCATCCCTGAGACCCTGATGATGGCGCCGAAACAGGGAACTCCAAGCGTAGATGCAAGTAGGCGATTCGATAGAGGAAGAAGAGGAAGCGAACCACCATGAGCTCGAATGGCTTTAAAGCCATGTACAGACCAGACAAAGGGCAGGAGTCGGGAACCAAAAGACGGAACACCGAAGACAGAAGACAGAGAAGAGAAGAACCAGTAAGGCAAAAAGCAGAAAGAAGACAGAGGGCCGAGTTGACCAAAGGCAGCGTCGAGAACCAGAGAGCTTGAGAGATTCAAGCCATCCCTGAGAGGATTTGTCAGACTAGAGAGGTCAAAGAGCTGGCAAGGAAAGGAGTCTGTGTACTCTAGTGGCTCGGGGAATCCAAGAACCACCCTGCTAGGCCAATCTATTCAGGAGACTCAGATTGAGCTCCTTCATTGTAATTCTCTGCTTCAAGACACAATAAAAGAAGGCCACCACTAAGAGCTGGATCAGAGATGTAGCCCTAGAGGATAGGGTGAAATCCTTATTAATTTATTGTGTTCTTGTATTTGCTTACTGTATTTCTCTGTTGTTTTCCATTTTTAAGTGTCTATGTATTTGCAATCTGATCGATCCGTTGCTTAAATAACTTAGACAAACCAGCACACGAATCTGTAATACCTTAATTTAACAGATCTTTAGCTGAGGTCACTCATAGGGTGATTATCAGATCAAGTGGTATCAGAGCTTTAGGTTGTAAGGTTAGACAAGCTTGTGTTGGTTTAGCTGTTGAATGCTCACTATATCAAAGCTCAAATTAGGAGAAGGAGAGTTGTTCGAAACTAATCCTAAGATTGGGAGAGTCTATCCTTGGAAGACCATGTCAGAGGAAGGTTATGTGGGGCCAGACCCTCAATTCATAGAAAGTTTCCTAGCTATAAAGTCTATGGTAGAAGAAATGTATAGGGACTTTAGAAAGCATAAGGATGAAGATTCATCAGGTTCTAAACAAGACAAAGAAGAAGATGAGTCTCACTCCCATGACCACTCAAAAGGAAAAGGGAAAGAGGAAAACTTTCTCACACCTCCTAATAGCCCTGTGCATAATAAGAAAGCATCTTTAATCAAGCTAGATGTTAAATTTGACTTGCCTATATATGATGGAGAGTTAAATGCTGAAAAGTTGGACAATTGGATTAGACAAATTGATGTGTATTGCAGAGTACAGAACATCGATTCGGACAAGAGAAAAATTCAGCTGGCAAGCCTACGCCTAGGAGGCACTGCCTTGGTTTGGTGGGAAGGCAAAACCCAAGCTGACATGAAAAGACATGGTAAGACTATCTCTATCTAGAGTGACTTTGTTTCTGCAATCAAGAAGCAGTTCTATCCATTGGCCTACATGCAACAAGCCATGATGAGTTGGAAAACTCTTCGGCAATTGAAAGGGAAAATTGTGCAAAGGTACACTAAAGAATTTAGAAAGAGAGCATTGATTCTAGGGATCTCATTAAACTCACTAGAGACTCTTTTGAAGTACATTGGTGGTCTACACAGCTACATGAGGCATACCATCCTCATGTTTAATCCCACTAGTATAGATGAAGTATATGTACAAGCTACTCATCTAGACGTTAGAGGAAAGAAAGGAAATCCAGAAGTTGGGGGATCATCCCAACCCACTGCAAGCAAGAGCAAGGAGAAAAGAAAGCAGAAGTGGAAAGTAAGGAAGGCTAACATTGCACAGAAAGGCAAAGCTTCATGCACTCATTGTAAAAAGGATGGGCATGATGATGAGCACTGTTGGATTCTGCATCCAGTGTTGAGACCTAAGAAATCTGAGGGCAAGAAGAAGAAGACTACTGCAGCTATTCAGAAATATTTGGGGTCAGAATCGGGAGACGAAACAATCATTGCAGCCACAGGTATTAAAGGTAAGAATTCTGAAGCATCTACTAGTAATTCTGCTCAAACTATTATTGATGAAGAACATGAGAGAAAAAGACATGAGCTTTTCCATATTCGAGTTGTTTCCAAACATCAAAAGATTAATACTTTGTTTGATAGTGGTTCACAAGTAAATTTGATTTCTGAAGCAATTGTAAAGAAATTGGGATTAGCAACTACACCTCACAAGAAACCATACCCATTAGGATGGTTGAATGATAAAGCACAACTACAAGTGACTAGACAGTGCAAACTCAAGTTTTCTTTTGGGTCAACATTTGTAGATGAGGTTGAGTTAAACATAATTCCTTTGGATATATGTGGAATTGTTTTAGGGAGTCCTTACTTGTATGATAGAAAGGCTATTTTCTATAGAGCTGAGAACAAGTATCTACTTGTTAAAGATGGAATCGAATACTTTGTAAGAGCTCATAAGCTCAAGAATAATTATACTCTCATAAACTCAGGGCAGATGAAAAGAATGATAAATTCATGCAAACAATTCTTACTAATGGTTGTAAAGGAAAAGAAACCTGATCAAACCAATGTATTTGAGGGCTATAATGCTAAGTAGCAAGCTGATATAGAAAAGATTGTTTCAGAGTATGATGTTCTGTTTCAAGAACCTAAAAGTCTGCCACCCAAAAAGGAAATAGTACATGATATTATTTTGCAGCAAGATGTTCCATTGCCTAACATTGTAATGTACAGGTTGTCTACTTTAGAGAATGTTGAAATCAAGAGGCAAGTGCAGGAGTTGCTCGAGAAGGGGTTCATCAGGCCTAACACATCACCATGTGGGTCACCAATCGTTTTGGTGAGAAAGAAAGATGGCTCATGGATAATGTGCATTGACTACCAAGCACTAAATAAGATAACAATTAAAAATCGTTATCCCCTTCCTCGCATAGATGATCTTTTAGATCAATTAAAGGAAGTTGTTTATTTCACCAAGATGGATTTGCACAGTGGATACCATCAGGTCAGAGTTGCAGAGCAAGATGTGTGGAAGACTGCTTTCAAAACAAAGCAGGGATTGTATGAGTGGCTGGTTATGCCTTTTGGCTTGACCAATGCTCCTGCTACTTTCATGAGATTAATGAATGATGTACTCAGACCTTTTCTGGATGATTTTGTTATTGTGTATCTGGATGACATTATGATTTTTAGTAAAATGTGGGAGGAACACTTAAAGCACGTTAAGCAGACATTAGATGTTTTGAAAAGAGAAAAACTTTATGTTAAACT
The DNA here is from genome assembly GCA_031772625.1 of Pinus tabuliformis. Lineage (NCBI taxonomy): Eukaryota > Viridiplantae > Streptophyta > Pinopsida > Pinales > Pinaceae > Pinus > Pinus tabuliformis. The sequence goes on along the minus strand of CM062819.1, from coordinate 1,946,106,548 downwards.
CACCAAATGTGAATTTGGCAAAACATATCTAAATTATTTGGGTCATATAGTAGGGGTGGTGAATTGAAAATATATCCCTCTAAGGTGGCACTCATTGTAAACTGGCCTAAACCTAAGTCTGCTATAGAAGTGAGAAGCTTCTTAGGAGTAGCACAATATTGGAGGAAGTTCATCTCTAGCTTTTCCTCAATTGCAGCTCCCTTACATGCTTTGACAGGATTGAACAAGGTGTTTCAGTGGGGAGGCAAACATCAGAAAGCCTGTTGGTACCATTCCATTACCATCTTTTTCTTCTAGAAACACCATCATTTGTCTACCTTTTCCCTCCATAGACCCCTTATATTCCTTGAAATTGATTAATTAATAGCATTATAGTTGTTAGTTTTCATTAAAGTTAATCTATGAATTTTTATGTTAGAAATTAGGAATTTTTAATAAAAAGATTACAGGAAGTCATAACATCCTGTAAATGGTTTATCATCTGACACGTGGCATGACAAGCAAGCCAAAGCAATGGATAGGAACGAAACCTGGAATGTACAAGAATGGTGAAAAATCGATTCTACAGCAAATCAAAAGCTCCTGGTTATGCGGTCCACGCTGGTCAAACCCCAGCCTTTTGGTTACAAAGGCAGTAAAAGCCATGGTTTCCCAAACTGGTTTCGTTTTGTTTTTTTGGAAATCGGTTTAGATTAGAAATGACCAAAAATCATTCCATTGTAACATAAACATATGCTTAATGAATGTACATTCGATTCAGATAGGGACAGGCAGATAAAGACTGTGTATTATTTTGTTTTCAAGGACAGTTACAGTTACAGTTACGATTATTATCTCTGTACATCGTTGGAGAACAGAACTCTTGTATGTGATTTCAATCTTCAGCACTTAAATATAGTCACGGTTTTACTCCAGCAGTTTTTATGCGTTAATACTCTCGTTGCTTGAGTTTACTTCAGTGTACTATTGAAACGTGGATGGGCCCTCCGTGGATTGGTATACTGTTAATTTCATTTCCTTAGCAGTTTTTGAATTTGAATAGAACGCATAGTGTTTAGTGTTATTTCCATATTTATGATTTTGTTGATTTGATTCGAAATTCTCACAAATGGTATTTATGGTGATAGCTTGAAGATTTTATCGTTAGATTATTGAACCATATCTTGTAAGAGATTTGATCCATCGTTATATTTTGAAGCATCTCCATAGACTCTGTTTTTCATGCATTTAAACTTTAGTGTGCTTTTGATTTTTCATGAATGCTCAAGTGTTAACTAGACAGAGCTTTTGTGCATAGCATCCTTGTAAGAGGATTAAAATCTCAGTCTAGCAATACGTTGTATCTTTAGGAAAGTTAGATAAGTTAGGTGATCTGAGTGTTAAGGTGAGAGAAAACATAACTTAACCTTCTGTAAAGAAGTACTGCAACCTATCACAATAAACACTTAGTTAGGAATCCTTTATGTCTATACACTGTAGACGCATGCCTCGAAGTTTACTGACCCTGGTTGATAATAAATCTAGTCTAATCTAGCACCCTAGATTGGCCACTACATTTTGGCGCCATTGCCGGGGAGGCGTAGTTAGAGGGTTTCAAAAAAAAATAAAAAATTAAATAAACAAAAATAAGCAAAAACATAGATTTAATTCTAATTCATCATTTTAGAAGTCATGTTTACTTATGCCTAGATCTAGAGATAATAAAGGTAGATTCATAAAAACCCCCCATCCAAAAACTAACCTACCATCAGGAGCAAACCCTTTAGGAAACGTTGAATACACAACATCAGCTGAGGAACTCACCATACAAAAATTAGAGGATAAACAGAAATCAGGGCAAAGACTCACACTCATCGAGAGGAAAATTCTATTAGCACACAAATCACATAAGAAACATCTCCCTGAATCCTCTATAAAAGGAGAAAGTAGCATAGTAACTCAACAATCTTTCCTTGAACTTCTCTTTGAAACAAGTGACACTGAACAAGAAATTAAATCAACAGAGGAACCTATCAAAATGGCTGAAGAAGGACATGGATCAGAAAGAGGACCACCAAATCAAGGTCAAGAGGAAGAGTCAACCTTTAAATTTCCTATCCAAGAACCAGAAGAGGATGACGAAATAAAAATGAAAAACATACCCCCATCCGTGCTACCAAACTTTTATGGCATGGCTTCAGAAGACCCAGATTCATTCTTGTTTGAGTTTGACATTGTATGTCGAACATATGGTTACACAGATGATGCCCATAGGCTTAGACTCTTCCCATCAACATTAAAAGCATCAGCATTAAGATGGTTCATGGGGCTTGATGAACATGCGATAACTGATTGGGATGGCATGAGAAGAATATTCCTAAAGAAATACCAACCTTATTGTAGATCGAAAGATTCCAAAGATGATATCTTTAGGATGAACCAACAAGAGGATGAAAATTTAGAGGAGTACTTAGAGCAGTTTGTTTACAATTTACAAAAATCAAAACATAGAACCATGCCTCTTGATCTGATTCGAACAATATTTTTGAAAGGCATTCGAGAGGAATACTTAGATTATCTTAATTTGATGGGCAAAGGTGATATTTCCACTTTACCTTTTGAAGAAATTGCTGAGTTATGTGAAAAGTATTCTAGGAGCAAAGCCAAAATTGGAAAGAGAACCATATCATCCAAAGCCACAAAATCTGCTTCGGCAAGTGTCACAAGGGCTGAAATAGGGAACTTGTTAGAAGAATTCAAAACAGATCTATTAAGTACCTTAGGAACTCAAATTGACACTCTAAAAGCTAAGAAGAGACAAGAAGAGGAAGATCAAATGATGGCTATCTTTTGCCCAAAATGCCGAAAGAAACATGCCTTAAAAGACTACCCATTAGAAAACATTCAAGTTTGTGCCTTTTGTACTGAAAATCATGATATATTTCATTGCTCTAAAGTCAAGGTTTTGCAGAATTGTAATGTGGAAGCAAACGCAGATATGGAAAATGTGTATTACATGGGCACAAAGAGACCATGGCAACCAAAACCAGCACCTCAAGGTATGTTCCCATACCAAAATTTGCAATTTCCTGTACATGATCAGATGTATGCTCAGAATTCGTGGAATGTACCCATGCCATGGCAACACCAAAATTACCCACAACAACAATGGAGACCATCTCAGCAATACTCTCAACAATATCACTCATATCCTCAACCATACCAACCATATTCGCAACCCTATCAACAATATCATCAGCCATATTCGTCATATCCTCAACCATATCAACAATATCCTCAGCAGCAAGTTGTTTACCCACATCAACCTCAACCCACTCAACAAGCATTGCCTGCTCCTCCACCAATAAATCCACCACAATTACAACTTCCATCTAACTCACAACCTCCCAGACCTACTCAAATCCCTGCTCAACCTATACCAAATCCAAATAACAGAGCAGAGAGACCAACCTACAATGTAGATGAGGGAACCTCATATCCCACATTACCCTTGCAAAATATCAATTTGAGGTCTCGTAAGGTACTTCACAAAGAATCTCCAACAGCTGATAAACAAGAAGAAAACGAAGAAAATGAAAATGAAACTTCAATTCAAAGGAAACAAAATGATGACATCAAAAATAAACAAATGCAACCGTTGCATCCACCACCTTTTCCAGACCGATTGGTCCAAACAAAACTTCCCATGTCTATACCACAGTTTGATGTTTTAGATGAGCTAAAGAATGTCTATATAAAAATTCCACTACTACAAGCCATAAAAGACATTCCCATATATACTAAAGCCATCAAAGAACTGTGCCTTAAAAAGCCTACTAGGAAAAGAGTTGATCCACAAACCATTCATGTTATTGGACATTTAGCTGGCCTTATGACAAACACCATTTCAATGGAAAAGTATGTTGATCCTGGTATTCCCAGAGTCACTACAATCATTAACAACATACATATTCCAAACACTTTAATTGATCTTGGGGCCGTAATAAATGTGATGACTCTTGAAACCATGAAAACATTCCAGCTCACAAATTTGTAGCACACAACAATTGTTCTAGAACTCGCTAATAGGTCTAAAGTGATTCCTGAAGGGATTTTGGAGGACATAATTGTTTCACTGGACTCTTGGGAGTATCCAGTGGACTTTTTAGTTCTTCAGCCAAAATCCAATTTAGGAGGACACCTTATCATCCTTGGTAGACCATGGTTAGCAACTGTTGATGCATTCATAGGATGTCGATCGGGTAATATGATCATTTCACGAGGAACTGAAAGAAAACAACTCACTCTTTACCCATCAGCACAATCACCAGCAGTAGCACACAATTTATGGCTTGACGATAAATACAATGACAAAGAAGAAGTTCAATCTGTTTTCAGCATCAACCAAATCTATGATTTTCAAGAACATAATAATGATGATTTGGTAGAGTTGTTCCTTTCTCAACCTGATGTTTCCGAAGATTTGAGAAATGACCAATACCATGCTGCAGATGAACTTTTGGCACAAAATTTTCAGGAAACATGCACCATTCAATCTTTGCAAACAACATTTCAGAACATTTTTCCTATCCAATCTATCACAAACACACAGAGCAAGACCATAGAGATTAGTCCAGGAAAAACTTTGAATATTGGCACTCACCTAGACTCATCTCAGGAGGAAAAATTGATTCAATTATTGAGAAAATACCAGAAAGCATTTGCTTGGGACTACACCGATATGCACGGGATTCACCCTGAAACATGCACTCACCATATTTATACCGATAGTAATATCAAACCAGTGAGGCAACCGCAGAGACGAATGAACCCCATGCTTCAGGATATTGTTAGAGAGGAATTACAAAAACTGTTGAAAGTAAGTTTTATCTATCCTATCTCTGACAGTCAGTGGGTATCCCCATTGGTAGTAGTGCCCAAGAAAAATGGTAAGTGGCGGATTTGTGTTGATTACCGACAATTGAACAAAGCAACGCTCAAAGATTATTTCCCACTACCATTTATTGACCAAGTGCTAGACACATTAGCTGGGAAATCATCATTCTCTTTTCTTGATGGTTTCAGTGGCTACAACCAGATCAGGATAGCCTTAGAGGACCAGGACAAAACCACTTTTACTTGTCCTTGGGGCACTTATGCTTATAATGTTTTTCCATTTGGACTTTGCAATGCTCTAGCTACATTTCAGAGAGCTGTATTAGCTATTTTTGTTGATTTAGTTCATGATTGTGTTGAAGTTTACATGGATGATTTTTCAGTGTATGGTGATTCATTTGAACATGCATTAACGAATCTTGAAAAAGTTTTGAAGAGATGTATTGAAGCTAATCTGTCCCTGAGCAATAAATGAGGGGATAGTATTAAGCCACTATATTTATTTTCAAGGCATTAAAGTTGATCCATCAAAAATCTAGATCATTGTCAATTTGCCAATTCCGAAGACTCAAAAAGAGGTAAGAAGTTTCCTTGTGTATGCAAGCTATTACAAAAGGTTTATTGAACATTTTAGTAAAATAGCTTCACCTCTGTTTAAACTTCTAGCAAAAGATACACCTTTCAACTGGAATGAGAATTGTCAACAAGCATTTGAAACACTCAAAGAAAAGTTATCAACCACACCAGTCTTAAAAGGACCTAACTGGAACCTACCATTTCACATCTTTACAGATGCATCTGATACTGCAGTAGGTGCCTCATTAGGCCAAAAAGAGGAGTCTTGTCATTATGCCATCTATTTCATTAGCAAAAATCTAACACCTGCAGAATTAAACTACACAGTCACAGAAAAAGAAATGCTTGCCATCATACATGCTGTGAATAAATTCCGACATTATATAACTGGTTATGAGGTTTTTGTACATACTGACCATTCTTCCATTAAGCATTTAATGAATAAACCAGTAACTAGTGGCAGAGTTACCAGATGGTTGTTATTATTACAGGAATTTAACATCACAGTGTTAGATAGACAAAAGGCTAAGCACTAAAGGCGGGACCCGCTCGAAAACCGGCGGTATTGATCGGGGGCACCCATGGGCGGTAAGTAGTTTTGATGAAAAAGGAGTGATTCCACTCGGCACCCGACGCGTGGCAAGCGGAGGAGAGAAAACCGCCACTCATCGCGCACTAACGGTCAAGCTAGTCAACCGTGCGGGACGAGCGAATGGTGTCGGATCTGGGGGCTCTAGATCTAACAACTGAGATCACGCCTGATGGAGAAGACGGAATTGACGAAGGGTTAAGCCGCGATTTACAAGAACTTGAGGTCCACTTTGACAGCCAAGGTGGCGGAAGATTCATTCCACGACGTAACCAAAGAATTGAACCGACGAAGCAGGCTAGCGCAGTTCGCAGGAGGACAAGAGGCCATCCCTGAGAGCTTGATGATGGCGCCGAAACAGGGAACTCCAAGCATAGCTGCAAACAGGCGATCCGACGGAGGCGGAAGAGGAAGCGAACCGCCATGAGCTTGAATGGCTTTAAAGCCATGTACAGACCAAATAGAGGGCAGGAGTCGGGAACCAAAAGAGGGAACATCGAAGACAGAAGATAGAGAAGAGAAGAACCAGTAAGGCAAAAAGCAGAAAGAAGACAGAGGGTTGAGTTGACCAAAGGCAGCGTCGAGAGCTTAAGAGATTCAAGCCATCCCTGAGAGGATCTGTCAGACCAGAGAGGTCAAAGAGCTGGCAAGGAAAGGAGTCTGTGTACTCTAGTGGCTTGGGGAATCCAAGAACCACCCTGCTAGGCCAATCTATTCAGGAGACTCAGATTGAGCTCCTTCATTGTAATTCTCTGCTTCAAGACACAATAAAAGAAGGTCACCACTGAGAGCTGGACGAGAGATGTAGCCCTGGAGGATAGGGTGAACTCCTTATTAATTTCTTGTGTTCTTGTATTTGCTTACTGTATTTCTCTATTGTTTTCCATTTTTAAGTGTCTATGTATTTGCAATCTGATCGATCCGTTGCTTAAATAACTTAGACACACCAGCACACGAGTCTGTAATACCTTCATTTAATAAATCTTTAACTGAGGTTACTCATAGGGTGATTATCATATCAATGTGGTACCCAAAAGGTAATGTAAGATTCAGATGAAGCTTGGTGCATGAGTAAGCGCATCGGAAGGTAAGGCTATGACAGTCGGTTGGACTGGTTGGTTCCATTGTGGTAAATGGACGGTAGCAATATTGTCATGAGAAAGGTAATAGGAAAAGGTAAAGTAAATGCATTTGAGGCATTATATGCCTTGGCTATGTTGGGAACTGATGTTCTCAATGTTGCACATGTGTTTCATGAATAAAGGAATTTCTCTTATCCTAGACCTTATTTTATCTGGTAATTATTTTATGATCATGATTATGTTGAAGTTTATATTTGTATACATGTATGAATGTATGTAGTTGCCTGACAAGATCACGATCGTTTTATGCTAACGTTTATATATGTATGTATGTATGTATCCATGTATATATGTTACTATCTAACAGGGTTGTCAGGGATCATTCTTGTGGAGGAATGATTGCTTATGCAGGAGAACAACATGAAGAGGTTCCTGGTCTTACGAGGAATCAATTGGGAAGAATAGTCACGACAAATATATGAGGTCAGTATCATGTGGATATGATTTGATATTTTATACTTGTATTATGCCTATGTCTATGTTATAACAAGTAATGTTGAAGGATACATCAACAAAGTGAAAGCAATGTGGTCTGCGGCATGCTAGGATAAGCATGGATCAGATACTGGAAGCAAGGTTTCTTGGTAAGGACAATATGGTTTTGAATGTGTGGTACTACTGTTATGCATATGTTGTATATGTTGTACATGTTGCATCTATGATGTATGAACTTGTAGTGTTGTGTATACATAGCATGTGTACATGTTATTTATGAAATGTTATGTACAGGATGGTACATATAGTGTTGTACGAATGTTACATATTCAATATTGGGTATAGATGGTACTATGTACATGTTGGATATGCGGTATTGTGTACATATTGTATTGTGTGCATGATGTATATGCGTCGTGCGGTGTTCTGTGCATATGGTGTTATGCGCATGTTGGATATGCAGTGTTGTGTACAGATGATGTTATGTACGTGTTGGATATGTAGTGCTATGTACAAGTGGTGTTGCGTGCATGTGGTACATTGGTACTATGTACATATGGTGTGGTGTGCATGATTGTACAAGTGGTGTTGTGTGCGTGCGGTGCTGTGTACACATTGTACAAGTGGCGTTGTGTGCATGTGGTCCTATGTACATGTCGTGCATATGGTGTTGTGTACATGTGGTGTTGCGTACATGTTGTGCGTGTGGTACTGTACATGTGGTATTGTGTACGCATTGTATAGAGGTGTAGTGTACATGTGGCGTTGTGTACATGTTGTGCAAGTGGCGTCATGTACATGTGATGCTGTGCAAACATTGTTCAAGTGGTGCGCTGTACCGGTGGTACTGTGTACATGTTGTACGTATGGTACTGGTGTACATGTGGTATTGTGTGCATGTCATCGATGTTGTGTTATGGGCATGCGGTATTACGTATTTGCATCATGTAGTCATGGTATTGTGGCGCGCGTACTCATTGTGTTGTGCTCTGTGTAGTTACATGTATTGGGTGGCATTGCACATCGGGTATAGACAGATGCACTGTGTTGTACACTGGTTGTGGGTGTATGAGTTGTACATCAGGTGTAGGCACATTTATTGCAGGGTGTTGTGTGTCAGGTGTGGTTGTATGTGTGTGATGCACACTATGTGTCTATGCACATGGTTGAGGAGAAGGCACTAGGTGTTTGTTGGGTGTAGCAAATGATCTGGTGTATGGAATAAGGACGAAAGTAGAAACTAAGGATTGATAAAAGGATAAGTATTAACATTTTATTTCAATTTTATTATGCATGTGATTTATGACTATGGTATATGATGATTATATGCGATCTATGATTCTGGTTTATGATGGTTACATGTCATTTATGATTTTGATGGTTAAGTTTTGAGCTAACTTGATGTGATATTTTTTTATACATGTTGATTTGGTCAAATATGCTAGTTTGACTTGTTGTGACAGGAAGCGAACGTGATTGCAAATGTACCTTATTGACGAGCTACCAATGAAGTATGATGTGAATTTATTTTAAAACTGACGGAAGCTATTTGCTTGGTACAAGAATCATGAACATGCCCAGTTGGGTAGCTGAAATCAACTACAAGAATTAGAAGCTTGATATGGTGGTTTGGTGGTTGCTTATGGTGGTTTGGTAGTTGTTTAATGATGGTTTAGTATTTGCTTTATGTTGATTTGGTATATGCTATATGGTGATTTATATATGCTTTATGATGGTTGATATATGCTTTATGATGATTTGATATATGCTTTATGTTGGTTGATACATGCTATATGATGTTTTGATATATGCCTTATGATGTTTTGATATACATGATATGATGTTAGTATATGTTTGATATATGTTTGGTATATGATTTGGCATATGTTTTGGTATATATATTGTGATGATTCTGTTATGTGTACACATGTGTATGGATGTAAATACCGTAACAAGCTGTGTTATAAATCTCCACTATGCGGTATGGGTGTTACGTTATTATGCTATCATGCATTATATTACCGTGATGTTATGATGTCATATGGGTTTCTTAAGTAGGATGATCATTGTAAATATCGTAATGAGTTGTGTTATAAAGCTCCACTATGCGGTATGGGTGTTACGTTATTATGCTATCATGTGGTTATATTGTCATGATGTCATGATGTCATATGAGTTTCTTAAGCATGATGATCATTGTAAATATCGTAGTGAGTGTGTTATAAAGCTCCACTATGCGGTATGTTGTAATGTTGTCATGATGTTTTGTTTTAATAGCTGGTCATTATAAATACTGCAACGAGCTGTATTATAAAGCTCCATGGGCTATGTTTTCTTTTCAAAAGTATTTTGGTTATAGGTGTCATTGAACATCGAGGACAGTGTTCCCCTAAGGGGGAGGGTTTTGTAACAGCCCTGGTGAAAATTCCATGTAATAAATGATAAAAAGAATAACCGCGGATGACTGGGACACATATTCCAAGCTTAATGGTGGGCAGGACATCCTAGAGGGTGTTCATTTGGTTTTTTATGGCTAAGGAAATTGGCAAAGGCAATAGTTAAGGCATTAAATAGGCAACAATCTATTTTGGCATATTTATTTATGAAAGTAATGGAAATTAGGAGAAAGGGAAGGTGAAAGGTCACATTTTGCATGTGAGGAGGAAATTGAAGTAAAATAATGGGAAATGAAAAAAATAGAGGCCTCATTAATAAAAATGCTTATGACGATCAGTGGGAAAAACTTGGTCAGTTTAGCTTTGGAGCTCTCTCATTATTCTCTCTTTCTCACTCACATACTTTTGGAAATTTAGATTTTTCTTGGAACACTCTTGGAGGGTGTGGCATACTTGGATTCTTGCAGCAAGAAGGCAAAGGAAGAACATGAAAGCGCAAGAAGATATCGATTTCAACAACTACATTAGATTTGCTTGCAGGTATCGAGTTGCATGTATGATTTATTCACTAGTTTTGACATGCATGTGGTTTCTTGTTTGTGATCTGTCATTGGCATCGAGGATTGCCTGGATTGATAGTGGATTGCCTAACCTTGCCATTTCCTGGATAGCCATGGTGATTGTGGGCTTACTTTCATTGCTTTGTTTTGGTTGGTTTTCATTTTTCCATAGCTTGGGTTGAGTTATTAGTTTTGGAAGCCCTGGTTGAACAAATGCTCTGGAATCCCTGTAACAACTTGGGTTGAGTTACTAGTCCTATAAGCCCTAGTTGGACAAACACTCTAGAAGCCCTTGGCAGGTTGAGTTACTAGTTCTGGAAGCCTTGGTTGGACAAACGCTCTGGAAGCCCTGGAAGGCTTGGATGGACACCAATTTGATGATGGTTTTTGGAGATGTCTGACCGTGAGGTGGAATCACTGTTTGATGGGTTGAGGTGGGTGGCCTCTGGAAGCCCTATATGAGTTTTGATTGATGTGTTCTATGAGATCCCACATTCATGCTTGGAATATGGAACAAGGGTGATTGGATGAAAAGAGACTTGTCTCAACCAATCTATGGTTGGGTGGAACGTGGTAGTCCCATCTCCTGTTGGTTCATTGCATTTATTAATGAAAAATTCATTCCCTTGATTTTCATGTGCAAATGTATTGATGTATATATGGATTTTGATGGCTGATATGTTTATTATATTTCTGTTCCTATTGTGTTTTTTTTATATGAAAATTTACCCTGGAGGTTGTTACAGTGTGGTATCAAGGCATGGTTCAAACACTTGGACTAGATGGGCTCTATCATGGGTAAAATGAAGAACAAAGGTTAAATTTTAGACTTTTCTATCATATTTGTTATAACTTTTCTTCTATGGAATATTAGAAGTCGAAAATTTGACCATAATGAAGGTAAATCCCACTAATATTGTGGTAAAAATTTCAGATATTGGTTCACAATACTTTAGGAATTATGATCTAAGGAAGATGACTTTCCTGAATGCACCTTTAAACAGGTCATGTTGGCATTTCTGCAATAACCTATCTTCTGTAGGCTTTCAGAAGCTGAAAAATCGTCCACATTGAGGGTAAATCCCAATGATTATGTGGTAGAAATTTTAGATATTGGGTCACAATATTTTAGGAGATATGAGCAGAGGGAGTCGAGCAATCTGAATGCTCCTAAAATCGAGCCTCAAACAGGTCACGCTAACATTTTTGTTATAACTTTTATTATGGGAATTCTCAAGAGCTGAAATTTTTTCCACAATGAGAGGAAATCCCACTTATATTGTGATAAAAATTTCAAACATTTATTCGCTATATTTTAGGAGATATGACCAGTGTAAATCGAGCTTTCTGGATACTCCTAGAATTGTGCACCAAATAGGATTGTGTTGGTATTTTGTTATAACTTTTCATCTATGAAATCTTAGAAGCTGAAACTTGAACCATAGTGAGGAAAATACCATTGATCATATGGTTCAGTTTCCATAACTTGTACTACTACAATTTAGGATATATGCATTGAATCATTCGCTATATTAATTTGCATGCAAAGTGTTTGATGAAATGCTTAAATGGTTCAATGATTAATTGCATACAAACTGTTTGATAAAATGCGCCAATGAGTATGTTGTTTGTGGTTGAGGATAGTATTGATGTGTAATAGTTTTGTTGTAGTTGATATATTCTTACTTGTATGCAAATAGTTTTCTATATAGTTTGTATGTAAAGTGTTTGAAGAAATGCTTACATGCAAATGTAATAATATAGTAGTTGTTTGAAGAAAATGTAAAAGTATGGTAATTGTTGAAGAAAATGTTATTTTTTGGATGGAATAGTATTGTAGTATGATAATATGGATGTAGTTGATCTATGCCTATTTGCATGCAAATAATTTGAAGAGTTGCATGTAGGGAATTTGAAAGGTTGCATGCAAGAAATTTGAAAAGTTGCATGTAAGGAAATGGAAAAGTGACATGTTTTTAGTTATTATGTTACAAGTGGAATAAGTGCAATGTTTTTGACTTAATATCATACAAAAATGTATGAGAAATAAAAATCAATTCCTTTTCAAGTGTGGTTAAATTTAGTAGAGCTTTGGAGATCCCATTTCTATAATTGGAAATTGGAGATTTGGCCATTATAGCTTCCTCCTTCTACCTTAGTATGGCCCATGGATAGTAAGGGGGTATGCTTATAGGTTGTTAATATTGGTGCAAGCTGATTTCGAATTAATAGACACGATGTCTTGATTTTTGGAACATTCGACTGATTGTGTATGAATTATATGTCGCTTACATGTTGATTTCATGATACCTACTTACATCCTTGTATGTTAGGTTACATTTTTGAATATTTTGATTACATGTATCAGTCTTGTAGGTTGATTACAAGAATTGATCGCTTATGTTCGACTACATGCGTTTATGCGTAGTTGTATTTGATTTGGCATTGCTTATGCATACTGTTGGTTGCATGTGGCAATGCGTACAATGGAGTAATGGTTGTTGTCATGCATGAGGTCATGGTTTGTGTACTTGATATGGTCATGCATTGATGACTGGACTCTAGCTGGAATGATGTGTATATGGTCTGGTACTCATTTTCCATGTGTGTATATGCAGTTGTTATGCATGTATGGTCTTAGTTATGGTTATGCATGTATAGTAGGTCAAACAAGCCTTATGACGTCATTGTATGCAATTTAGGTCATCATGGTGCTATTGGATGTTATGATGCTAATGTGTTGGCTGAGATAGAGCAGGAGATGCAGATCATTATAATGAGGTTGCAACATTGGACTTTGGGGTAAGAGAAAATTGTCATACAGGTATTGTATGTTCGACATGCAAGTATGTAAGTTAAGGATTTTATATGCATTAGTTTTATATACATGAGGTTTATGTACATGTCGTTTGATGTTATGGTTACATTCATGATAGATGTTAGTTGATTAGTGTGGTTATATGCACATGTGTTGGATAGTCAAGAATGATAATAACCTGTAGTTGTATGCATTGCTATTGTTGTTTTATATTAGATACCCTGATGATTACGTTGTATGTCGTTGATGAGTATAATACATAGCTTATTGTTGTTTTATGCTATTAACTTGATGATTAGGGTCATTTCTTTGAGATATTGATGTTATAATTTGGACTGGTCATATGCATGATGGTTATGTTCATTGCATTGAAGATCTTGATGTTATATGTATTGTGTTAACCTGCTTTGACCTATGCAGATGGTTATGGTTGCAATATTCAGGTATGAGTTGACATATTTTGATATGGTGTCGTACTAATCTAGACTGATCGTACATACGTGATTGTTATGCATGAATGACAAATGATTATGAGCTTATGATGTGAACATATTAGTTAGTTATTGTTATGGATATCATTATTTATGTTTGACTTGATATGTTGTGAAGTTATATCGTGCTAACTAGCTTGATTGTGTAGACAAGATAACCTCCCCTAAGATACATTAGGGTACGAGCTTGATTATGCCATATATGTGGTTCTTGACTGTTTGATTAGGTCATCTAGTTAATTTAGTTAACATCGTATGTTTGCAAATGGTTGAATGTTTGATGAATTGCATAATATGAGTATGTTTTCAAATGATTTTGTTTTAAAATGGTTGTACTAAAATATATGTGTTGAGACAGTTGATATGTACTTGAATGTAGTTGATAGTTGTAGCATTATGTCTAATGACTATGGATTATGACATGATTGTTTGTAAAAGTTGATTTCAAATTGATAAATATGATTGTCTTGATATTTAGAACATGTGGTTGACATGTGTGAGCATGATGCAGGGAGTTGCATGGCAAGAGAAGTTGCCATGAAATCTTGAAGAAGGCTCGGGTTGAGCTTTCCCTGGGAACCATGGGGATTGAGTCATGGTGTTTGTTGTTAGTCTTGTGCTTTTGGTCTTTTATGAATTGTTGAGCTTGATTTGCGACTTTGTTTATGTCTAGTGTATGGCCATACCACTTTGTTTGCAGAGTCATGTTGTTATTGGTTTTTATGGTCTTCTTCTTGTTTATTTGTTATTTTTCCTTTTATGTTTTGAGTCTTGGGAATTCGTTGGGAAAGAGGAAAGTTGATGAAGCTTGGGGAGAGCTATGTGGTACCCAAAAGGTAATGTAAGATTCAGATGAAGCTCGATGCATGAGTAACCGCATCGGAGGGTAAGGCTATGACAGTCGGTTGGACTAGCTGGGTCCATTGTGGTAAATGGACGGTAGCAGTATAGTCATGAGAAAGGTAACAGGAAAAGGTAAAGTAAATGGATTTGAGGCATCATATGCCTTGGCTATGTTGGGAACTATTGTTCTCAATGTTGCGCATGTGTTTCATGAATAAAGGAATTTCTCTTAACCTAGACCTTATGTTATCTAGTAATTATTTTATGATCATGATTATGTTGAAGTTTATATCTGCATACATGTATGAATGTATGTCGTTATCTAACAGGATCACGATTATTTTATGCTAACTTATATATATATATATATATATATATATATATATATATATATATATATATGTATGTATGTATGTATGTATGTATGTATGTATGTATGTATGTATGTATGTACGTATGTATGTATGTATGTATGTATCCATGCATCTATGTTACTATCTAACAGGGTTGTCAGGGATCATTCTTATGGAGGAACGATTGCTTATGCAGGAGAATAAGCTGAAGAGGTTCTTGGTCTTACGAGGAATCAATTGGGAAGAATAGTCACGACAAATATACGAGGTCAGTATCATGTGGATATGATTTGATATTGTATACTTGTAGTATGCCTATGTTTATGTTATAACAGGTAATGTTGAAAGATACATCAACAAAGTGAAAGAAGTGTGGTCTACGACATGCTAGGATAAGCTTTGATCAAATACCAGAAGCAAGGTTTTTTTGGTAAGAACAGTATGGTTTTTGATGTGTGGTACTATTGTTATGCATATGTTGTATATGTTGTACATGTTGCATCTATGATGTGTGAACTTGTAGTGTTGTGTATACATAGCATGTGTACATGTTATTTATGAAATTTTATGTACAGGATGGTACAGATAGTGTTGTAAGAATGTCACATATTCAATACTGAGTATAGATGGTGCTATGTACATGTTGGATATGCGGTATTGTGTACATATTGTACTGTGTGTATGATGGATATGGGTGTTGTGTGCATATGGTGTTATGCGCATGTTGGATATGCAGTGTTGTGTACAGATGATGCTATGTACGTGTTGGATATGCAATGCTATGTACAAGTCGTGTTGCGTGATGGGGTACTTTGATACTATGTACATATGGTGTGGTGTGCATGATTGTACAAGTGGTGTCGTGTGTGTGTGGTGCTGTGTACACATTGTACAAGTGGCGTTGTGTGCATGTGGTGCTATGTACATGTGCATATGGCATTGTGTACATGTGGTGTCGCGTACATGTCGTGCGTGTGGTATTGTGTACATGTGGTATTGTGTACGCATTGTATAGTGGTGTAGTGTACATGTGACTTTGTGTACACGTTGTGCAAGTGGTGTCATGTAAATGTGATGTTGTGCAAACATTGTTCAGGTGGTGCGGTGTACTGGTGGTACTGTGTACATGTTTTACGTATGGTACTGGTGTGCATGTGGTATTCTGTGCATGTCATCGATGTTGTGTTATGGGCATACAGTATTATGTATGTGCATCATGTAGTCATGGTATTGTGGCGTGCGTACTCGTTGTGTTGTGCTCTGTGTAGTTACATGTATTGGGTGGCATTGCACATTAGGTATAGATGGATGCACTGTGGTGTACACTGGTGTAGGTGTATGAGTTGTACATCAGGTGTAGGTGCATGTATTGCATGGTGTTGTGTCAGGTGTGGTTGTATGTGTGTGATGCACACTATGTGTCTATGCACATGGTTGAGGAGAAGGCACTAGGTGTTTGTTGGGTGTAGCAAACGATCTGGAGTCTGTATGGAATAAAGACGAAAGTAGAAGCTAAGGATTGATGAAAGGATAAATATCAACATTTTATTTCAATTTTATTATGCATGCGATTTATAACTATGGTATATGATGATTATAAGTGATCTATGATTCTAGTTTATAATAGTTACATATCATTTATGATTTTGATGGTTATGTTTTGAGCTAACCTGATGTGATATTTTTTATACATGTTGATTTGGTCAAATATGTTAGTTTGACTTGTTGTGACAGGAAGTGAACATGATTGCAAATGTACCTTATTAATGAGCTACCGATGAGGTATAATGTGAATTTATTTTAATTTATTTTAAAACTGATGGAAGCTATGTGCGTGGTATAGGAATCATGAACATGCCCGGTTGGGTAGCTCAAATCAACTACAAGAATTAGCAGCTTGATATGGTGGTTTGGTGGTTGCTTATGGTGGTTTGGTAGTCGTTTTGTGATGGTTTAGTATTTGCTTTATGTTGATTTAGTATATGCTTTATGGTGATTGATATATGTTTTATGATGGTTGATATATGCTTTATGATGATTTGATATATGCTTTATGTTGATTGATACATGCTATATGATGTTTTGATATATGCCTTATGATGTTTTGATATACGTTATATGATGTTAGTATATGTTTGATATATGTTTGGTATATGGTTTGGCATATGTTTTGGTATATATATTGTGATGATTCTGTTATGTGTACACCCGTGTATGGATGTAAATACCATAATGAGCTGTGTTATAAAGCTCCACTATGCGGTATGGGTGTTACATTATTATGCTATCATGTGGTTATATTAGCAATTGTCCCAAAAGGTACAAAGAGAGGCCGATAGGATTATTAAATTGGAATTGTTGAATTTTTGTAGAAGAATTAATTGGTTTCTGGAAAACCTTGTCGAGTGAAACTCCAAACAATATTAAAGATACTTGATCACAAAGTATATATCCCTTCAAAACTTAAAACAACCATCTATTAATAGAGGATTTTCAGATCCCACTCATGTCACTGACAGTTTTGGAAGTCAGCAGATAAGATTTTGAAGGTTGTTGGTTTCCCCTGGTATGGAAAGCTCCATTTCTCTCCAAAAGCAAGGGGATAGGTATCTTTGCATATAGTGCCCATGGGGGATTTCACTTGCGAGCAGTCAACAGTAATGTTATCTGCTGTCGCGCAAAATTTACAGTTGTTGGTCACTTCCCCCACCGCGTAATCCCCCCTCACAACATGTGAATCTATGCTTAGGTCCCTCAAAAAGCAATCATGTCCTATTACAGGAACTGCAATATAAGAGAAGCATTAATAATCAGACATAAATAACAATTTCTAAAATATATTTTTATTAAGAATATTAAACATAAGAGCTGTGCAATTTCTTAAAAAAAATGAAAATATAATTTTCCTTTTACCTGTTCGAAATTGTGAATTAACAGATGGAACTGCAAATCTGATTCTGCGTCCACCCTCCAATGGTTGAATATTGTCATTCAAGGAGGATGCCCCCGCACCCAAGAAGAACTGTTGTGCGAAAACAGTGAGGGATATTACGAATATCACGCCCAAGATATTTCGTAATGCCATTTTTTATTTGCGTCGCTTTACAGGATCTGCAACTCTTGAAATCAATATGAAGGAATGACTGAACCATATCGGTCAAAAAAAAGAAAATTAGTGGATACGATTCAGTTCGTTGAAAATCTCCAACTCCCTCAACTGAATAGGTACCTGCAACATGCGTTCAAACTGCTGTTAAAAATGTTCAAGTGGATGATTGTCATCTAGGCATCTCTAACAAATCCTTCCGAGTACATTGGTGCAATATTAACTACCAGAAACAAACAAACTCCAAATTACCTGCGGTCTACCTCGCCACAGTGCTTCGAATATTGTCCCATACACCTTCAAAACCCTTAAATTCTTCACTAGAATCTAGGAAGGCAGGTAAGAATATGGGCAGTCATACCAAGAAAGCCATAGGAGATTTGGGGAGTGCGCCCTCCACAAAACGTGCTCCAAGAGATGCCCTCGAGTCTGAATAAGTTGCATAGCACCTGGCGCAATTCTCAATGGTGCTATGATGCGGTGTGATGTGGTGCGAATGAACCTGTAATGATAATGACAATATATCGCAAAAGCGGCAACATAATTACATGAAGCAGGTAGCGATGCCAGAAGGCAACAACTGTGATCTCCATCACTTGTTCGATAGAGGCTTCCTTCTTAAAAAGCCATTACTCCAATATTATTGAAGGAATAACGTGTTTTTCTCATCCACCTAGAGACGACATAAGGGATCCTAATTGTCATGAAATCCACTTCATATCCAAATAGACCTGGTTCCCACCCATTCCAGATACAATCAGATATAGAATAGAAGATAAGTTGCAGTTGTATTGGTACTAGAATTCCGTTTAGATTGTTTCACCTGTCCAGATTCACGGCAGGCCATTCAAATACCGTGTTAGAAAGAGTTGAGAGACAAAATCCGCATCTGAGGCAGATTTTGACGGATAAAGAAATAAGAAACAAGTGAGAGAAAAGAAAACAGATTCAAAAATCGAAGCTTCTCATCTTACATTATTCTTCCATGGCGAACTCTTCTCTTCCCTTGTTGCAAAATTAATAGGCAAGGCAAAACCATTCAGCAAAAACTGCCAAATAAAATAAAAGCACTATTTCTACAATTAAAGCCCTTGCGATTTTAATAAAGAAATAATGGATCGAAACTGTTGAAAAAAATTGGGTTCCATGCATAGCCATTATCTACCATGTTGCTTTTCCTGTACAAATTTATTAGTAAAACCCATAGA
The DNA here is from genome assembly GCA_031772625.1 of Pinus tabuliformis. Classification (NCBI taxonomy): domain Eukaryota; kingdom Viridiplantae; phylum Streptophyta; class Pinopsida; order Pinales; family Pinaceae; genus Pinus; species Pinus tabuliformis. The sequence continues at coordinate 1,946,087,156 of CM062819.1, read as the reverse complement.
TATTGAAAACCAAAAGCATACCTACTTCTATCCATAAAAAATTTCGAGAATTTCATTCCAATGGATTAAGAATTTCATCTCTATCGATTTCTGCTCAACATAACAGTGACAAAATAGAATCGCTAGGATAAACCATGCAAACAATTTAAAAAAAAATACATAAATTAAATTCAAAACAGATAAAAACACAACGAAAATAAAACACTATAAAAACCAAAATGCATGGCCATGCAACAAAGAAAATAAACTTGAACAAGAAACAAGGCAAGCCAATGCAATGCAAAGTATTGAAGAAAATGATGAGATGAAAGTGAGAACGCGCTCTGTGAGATGCTTAATACTAATCAGTGCTTGCCAAAAGCTAGGGAAGAAGAACAGTGCTTGCCAAAAGCCAAGGAAGAAGAAGAAGAACAACAACTGGTAGGGAAAAAGCAGTAAAAATATCTTCAAGAATGACATAAAAGAATGGAAAAAAGTAGTATGGCAACTCAACCGATATTTGGAAAAAACAATCACACTTCAAATCAATGGTTGAAAGTGTCTCACATGATCCAACGGAGCAGGGTAAAAGTGTTGACGATTGTTGATGCATAGGAAAGCCTATCGGCCTAATTATCATGGTGTTATGATGTCATATGAGTTTCTTAAGCAGGATGATCATTGTAAATACCGTAATGAGTTGTGTTATAAAGCTCCACTATGCGGTATGGGTGTTAAGTTATTATGCTATCATGTGGTTATATTATCATGATGTTATGATGTCATATGAGTTTCTTAAGCATGATGATCATTGTAAATATCGTAATGAGTTGTGTTATAAAGCTCCACTATGCGGTATATTGTAATGTTGTCACGATGTTTTGTTTTAGTAGCTGGTCATTGCAAATACTGCAAGGAGTTGTGTTATAAAGCTCCATGGGTAGTATGTTTTTTTTCAAAAGTATTTTGGTTATAGGTGTCATTGAACACCAAGGACTGTGTTCCCCCAAGGGGGAGGGTTCTGTAACATCCCCGCTGAAAATTCCATGTAATAAATGTTAAAAAAATAGCCACGGATGAATGGGACACGTATTCCAAGCTGAATGGTGGGCTGGACATCCTAGGGGGTGTTAATTTGGTTGTTTATGGCGCTAAGGAAATTGGCAAATGCAATGGCTAAGGCATTAAAGAGGCAAAAATGTATTTTGGCACATTTATTTATGAAATTAATGGAAATTAGGAGAAAAGGAAGGTGATCACATTTTGCATGTGGGGAGGAAATTGAAGGAAAATAATGGAAAATGAAGAAAATAGAGGCCTCATTAATAAAAAGGCTTATGAGGATCAGTGGGCAAGACTTAGTCAGTTTAGCTTTGGAGCTCTCTCATTATTCTCTCTTTCTCTCTCTCATACTCTTAGAGACTTAGAGTTTTCTTGGAACACTCTTGGAGGGTGTGGCATACTTGTATTCTTGGAGCAAGAAGGCAAAGGAAGAACATGAAAGCGCAAGAAGGCATTGGCATCAACAACTACATTAGATTTGCTTGCAGGTATTGAGTTGCATGTATGATTTATTCACTAGTTTTGAATCACCAAAATCAATAGAAGCCCAAAAAGAGTTTGGGTGGTTTTCCAGTCCCATAACTCTGCCTCTCTACACCTATTTTGAAAAGCATAAAATGCTTTCCAACCCCCAAAAGTTCGTTTCTTTCTACAACCATTCTGGCTTAGATTTTTGTTGAAGTCAATTCTGAGGTATTTGTAATCTGCAACTTCTTCTAGAATATTGCCTTCAAAGTAGAACTTATGTTGGTTATGTTTTCTTTTCTTAGAGAAGACCACGACTTTCGTTTTGCTGATATTGACTTGCATCCCCACACTTCAACAAAAATGCTCAAGGGATAGTAAGTGCTCTTGCAAACCAAGAGCGGATTTAGCAATCAGAATAAGGTCATCTGCATACAAAATAAGCCTTATAACAAACTTGCCCAAATAGATACCATCACCCCCTTACGAATTTAACCACTCCTCAAGCTTGTCGATATATAAACCAAAAAGGGTAGGAGACAGTGGGCAACCTTGCTTGACCCTGATATCGTTTCTAAAACTTTTAGAAATGCCTACTGAAGTTCTAATTTTGACTTTCACCTCTTCATACAGCCTATGCACAATTTCTCTCAAATGTTTAGGAACTCCAAGTTCCTCCATTCTGTGCCAAAGCTTATCCCTAAGAACCGAGTCAAACACTTCTTTGAAATCAACAAAGCAACAAAAGACTTCTTCCTTTTTCTCCCCAACTTTTTCAATGACGTGTCTTAAATTTATACAATGATCAATTTTGGAATGTTTAGGTCTAAAAATTGCTTGCCCTTTAGCACGCTTATCTCTTTCTTCTGCCCACTTGCTAATTTTGTTTTCTAGCATGCTTCCAAATAGCTTTGCAAACAAAGAGTTTATCATGATGGTCCTATAATTGGAGGGATTATTGACGTCACTGCTCTTGAAAATAGGTATTTCCAGACTAGTTGTCCAATCTGTGGGGAGCCCTTGTTGTATGATGTTGTTGAAGATTTTTGTAATGTGAGGTGCAAGAATCTTTGAGTCCCACTTTAGATATTTTGCTTGGAGTTCAACTAAGTCCTTTGCTTTTCCAACACCCAACTTCTTGATACCCATCTCTACCTCTTGTATCGTGAAGAGTTCAGTATCAATGTTGACCAAGGGGGCAGGGTTAACCTTGGGAACCTGCTCACAGAGTTGTCTTGCATAGTCAAACCATTTAGAAGCTGTAATATTATTTCCAATTTGTATCTTTTTCAGTTGGAGCTCCTTCCAAAATAATTTGGGATTATTTTTCCCAAGGAAGATTAGTTCTTCCCTCCTTGAAACCATGAAAGCGACCTTTTTCTTGCTTAATAACTGCTTGTAAGGTTTGAGCTTTATGTTATCCTTGTTTAACTGTTTCCACATTCTCCTTGCCTTTTTGCATTCCTCGTCAAAACAAGCATTAACTAGAAAGCAATTTGTTTCAGGCTTCTTAATTTTTTCTCTTTTGCACTTTGCAAGTGCACATTGAATTAAATGTGTTAATTCATGACTATGAAGGTTGTGAATTGTAATTTTCTCCTTCTCGAAGAGCCTCTCTAGCATCATTTTGAAGGTATTACAATTTTCTGGGGTCAAAAGAATTCTGCCCTGTGGGAGATTTTGTTGGACATGCTGATTTTTTGACTCTAATTGTTTCTTTCCAATTGTATCTAGCACGATTTTATGTGGCATTGGAAGTGCAGAGGAGGTGGCACAATATCGCAGAAGTGGCACCGCTATGTGATAGTCCAGAAGGACGGTTACGGACATGGAGGTGGCACGAATTTGTTGTGTAGAAAATGTGTCAACGGGGTTCATAAGAAGCATAGTTGTTATAACAAACAACTCACCACGGCAGACAATGCCACAGGTCATGCAATGGGGTGTGTGTTGGCACAAAACGTTCGGTCCAGTCACTTGGCACAGTGCTAAGGTGGCACGGTGGCATCAGATGGCAAGGGTTGCATGATTGATGGCTACGTCACCTGCCGAAGTGCAAATGGACCGCAATCAAGCATTAATGTTATAATGTGATATTTGCAACATTTTGTTACGATGGCCAACAATAATGCGCCACCCCTAAGTATTAAAACTCATTTTGGTTATGTTTTGTTATGCGAAGTCATGGTTGTTAATAACCATTCGAAAACTTGGGATTAAGTTTAAGCTGCGGTCCAATGACTTAATAATGCATATGGTTTGTTATTGTAAATGCGCTATCTTGAATTAATTCGAATAGCCAAAAATTGTAATGTTGTTAAATACAACTCCAAAATTAGCTTTGGAAAATGATATAAAAGGAGGTCGTAGCACCATCTTAAGACAAGCAATTCAGGAAGAAAAAGGAAAGCATTTCAGTGAAGCCTTTCAATGCAAGTCAAGCAAGCCACAGTGTTGTTGTAGTGTAGTTTTGAGCGCCAGGAGGTGTGGAGCCACTGTGTTATCGAGGAGTGTTGTGCAGCTTGAAGTTTTGGTCAAGCTAGTTTTTGGCTTTCCAGAAGCATACAAAAGCTGAATTGGACACTTGAAGAGCCAAAATGAGGGTTTTGGTACATTCCGGATTCAATAACAATACTTGTTCGTCAGTAGCAACAACGAAATCCACAGAAGTCTGTACCTGAACTATGTCTCACTTAGACAAGTGGAGACGAGGTAAATAACCAATGTATTGTTGAAACTCGAATACTCGATTTTAGTAGAGGTCAGAGTCATTGTTTAGAGACTCTATATTTTTGCTGTAAATGACAAGTTGTTTGTAGAATGTCAAGTGAAATTGCGAGAGTTCTCTGAAGGAGAGCATTTCCATTCTGAGGGAAATAGCCGCAATTGTATCAACAATATTGATGTACCTCTTCTCATTCATTGAAATACGAGCGACCTAGCCTTTTAGAGTAGGGCCCAGAGACGTAGCCCAGGAGGGGTGAACTCCATCAACAATCTCGGTGTCATTCTATTTGATGTTGCATGATTATGTGTGTCGTGTCCTTTTTGGTTAACTTGCTTAGCTGAATTAAATTACTGTTTTGAAAGGCCCATTTAAAACTTGCCAAGTGTGAGGTAATGATCTAATTCCACATTTCAGATCAATGACTAAGCGAATCTATTTTTTTTTGTTTTTTTTTTTGTTTTGCACATTGAAATAGACTTCTGACTGCTACAACAATCAACAGGGTTTGATGTACACTTTCATTTGCACTTTGAACAGAGAATGTGACGCTAGAACTCAGTCTTCATTTCATTGCCTCCTTCTCTTGCTTTTCTTTATTTTTAGGTTTTTCTTTTGAGCCAATGTCTGTGTTATAACCATCAAGATCCTTAAAAGGTTAAAACATTGCTCTCTAGTGCCAACATTGGCATTGCCATATTATAAGTGATGTCAAAGAATTGTGTTTCCTCTCTCCCTCGAGTCATCCTTTGGATTGCTATTGTACTCGTCCAACATGACTATTATTTGAAACTTATTTATTTACACCGATTTATGGATCCTACAGTATCCCACAATACCCCAAAGAAAATTATTTAAAATACTAATATGACTTGTAGATTGTGGCGCTTGTCACATTGGATAGTTTGTCACAATAGATTTTACAAGTTACTGCAAAATATTGTGAGGTTATCCCTTATTATACATTGTTTACTTATGAGCAAAATGTAACATTATAAGCATAAAGCTCAAAATACTTAAAAAGTGAGATTAAAAAAAAGCTACAACAATAAAATGACCACACAACCATTCACACAATGAATACAAGATGTACTATTGGAAACCTAACATGGGAAAACCCAACTAGAGGGTGAAGACTATATTTTGGTCTTTTTTTTCTTGGATATAAAATGTAATTACAAAGAAGATAGTTTTACCATGGAGTTGTAATAAACACTATGCCTTGGATAGTTTTACAATGACATGGTTTTCTACTATTATACTCACAATATCTCGCTCCTTTCCTTTACTCATCTATAGAATATTAAATCAATATAATAAGAACAAAACCACTTCCTTTCCTTATGATTCAATATTTAACATGTGTTGGTTGTCATATAGAGTTAAGATAGAGTTTTTGCATGCCTCACTCGTGATTAATGTTATGATTTAGGACTCTGTAGAGCCTTCTTGAAAGTACACATGTTGCTAGCACCATAGTGTGAGTAATGAGATTTGACGTAGTATAGGCCAACTTGCAAAAGGCATAACTTCCTCGTTCATACTCTAATTGCAGGGGTCTTTAGACCGCTAGAAATTTCTTAATGAATTGAACCATGTTTAAGTGTTAAAAATTTTGTTTGTAAAATTTTAACTCCCAAAACAATTATTTAATCCTTAAAAAAAGTTCCAAGAGTTTCAAAACCTTATATCACCGAAACAAGATCTACCTTTAAAACGAACCTACAATTCCACAACACCAATTTTCCATTAAAAAATACCCCAAATATTGACAAAAATAAATAAATTAATAATTTTTTTAAGATTAAAATTCATGCTTTCCAACTTTTACTCCACTAATTAGCTTAAGAATATGTTTTTCTTTAAACACATTTTAAATATATAATTTTTTTTAATAAATACACCACTATAAATCTATAAGCTAAGAATCAAATCCATGAAAATATTCATAATAATATAATATCTAACTTAACCATCTTTTAAAAGGGAAAAAATATTTATGTATTAATTTAATATGTGACTTAACCCTACTCTTAAAAATAAAACATTATTTTTATAATTCTTCTATAATTCTTCTATTATTTTTATATATTTTTTATTACTTCATTTATGCATATTATCTATTTTTATCAGCTTATATTCTAACTAATCTAACTTTATTTTATACAAGTCCCTTATGTAACTAATTCTCCATTTAATTATTAATTTACTTATAATTTTTAAAATTATTTTATATATTACTTTATTTATTTGTAGTTATTTAATTTATTTTAAGATCTTTTATTTAACTAAAATTCCTTTTAAATATTTATTTTCTTATAATTTTTACAATATTTTTTACCCATTAAAATATATATATATATATATATATATATATATATATATTATTGATCCTAGGTATTCTAGCTATATTATTAAATAATTTTGACCCCGGTTTTTGAGTCAAACTCGCCGTTGGTCAAGTTAGCTGTTGGAGGCTCTACTCGGACTATTTAACATGATAAGCTGGATGTGTTTCTTCATCTTGTCCTGAAGATGAACCACACTAGTTGGTTCGAAACGCGTCGACAAATAGTATTCTATGTGATTTTCACCAAAGAATCTCTCACATACTTGATATGGATCACAGAAGCCTAAACTCGTTAAAACATTATTATTATAAATATTAAAACACATTATAATAAGAAGATGTTATATTATCACTATGTGCAATAAGGCTAATTTTGTCGGTGCAATCTCTCTGAGTTTTTCCCCTATGTCATGCACAATGCACAATGCACCGAAGTCTTGGTGCAAGAATTTGAACGTATTATAGGTTTTATCACTTTCACCTGTCGAAAAATTCCCTTCTTTCACCAATTATGGGGTCACCTAGTTTTCAATTCAATGTAGCGGTTTCTCCTTTATTAACATTTTGAAAAGAGGATGGGCTCGTCGCAGTTGTGATGATGAGGAATAAAACAGCGGTAGTTGTCTTTGTGACTGTGGTGGCGTTAGCCGGAGGCGGCATCGTATATGTTCACCGCCAGCAGGAGGAGGAGCGTCGCAGTATGAGAGTAGGACTCCTCAGAGATCAACAACAGTTTCTCAAATCCAACCAAAATCCACCCCATCAAGATTAGATCTCGCCAACTCCCCAGTAGGCAAGTCTGCTTCCCTATTTAAGTATACGTATTTATTAATGGCCATTTATGAAGAATGTTGAAGGTGAGCAATACCCATTTTGCAATGCTTAAAACATGAATGTCACATGGCAATTCCTCTTCAGCGACTCTCGGAAACATAAATTCTGTAAGAACGCTGACAATAAAATACTGGATTATAGAATCCTATTACAAATTTGTATTGGCTAGTCTAAACCCATCTAAATCAGGGTCTGATTTTGACCTGGGTCTATATAAATTCGGTTTTGATTATCATTTCAAGGTTGGGCCGTGGCCATCTAGAGCCTTCATGTTTATTTATTTGGTTTGGATACATATCACACTCAATGCTATTTTGTGGTTTGGATACATATCACACTCGATGCTATTTTGATATATTCGTCTAGATGAGAAAACTTTGCGTATAGTCTTTAATGATTGACATGGCAATATATGATTTTTTAATTCATATATATTATGTATTTTTTTATATAAATAATGTTTTTCCCGTTTTGTTCAGCTGTGAGATTTTGGATTTTTCTGTTTTGGTTCTAATAACTTTGCATCTAAGGGAAGGTTGCATAGTTCCAATATTAGATACGTTAATCATCTATGTGAACTTGAGATATGCATCATATTAGAGTTAGGTTAAAATGGGCCTGTGCTAGTGTTTCCATTGATTTTACCCAATGCACTATCTAGATTCAGTGCTTAGTTACAGAAGCACATGAAGCATCGGTTAATCGTTCATGCCCCTTTTAAATTGTAGAATGGTTTAGATTTACATTGATGTATATGGATATATATTATTTTATTATATATATATGTATTTATATATATATATATGTATGGTTTTGGTTGGGTGTGAGATTTAGGATTTTCCTGTTTTGGTTCCAATAACTTTGCATAACTTTGCAGGTAGGTCGAGGTTGCATATCTCAAGTTCTGACTTCTAATATAGGATATCTTATATGTCAATCATTTGTGTAAACTTGAGATATGCATCTTAGGGATATTATACCTGAGTTTTAATGGGTTTATATGTCAATCATTTGTGTGAAATTGAGTCATGCATCCTTAGGGATAGTAGGTCTGGATTTAAATGGGTTTGTGCTAGTGTTTACAATGTACATTCACTTCACTCAATGCGCTATCTAGATGCAGTGCTTAGTTACACGTGCACGTCAATGGATCGCCCACATCCCATTTGGATTGTAAAATGCTTCTTACTTCTATTGGTGTAATTAATGTCATTTAATGCCAATGAAGGAGGAACAAATCAATCAACGATAATGTTTAAATATACTTTCTAAAGATGCCTGAACAGGATGGACTTATCGTTCAATCCCTCCTGCCCAATGATTCCATCCTTGTGCAGAAAGAAAGGATATTATACCTCACCTAACATACAAGGACATGTGGTATATTTATACCTTTGCATTTCCACAACAATCTGCTCTCCGACTTCACTTCTGTTGTTGAATTCTGCCGCTTGTCTTTTCCTTATTGTTATGAACTTCTAATATTCTTTTGAATTTGTAGCCAACTGAAAGATGTGTTATGAACCTTCTGGATTGCCTCAGAGAGTGGGAGTACAGCAAATAACACATTAGTTGACCCATCAAAAGGAGCATTACTAACCGTACCGGGAGTGTTGGTGCACCCATCAAAAAGAGTATTACTGACGCTACTTTCTAAGAAGCTATTGTTTTATTGTGAATTAAGCTCAATGATTTTCATTAGGCTTTGGTCATGGCTTATAGTTATAACATACACAGTGAATGTGCCTCATTCATCTCCAGTATTTCTAGAAGATGGGTTAGAGAAATGTGACATTAGTAGCTTTCATTCCAAGTAATTGCTCATATATAAATACTAAATACTAATTGCTCATATATAGATTATAAATATGGGTCTGATATACAGCTCGAGACTCTGCGCTTAAATTTCTATATGCTAGCCTAGACATATTCATATCTAAGTTTAATATCTCCCTTGAGGGTGCAAGGTTAAATTTATATAGACTATCTTGGATGCATCTAAATTCGTGTTTAACATGCACCTCGAGGTTGCATTCTCGAGTTCCAATATTTTGATACGTCGGTAATTTGTGTGAACTTGAGACATGTTGAAATTCTCAGCACATGCTATCAGTCCTAGCAATCTGACGTAACCTACCTACTTAGAAGCAACGTAAAACTGTAAGTACTATGGAAACTGCAATCTGATTTTTACAAGGAACTGAAACACAGCAAATTGAAAAAATTATATCTGCAGGCACAAAGACCTTAAACTCAAATCACATCACTGTTTAATTGCTCTAAAAGGAGGAAATACTGCAAGCTTCAAGTCCTAACTTTAATCACTCGCTCTTATTGAACTGAATGAATAACGCTAGGGACCTTACCTTTCTTTATAGAGAAGGAAACTAGGGTTGTACATTAAAAATAACCTAACTCTAGGTGCCCAAGTTAGAGTGCCCAGCTTGTATAGATGCATTCACTGGCCACCTAGATAACTATGCCTAGACTAGAGTAGGCTACGCATGCACCTTACCTTCACTCTCTCCTTGGGATCACAGCCCTATCTATATAAATTCTATCTAATCAGTTTTTCTAAAACTAGAAAAGTAAATCCTAAATAGAAAAACAACTTAAAAAGTAGCACTGAACTGAACTGGGATCTTCTAAATATGGAGCAATAGTGAACTGAAGGTGGAAAAACTGAAAATAAACTAAGATGGACACATGTCTCCCTCATTCTCTGGCTGCTGCACAAAGGAACTCAGGTAGGCTGCTGTAAGAACCTGGCGTTGTGTGTGCCTAGGTCTTGGACACCTTCAAAATTACGTGCTGGATTGACAAGTGCAGCCAGAATGAAAACATTACAGAGGTACAAACTTTTAAGAGTCACTACCAAGAAAAATGTTCTCCACCAAAAACACAAGATGCTCCCTCTACATATTGAACAGGTTTTTTGTTAGGGTTTTGGTCCAATTCTTGACCTCCTGCAAGTGCAAACCTGAAGAAACATAACACTGGATCGTTGCATCCTTCGGTACTCAAAACTCTGTTCAAAATATTCAAGATGAAAACCTTTTGTGAAAGGAATAATGCATCAGCAACCTTCCAACCTCCTTTGTCCTCCATAGCAACTTCACTGGTCAAACTCTTCCAATACCATAACATGAATTGTTCTGAATTTCTTGCTATGATGCCATTTGTATACAGGAGTCAGGACTAAGACAATAATGCCATTTGTATACAGGACTAAGACAAGCGTATCAACTCTATCAAATAAATAATTGACATTTGCACAAAGCTCATAAAATCCCAATGTGAGTACAAACTCATTAATATGAAAATTCAAAATTGGTGGTGTCTGTATTAGCCTACCTAGGGAAACTCCCTCTTATTGGGAGAATCTTTGGATAACTAAAGTAAGAATCTCATCAAAGTCAGCTCCCTCTTGTTGAGAGAATCCTCTTACTGTCTCCTCAAGGCTGGAGGAACCATACTCCATTATGGCATCTTGCCATACTTGCTCAACTAGATATGCAAGTAGCTCTTAAAGGCCACATTCTCACACTCCTTTGGCTAGAAATCGACCAGATTCATAGTTGCTATCTTTGATGGTGACTTTCTAACCATCAAACTCAGCCAAACATTATAAATCGCTCATGCAAGAATTTGAAAGTAGACTCTTAGTTAAATCAGGAACATACGAGGCATAATCTAACTCAAGAACATTAGTTGAAGACATCTAGAAAGATATGGAGCCTATCCCCTATTACTACACAATCTAGCAGGGCCCTAAGAGAGGGAAAACCTAAGGGGCAACTACTAGACTAAGTGACAACAATGGGACAATGACCCATTGTCACCTCAGTCAAGGTCCCCTATTCTTTACGGACTTTCACTGATGGGAGGAGTCCCGATAGGAAGGGAATCACTTAGAATGAATAGATCAATGATTTAGGTGTGAAGTGATTCCACAAAGCCCATTCAAGGAGAGACACAACAATGGTTCAATGTTTCAAGGAAGATAAAAGCTCTCCAAGAAAGACCTATGAGGAGATCAAGACTTAGGGTTTGAGATTTATGATGATAATAGGTATTCCTAAGATCAAGACTCCAAGTGATGGGTAGAACCCCTCAAAGAAGCTTGATGTGATGTTTTAACACTCCCAAGAGTCTCTTCGCTTCCTTTGAAAGACCTAGGAAAGATTTGCGCTAGACCTAAGGTTTTATGAATAATCTTGGGAAGAAATACTTCCAAGGTGTTCACTAGGTCAAGGCAAGGGAGGAGAAAGGGTTTCTTATGATTTATTCTAACGAATACTATGCTCATACAACCCTCAAAGAAGGTCCCAAGGTGAGAGAAAAAGACCTTGGTTTTCCCTCTTGGGGCAACACCTAGGGCAAGAGATTTTATGGATGAAACTTGGGCGTATGCCCACCAAACTTGGAGCATAGGTAGCTTAGACCTTGAGCTTGATGTTTGGACTCTCAGATTCCCAAAAGGTCACCTCCCTCAAATTTCATTGCAAGCCATAGATTTTTGCCCTACCTTTAGGGGACTGAAATTTAGGAGAAGAAAATATGGAGAAAGAGGAGTTTGATCACCAAAATCCTTGGACTAGTGCCCGATGCTTTGGGCTTTGGAGTCCTAGATGCATTAGATTGGCCAAATTTGTCTCAAGAAGGTCAAAAGTTGATGCCCTAGCTACCAACCTTCAACAATTACCTACTATTAGAATATGGAGTTTCATGAAGAAAAATAACATTTCATCACTAGGAACATTCATTGCATGTTATATCATGAGTAACATATGCAAGAGCCAACCAAATAGCTTCCAAAAAATTTCTTCAACAAAATTAGGGCACAAGAGCATTTACATTAGTTGCAACAATTACATACATTAGACATTTTTAAGAGAAAGATTTCATCAAAGAACTAACAAGATAATCATGCAATATACTCATCCATATTCAAGAAGTAGCTCCAAGACAAGATCAAAAATCAACTCCAAATATCACAGTGCATCCAAGATACTCAGTGACTTCCAAAGAAAAAATGTGAGTTCTTTTACAAGAGAAGAATCCAAGTGATGATGAAGATTTCTCACAAATGAGACTCACTTCTATTTATATGAGTCTCTCTAAATCGAATTAGCCTAATGAGCCCCCAAAATTATAAAATAATGTGCTAAAAACTAGTCTTGGTCACAGGCTGACCAAGTAGCTATCAAAAGTTATGAATTAGCCATCCATATGCAGGTCGAGTTGACGACATCATGATGATGTAGTGTGGAACAATGTTACTAGTGTCGGTCTTCATAATTGTATTTGAATCATGATGTAATATATTTGTCAAAAGAAAGGAAAAGGAATTTTATTATAAAAGAAATTGACTTATTAAAGCATGGGTTTCATGCTTGGGTCAATGTTTTTAGGTCAAATCCTCCATTGTAGGCTTCCAAGGTTTATGTCAAGAGTCCTTGTCTTTGTCAATATGTAAAAGACCCTTCTTGGGCTTCATCTATCAAAGCAAAAGATTATTTTTATGTAAAATAGGTCATTTAGGCCTCCTCCACCAAGTCGGCCTAATTAGGGAGGCAAACCACTATAAAAGGGCAGGAACTCGATTCATTTGGAGCACATCAATCATAAGTTCGATCTGCAGTTGCTGGAGGTAGAAAAGGGTGTGAAATTCAAGGAAGAGGAAGGAAATCCTAGCGAAGGAGAAGGAAGTCTTTGTCAAGCATAAGGAGTAAAATTTTCTCTCTCCTTCTCACACGTGCGAAGTTGCTAGAAGGGCTGAAATTGCAGTACTGTAACTGGGTCGAAATTCTAGAGTTGCTGGGTTGAAATTTTGGAGTAGCAGGGCTGAAATTCTGGATTGTTGAATCGTATTAGAAGGCTGACTTGGTGGAGGAGGAATGTCTTTTGGTCAGGTCTAAGGTCATGTTTTATCTCAATTTGATTAGCGGAAGAGATTGATTGGGTTTTCCCCTAGAGAGGGGTTTTAGCCCTGGCTGAGTGCCTACATCTGGTGTCATTTATCTTCATGTTTTGATTTGATGATTGCTTGATGAAAAGAAGATAAAAGAAGAACATAAAAGATAATAAGAATACAAGAATATCACAAGTAATTATCAACATAAGAAAATCTTTTTGCGTTTTTGATTTTCTAACAGGGTATCAGCAGAGCTATGGTGAAGAAGGAAGGAAAAAAAGGCAGTTTGAAGGTCAATTGAAATAAGGGTTAAGGAAGAAGGAACAAAAGAAAGCCATCAAGGAAAGGAGTATATAAGAAGAGAAACCTACTATCTATAGAGACTATGTCAACCACAATGAAGACAAAAAACAAGCTAGAAGGAGCCTCCAACTACAGGGCATGGAAGAAGAGGATAAATCTTATTCTCGCTAAGCATAAAGTTTTGGATCTTGTTCAAGGAAAATTTAAGAAACCTACAAATGATGCAGGAAAGGAGAAGTTCAAGGAAACCGACATCTTGGCCATGAATCTAATAGTAGATGGAGTAAAGGACAATCTAATCCCATACATATCCAATATAGACTCTGCTCAAGAAATGTATGAAGCCCTCTCCAAGTTATTCACCATCAAGAACATTGGTCAGATAGCTAGCCTCAAGAATGAACTAAGGACAATAAAGATGACAAAAGATGATACTGTGTCATCATATTTTGTAAGGATATCTAGAATAAGAGACAAACTCCAAGCAATAGATGAAGTTGTACCAAAAAAAGAACTTGTGATTGTTGCTCTACTAGGTCTACCAAAATCCTTGAGTGCTCTTGCATCAAGAATTAGTAGTTGGAAAGATACTCCAACCTTAGAACAAATGTGGAATGCATGCAGTCAAGAAGAAGTCTGCATCTTGTTAGTAAGTGATCAAAAGGAGGATGAAGAAAACAACACTTCTAATGCCTACTCTGCTCATCACAAGAAGAAGGGAACATACAAGAAGTTTAAAGGACCAAAGAAGAAAGTTGATCTATCAAAGATTGAGTGCTACAATTGTCATAAGATGGGACACTATAAAAGTCAATGTCTTGAGAATCCAAGGAATAAGAAGAGAGAAAGAGAACATGCAAATGTTGCTGATGAAGCTCCACCTAAGAAGAACAAGACTAAAGAATATGAAGTCAAGGACTTATACTATTAAGTCTCCTCTTACATATCCTTCTTAGTCTACTATTTTAAGTTTTGTAATATGTTTTGATTTCTAGAGTTTGTAGATATAATATATCTTGTTAGAACATTTTTGAATTGTTTTGATAAGTTGTAGGTATCCCTCAGAAAGATTGGATTAAGAGGGAGCCTTCACCATTTTACCAAAATATAAGTATCTTGTTCCTCGTTTCCTCTTTTATGTTTGTTTTGCTCCTCATATCAAGTTTTTTTTAAGCATGCATAATGCACAAAGGTTATGGAGGAAACTTCAAAGGAAAGACTTGAATCATGAAAGAAGTTCTGTTGCAAATGAAGCCCTTAAAGATTAATGTCCTACAAGGTTTGTTAAGGAACAACTCAAGGTATGTCATAGGCTACATGTTTGTTACAAGGTTCTTTCCATACAATAGTTATGATCATTCTCTTTTGAAATTTGCTTTACATTATTGACATCTTTATGTCTAGGTTTTTGAATCATAAAAATTCTTTTTAGGGTGATTAATCATTAGATTGAATCCACCCTCGTTATATTATCTTTTGTCATTTGTTTACATTTATGAAACCCTAGTCTTTAGGATTCATTGTAAAACCCTAGCCTCTTGTTGCTAAGGGTATGCCAATGTTAATAATGAAACCCTAGTCTACTTAGGGGTTGTTGACAAAGTCAAAATCCTATTCTTTTGAGGTTTAGGGTTTTGATAACGTCGTAGTAAAAGCCCTAGTCCTTTAAGGTTTGTTGTTAATGTCTAGATTATATTATGAAACCCTAGATTTTTTTAGTGTTTAGTGAATTAGGGTTTATGAAAAAAACCCTTGTAATAAGTAAAGTAAGATCCTAAGAATGAAACCTTAGTTGTATATTTGTTAGTATGATCGAAACCCTAGACTGGTTCAAATTGTTGTATATCTAACTTCGATGTATTAATGTTTGTATCTTGGGTTTACCTAGTAGATATTGATATGAGATGCTAATGCATGATAATGATATGTCTATGCAAGTATGCTAAATTGTTGATACTCATGTTTTAGTTTGTGAAATCTAGGGCGTGTAACAAAACCTTAGTAGAGATTGATATTCTAGGGCATGCTGGTGAAACCCTAGAAGTATATTGTTTTCGATTATTGATATGATTTAGTCTTGATGATGGAGTCTAGGGTTTGAGACAAAACCCTAGCAAGTTGTTGAAGTTTAGAATATATAAAAGGTGTGACTCTTGCTGATTATGTACCTAACTAGGTTTAGGTATTTGATAAAGCTTGAATGTTTTGATGCTTCCATTGAAATGACATAAATTTGATATAATTAACTTCATGCTTTGATTTGTATTTTCTTGTACTTGCTATTAAAGTTTTCAGGTACATAATCTTCAAGATGTTGAAGATGTTCATAATGATGATGAAGGAAGCTATAAGAATGATGATGATCAAAGTTGACCTTGATGCCATGAGAAATAAATGAAGCCTTGAAAGAATGAAGTTTCTTCGATGTTATAAAAGAAGGTAGCTGTTGATCTCCCTAAGTTCAAAGGGAGCTTGGATAGAAGAAAAGGTATATCTCCCCGGTTGAGAGTGAGGATATAATATGACAGTCATGAAAAGTACCTTGAAGAAAAAATGAATGAAAGTACTACAGATGGATTTGCGAACAAAAGAATTGAAAAGTACTGAGGTTTTTTTTGGTGCTACTAAAAAAATGTAGAAGTGAAAGAAGAAAGCTTTCAACAAGTTGTACATGATGATGATATAAGTAGCATCAGAATGATTGAGGACCCCGAAGGTTTGTGTTTAGTTGAATATAGCTTTAAAGGTTTATTATTGATTGGGGTTGTGATTATGCAAGATCTCTTCGTAAAAAGATTGAACGTTTGAACTTTGAAGCATGCTTGGAGTGATGGATATATATCTAATTTAGTTGAAAAGGAGAGATGAAGCATCTTGTGGAAACAAGATGCTTGGGAGGACATCTGGCCGACCTATGTATTAATGTCTAGATCCTGAAGTAGGGGGGTGGCGTTGGTCATGGAGCTCCGACCAGGATACACACCTAGATCATTACGTTGGTGTTAGAGCTTAAAATCTTGTTGGTACCTAAAGTGGCTAAAGCTTGAGTACACCTTAGTCCCACTTGATTAGAGTACCCTGGTTAGGTATCTAATCTGTAGCACTGCGTGTGCTGTGAACTCTTCATAAAGTATATCACTTTGAGATCTTCCATGTACCTCTCTATGTATGTATTTATAAATACCTCCCTAGGTAAGAGGGAATGTTGAAGAATGTAACTAGTGTTGGTCTTCATAATTGTATTTGAGTCATGATGTAATGTATTTGTCAAAAGAAAGAAAAATAAATTTTATTATAAAAGAAATTGACTTAAAGCATGGGTTTCATGCTTGGGTCAATGTTTATAGATCAAAACCTCCATTGTAGGCTTCTAGGGTTTATGTCAAGAGTCCTTGTCTTTGTCAATATGTAAAAGACCCTTCTTGGGCTTCATCTATCAAAGAAGAAATTTATTTTTATGTAAAATAGGTCATTTAGGCCTCCTCCACCGAGTTGGCCTCAACTTGGACAAGTTGGCCTAATTAGGGAGGTAGAAACCACTATAAAAGGGCAACAACTCGACTCATTTGGAGCACATCAATCACAAGTTTGATCTGTAGTTGCTGGAGACAGAAAAGGGTGTGAAATTGAAGGAAGAGGAAGGAAATCCTAGCAAAGGAGAAGGAAGTCTTTGTCAAGCATAAGAAGTCTATTTTTCTCTATATTTCTCACATGTGCGAAGTTGCTGGGTTGATGGAAGGGTTGAAATTGCAATACTGTAGCTAGGCTAAAATTCTTGAGTTGCTGGGTGGTCAGAAATTTTGGATTGTTGTTGCGCTGTAGTTGCTGGACGAGAAGAGACTATTGAAGTTTGGTGAATCATATTGGAAGGTTGATTTGGTGGAGGAAGGTCTTTTGGTCAGGTCTAAGGTCTTGGTCTATTTCAATTTGATTAGTGGAAGTGTTTGAATGGGTTTTCCTCTAGAGAGAGGTTTTAGCTCTGGTCGAGTGCCTACATCTAGTGTCGATCTTCATGTTTTGATTTGATGATTGCTTGATGAAAAGAAGATAAAAGAACATAAAAGATAATAACAATGCACTAATATCACAAGTAATTACCAATATAAGAAAATCTTTCTACCTTTATGATTTTCTAACATGTAGGGCCTTTGGAGGGCCACATTGAGTCCTCTAAGTACCATGAGAGAGAGGTCTCCAATAAAGATGAATTAGGGGATGGCCCCTAATTTTCCATGCAAGTCATCATGTGGGGCCCCAAAGTGGGTTTGGGGCACAATTGCTGGTCTCATGGGTCTCCAAATGAAAGAAAATCCTGTACAATGCTCCAAATGAGGGCTCTGATGATGGTGTCTGCCTTCCCATGTCTCAAGGGTGAGACAAACCTCCTTTGGGCCTCGGATCAACTGCCATAATCATGCTAAGCCAATCGGGGCACGCTGGTCCAAGTGCATCATCTTGGGAATAATGTGGAGCAATGAACAAATTGCTGAAGGTACTGAGGGTGCCCATGGGTGAAATGATGCTTTAAATGATGATGGAGTCCCATGGCTCTCCACGCATCTCCTAGGGGTTTTTAAATGATTCTCTGGTGGGCTTGGGCCCCAGTTAAGATGCCCAACCCATAATGAAAACATACCTTTATGATTGGATTGCCCACCTTCAAACACGTGCTCTCAACAGATGGGCGAAGAGACATATGACTAGTTCAGGGACTAGAGATCAAATGGCACAATATGTCGGCTACATCAGTGGTTGTCAGGGGTTGTTGACTGAAGAGATGTCTAGGAGAAAAATTCTCCTATGGGGTCAATCACTTTTGGTGGATAACATCTAGCTTCGACTAGGACGTGAGCTCTTTGTAGGGCGCACAATCAATGTGCTCGAATGGGGAGGTCATGAGAACACTAACAATCCTTTGGGACCGTAGACTTGTATCCTGCACATCACAAACAATGTTGGAAGCATGTGTCGTGGGCATACTTTTATTGCTCGTGTTTTCATTAAATAATAAAACCATATAGAAATTTAAATCAATTCTATGATGCACATTTAATCTAAATGCACCTACTTTAGCACGAGAACATGATATGATGATATTATCTATGCAAAATCAATATGAAATGCATCCTCCTCTAACATGCGTGCTACACTATGCAAATGTTAAGTATAATCATATAGCCATTGTAACCAACATATCAACATATTAAGATCATATTTCCTATCCCTATGATCGATTATGATATACATTTGAAAGCAAACATGATAATCATTACATTCATATGCAAGGTCACAAGGGTGGGAGGTGGGAAAATAAAGCAACCATGAATCATGTAAAGGAACAACAAACAAAGGAGGGGAACATGAGTCAGGTCTACACCATCGGGTCTTTCCTTTAATCAAGAACATGGAGAAATCAATGATCAAACCCCATAACTTTTTTTCAAAGGTTCTCTTATTCATGAAGTTCCCTTTTATATCCTCATGCTTTGGCTAAGAAGGATAGGAGGGAAAATAAGGCAGGCAAGGGGAATTACACCAATCAGGTTGCCTATTGCAAGGATCATGTTGAAAAGGGGAGACCACCATGTGTTCATCATTTTTAATACTAAGGCCCAAGGATTGCTCAAAAGTGATCAATGTTACTTGATGACATGGAATACAAGGCAAATGGAGATCATTATCAACATCATAAATGGGGTCTTTGTCAAAGCAGTAGCTAATAATCTCCCATTTCCCTTGTACAACATGCAAGTAGTATTCAATGTTAATTCTCGAAGGAGCCATTTGATCACCTTGCTGTTCAAGGGGCTCAAATGGCATATCATTAAGAATAATTTCCTTGAAGAAAACAAGGCCAACCTCAACTTCACTTTCCACAAATTCCCCTTCTTCATCAGTGCCATAGACATGATCATTGTCGAAATGATGGCCCGTGATCTCCCACTTCCCTTCTTCAATATCCAAGAAATCACTAATGTCCAAGGGGTTAATGGGGTCATCTTTCTCAAGGTCTTTGATATGTACAATGTCAGAGATAATGTCCTTGAAAAAGATGGGGCTATCTTCAATTTTACTTTCTAAGGAACCTTCTTCATCAAACTCCTTATCTTGCTTCCATTCAAGATCTCCCTTAATGTCTTCATCGATGATCTCATCTTGATGATCTAGAAAGGGATCCTCTTCTTCCTCATGATCCTCCTTATGTTCAATGAAGGCTTCCTTTTAAAAATCAATATCTAATGTTGGGCAAGCCTGGTCCTTAGTTCGATAATGCTCCAAAAAGTTATCAAAGAATGCTTCAATTGATGAAATACTCCTAGGCTTGCAATTATACAACCATGAGTCATGACCTTGAAGGGACCTTATGAACAACATTATGAGCACATCATGATGAACCACATAAGCTTTTGTGGTATATGTAGCAAATCTTGTCACATGATCAATAGCAGAAGATGTATCACCATTAAACTTGGGCACCCCGAGTATTGTGCGTAAAGTGACACGGTTCGGGTACCCAGGAATGCTAGTGATGTCCAAGGAATGCTAGTGATGTCAAAGTAAGACATTCTATTAGGTTACACATATCAATCATGTTGAAGTTGCCGGGGTGTTTCAAAGATGCCTTGAGTGATACTTGCTTCACCCTACAAGCATTGACTTTGAGGTTCAATGAAGAACAAGGCCGCCAAATAATATATATATATATTGTTGTTAAGGAAGAAGGTAAAGACTTTATAAAGGTAGATTCACGTCATCCTCGACAACGATGCCAAAAATGTTAGCACACAATCTAGTAGGGCCCTAAGGAAGGGAAAACCTAAGGGGCAACTACTAGATTAAGTGACAACAATGGGATAGTGACCCATTGGCATCTTAGTCAAGGTCCCCTGTTCTTTACGGACTTTCACTGATGGGAGGATTCCCGGTAGGAAGGGAATCACTTAGAATGAATAGATCAATGATTTAGGTGTGAAGTGATTCCATAAAGCCCATTCAAGGAGAGACACAATAATGGTTCAATGCTTCGAGGAATAAAAGCTCTCCAAGAAAGACCTAGGAGAAGATGAAGACTTAGGGTTTGAGATTTATGATGATAATAGGTATTCCTAAGATCAAGACTCCAAGTGATGAGATAGGACCTCTCAAAGAAGCTCGATGTGATGTTTTAACACTTCCAAGAGGCTCTTTGCTCCCTTTGAGAGACCTAAACAAAGATTTGTGCTAGACCTAGGGTTTTATGAATAATCTTGGGAAGAAATACTTCCAAGGTGCTCACTAGGTCACGACAAGGGAGGAGAAATGGTTTCTTATGATTTATTCCAATGAATACTATGCTCATACAACCCTCAAAGAAGATCCAAAGTGAGAGAGAAAGATCTAGGTTTTCCCTCTTGGGGCAACACCTACGGCAATAGATTTTATGGATGAAATTCGGGCGGATGCCCACCAAACTTGGAGCATAGGTAGCCTAGACCCTGAGCTTGATGTTTGGACCCTTAGATATGCTGCCTAAGATGTGAGGCTACATGGATACACTGATGTTGACTGGGTCGGAAATGTCATTGATAGCAAAAGCACATCAGGGTGCTACTTTAGCTTGGTATTTGCCATGATATCTTGGATGAGCAGGAAGTAGAAGTCCATTGCCTTAGCGCGACTAAGGTAACGTATATTGTTGCTAGCATGGCTAACTGCGAGGTAGTATGGTTGAGGAAGCTCTTTGGAGAGCCGTTTGAGTAGGTTTTGGATACGACAATGATATATTACGACAACAAGAGTGGGATCCAACTGGCCGAGAATCCCATGTTTGACAACAAGTACAAGCATATTGAGATTAGATATCACTACATTCGAGATATGGTGCAGAGAGGAGCAGTGAGACTCCATCACATTTCGATTGACAAACAGATAGCAAATATTCTCACCAAGGGTTTGTCGAAAGGGAAGTTCTTGGTCTTCAAAGAGCAGCTTGGACTGATGGATGTGACCCTCCCGAGAAAGGGTCACGATTGATCGAGGACACTGAGCTATGCTCTTCCCCCTTGTTTGAGCTCCCAGGAAGAGGAATTGAGTCAGAGAGCTCCTGGGGTTGAGGGAACTCTAGACAATAGGATGTGCGATTCTTGCCATTTATGGCAAGTAGAGGTATCCTACCTATTGTCACTATGGGGCATGTGTGATCCTTGTCATTTATGACAAGTAGATGTATCCTCCCCTAACAGAGTATACCCTAGTATGCATCCTACCCACAAGCTGGGCTTGTTGGTATTGCCACCCATATGGCCAATGGGTGAGGAGAGACTTGGGTGTGTGCGATCCTTACCACTAGTAAGTAGAGGTATCCTCCCCAAGTGAAAGGATGTAGGTTTTCTACCACTGACTCTTGAGGGTCAAGATGGGAAGATCAATAGACAATAGGATAGTATGTGATCCTTACCTCTTATGGTAAGTAGTATCTCACCTATTGTCTGTAGATATAGGGTGGAAGCCAATGTTTTAAAACTCCGACTTCGACTTCGACTCTGACTCGGTATCGACTTGGCCGACTCGATTTCAATGACTTGGTCGTTGTAAAAAATACATTAACTATTTATTTTTTATAAAAACACATAATTTTAAAGATTTTCATTCATGTTTCCAAACACACAGCATTAGAATATAGATAGAAGACAACATATGATCAAAGTAGGCTCATGAATATATCCATTATATCAAAATGGCACCCAGTGCACTGTCCAATACATACACAATGATGATATAGAGATCAAAACAAAAACACATAACCAAGGAGGCTATAAATGGCCTCTACAACAAAAGTTTGTGACCAGTACTTCTGGCTACTATTAGAGTTGCCAACATCATCTGGCTCAGTGTTACTTGGGAGCGGGAGCGAAAGTGAGAGCGGGAGCGACATTTTCAGAAGCTCCCGGTTTGGGAGTGAATCCCGGAGGAGTTCGACAACCAATGTCACTAACATCAAGGTACATAGAGGGATTGGTGCTCTTAATTAAATACGAGTTCCATACCCTAATACATGACAAAATTCAATGGAAACATTGCAATCCCCCAATCTTGAAATCCCGAAAAACTGATAAGTCTGCTGAATTTTGAATGAAATCTAAAATTCTACTTTCTCCATATGAAATCCAATGAGGCCGGAACCACTCTCAAACATCCTGAGTCATTTCATGGTAATGTTAAAAATTTAAGTAAAAGTGACATTCTCCTTAATCTTCATTAAAAGTGACATTCTCTTTAATCTTCATGAGAATGTCACTTTTAATGAAGATTAAGGAGAATGTCACTTTTACTTTAAGAATTTAACATTACCATGAAATTTGAATAACATATCAATACTAGGAGAGGGGAATGGACCCAAAAGACCAAAAAACCAATTAATAAAACCATTTGGAGTCCCCCACACTCAAAAAAAACATAAAAAAATCAAAAAAATTGCGTTTTTGGGAGTTCACTAGCCGCTTTCCTTGACTCGGCCGGGTTGATACGGACTCGGTTGAGCTAGCCAAGTTAATACCGAGCCGGCCGACCCGGTTCAACCACCGAGTTGAAATTTTCTTGGCTGACTCGAACCAACTCGGCTGAGTCAGTTTCGAGCTGGCCGGGTTTAAAAACACTGGTGGAAGCATGAACTCTCCTATGATGATTCTTCTTCTTTAGATTCGAGAGTGTTCAACATATGAGTAGAGATGAGCAAAGATGATATATGACATGATACAACGATGATGATGATGATGAGACATTTGAGATGAGATTTTGATCCAGCCGGAAATTTCTCGTTAGCTGAGAGGGGGTGTTGAAATTTGGTAGCTTAAGAAGAAATTCCCTCCTTTGGGAAGGCTTCCTCATCCTTTGGAGACCTACTGGCCCTAGGAAGAAAATAATTTGCATAAGGAAAATTATTATTTTTAATGTGAAATCCACAACTGCACAAAAGTACAAGTTGACCTAGGTAAGGAAATTTGACCCCCTTAGTTACATATTAATAAACCTCATGTCATATCACTTGGAGGCATCATCACACATCACTTTCTTCTCTAGATTTGTTCGTATAGCTCTAAAACTTGGTTTAAATGGGCTTGAACTCTGGGCTATTGCTAGTATTCATATTGAATGTAACAAATGTTAAATTTCCTTAACCCCAACAAGCAAATTATTTGCTAGTAATGTCCTTGCTGTGAGTTAATTAAATTGCAGCTTCACAAATAAAAGGCACTGCTAGGTTGTTTTTTATTTTATTTTATTTATTTTCCGTGTAAAATCCGGGCAGATCGACCTAAAGTGATCACCTCCTGCTGGCCAAACTAGTAGAGCATAACCCCTGGGGCATCAAGGAGAATTGACCTTGTGACCTCCCATTGGCGAGGTACTTTAGCAAGGGGAACTTGACCAATTGAGCTAACCTCGGGGCTCACTGCTGGGATGTTAACTTGTAAATACATAAATTTCAGCGGAATCAAATAAAACCAATTTCATACACATAAATTTTCTGCCCTTCAAATCTGATATTCATTAAAAATAATATCTCAGCATACAGGGTCTTCGTTACTGGGAAAATGGCCCATTGAGGAAAAATACAAATACAACAAAAACCATGGTGATTTTCTACTGAAGAAAACCCCTTTTGCTGCTATCCATAGAGCTTGTATGGCCTGCCTGCAACCTGCCCTTTTTCTTGCTGTATGGCCGTGAAGAAATTTGCCCTTCAATTTCTCACTAGTGGGTTTCCTCTCTTTGCTATTTTTCTTTACACTCTTCTCCTGAGTTGCTATGAGTGAAAGTCCTTTATCACTCTCCCTTGAACATTTCGATGAAAGTTGTCCTTCACCTAATCATGAGATCTTGAATACCTCACTTTTTTTGTGCTTAGTGTGTGTCTTTCTCCTTCATCTAGCCTTTTTTTGTAATCTTGAGTTATTGACTGAATCTGTAACCCTATTCCCCAAAGTGATGACAACTGATATTAGATCTCACCTCACTTGAGATCAACGGTTAAGATTCATCTAATTCACTAATGCAAAAACCTTTGTATTTCATTGTATTAAACTCACTTTTTTATGAAAAGCACTTCAATTCAATTAATCCTCAAACTAAAATAAATTTGGTAAAGTTGAAGGGATTGGATGAACTTCCACACGTCTAGATACCTAGACCTGTTCAAAAGCTCTTGTTCGATGCTACAATCATCAACACTCCTGCTTAGTGAGGAAATAACATTTGAAGAGCCACCTAGAACTGACTTTCCCTCTAGTCTTGAGATAGTATCCCATGCATCATCCTTCACCATGGCATTCCTTCAAACCTACTAGTGCACTACCCAAGGCTGCTTGGAAGCGTGAGCAGGGAGTGACATTTTCAAAAGCTCCCGGGTTGGAAGCAAATTTTATATAATATATATTTTGATGCATATATTTCAACAAAAGCATGCAGAATGATGAATTAGATATAAAAAACATAAAAACATGGATTAAACCATATAACGTCAATCATCTAGAAGTTATAATCTTCATCAACCACATGTCCACTAGTTACAAGTTCTCATTTAAATTGCATATAAGGGTGCACATAACCAAGATAACATAGAGTCCAATCCATCTCTAAACCAAAAATACGTCAACAAATAAGCTAGATGGCCTCTAGAATCCAAAAAAGTCATGCTACAACAAATATCTACATATCATCAAAATCATTGCCTATCTTGGGATCTTTGTCATTAATATCACCCTCTAAGCAATTAACATAAGATAGAAAAAACATAGCATGTCGAGTCAAGATTTTGTTTGAGTGATGGGTACATTTTTAGTAGGGTCATGATAGAGGAGTTCAACAAACAATGTCACTAGCATCAAGGTAAATAGAGGGCTTGGTGCTTTTGATTAAATACAAGTTCCATATCTTAATACATGACAAAATCCAATGGAAACATTGCAATCCCCCCAACCCTGAAATCCTGAAAAACTGATAAGTCTGCTGGATTTTGAGTGAGATCTAAATTCTACTTTCTCCATATGAAATCCAATGTAGTTGAAACCACTCTCAAACATCCCGAGTCATTTCATGGTAATGTTAAAAATTTAAGTAAAAAATGTCACTTTTAGTTTAAGAATTTAACATTATTATCAGTTGCATATCAATACTAAGGCCATAGGCTTGAATATTAGGCTGCCCTACTGAAAAACTCTTGTTTCTTTCAATTTTTATTTATTTATTATTATTTTCTTTAAATTATTTATTTATTTTTTTGGAACATCTTTGTGATTTTTTTTGCGAAAAAGCCAAGGAGCAATTTTTAAATTTTTTTGTGGGAGCGCACTCTCGGGTCACTCCTGCTCGAAGTACGTTTTGGGAGCAGATTCAAGGGGTGTGGGGGGCGCTCCTTCGCAGCTTTGGCACTACCTCTTCAATGATGTCACTCATTAGTGCCATATAGTTCAAAAATATCTTTAGAGGCCTACTCTCCTTGAATGCGCTCCTAGGAGCCTCAACATCCTCCTAAGCATCCTTTAATGTTTGTGTAAACCACTCGGCTCTCCTAACAAAATTGAAAGGAGCTACTGACTCCCCCTCTCCACTTAAAGGTTGACTCCTTGAATTGGAATCCTCTAAATGTAGTTCACCGTTTGGAGCTTCTTGCTCCTCATCCTATTTCATTGGTAGTGGCTCATTAGACTTCCTGGATGCCAATTTCTCCTCGAACTTCACATCTTCGCTCACAACTATCTTCCTCTATAGTGGAATGAAGATCTTGTAAGCCTTTGAAGCTGTGAAAATTTCAAAACTGAAATCCTATTGCAGCAATTGGAATTAATTCTTCTAATTGTTAATTAATTTAACAATTTATTTGCCACGAAAAATATTGAATAAATCACACTGCAACTTTCACAAATAAAACTGCCGAAAATAATAGTGTTGGAAACTGAGAAAATACTAGCACACACAAAAATTTTGACACCGTTATTTTTGGACAGTTGTCCCCGGAAAAACCCAACTTGGGAAAACCGTTGTAGCATCTGAGGGTTTTTATTGTTAGGCAACAGTGAAATCCTGAGTATAATCTACGGATGCCCAACTGACAATCAAATAAGCAAGTATCTGACAGAAATAATTAGAGGGAAAATTCTCTCACCCCACAAGCAATCCCGACACTGGCTTCTATAGAAAACTGGCTGTCCAAACCCCTGCGTAGGCCTCTCTGCGCTGCCTCTCATATGTGTGGCTCGAATCTGCCTCTTTGCAAGCCTCCTTCCCTACCTCTGCTACTGGAAGTGACTCTCCGACCCTCTGGAAGATTTTCTCGGCCCTTGGAAGCTGAGTCGATCTCCTCCTCAGCTAAATCGAACTGCTATGCTTCAGCTACTGTGCAGTGCTTGCGCTGCTTCTGCGTGGATCACTTTTGTCACTTGTTGCTGCCTTTCCGAATCTGGAAAACTTCCTCCGGGTTTGTCTCTGCCCCTCATTGACTTTGCTTCAAGCTCTGGCTCTTCGACAACTGCTGCTGCTCTCTGGAAATCGATTTGCCAAGGAAATCAAACTTCTGATGTGTTTTCTCCAAGTGCTCATTGACTTCTTATAATCCTCCGTTGGGACTCCATTGACCAAGGTTAAATCTTAATATGGGGCTAGGATCATCCCAGAGTCGATCTGTGTGAGTTTCTAGAGAATTTTCACCTTGACTTAATTAATTATGATTAATTAACCAATTTTCCTAAGTTTAGACTTAGAAACGTTAAAAAATAGGTTAATAATCTAATTAAGTCATCTCTAGGTGGAATTTCTAGAAACGATTTCTGGGTTTTGGAGATCTCATGTATTCTAGTCTTTCCACCGAATTTCGTGGCTAGAACACATTCGATGCTACAAAAGCTAACACTTCCTCTTAGCGAGGACTATGTTCTAGTGTTGCACACCTTGCCACAACACTTTGTCTCTATACCATTCCTGTCACGCTGCTGATGTCTGGCTGCTCCTGTCCACCAACCACTGTGCAACTCTAATGTTGTATTTGTGTTGTTGCTGACACTGTCATACTGCTGCCAACTCTGCGTCTGCACTCAACTCCCTCTCATCTATTGTTGCTACAATTGCAACTGAGAAGCATCTGAAATACTGAATCGACTGTGTTTAGTATGATGCATCTGTCACCCGAGTCTTTGATTGCTACTAGCTACTGCACTGTCCATTGAAGACTCTGCGCTGTCACTGACTCTGCATTGCGCCCCCTAATATATGACTGCTACTAGTCTGCAATTGTCACTATGGTTCTGACTGAATCAACTGCCATTGATCCATCCTGCTACTGAACACTGTGGGCCCATGTAGTCAGGTAATGATCAATGAGGTGGACTCCTCAGTGGACCTTGCGCAAATCTGTAGCTCTCTGGGGCTACAACTCCAAGTTACCCCACCTCATTCCTAGAGGTATATCAACGAACATCGCGAAGTCTTCCTCCAACTTGGAGGACAACCTATCTATCTCAGCATGTGTTGCTGCCTGGTCCTGCTTCTCCTTCTTTCTGAGAGGACACTGGGTACTGTAGTGGCCAAACTTGCCACACCTGAAGCACTTGACCTTATATAGGTTCTCCTTCTTTCTCTACTCCCCCTGCCCCTGACTAGGACCCTTTGATGCAGGGGCCATATTCTCCTCCTTTACCACCTTCGATCCGCTACTACTGCTGCTGCCACTGATGGAGCTCTTTAGCAGAGCTCATCTCAACTACTCTTGCTGCAAGTCAGACCACACCTTGTCTCATTCTAGTAGCTTGTCTTTGCGCAATATGCTTTGGACGAGGACCTGCCAATCCTCTGAGACATTGTTAGTGCCAACTGTACTAGCTCTGAAGGTTGAGGCCCTGCCCCAACAACCGCAAGCTAGTCTCGAACCTCCTGAATCCTGGTGAGGTAGGGGTCTATGCCTTTCCTCTTCTGCATCCTGATGCATCTCAACTTTTCTTCCAGGAACATCTTCCGCTGCTCGGAAGTGCCCTGATATAGAGTGGAGAGAGCATCCCACATCTCTTTGGCCCTTCACTTGGCTGCTATATGTGAGACTATATGGTCCCAGACTCCATCTAGGATCAACCACTTCACCTTCACCATTTCCTTCCTGTATTCTTTCTGTTGATCTGCATCCTGGGGAACTGCCGCCACATTGTATATGTATGCTTTCAGGTCATATTCATATAGAAGGAAGGACATTCTAACCTTCCAAATGACTTAGTTGGAAGATCCATCCAACCTATCGTGATCTCTAAGCCCTGCTATGGCCATCTCGAAAACCGTTGAAAACCTTCCCTTTCCTTCTTCTTGGTTGCTTCACTGCTACTCACACTCCCTTTTGGAATGCGTGGATCTGCTTAGCTGTTATTGCCAATCTGCTTGAAAAAATCGAACTTCTGAGACTCAAAGTTCCCTGAGAGAAAATTTCCCTTTGCTGTGTGTGCTTTTCTCTTCCACCCGATGTTGGTGCTGCTGCTGCAAAACCCTCTGCGTTCAGCGAAGGAATCTGCTCAGTGAAAATCTGAGCTACAACTGCCCCCTCTGATTGTTGAACCTGAAGGGAACACTGAAGCACTAGAGGGGAAAGCTGCATTAACACCCTTGTGGAACTATGTGACCAAACTTGAAGGGGGAAAGGGTGGTGGAAGCTACAAATTTTTGTGCCCTCATGATTGTCATGGAGGAAAACCATTTAGTGGTTCATATACCCGTGTGAGTAGGCATCTTTGTGGGGTGATGGACAGTGATGAAAAAAGGGTGTTGCGGGGATACAAATTTTCCCAAACATTTCAGCTAAACAAAGAAGAAAATACATCCAAATAGAGGAGGTTGCACAACAAAAAGAAAGAAACAAAAAACTCATTCTGAATCAAGTGATACCTCTAGATTTGGTAGCCCATCTCCTCATGGTACTACTAAAAGCTTTGGAGGTAAAAGAACAATAGGGGATTTCCTGAATGTTGCTGGGAGGGATGATGTGGATGGAAAGAGTCTGATTTCTTTGTGCTTACGGTGTACCATTCAATGTGCTTTGCTCTCCCTATTGGCATGAAATGGTAAAGGCCATCAATGAAGCCCCAAAAGGATAGAAGTCCCCCAACTATGAGAAATCTAGAATAGTGTTATTAGAAAGAGAAAAAGCAAAGGTTCAAAGAGCTTTGACATGTCTTACAAATGAGTGGGTAGATTGTGGGGTATCCATTGTATCAGACGGGTGGACAAATATTAGAAACCAACATTTGTTAAATGTTCTTGGTGTTTCTGCTAGTGGTGCAGTATTTATTAAATGTCATGACTCCTCCTCCATCAGTGCATCTTCCAAAAACATTGCAGTTCTCCTATTGCAATCAATCCGAGATGTTGGTCCGAATAATGTGGTTCAAGTGATCACAAATAATGCAACAAATTGTAAGGCAACAGGAAAAGTTATTGAGCGTACTCATCCACACATCTTTTGGTCTGGGTGCCTGGTTCACACATTGAACCTTTTGATGCATGATATTGTGAAGCATAAAGAATGTGGGTGGATTAATGAGCTTTACAGGAGAGGGAAGCAACTCATTAAATTCATCACAGGGCATACAAGGGTAAACTACTTCTATGGCACTTACTCCAAGTTGCAGTTGCTTAAACTTGCAAAAACAAGATTTGCTAGTTATTACCTCACCTTTAGGCAGCTAGTGAAGGTGAGACAAGCTTTAACTAATATGGTGTGCGCTGAATCATGGGAGGAAATTAACACTGATAGAGATGGTGCTAATGTAGCCAAGGACACTATTCTTGACCTGTACTTTTGGTCACATGTTAAATATGTTTTACAATTCAGCAAACCAGTTTATTACATGATCAAGTTTGGAGATTCAGATCGACCAATAATTGGGGAGGTGTATGAGCAAATGGATAGCATGTTGGGGCAGATTCAAGACATTGTTGAGCCTAGAGATATCACCTTGTACAATTATATGTGTGTAGAGGTGGAAAACCGATGGGAAATGCTAAATGTTCCATTGCATGCATTAGCATATGTTTTGACACCTAAATACTATCATCCATCATGGCTTTCAACATCAGCACCTGGGAGTAAAGCAGGAGAAAACCACACCAAGATCAAGAGGTTCACAAAAAATATATGATTACATTGAGTAAATTAGTCCCTGATGAGGAGGAGGTTGCCATGGTACGGAGACAGTTGAGCAGCTATACGCTTAACACTGGTCCATTTGGGAGCTTGCATGCAATTAGAGATCGAGAGACTTTTTCTTCTCTTGAGTGGTGGAACATGCATGGAGGTGCTACTCCACTTCTACAGACTTTGGCATTGCGGATGTTATCAGAGGTGGTAAACGCTTCTTCTACAGAGAGGTGTTGGAGCTCTTATTCTTTCATCCACAGTGTTAAAAGGAACAGGTTGAGTTTAGACCGGGCAAAGAGCTTGGTTTATGTTCATTACAACTTGCAATTGTTGTCCCATTAATGTGATGATACAAAGACTAATAAAGAGCTTAAGATTTGGGATAGGAATCCAGAGGGGCCCAATTTGGAGGATGGAGTGTTGTGATTAGAGCAATTAGAGGATGCTCTTATCTAGGTATGTCCATTGTGGTATGAATTTTGCTTATAAAGCATTTCTCTAATTCCTGTTTTTAATTTTTTTTGTTAACTAGAGGTCTTTTTTGGTATGATTTTTTGAGCGATTCCAGGATGATGATGATCGAGTTGAGATGCCACCCTCATCTGGTCCCTTGGTTCCCAGGTTCCACAGTTCAACACCAACAACAGGGGGTTTGTCTTCATTAGTTTCAGTGCCACAACTTCCATAGGCACCATCTTCTCCATTGCCACCTGTGGAGGCCTGCCGCCACGTTCTCTTCGTGGTGGAAGGAGGAGAGATTAGTAGATATATTCACATTTTACTACTTTTTTCATAGATTAATCACTTAGACTTGTAGGCTTGTGAATTTGAACCTTTTTGTCTTGGCGGTGACCAAGTGAACTATTTTGTAAACATTATTATTTGAATTTTGGACATGACAAATGTTGACAGTTGCTCACTTGATAGATAAATCATAATATGCTCTATGTTTTATGTTTTATAATATGCTTAAATGTTTTATGTTTTATAATATGCTTAAAAATTTGATGTATGTTTGTAATTGCTAGAATATAGGTGGTCGATGCTCGAATAATTAATCATTGATGTACATACTACAATGGAATCATGGATGCCATATCTATCTTGATTTATGTAAAAATATGCATGTTTTCATGTCTTCTACAACTAATTTGGTATTTGGGATGTTTGTTTTGAATATAAATGCAAAAAAAATATAAATATAAATATAAATATATATATATACAGCAGACGCTTCCGAGACGCTTAGTTTCCTAGATTTTTGGAAAATGACGCTTCCGCATCCCCGATTACAAAAAACGTCCCACTTTCGTCCCCGCTTCGTGCAACATTGGTCTAGACACTACGCTACCTCTGGGAATTTCGGCTTGCTGCTCCCTCTGAGTAGCAAAATTCTCTCTTCTGCGTCTGAGCTTCCCGACTGATCAATCACGCTTTGATACCATGTGAAAATTTCAAAACTGAAATTCTATTGCAGCAATTGGAATTAATTCTTCTAATTGTTAATTAATTTAACAATTTATTTGCTACCACAATTATCGAATAAATCACACTGCAACCTTCACAAATAAAACTGCGAAAAATAATAACACTGGAAATTGAGAAAATACTAACACTCAAAAATTTCGACACTATTATTTTTAGACAATTGTCCCCAAAAAAATCGAACTTGGGAAAACCGGTGCAACATCTGAGGGTTTTTATTATTAAGTAGTAGTGAAATCCTGAGTACAATCTTTGGATGCCCAACTGTCAATCCAATGAACAAGTATCTAACATAAATAATTAGAGAGAAAATTCTGTCACCCCACAAGCAATCTCGACATTGGCTTTTATAGAAAACTGGTCGTCCAAACCCCAGCGTAGGCTCCTATGCGCTGCCTCTCAAATGTGTGGCTGGAATTTGCCTTTGAGCAAGCTGTCTAGCCTGCCTCTGCTGCTGGAAGTGACTCTTCGGCCCTCTGGAAGATTTTCCCGGCCTTTGGAAACTGAATCGACCTCCTTCTCAGCTAAATTGAACTGCTTTGCCTCAGCTACTGCGCAGTCCTTGCTGCTTCTGCGTGGATCACTTCTGTCATTTGCTGTTGCCTCTCCGGATCTAGAAAACTTCCTCTAGATCACTATCTCTGCCCCTCACTGACTCTGCTTCAATCTTTGGCTCTCTGACAATTGATGTTGCTCTCTGAGAATCAATTTGCCAAGTAAATCGAACTTCTTGTGTGTTTTCTGGAAGTGTCTATCAACTTCTTCTTTTAGTCCTCTGTTGGGACTCCAACGACCAAGATTAAATTTTAATAAAGGGCCAGGATCATCTCAGAGTCGATCCATGTGAGTTTCTAGAGAATTCTCACCTTGACTTAATTAATTTTGATTAATTAACTAGTTTTCCTAAGTTTAGACTTAGGAAACATTAAAAAATAGGTTAATAATCTAATTAAGTCATCTCTAGGTGGAATTTCTAGAAACGATTTATGGGTTTTGGAGATCTCATTTTTTCTAACCTCTCCACCAAATTTCATGGTTAGAACACATCCGATGCTACAAAAACTAACAAAAGCTTCACTATTCGCTACAAATATGCTTTTCTCTCCTGAAGGCTCCAACTTTGTCCTCTTTTTCATAGGCACGTGGATGTATATTTGACAACCTAAGATATAGAAGTGTCTTAACCAGTGTTGTTAAAATCGCGATAAAATCGCGATTTTTTCACCTTAACGCATAAATCGCGCTTTTTATCCCAAAAAATCGGCGGATTTTTTTTATAGCGCGATTTTTTCGAAAAAAGCGCGATTTTTATGGAAAAAATCGGCGAGGCGCGGGGCAGCGGGTTATAAATTTAGATATTAAAAAAATTGAAAAAAAATGAAAAAAAATGAATATTTTTGTGCCAAACGCTTTTTTCCCGCTTTTTTCCGCTTTTTTCCCGCTTTTGCCGATTTTTTCCGCTTTATTCCCGGCGCCGATTTAATCCTGATCGCGCTTTTAACAACATTGGTCTTAACTCTCCCTTCACCCCAGTGAATTTCCTTTAGAGTCTTGTCCCCCAATATCTTGTGAGAACTCCTGTTCTACACATATATTGTCATGTTACATGCCTTTGCCCAAAGGAACATAGACAAATTCTGGTCATGTATCATTGCTTTGGTAGAACTGATGGTGGACCATTTTTTTCTCCACAACGTCATTCTGTTGAGGGTTGTATGAGACTGTCGACTCCCTTCTTGATCCTTGCCTCCTTGTAAAAATCTTTGAAGTCATTGGAAACGTACTCGCCTCCACTGTCTGAGCTCAAGACCTTGATCCTCTTCTTTGTCTTGCTCTCCGCCTGAGCTTTGAACTTTTGAAATCAACTTAGGGCCCCATCCTTGGTCTTCATGGAGAAGATCCAGGTTTTCTTGGAAAAAGTCATCAATGAAAGTCACATAGCATAATGCTCCTTGTACTGATGCTATTGCCATTGGTCCACATATCTGAATGTATAAGATCCAAGGTTACCTTGGACTTACTATTGCTGCTTGGAAAAACAACCTTGACATTCTTGCCAAGTGCACAACCTCTGCACATGCCCTGTTGCTCAATACTGGAATTTGGGAGTCCAGTGACAATATCCCTCAGAATCGACAATGCCCCGTAGTGCAGGTGTTCCGTCCTCATTTGCCATAACTCAGTTCTGTGTGTCAGAACACTGATCTAGACGTCTTTGCATACCAGTCACAAGTGTTGCAAAAATCTTTAATTTCTCCTATTCTTTTTCTGTTTTTCCCAAGCATTTCAGGTTGCCAGCTTTTTCAGGTGTTTATGCTTGCCAAGTTTTGCCAATATTTTACCAAATTTGTCTATTTCCTGAGTTGATGACCTCCACTGCTTTTTGCTGATGCTGAGTGTTACAAGTTGCAACACTGCATGTATTTGCTTAGCCCTCAAATAACAATGTAATAACATCTATCGGCATCATAGTGGAATCACACGATAGCATATTTTGACTCAAAAGACTGATAAAAATAATTTTGTTTTGCTGATCTACCTTAATGTGTCTATAGTTTATGACCTGAAACTTTAACTACAGATAATCAAAGGAAACTGTTCGCATTTCATGCACTTCAAACTTCGAGATGGAAATCACACCGAACAACATAAATTAATATCCTATTTATCTACAAAATTTTGGATATAGCACCATAATGCTTGGGAACTGTTCAACACTCAACTAACTGGCAATCTCATTGTGAGAAACCTATTGTCAATCCGTAAGATCCCAAATGGCTAAATAATCAACATATCTGGAATATTTTAGTGTTCTAATTGAAACACTGACAAGCCAAAACTTAGAACAGAAGGGATCTAAAAGAAATGCAGCCTTTATTTATATTATTAACTGAAGAAAATAGTACATGCCCATACAAAAATATCAGAGCCCTTGCAATGGCATGCACGACTGCTCATCAAAAGAGAAAACAAGGACTGAAGCACAATCTTGGACCCTAGATGGATCCACCAGACAAATCACACCCACGGGGTTTTCGTCCCTAAGATCAAACTGGAACTAGCCACGCCAAGTTCTCAAGAAAACCAATAAGATAGATAAACTCGAGATGATCCCACTGTCTGGCCCCTATCCCCTTTTATAGGCTTGGCGGACTCTCTAGAAACCTTATTTTGTTGTTTTCCTTACTAAAACGAAGGCGAATACTATGGGATGATACCATGGGCGAATACCACGGTAAATACCATGGGCAGATTCTGTCCACTTTGACCATATCAAGAAAAATGGAATATTACAAATCCTCCCACCCAAAGATTGCTTGCCCTCAAGCAATCCACTTCTATCCATAGCAAAATCATCTGTATACTGATACCAAGATCCCATACAAACCAATATGTTATCCCATTCCTCCATGCTAAATGATCTTGATTGGATCCTTCGATCCCTGGATCCCAAACAATCCTTCGGCCAATCCTGCCCTCAATAGATTCACCTGGATCCCAATGCCACCTAAGTCCTGGGACCTGTGGGTTATGATACCATCTCATCCCTCCATCACTACCCGTGCCTAAGGGCTCAAGTTGCAATATGCCCTTGGCTATGGGTATCCTCCTAGGAATCAACCCATCAATAGAGTTCCAACTCATAATCTCTCACCAATCCATCCCATGGGAAGGATCTAATGCATGACTGCCTGCACATGGAATAAGTCTACTATGTTGATGTTGCCTGTTGCTCAACTCATGCTGCTCCACTTGGTCACCCAACATGATCCATTTGGAGAACTCTGCCTTGCTCTCCCCAATGTATAAAGGCGGGTTGGTAGTGCTGCAAGCTTTATTTATGTACTCCTGTAGAGGGCTGCTCTGGAACTCCCAACTGTATTCCTCCTGCTGCCTTGTGAGGGACTTGTGACGTTCCTCTACACTAGATAACTTGGCCACTGACTCGACACATACCCCTATGAGCTCCTCAATTTTTCTGTTCTCTTGTAAGATAGTGTCTCAGGCTGTCCAGACTCTCTGCTTCAACATCATAAGATGTGTCTTGAAATGCGTGATCTTTCCTTGAAAGTTCTCTACTGGTGATTCTGGTGCCCTGCTGAATGTCTCTGTACCTGTCTGCACCAGATGCCCAATGACCACAACTTCAACTTGAGCCTTTGTTCGTCTCTTTGGGAATGGTTCATTTTTCACATTATGTCTGTGATGCTGCTCATGATCATGCTCATCATGCTGGTTTAGTACTGCTGGTTCCTCACTCAAATTTCCCTAGCCTCCTCCATCTGTGAAGACAATATGTTGTCCATCCTCTCCAATTGTCGAACATAGATGCACTGGTGGACTGCTATCTATACTTGACTGTTCATATTCTTTATGGACATCCCCTTGGAGACCTATGGACTCAGTTGTATAGGAGTCTACCTCATCAATACCATTAGGTAGAATTTCCTCATGCACTTCCAAATGCTTGTCATCCTGCAAGTCTCCTTGAATAATATCATGTTGCTGCTCACCATCCTAAAAATCAATAGACCCAACTACAAAAGACTCCCCATGATCTGAAGGAATCTCCTCTTGTTCTGTCCTTGTTGCCTCCTTCCTATCACTTGGACATGAATGGTTAAGGGCCCAAGGTCCCTTGTAGATAAAGCATAGTCCTCTCCTCCTTAGTTCATTCTTGTTGCAAGTTTTGTTCTTGCTTCCTCCATCAATCCTTCTCAACTCCTTCCTAGTCAACACCCTTCTGAGCAATTTTATGTTTTGCTTGACCAACTTCTCGACTAGATCATAGGCAGCTGGTGATACCTTTGGTTCCTTCCTCCAAATGGTCAACAATTTGGATCTTAGTATCTTGCAAATGTCAGCATCTCCTGCTAAGAATAGCGACACAATCTTTTGCATGCTTGTTTTGACACAGTTTGGATGAGATGATGTAATGTTGGTGTAAAAGCTTTGTAGTAACTGAAAGATTAAGTCGTCGCATTCCAAATTCAACATAGAGGTGCCAAAGCTGAACTCTGCCATGAGTTTTAAAATTCTGCACCACTTCTGAAAGGTAGGAAGCATGATGTTATTCAACCCCTGAAGGGCTTCTACTATCAGTTGCAGTATATCTCTCATGAAATCATTATTGTAGGGCAGTAGTGGCAATGTTAGAGCTATGATTCTGCTGAGACAAGAAGCAACTGCGAGCGTGGCCTATTCAAAAGGATTTTCTCAAAGTTTGGGTTGTATCAACGCAAGCATGGATGGCTTGAGAGCCCATTTGAGTTTCTTCCATTTTGGTTGCCCCGCCTCACAGATACATGTGTCTAATTCCTCCAACTTATGAATGTCTATGTCTGACTTTGTTTGTTGCAATTCAAATCCAAGTGTGAAGAGCTTAGCCCCTCTTCACTGTCCTTCCTTCACTTCCCATGAGCGATTCTGCTGCAGAATGGTGTAGACTCTTTTTGAGAAAGGTCTGTTGCTTTGACCATTATTTTGGTCTAAGGAGGTATTGATGCATAAAGGACCATATATCTTCACTATTTCATCAAGAAGTTTCTAGGTGTTTTCCAAGGTCTCTTCAAGATGATCCATCTTCTCCCATACCAAAGCAAAATATGAGTCCCCCTTCTCTCTCTCTCTTTTTTTTAATAATATCAAACCCTTAAAAATTCTTATATCTCCCAAAAAAAAAATCCAAACTCACCCTCTTTTTTTTAATAACAACTACTATCTTCAATAGACCCCAAACTTACCCCTCTTCTATCTATGTATATATATATTTTGATACTAATTATATGTACAACCAAAACTCCTATATATATTCTTGTGCTCCAATAAGCAATAAATTATAAAGCCTCTTATACCTCCCTTGAATACTTTTACAAAAGAGACAACTATGCCCAATCCCAACTTGGCTACCCACGATTATAACTTACCAAAGTGCTCCTCCATTGGGCCTCTGACCAATTGGCGCGGTGTCTGGGCTCATAAGTCTGAAGCGCACAAGCCAAAAATTATTC
Organism: Pinus tabuliformis; assembly: GCA_031772625.1. Classification (NCBI taxonomy): domain Eukaryota; kingdom Viridiplantae; phylum Streptophyta; class Pinopsida; order Pinales; family Pinaceae; genus Pinus; species Pinus tabuliformis. Next base: position 1,946,048,876 of record CM062819.1, on the reverse strand, counting down.
ATCTCCCATACACAGCATCTGAAGAGTTCCTCTGTCACAACCCTGTTGCAAATGACACAATGCCTTTGCCACTGCTCAACATCGACTAGTCCTCTACGACCTTGGCTCATCTACCTTTGCTATTTGCATGTTGCTTGACTGTTAGGATATTCCGACACATAGGATATAGTTAAGTTCAACTTGGTCTAGTATAGAGTTAGGTTAGAGTTAGGTAAAGTGTGTTTCTTTACCGTTGTACATTTTGTAACTTACAATCCGACGGTCACGATATGTAGTGATCCGACGGTTCACTCTCACCTCGGTATTACCGACACTTGATCCGTGGCTTGACACCCGATTGGTCCATGAGTTCTATTTAAAGCGCATGGAGGGTCATTGTTCGGGTAATTCGTGCATGAGAGAAGCTTATGTAAATTTTCATTCTTTGATTAATAAATTGCCTGTAGTACCCACGTTGGGACATGCCGTGGACTGTTTCCCTCCTTGCACTCTGAGGGTTTTAACCACGTCAAAAATACTGGTGTATTGATTTGAGATCTGGTTGTGAGCGGTGTCCTTTTGGTATTCTTTCTGTGGAACTTACCCTGTAAATTCCTACATGGTATCAGAGCTATTTGAGGGCCGCGTCCGTTGGTGATCCAAATCTGAAGCCGGTAGAACTGCATGCGGCTGTCGTTTCCTAGATCTGCTGTTTCTGACTGCTTTCGGGCTGAGAGGACTGCTCTGTTGCGTTCGGAGCATCTGTTCCAGTGAGGAACCCCTTTCGTTTCACGCGAAAAGGTTTCCGGTAGCCCTAGCTGCGTCATTTTTCAGATCGGGAGGTATATAGTGTTTCTTTTGCAGTTTACTGTTATTTTCTCTCTGCTTATTTCGGTCTCAGTTTATTTAGCCTTTTTTTTTAACCGGATCTATACCTTTCATTTCTGCGTATGCTCTTTGCCCTGCGACTCTGTGCGATCTGGGCAAATCAGAAACAGAAAGGAAGGATTTTTCTCATGCGTATGCTCTTTTCCCTGCACCTTAGTGTGATCTCGGAAAATCAGAAACATTGAGAAAAATATTTAGTTTTTTGGCTAAAGCTAACTTTGAGATTTTTTTTAAAAATTTCTAGTTTTTTGGCTAAAGCTAACTTCGAGCCGCAAGGTTCGTTTTTCTTTGCATATTCGTGTTGGGTTTTGTGTTTTGTGTTTTGTAGGGAAAAAGAGCTTTCTCAAGGCAAGCACGCAAACCAAGCCCCCCCCCCCCCCCCCTCTCTCTCTCTCTCAAATTTTTTGTATAGATCAATTGGTTCAAAGCTATTTTAAGAGAGTAGAGGTCTTGGGTTCAAGTCTCCATTTTGTGGGGGCGGATTTTTTTCATTCCCGCACATTCGCGCACTTTGCCGGCAACGTCAACAATTTTTTTTCAAAAAGCCATAACTTCTTCATCCGGAAGCCTTTTTCAGAGCCGTTTTTTTTAAAACCGCCTATTTTTTCGAGATCTATCCATTGGAACACTTACTTTCAGCATCTTCAGCTTCAATTTTTTTTAAAATGGAAAGTCCATGCCAAGTCATTCTTGACAGCACTAACTACTTCCAATGGGTAGAATACATGGAAGATTTACTTAGAAGTAAAGGTCTTTCAGAATAGCCACAAACCAAGAGAAGAAACCAAAAGATGAAGACAAGGCGGCAAAATGGGAAAATAGACAAGATCAAGCACGTGGTTTGATAGGGATGTCTATTTCTCCTGATCTTAGATTCCACATTGCAGACTTGAGACTCCTCATGAAGCATTAGAAAAACTTGCTAAAGTTTTTGGGATTAAAAATGAAATTAGAGCCCATCAACTTGAAAATGAGCTGCTTACTTTGGATCCTAATAATTTTTCTTGCATTGAAGATTTCTTGTCCAAATTCAAGACCCTTAGATATCTCTTGGAAGGTGTTAAAGTTAAGAAAGAAGATGGTAACCTTATTTATTCCATCCTTACTAAGTTGGGACCAGCCTACTCTGTATTTGTTTCCACTTTCCATTCTACAAGGGAAGCTTTCATTTGTCAAGGACAAGACTACAAGGCCCCTTCCTTTGACTCCTTTTGTGATTCCTTAATAAGAGAACAAGAAAAACTCTTACACCTTGGTCTTCTTAATCTTGGAAACTCTTCCACGAAAGCGTTAGCCGCCCAGCAGCAACCAAATTCAAAGAATCCTAAGAAGTCATATCCTCAAAAGAATGGTCCTAAACCATCTCAGCCTCAAAATGAAAGATCATTTCAGCAAAATGATAAGACCAATAAAAACAAATGGAAGAAGACTGATAGACATTGTAACTTTTGTAATCGAGATGGCCACTTAGAATCTAAATGCTTTAAGAAGATGGAAGCCTTGGAAGCCGCAATGAAGAAACATAACATCCATGTGGAGCCTACTTCAACTTCAACTTCCGGAATGGCACTTTCTGCATGTCATTGTCAATCATCTCAGTCTGGTTATGCATTAAATGTATCTTCTTCTTCTTCTCATTCTCATGAGTGGCTCATTGATTCTGGAGCCTCTTGTCACATGGCCAAAAACCAAGCCATGTTTTCTTCTTTAAATGATTGTAACACCAAAAATATATATATTGGTGATGATAGATCTCTTAATGTTGTAGGGACTGGAACTGTTCATCTAGACAATGGTCAGTTTAATGATGTATTATGTGTTCCAACCTTATCCTGCAACCTTCTATCTGTCTATCAGATAACTCATTCAGGTGAAGGTAAAATTGTTGAATTTTCACCTCATGATGTTGTAATCAAGGATCTAAAAGATCCTAAACAGATTCTAGCTACTGGTCTTGCTGATGATTCCAAAAGGTTGTATAAGTTTCACAACTTTGGGTCATCCAATCTTCCCTCAGTATTTGTTGCTCATAATGATGAAGTGAGCAAACTTTGGCATGAGCGATTTGGTCACTTAAACTATCGCTCCCTTCAGCATCTATGTAAAGAAAATATGGTGACAGGTCTTCCTATGGTATCTTGCAGAGATGGTGTTTGTTCCGGATGTGTACTCGGAAAACATCATCGGGACAGTTTTGAAAAACGTGCCTCTTGGCACGCCTCAGCCCCTTTACAGCTTGTGCACAGTGATTTATGTGGTCCTCTTCCTGTTGCTTCATTCTCTGGCTGCAAGTACTTCTTAACTTTCATTGATGATTTCTCCAGACGCACTTGGGTATACTTCTTAAAACTCAAGAGCGAAGTATTTAACACTTTTTTGGCCTTCAAAGCCTTTGTTGAAAAACAATCTGGACATCAAATTCTTAAGCTAAGAACTGATAATGGTGGAGAATATGTTAAAAACACATTCATCAACTTTTGCACCGAAAATGGAATTCAAATGCAACATACTGTTCCATACACTCCACAACAAAATGGTGTAGCTGAAAGGAAAAATCGCACCTTAAAGGAAATGGCTAATTGTATGCTGCAATCTAAAGGACTCAGTCTTAGTTTTTGGGCCGAAGCAATTAATTGTGCAAATTATATAATCAATCGCACTCCTACTAAGGTTCTAGAGAATATCACTCCAGAAGAAGCTTGGAGTTCCATTAAACCAGATGTAAGTCACTTTCGTGTGTTTGGAAGTGAAGCATGGGCCCATATTCCAGATGAAAAGCATAAAGCTTTAGAACCTAAGAGTGAGAAATGTACTTTTGTTGGATATTCTGAAGATGTAAAAGGTTATAGACTTATTCCATTTAAGTCCAAAAATGTTATCATTAGAAGAGATGTAAAATTTGATGAAAATAAATCGGCCTGCGAGCCTAGTCCGGCGGATGTGCCACCTCTTCCTATCTCTTCTACTTTTGAAAACATTTCTTCTTCAGATGATGAAAGCGAGGATGATAATCCTCCCCCACCTTCTCAGGATCCTCAACTTCCAAGATGGGTCCGTGCTACTCGGGATGCAGCAGGTGATCTTGCCGGTGATCCTACAGATCAGCGACGTACACGTTCTCAGTTTGAAAGAGCCTCTTCTTTACTGGCTCAAGCTCCAGTAAATCATGATCCTGACACTTTTGCAGAAGCTTCAGGCCATCCACATTGGGAAGCAGCTATGAATGAAGAATATCATTCATTAATGACAAATGATACATGGGATCTTGTTCCTCTACCAAAGGGACGCAAACTTGTTAGATGTAAATGGGTTTACAGAACCAAGTATGGACCAGATGGGAAAGTTGATAAACATAAAGCTCGTCTCGTTGCTAAGGGCTTTTCACAGGTTGAAGGCATTGACTACACTGAAACCTTCTCCCCTGTTGCCAAAATGAACTCTATCCGCCTTGTTCTTTCCCTTGCTGCCTCTTTAAAATGGGAAGTCCATCAGATGGATGTTAAATCTGCCTTCTTGCATGGGGACTTGCAGGAAGAAATCTATATGGAACAACCCATTGGCTTCATACAAACAGACTCCAGCCTTGTTTGTCGACTTAAGAAATCCCTTTATGGCCTCAAGCAAGCTCCTCGGGCTTGGTATGCCAAAATGGATAGCTTTCTTTTAGAATCTGGCTTTTCTAGGTGTCATTCTGACAATACTGTCTACACCAAGAAAGTGGGCAACTCTCTTATCATCCTTGTTCTTTATGTTGATGATCTTATTCTTACTGGTAGTGATCCCAACCTTATAAACCATGTGAAGTCCAGCCTTAAAAAGAAATTTGAAATGACAGACTTAGGACACTTACACTATTTTCTCGGTCTTCAAGTCTTGCAATCCCAAGAGGGTATTTTCCTTTCCCAGTCCAAGTATGCTTGTGATATTCTTCGTCATTTTCACATGGAAGACTGTAAGCCAGCCCCTTCTCCCTTTCAGTCTGGAGTCAAACTTTCAGTCTCTTGTACTTCTCCTGAAGTTGATGCTACCTTATACCGTCAACTTGTCGGAAAACTCTTGTATTTAACCCATACTCGTCCTGATCTTTCCTTTGCTGTTGGCCTTGTTGCTCGTTTTATGCAAAACCCCCGTGAAAGTCATTGGAAAGCAGCTAAAAGAATACTTCGTTATGTTCGAGGTACAGTACAGTTTGGGATTCATTACAGTGCCAAAGCAGCTCCTCTGTTAGTTGGTTTCACTGATTCTGATTGGGCTGGTGACCCTGATGATCGGAAGTCTACTGCCGGTTATGTCTTCACTCTTGGTTCAGGACCTATTACATGGGCTTGTAAGAAACAGGCTGCCATTTCTCTTTCGTCAGCAGAAGCAGAGTATCGTGGTGCCGTGGAAGCTAGTAAGGAAGCCTTGTGGCTTCGTCAGATCCTATCAGAGTTTGGCTTTGAGCAGCAGCATCCAACCACACTTTGGTGTGATAATCAAAGTGCCATTCAGCTATGCAAAGATCCAGTCCAGCATCAGCGCAGCAAACACATTGAACTACACATGCACTTCATCAGAAAGCTCATTCATGACCATGTTCTTGAAGTGCAATATTGTCCAACAGATGATCAGGTTGCAGACATCTTCACAAAGGCTCTCACAGAGGCGAAGTTCACTAAACTTCGATATATGCTTGGAGTTCAGGAAGTTGTCACTAAGGGGGGATAGGCTCTAGTGCCTCCTTCCTTCTCCTATTGTGTCATATTTGTAAATCCTTCAATCCTATCCCAAGTTGTTCTTAAGGGGGGATGTTAGGATATTCCGACACATAGGATATAGTTAAGTTCAACTTGGTCTAGTATAGAGTTAGGTTAGAGTTAGGTAAAGTGTGTTTCTTTACCGTTGTACATTTTGTAACTTACAATCCGACGGTTCACTCTCACCTCGGTATTACCGACACTTGATCCGTGGCTTGACACCCGATTGGTCCATGAGTTCTATTTAAAGCGCATGGAGGGTCATTGTTCGGGTAATCCGTGCATGAGAGAAGCTTATGTAAATTTTCATTCTTTGATTAATAAATTGCCTGTAGTACCCACGTTGGGACAGGTCGTGGACTGTTTCCCTCCTTGCACTCTGAGGGTTTTAAGTTAACCACGTCAAAAATACTGGTGTATTGATTTGAGATCTGGTTGTGAGCGGTGTCCTTTTGGTATTCTTTCTGTGGAACTTACCCTGTAAATTCCTACATTGACCACCCAGTAGCTAACCATCTCCTACAGTTTGCTTCACTCTGCTTGAGAGGCTGCTTGGTCTGGTGAACTTCGACAGGTATTGGGTCATATGTGTGCCTAACCTCCATAGAGGTGTGCCGCGGAGTGTAACCACCCTTCACGTAATGGCTGCTCGCCCTTCACCAATCCATGTGCTGGTGCGATGACTTTAATAAAATCAGTGGTCTTCCTCCACGATACCCCGGGCGGTTCCTTATAATCCGAATGTTGTGCAAGGATATGGCCTTTTGGCCCTCAAAAACCAACGTGTACACTGTCTGTCCCTTTTTTGACGCTGTTGTGATCATAACTTCTCTCCTCGACTGACTATTGATAAGTGGCCCTTCTATAATCCGTAATGTTGAGACGACTTCAAGAACTTTGACTTAACTTTTGTCGCTTCAAACAACTTCCACAACTGGAATCTTTCTCGCGTTCACGATGGATCTACCGGATTGACTTGTATTCTCTCCTTGAATTGCTGTCAGTCACATTGCTGGATCATACCCCATTGATTCTGCACACGAAGGCTCTTGAACTCGGCGTTAAGATATGAATACAGGGGATGAGCTTAGTTATTCTATGGCCTTGGGCTTGTTACAAACTGCAGATCCCGTGAAGAGGTTGCCACCGCTATTAGCTTCACGTAGTATCCATTCAGCTGCTTGACGGATGTGTTGCAGGCCTGAGAGCAGTCAATGGTCTCTTGGCCCAGCCTCTGCTGTCTACGTGGAGGTTTACTTCCCCTATGCTCACCATGTCGCTTCACGGGCTTTGATCTCGATGCTCTAGGGATCTCATCGTTAGTTTTTGTAGCATCAGATGTGTTCTAGTCACGAAAATTTGTGGAGAGGCTAGAATACATGAGATCTCCAAAGCCCAAAATTCCTTTCTAGAAATTACGCCTAGAAATGACTTAATTAGATTATTAGCCAGTTTTTAAATATTTCCCAAGTCTCAACTTAGGGGATATGGTTAATTAATAAGAATTAATTAAGTCAAGGCATCAATGATTTGGAAACACACAGATGGACTTCAAGTTAAACCTAGCCATCGATTAAGATTTAATCTTGGCCGTTGGAGTCCCAATAGAGGATTATAAGAAGAAGTTGATGGGCACTTGGAGAAAACACTTGAGAAGTTCGATTTCATGTGCAGATTGATTTCATGAGCAGATCGATTTCCACAATAGAAGCAGTCAGTTGCCAGAGAGAGAGCTAGTGAGATCGAAGCAGTGAAAGAGGGGTAGAGACAGTGAAGTTGGAGGAAGATTTCCAGATCTGGTGAGTGCATTTGCAGAGGAAAAAGAGCCACAGAGAGGCTGACGCAGAACAACGCAATAGCCTCTAGAGGTAAAGTCGAATTACTGGGGAAGATTGATGTTTTCAGTTCCAGAGGTCGAGGAGGAGTCCCAAAGTACCAAAGAAGCGTCTTTCTGATCAGCAGAAGGCAAAACGACTTCATCAAAGTCCAGTAAGAGGCAAGCTATCTAGCTAGCTATGTAGAGGCTAACGCAGAGCCTCAAAAGGACGAAATTTTGAAGTCAAGTTGTGTCGGGAGATTGCCTGTGGGGTGATGAAAATTCCTCTCCAGATTTTTACCAGTATTTCTTTGTAGGATTGCCAGTTTCGACATCAAGTTGTACTTAGATTATTTCACTGCTGCGTAATAATAAAACCCTCAACTGCTGCACCAATTTTCCCAATTGGGTTTTTCCGGGAACAGTGGTCCAAAAATAACTGTGTTATTTTATGTGTGTGTGCTAGTATTTCTTCCAGCGTTTATACTTCTGCAGTTTTATTTGTGTAGGTTGTAGTGTGAATCATTCAGTATTTGCTGTAGCAAATAGTAAATAAATTGTTAAATTTAATTAACAATCAGGAGAATAATTTCCAGTTGCTGCAATAGGATTCCGGTTGTGGAATTTTCACATGGTGTCAGAGTGCAGTTGATCAGTTGGAGAGCTAAGTAGCAAAGACAAAATGAGTTTCGCTGTTTAGTGTGGGCAACAGATCAAAACCCCAGAGGCAGTGCAATCACTTTGCTAAGAGGCCGAGTTACTTGAGGAGATTCGATTTTTCTGAGTGAGGCACAGAAAAATTCGATCTCTCTAGATCGAGTGATTCCAAAGGTAGAGGGAGCAGCTTGGTATTTTCGTAAAGCAGATCTCTAGCTGGACACAATAGTTTTGCAGCAGTTTACTAGAGTAGAGCTAACGTCTGGTGGAATGAAGAAGAGCACAACCTGAGGGAAAATTTGTTGAGAAATGTAACTAGGTTTGGTCTTCATAAAATGTGTTTGTCAAAATAATTTTTATTATTGTTACAATGACTTATTAAAGCATGGGTTTCATGCTTGGGTCATCATTTTATTAGTCAAAGTCCCCATTGTGGACTTCTAGGCTTAATAAAGAGTCATTGTATATTTGATGAGACCATTCTTGGGCTTTCGAAAGATATAAAAAGAATTATTTTTGAGTAAAAAATGAATTGTCACCTCCACACCAAGTCAGCCTCAAGAAGATCAAGTCGGCCTCAAGGAAGGTAATTCGACCTCATTGGAAGGCTATATATACAAGGCAGTTTGACTTCATTTGGAGTATCTCTCTCTCTTAAGCATAGTTCGATATCTGAAGCTGGAAGCTGGAAAAATGTGAAGTTGAAGGAAGGGGCCAAAAGGAGTGCAAGTTTGGTCAAGAAGGAAGGGAAGAAGAAAATTGAAGTCTTGGTGTGTGTGTCTCTCTCTCCCTCTCTTGTGTGGGCTGGTTTAGGAGATTGAAGTCTTCTTGTCAAGGTCGAAGCTACTGCTGATGTCGGAAGCTGCTGCTGATGTCAGAAGCTGCCAAGTCGAAGTTGTTGTTGATGTTGGAAGTTTCCAAGTTGAAGTTGTTGCTAATGCCGGAAGCTGCCAAGTCAAAGTGCTGCTGCTACTAGTTCGAAGGTTGGATCTAAGAAGAAGACGCTGGCTTGGTGTGGAGGAGGTCTTTGTCTAGGTTGAAGAGTCTCAAGGAAAACTCTTGAAGGAAGAGATTTTGACTGGGTTTTTCCTCTAGATAGGGGTTTTGCCTTGGCAGAGTGCCTACATCTTGTGTCTTATGTTTTTGTGATCTTCATGCACACATGATTTGGTAATTGCTTGATGAAAGATGATATAACAAATAAGTAAAAGAAGCCAACATAATTCACAAGTAATTATCAAGAAAGAGAAATCTAACCCTAATCCTACTAGCATTGATTTCTCAACATGGTATCAAAGCTAAGGTCAAAGAAGATTGAAGATCACATCGTTGGCTTGAAGGAAATGATTACTCCCTCTATGATAAGAATGGGATTCAATACTGTAGGAAGCTGTATCAAAAATATATTCTACTACTTATTCAACAAAGTCAAAAGCCAAGGGTTCTTGGTTGCACTTACAAGTTCACTTAATAATGATAATGCATGGATTATTGACAGTGAAGCATCTAGGCATATGACAAGAAAGAGTAAACAACCTCACACTCTATCAAAGGAATCATCTTCTCATACAGTGGAATTGGGAGATAACAAAAGCTATTAAGAAGCCTAGGATCAACATCATTAAAAGCTGGAGAATGGAGCTAAGGTGAAGGAGGAGGAAAAATACAGTTTAAGGATCTATTGAAATTAATCTAAGGAACCTCAAGAAGTTGATTAAAGAATCACATAAGGAGACCTTATAAGGAAAGAAGCTTACTATCTTCAAGGATAATGTCTAACACAATAAGGAAAGAAGCTTACTATCTTCAAGGATAATGTCTAACACAATAAGGAAAGAAGCTTACTATCTTCAAGGATAATGTCTAACACAATAAAGGGAGAACAAATTAGAAGGAGCATCCAATTACAATGCTTGGAAGAAGAGGATAGATTGTTGATTTGGGGTAGCATCGGATGTGCTCTAGCCATGAAATTTGGTGGAGAGGTTGGGGCACATGAGATCTCCAATACCTAGAAAGGGTTTGCGAAGATTCTAAACAAATAAGGAGATATTAAAATAATTAATATTTGTAATGGAGTCCCTAAGTCTAAACTTAGGGAAAATAAAATATTAATGTGTATTAATATGAATCTGTGTTAGAATGGTCCAAAAGTCATGGATCAAGCCAGATCTAATCTTAGCCGTTGATTAGAGACTGTCATTGAGATGTCAAAAGAAAAAGTATAAGAGGAGGCTTGAGGGGCACTTGGAGAACACATTGAGGGAGACCAGTCAGTTCAATTTCTGGAGCGGGGTTTGTTAAGAAATTGAACCAGTGGTCTAGAGAGCAGTCAGGAGGCAGCAAGTACGGAACAGAGAGACGGGAGATCAGCGCAGAAGAGGCAGACGCAGAACCAGAGGAAGCCACGCAGAGGCAACAAAGACTGTGCAGAGCCAGAAGGGCCTATGTCATCCACGCAGAGGCTGCAGGAGTGACGCAAAAGCCCAGAGAGGCTGCGCAGAGCCTCAGTAGGTTGACGCAGAGGGTTTCAAGCTGTAGCAGAGGTCAGTAGGGCCTACGCTGGGTTTAGGAAAGTGCTGGAAGTTTGTCTATCTGTGGGTAAGCCAGTTTGGCACCTTGTTGTACAAGAAAATTGCTGAATAATAAAATCCTCCCTTGCTGCACTGATTTTCCCACATTGGGTTTTTCCGGGGACATTAGTCCAAAATAACTGTGTCAATGTGTGCATATTTTTGTTTCTGTATTACGATGTGATATTTGCAACAGTATTTATTTTAATGTTTGTTGAAGTAATTTCATGAATAACTTATGATGAAATAAGTAGGAAAAGTAAATCAGTTGCTGCAGTGATAGAATTTTCACATGGTATCAGAGCAAGTAATCAGAGACAAAAAGGGAAAATCAGTTATGGGTTGAGACCACGATGCAGAGGCATCCACCTCAGGGGACTCACGTAGATTTTTAGAAGATTGCACAAGAGAGAGAGATTTTGATTTCTCTATGTTGGCTTCCAGGTTGGAAGAAGAAGTGGCGTGCATGACTAGTGTTGCATCATCAGAAGTATGGTATATAGACAGTGGAGCCTTGTGGCATATGACGGGAATCAGGGAGTGTTTCTCAAAATATCGAGAAGAGAAGATGAACTTTCAGATCACCATGGGGAACAAGGCAAAGTGTACTCCAGTAGGAAAGGGTACCATAGTTTTTCAGACAGAATCAGGAGAGCGGTTCCGTGCCACAAATGTGCTGCATGTGCCAAGATTGGGGATGAACTTACTTTCCGTGTCACAACTACAAGGCAAGGGCTATGACATCTATTTCAACAAGGAAAAGGCATACGTCAAACACCCGAGCTGGAAAAAGAAAGTGTAGATCGGGATCAAAAGTAATCAGTTGTACAGATTACAACTAGAATCTCTAATGGCACTAATAGGCAGTCATGGGGACAAAGACTTGAACGAACTATGGCACAGAAGGATGGGTCACTTGCACCATGGAGCTCTGAGAATTTTCAGGAGCACTGTAACAGGGGTTCCAGATCTGAGTATGGAACGAGATGATGTATGCAGGGGGTGCACTCTAGGAAAGTATGCCAAGGCGGTATTTCCTAGGAGCAACCACCGAGCCAGGAGTGTACTAGGATTGATACACTCAGATATTTGCGGACATATGTCCGTCAAAGCTCTCAGTGGTGTCGAGTATTTCCTTACCTTCATTGATGACCACGTGAGGAAAACTTGGATCTATTTTTTGAAAACCAAGGATGAGGTTTTTTGTTGATTCAAGGAGTTCAAGGCTCTAGTGGAGAATATGATAGGCAAGAAAATCAAAGTCTTGCGCTCAGATAATGGTGGAGAATATGTCGATAAGGACGTCACTGATTATTGCGCTAAGGAGGGCATCAGAAGAGAGTGGACAACTCCCTATAATCCGGAGCAGAATGGGGTGATAGAAAGGAAAAACATGACTATTGTAGAAGCAGCTAGGGCCATGCTGTATGATTAGGATATGCCAAAATTCCGGTGGCCAGAAGCATGCAATGCAACTGTCTATGTTCAGAATAGGACTCCTCATTGGGCATTGGGCAATATTACTCCAAAGAAAGTCTTCACTGGGAAGACACCTGAAGTCAGTCATTTCAGGATATATGGGAGTTTGGCATATTGTCGCATACCCAAAGAAAAGAGGAAGAAGCTGGATCAGACTGCAGAAAAAGGGTATCTGGCAGGATATAGTGAGAACGCTAAGGCATACAGGATCTATCTTCCAGGGAGCAGGAAGGTAGTAGTAAGATGAGATGTAAAGTTCATGCAGGTCAGAGCTTTCAGAAGATGTCGCGAAATGTCTTCCAAGGAGTAGTCGAAAGAGGATCCGTTGGTCATGCCTCTTCAACCAACGGAAGTGAAGAATCCTTCCTCAGATCAGGAAGATTCTCAGGATGAGGAAGAGGAGCAAACAAAAGCACTTGTTGGCAGAGGAAGAACCAGCAGGGAACTTCGTCAGATTCTGCGTGATGCAGAGAACTTCATCGAAGAGCCAAGGAACAGTAAAAGGGAGCGAAAACAACCAGACAGGTATTAGGCGTTAGTAACTCAGGATGGAGAGCTTGCCAGCTTCAAAGAGGCAGCTCAGCATCAGGGTTGGCTAGATACGATGGTGGAGGAGTATAACTCCATTATGGTAAACGATGTCTCGGAGGTGGTGTCAAGGCCTGAAGACATATCTGTGGTAGGTTCAAGATGGATCTAAAAGATCAAATATGCTGCGGACGATAGTATTGAAAAATACAAGGCCGGGTTTGTGGCTAAGGGGTATGCTCAAAAGGAAGGGATTGACTATGAGGAAACCTTCGCCTCGGTAGCGAGGTATACATCTATTAGGACCGTGATATCTCTTGCAACCCAGATGGGATGGGAAATCCATCAGATGGATGTGAAGATGACATTTCTGAACGGGGTAATAGAAGAAGAAGTATACATTGAACAACCAGAGGGATTTGAAACTCATGAGAAGAAGTCTCATGTATGCAGACTGAAGAAAGCCTTGTATGGGTTGAAGCAGGCACCAAGAGCGTGGTATGGTCGAATAGATGGCTACTTGCAGAAGATGGGGTTTGTCAAGAGTGACGCGGATCCGAATCTCTACTATCTGGTCGTAGAGAGCGAGCCACTTATCTTAGTATTATATGTGGATGATCTCTTCCTGACAGGATCATCCAGACTCATTGAAGACTGCAAGAAGAATCTAGCCACAGAGTTCGATATGAAGGATCTGGGACGAATGCACTATTTTCTAGGGTTGGAAGTTTGGCAGCAGAAAGGAGAAATCTTCCTTGGGCAAGGAAGGTATGCTACAGAAATTCTGAAAAGGTTCGGGATGGGAGACTGTAGACCTATGGCTATGCCAATGATCACCAACTGGAAGAAGATTGATGCATCAAAAGACAAGGATGTCGATCCCACCCTATACCGATAGCTCATAGGGTCCCTGATGTATCTAGTCAATACCAGGCCAGATATTTGCTACGCTGTCAACACCCTCAATCAGTTCATGGTGGAACCAAAGAGGGCTCACTGGGCAGCAGCCAAGCATGTTCCTAGGTATTTATAGGGAACAATTGATTATGGGCTCTTGTACAACAAGGGGAAGGATATCAGGTTGAGTGGATTTACTGATGCAGATTGGGCAGGAAGTTCAGTGGATCGAAAAAGTACCTCTGGGTATTGTTTCAACATTGGATCAGGGATAACCTCCTGGTGCAATAGGAAACAAAAGTACGTGGCTCTGAGCTCATCTGAGGCAAAATATATGGCAACAAGCAGAGCTTCGTGTGAGGCCATATGACTTAGAAAACTGTTGGTAAACCTATTCAGAAGAAATATGGAGGCGACCAAGATCATGTGTGATAATCAGAGTTGCATCAAACTCTCTGAGAATCTAGTATTTCATGATAGGTCAAAGCATATTGATATCCGGTGTCACTTTGTCAGAGATTGTGTCCAACATGGAGCTGTACAATTGAGCTACACTCCTACAGGGGAACAAGTGGCAGATATCCTCACCAAGGCCCTTGGAAAGTCAAAATTTGACTACTTCAGGGAAAAGATGGGGATGGTAAAGAACCCCTTTCAGAAGTAGTGTGTTAGCAGCACGAATGAAGAGGGAGTTGCAGTGCAGATGCAGTGTTGGGAGAAAGGACCAACAACAACACAAATGCAGAGGGAGTTGCAGTGCAAATGCAGTGTTGGGAGAAAGGACCAACAACAACACAGATGCAGAGGAAGGTGCAGTGTGGATGCAGTGCTGGGAGAAAGGACCAACAACAACACAGATGCAGAGGGAGTTGTTGTACAGATGCAGCAGTGGCAGTGGCAGAACCATGGGTAGCAGTACAGGATGCAACAATGCAGAGGATGTTGGGCAGGGAGGCCTAGCATCAACATAGGTACCGATGCTGGATGATCAGAGTAATACTCAGTGAGGAGTATTGCTAGAGCACAATCCTCGCTAAGAGGGAGTGTTGATTTGGGGTAGCATCGGATGTGCTCTAGCCATGAAATTTGGTGGAGAGGTTGGGGCACATGAGATCTCCAATAATTAGAAAGGGTTTGGGAAGATTCTAAATAGATCAGGAGATATTAAAATAATTAATATTTTTAATGGAGTCCCTAAGTCTAAACTTAGGGAAAATAAAATATTAATGTGTATTAATATGAATCTATGTTAGAATGGTCCAAAAGACATGGATCAAGCTAGATCTAATCTTAGCCGTTGATTAGGGACTTAATCTCGGCCGTTGAGATGTCAACAGAAAAAGTATAAGAGGAGGCTTGAGGGGCACTTGGAGAACACACTGAGGGAGACCAGTTAGTTCAATTTCTGGAGCGGGGTTTGCTGAGAAATTGAACTAGTGGTCTGGAGAGTAGTCAGGAGGCAGCAAGTACGGAACAGAGAGACGCAGAACCAGAGGAAGCCACACAGAGGCAACAGAGATTGCACAAAGCCAGAAGGGCCTGCGTCATCCACGCAGAGGCTGCAGGAGCGACGCAGAAGCCCAGAGAGGTTGCACAGAGCCTCAGTAGGCTGACATAGAGGGTTTCACGCTGACACAAAGGGTTTCAAGCTGTAGTAGAGGTCAGTAGGGCCTACGTTGGGTTTAGGAAAGTGCTAGAAGTTTATCTATCTGTGGGTAAGTTAGTTTGCAACCCTGTTGTACAAGAAAATTGCTGAATAATAAAATCCTCCCTTGCTGCATCGGTTTTCCCACATTGGGTTTTTGCTAGGACATTAGTCCAAAATAACTGTGTTAATGTGTGCATATTTTTGTTTCTGTATTACGATGTGATATCTGCAACAATATTTATTTTAATGTTTGTTGAAGTAATTTCATGAATAACTTATGATGAAATAAGTAGGAAAAGTAAATCAGTTGCTGCAGTGATTGAGTTTTCGCATAGATCTCATCCTCGAAAGGAATAAAGTCTTGGATTTAGGAAAAGGAAAAGTGAAGAAGTCTACAAAGAAATCAAGAAGCCTAAAGGGCCAAGAAAGAAGGGACAGGGATCAAGCAAACTTTGCCAAAGAAGTTTCACCAAAGAAGAACATGATGGAAGGACTCGAAGTCAAAGACCTATTTGTTAGGAACTCTTAGGGACTCTATCCCTTGCATCCCTCAAGCTTGGAAGGAGCCCTTACCAACTTCCAAAGATAAGTATCTTACTCCTTGTATTGTCTTTTATATTTGGTTTCCCTTACTTATCTAAGTTTGTTTATATTAAATACTAATCACATTTCTAGTCATATTTTTGTTTAGAAAAGACTTGCTGAATATGGAAGAAGGCTTCACAAAACAAAGCATTGGAATTACAAGGTTTGTTAAGAAACAAGAGGTATGTTTTGAATTACAAGTTTTTGATATTTATTCTTGATAAACTATTACTAACATCTTTTTGTCTAGCTTTCTTGAATCTTAAAGATTCTTGATTGGGTGATTCATCATTAGATAAATCTACCCTCCTTATATCTTTGATTATTCTTGTGGAACCCTAGAAAGGTTCATTGTGAAAACCCTAACTTAAGGGTATGTCGATGATTATGTGTGAAACCCTAATATGCTTAGGGTTATTGTTGAAAGAAAATGTCTGATGTTTTGATGAAGTCATGTTTGGGATTTTGGTATGGATATGGAAACCCTAACTCGTTAGGGTTGAATGGTAATGTTCGAAATCCCGAACCTTTGAAGTATTGATAATTTAGGGTTTGCTATGTTTTGTATTGAAACCCTAGATCATTAGGGTTTGGTAGGATGTATAAGCAAGACCCTTATAATGTCTTAGAAATGAAATCCTTGGCATGTATGTGTTTGTCCGATCAAACCCTAGTCTGATCAAGTTTGTTATATGTCTAACTCTTATTGATATTTGTGTAGTTGGGTTTGACTAACACATGTTATGATGTGCTTGTGCATGATGATGAAATCCTAGATATATGAGTTGACCTAATTATTGATGGTCATGAGTCCTAGGGTTTGGAACTAAGCCTTAATCGAAGTTTGATTCTCTAGGATGATAATATTTGTGAATTCTAGGGTTTTGTAATTAAACCTTAGTAGAGGTCCAAATCTCTGATATATGATGACAATGTGATAACATGACATTTGTGTAAGATTGTTGAAATCTGAGTTTTGGTTGCGATTGATGTTTGATTGAGAAAATCTAAGATTTGCAACAAACCCTAGTGGAAGCTAGTCATGTTGTTGATTGAGCTATGATTGGTTTTGATTATTGAAATCTCATGTATGAAATCTAGAGTTTGTATGAAATCCTAGTAGTAATAGTAAGTCTAACATGTGAATTCTAAAGTTGTTAGATACTTTGTAGATCTATATTTGTTTGAATTGTTTCTAGGGTTTTTCTATATGTTGTAGTAGGGTATGCCATACCTTTGGAAGAAACATTGAAACCCTAGATGTAATGAAAATTGTTATGAAATTCTCGAAGTCTTGATGAAGTAGTCTAGGGTTTATGACAAAATCCCTAGCAAGAAGTTGAAGAGTATGTGTCTCTTGTTTGTAATTAAGTTTGGGCATCTAATATATAAAGTTGAATGCTTCCGTGATTTTGATATGGTTAACTTCATGCTTCTATAGATTTGGTTGTACTTGCTATCTAAGTTGTGCAGGTACGTGATCTTCAAGATAGTGAAGATGTTCGTAAAGTAAAGTTGATGTGATAAGCATGATGTGAATAATGATGGTCATGACAACTCTGATGAGAAGGATGGAAGCCATGAAGGATTCTCTGATGTCGTAGAAAAGAAGTTGAGCCCCCTAAGTTAAGAGGGAGCTTGAATGAAAGGAATCTCCCTAGGATAAGAGGGAGCTTGGGTATATTCCTTGTATAGGAATGATTAGATCCTCCCTGGCTAAGAGGGAGTGATGGATATGGTTCTCTACTTCATGTGTCATGCACTAGACTAGGACTAACAGTCGTAAGTTTTAGTGAAGGCCATGAGTGAGAGAAGAAAATTGGAGAATGTATTTTGAAGGGCTGCTGAGATAAGAAAAACCGGATCAATTTGTGGAATATGTTGCTGCATGAGAAGTAGGAAAGAAGCTATATGGTTGAGGAATCTTCTGTCAAGATTCATTGGGAAAGCTCTAAGTCCTACTATGAAAAGTTGAGAAGCAACATCAAGTTGTCTGGAAGACCCTGAAGGTTTGTATCTATTTATATACATTTGAAAGTTTTCACTGATTGGGGTTGTGTTGTACAGGTAAATCTCTTGGAAGTTTGATAACATGTTTTACATGCCTAGAGTTGTCGATCAGTTTGATTGGGAGAGATTTGGTGCTAATCTGTTTGATCGGGGAGGATTTGTTACCGATTGAAATAATTGGGAAGTTGAGGCTTTGTGTGTGAAACATTGCCTGGGAGGACATCTGGTCGACACTATGTGTTGATGTCTAGTTCCCGAAGTAGGGAGGGTGGCATTGGTCGTAGAGCTTTGACCTTATACACACCTAGATCTCTGGGTTGATGGTTAGTAAGTAACCCTGATGGTACCTAGAGAGTCTGAAAGCTTTAGTCCATCTTAGTCCTACTTGGATAGATTGCCTTGGTAAGGAATGTAGTTCGTGACATTGCGGTGCCTGAACTGTGAGAGACCTTGGATATATTACCCTAGTTAGGAACCTAGTCCATGGCATTGCAGTGCCTAAACTCTTCATAGTTCATAAAGTTTGAGATCTTCCATATGAATACCTCCCTAGTTAAGAGGGAGTGTTGAAAAATGTAACTAGGTTCGGTCTTCGTAAAATGTATTTATTAAAAGAATTTTTATTATTATTACAATGACTTATTAAAGCATGGGTTTCATGCTTGGGTCATCATTTTATTAGTCAAAGTCCCCATTGTGGACTTTTAGGATTAATAAAGAGTCATTAGAGTCATTGTATCTTGGGCTTTTGAATGATGTAAAAAGAATTATTTTTGAGTAAAAAATGAATTATGTAACCTCCACACCAAGTCGGCCTCAAGGAAGGCAATTCGACCTCATTGGAAGGCTATATATACAAGGCAGTTCGACTTCATTTGAAGATTTCTCTCTCTCTAGTATAGTTCGATATCTAAAGCTGGAAAAATGCGAAGTTGAAGGAAGGGGCTAAAAGGAGTGCGAGCTTGGTCAAGAAGGAAGGGAAGAAGAAAATCAAAGTTTTGGTCTCTCTCTCTCGTGTGCGTTGGTTTAGGAGATTTAAGTCTCCTTGTCAAGGTTGAAGTTGTTGCTGATGCCAGAAGCTGCCAAGTCGAAGTTGCTGCTGATGATGGAAGTTGCCAAGTCGAAGCTGCTGCTAATGCCGGAAGCTGCTAAGTCAAAGTTGCTAGGGTCGAAGTGCTGTTGCTACTCCTTGAAGGTTGGATCGAAGAAGAAGAGTTTGGCTTGGTGTAGAGGAGGTCTTTGTCTAGGTTGAAGAGTCTCAAGGAAAACTATTGAAGGAAGAGATTTTGACTGGGTTTTCCCCTAGATAGGGGTTTTTCCCTGGCAGAGTGCCTACATCTTGTCTCTTGTGTTTTTGTTATCTTCATGCACACATAATTTGGTAATTGCTTGATGTAAGATAATATAAAAAACAAGTAAAAGAATCCAACAAAATTCACAAGTAATTATCAAGAAAGAGAAATCTAACCCTAATCCTACTAGCATTGATTTCTCAACAAAATTTTCCTTAGGGAACTTATAGTTTCAAGAAGTTCGACTTTCCTTGCAGATCAACAGTCATTGTGAGCAGAGTTTCTCACTCCAGAAGGGAGTGTGAATAACTGAGCAACAACTGAGTAGAAAGGAAGGGGAGATTTTCGACATTCGTTGAGATGGCCACTGCTGGATTGCGTGATCAGGATAGGTTGGATGGAGCTTCCAACAATGTCATCTGAAAGGCAAGGATGCCCTTCCTTCTAGATGAATATGGCCCAGTGGTAGCAATACCCTAGGATGCAGATTAACTGAAGTAGTACAAAAAGGAGATGGTGCGGGCAAAGAGATTGATCGTAGATGGTGTCCGGGATTATGTTGTATCACACACAACGGCCAAGGGAACGACCAAAGAGAGATGTGGGATACACTTTCCACGCTGTACCAAGGAACTTCTGAGTAGTTGAAGATGTACTTAGAGGAGAAGCTGAGGCTCATTCGGATGCAGAAGGGGGAAGGCATAGACTCTTTCCTCACTAGGATTCAAGAGGTCCGGGACCAGTTGTCAGCTGTGGGGCAACGCCTCAACCCACAGAGCTAGTGTGATTGGCACTAAACAGTGTCTCTGAGGAGTGGCAAGTGTTCGTCCAAAGTATTTTGGGCAGAGATACCTTGCCAAGTTGGGACAGGATGTGGGCTGATTTGCAGCAAGAGGAATTGAGGCGAGCTCTATTGAAGAGCTCCATCAGTGGCAACAACGGATCGAAGCAGGTGAAGGAGGAGGAGAATGTGGCCCTCGCATCAAAGGGTCCCAGTCAGGGACAAGGGGAGTAGAGGAAGAAGAAGGACCTGTCAAAGGTCAAGTGCTTCAGATGTGGTGAGCTTGGTCACTATAGTACCCAGTGTCCTCTCAGGAAGAAGGACAAGGAGGAGAAGTAGGACCAACAGGCAGCATCAACAGAGATCGATAGGCTTTCCTCCAGGCTGGAGGAAGACTTCACCATGTTTGCTGATATACCTCCAGGAGTGAGGTGGAGTGACTTGGTGTTGTAGCCCCAGAGCGCTACAGTTGGGTAGGATCCTTGAGGAGTCCACCTCTTGGATCATTACCTGGCTACGGGGGCCCACAATATTCAGTAGCAGGATGGATCAGTGGCAATTGATGCAATTAGATGCCATAGTGATAGACGCAAAGACTAGTAGCAGTCAGATGCTGGGGAGCACAGTGCAAAGTTGGCAGCAGTGCAGTTGGCACAGTGCAAAGTCAGCGGGAGCGCAAATTCTTCAGTGATAGTGCAGATACTAGCAGTGGTCAGAGACTCGGGAGAATTATGCATTATACTGATCACAATTGATTCAGTATTTTGGATGCTTTTCAGATGCAGATGTTGCAGTTGCAACAACAACAGATGAGAGGAAGTTGCAGTGCAGATGCAGTGTTGGCAACAGTACATCAAGGTTAGCATCAACACATATGCAACGGATATTAGAGTTGCGTAGTGGTTGGTGGGCAGTATGGCCAAACATCAGTAGCATGATAGGAGATGATGCAAAAACAAGATGATGTACAGGATGTGTTGTAGAGCACTAGAACACATTCCTCGCTAAGAGGGAGTGTTAGTTTTTGTATCATCAAATGTGTTCTAGCCACGAAATTTTGTGGAGAGGCTAGAATACATGAGATCTCCAAAACCCAGAAATCGTTTCTGGAAATTCCGCCTAGAAATGACTTAATTAGATTATTAACTAGTTTTTAAATATTTCCTAAGTCTAAACTTAGGGAATATGGTTAATTAATCATAATTAATTAAGTCAAGGCATGAATGATCTAGAAACTCACACGGATCGACTTCAAGTTAATCCTAGCCATCGATTAAGATTTAATCTTGGCCATTGGAGTCCCAACAGAGGATTATAAGAAGAAGTTGATGGGCACTTGGAGAAAACACTTGAGAAGTTTGATTTCATGAGCAGATCGATTTCCAGAGTAGCAGCAGTCAGTTGCCGGAGAGAGAGCTAGTGAGATCGAAGCAGTGAGAGAGGGGCAGAGACAGTGAAGTCGGAGGAAGATTTCTAGATCCGGTGAGTGCATTTGCAGAGAGGCAGAAGAGCCATTGAAAAGTTGACACAGAACATCACAGTAGCCTCTAGAGGCAAAGTCGAATTTCTTGGGAAAATTGACATTTTTAGTTCCAGAGGCCAGGAAGGAGTCCCAAAGTGTCGGTCAACATAAGGTAGAATGACTTCATCAAAGTCTAGTCAGAGGCAAGCCGTCTAGCCAATCATGTAGAGCAGTGCAGACGCTGACACAAAGCCTCAGAAGACCGAAATTCTGAAGGCAATTTGTGTTGGGAGATTGCCTGTGGGGTGAGGAAAATTCCTCTCCAGATTTTTGCCAGTATTTCTCCATAGGATTGCCAGTTTCGGCATCCAGTTGTACTCAGATTATTTCACTACTGCTTAGTAATAAAACCCTCAGTTTTGTGTGTGTGCTAGCATTTCTTCCAATGTTTATACTTCTGCAGTTTTATTTGTTTGTTGCAGTGTGAGTTATTCAGTATTTGCTGTAGCAAACAGTAAATAAATTGTTAAATTTAATTAACAATTAGGAGAATAATTTCTAGTTGCTGCAATAAGATTCTGGTTGTGGAATTTTTACACTCGTCCTCTCTATAATGGCGCCCCCTCTGTTGGTGATGTAGCAGATAAATAACTCGTCAATTTGGGATGGAATTGTAGTGTTGAATGGCCAGATGATCACCTCCTCATTGCATTCAGATCTCAAGCTCCTCTATGTTAAAATTTGGATACCAGAGGACAAGTGGTTCCCTAAGGCTTTGATCTTTGGCCTAGGGAAAAGTGTCCAAATTTATTTGTACTTTTCTCCTAAAGTGACTTTATAAGTGGTAAAGTAAATTTAATTTAAAAGTGACTTTATAAGTGGTAAAATTACATTCTAATTTAAAAGTGACTTTATAAGTGGTAAAATTACATTCTAATTTAAAGGTGACTTTATTAAAGTCAATGAAAAATTAGAAAGTGAAAAAGTGACTGTGGAAATAAAAGGCTAAGTGGGTTTTTATTTAAGTGGGTGAATGAATTAAATGCACATTTATTCTCATCCCTAGATCTAAATGAATCTTAGCCATTAGATCTTAGGGTAACCCAAAAGGTCATTTAGAGAGTAAAAGGAGAAGAGAAGAGAGAAAGATCAATTCATTCTTTCATGAGCATTTGAGAGAAAGAGAAGAGAGAGCAAGGAGAAAATTTCTGAGCAGTGAGGAAGTGAAGGAGAGCAGCAAGAAGACATTTCAACAAATCTGGGCAGCAACATTTATTGGCACGCATCCCAAGGCAAAACCGTACAGCAGGAGAAAGGCACAAAAATCGAGGAAGAGGGACAACAACAAGGGCATGAATTTCGAGGCAGATTTGGGCACAATTTTTGAGGCAGTCGTACTGCTGAAATCTGTATGGTCCGTACAACAAGTTATGGGCATGTTTTTCGAGGCAGGCCGTACAACATTTAATGCTGTTTTATTGCTGGAAAATTTCTGTTTTGGCTGTTCGCTGATTGGCATGATTTTCGAGGTGGAGTTCAAGCACGGAAATCGAGATAAGTTGTAATTTGTGGTTGCTGGAATTTTTACTGTGTATTTCAGTTTCTCTGTAAAAGCATTTTCAGAAATAAAGAAGAACTCTCAAACTGGTTTCCCAAAGAGTTGTAGGGGGTTTTTCCAGGGTCACATTGACCAAAAATCACTGTCTTATTTTCTGTGTGTGGCTGTCATAATTTTGTTGTGTTTTATTTTTGCAATTTCAGCAGTTGTGAAATCTCTAAATTTGTGTTTTCAGAAAATATTGTCATTTCTAGATTTTAGAATTTTTATCATGCTTGGATTTAAAACTAAATGCATGGAGTGATAAAGAAAACTGATAACCGGAGTGGGGGTTGAAATTTCTTCACTCTATAGATCTGGGACGATGCTGCGTCCTTCCAACTTCGCTGTGTGATTTCACCCTACAGCACTAACCTCACGCAGTTTCCCCATCGTTGCTGGATTAGCGATGTGGCCTTCCAAACAAACAATCCTTCTCGTGGTGCCTCTCAGGTTTCTCCAAACAATGGATCAGACTCTCCCTGTGGTCTAGAGTAGATGAGCTACGACTCCAGAGTGTTTCTCACCCCCCCACGAAGTCGGAAATATGGCTACAATTCAGGGTCGTTGCTGTGATTAATGCTTCCTTAGCACAAGAGCCACACTCAATCAATGAGGAGATTTGTCAGTCGGTCCAAAAAGAGTGGCTTGTTGCGATCTCTTCGTTCCTTCACAAACAACTACGCCCAAAATGAACCCAAGAGATTGTCTACCGAAAGACCCCTGCAGTGTTTTTCCCTTCTTAATAATTGTTCGCAGCCCCTTGAAAATTTTCCAAAAATATATGTTCATGACCTTTTCAAATATCCATGTCTGGCATTTTTAACTCGACCCCTTCATAAAAAATTTCTTCTGCAACCAATCGCTGTCTCAAAAAAACACCCTGTAGAAAAATAAACTCCAAAAGATTCAATAATAATGAGCTAATTAGGGTGGCTATAGAGAACCACCGAAATTGCCGAGATTCTAGCTAGGGTGAAATCACCGAAAACTAGTTTCTCTTGAAACCCTAGATCATGATCTTTCTAGAAGTTGATCTATAATAAACCCTCAGGCTGGTAGGATGCACAACTCTGATACCACTGTAAGATCCCAAATGGCTAAATAATCAACAGATCTGGAATATTTTAGTGTTCTAATTGAATACTGACAAGGTGGAATTTGGAACACAAGGGATCTAAAAGAAATGCAACCTTTATTTATATTATTAATTGAAGAAAATAGTACATGCCCATACAAAAATATTGGAGCCCCTGCAATGGCATGCACGACTGCTCATCAAAAGAGAAAACAAAGACTAAAGCACAATCGTGGACCCTAGATGGATCCACCAGACAAATCACACCCATGGGGTTTTCGTCCCTGGGATCAAACTGGAACTGGCCACACCAAGTTCTCAAGAAAACACAATAAGATAGATAAACTCAGGATGATCCCACTGTCTGGCCCCTATCCCCTTTTATAGGCTTGGTGAACTCTCTAGAAACCTTATTTTATTGTTTTCCTTCGAAAAACGAAGGCAAATACCATGGGCAGATTCCGTCCACTTCAACCATATCATGAAAAAGGGAATATTACACAATGTGAGGTGAGGATATGAACAAGGGTTCACATGATAACCTAAAAATATCTCAAGATTCAACCCTAGGGTTTGCTTGAAAAAGTAAGAGCAAGTTCAAAAGCATGACAGTCAACTGGGATGAGAAGTGCTTTCTACTGCAGCAAATTACTCCTTGCTGGGCATACTTCCCAGTCATGGAAATTAATACATCAACTTGATGAACTCTTGGCAGGTACATTGACAAAGCCAAGGTAAGACCTTTCTCAGCAAAAGATTTCTGTCTGCATTTAGGCAAATTCTCCCTCAAGATGGTTGCCAAGTGAAGAGGATGAAGATGAAGAAGAAGGCTATATGTCCAAAATGAAAATATATACCAAAGAAAGGGTTTATCTTGGATAAGTGGGTGAGTAATGGTACATATTATGTTTTAACTGTCCAATCTAATTATTTCTCCCTCATTTGATAAGTCATAGTGAAGGTATGGGCCTCTCTCCGTCAATTCTCCCCCAATTTGTTATGGTTTCAAAAGGGTATTTTCTTTTATTTTGGTTTCAAAATCAATACCTACTTGGTTTTTCTTATAGCTGTGTTCATCCACATTCACATCCAAGCTTAGATAGTCCAAAGAACAATCTGGCCATATATCTTTAATTGGAGGAATTAGAGCTATGGCATAAGTTATGGAGTCTTGATTAAAAACCCCTTGGCCGATAGCCCAATAGCACACATTAAGGCAGTTAAACTTAACATTTGGACATGTCACATACCAAATGGTGGCATTTAACTTGTCCATTTTTCATATTTTGACAAAACTTAAAATACAATTCGTTTTAATGTCATATCTGCACAAGTGACTAGAGGGTGTGCTTACTATAAGAAAGCTTAAGGGGTCACATGACTGATTCTTTCCCAACATATTGGGGCAGAATATTTTCCCCAAAGAGGTGTTTTCTTAAAGTATGCTGGACTTCTTTTGAGGCTGTTTGTTGGTCATAACTTATAAGGCTGGTTAGTGATTGTGAGTTAGTTTTTGCAAGCTATTATTGAACATGTACTTCAATGCCACTATGTAAGCCCAGGGAATTTTTAAAATAAAAAGCATTCTGTATGCACTGTTAGATTGGAATTTATTACATGAGAACTATAAAACAAGACAATTTAGGGAAGCTCGTTTACTGCACATGTTCACCACTGTGTTCTATTGCTAATATATTATTTTCACTGATATCTTTACTTTGGTTAAGAAGAGTGCACGACTTCTGAGTATGGGATATGCCTTGTGTACAACACTGCAGATGGTCAAATCTTTAGTTCTTGAGTCTATAGATTAGGGCTTTTAATTGCATGGCCACTTAGTTGAAGATCTGTATCATTCTTAGAGTTCTCAAGAATTCTCTAAAGTTGTAGTCAGAATATATAGACTCATTCCCAGGTTTCCTCTCAGGGAAGCATGAATTTCAAGTTTGTTGTCTTGCCACCTTCATGCAGGTGCTGGAAAGTACAATGATTTAAGAGTTGTAACCAGAAACGGGGGCAGGCTTTACAATTATAATTGAGTACATATTCACTATGCTATATGTTGATTTTTTTTAGGTAGCTGCGGTCGGTATTCCCAGCTACAAGTCGGCTAAATAAATGGAGAAAATTAAATGAAATTGAAATTTCAAATTGATCAAGTTGCCCCTCCAAAAGGTCAAGTCAGCCCACTTAAAGACACACCACTTGGGGAGCAACCTATCACTATATATTGCCATTCGATCTCACCAATTGGTGAGCAATTTGGGTAATCTCAGAACATCGAACCTTTTGTTCACACATGAGAAGGAGCTGAGGATAGAGGCTGAGTTTTTCTGAGGAAGATAATCTTCTGTGGCAGGCAAATTTATCTTGCATTTGATCAGTGTTGACCTGCAGACTAGCTTGCATGTGTGGCCAGAGAGTTTGACTATTTGATCGAGATTTTCTGGGCAGTTCTTCTGGGCAGTTGACCACAGGTTGAATGAATTGCAGAGGAGCTACAGGAGGGCGAAATTCGGCCCTGTTGACCAGGGTTGACTGAATTTCCGAGGCAGCACCTCTGAAATTGGTCTGTTTGATCAGGTTTGACTTCTTGGGTTATTGTGGTCATTTTGACCAAAATTTTGACTGGAAAAATCAGATTGTCCTTTTTTTGAATTGAACAATTCCTCTTAAGAAAAGATTGCTGGGTTTTTCCCTAGTCAGGGTTTTCCCAGGGTAAATTTCTCGTGTCTGCTGTGCATTGTTGTCCTACTGTGACTTCTACTGCTCTATTGCATTTATTTTTGAAGTTTTCCGAAGTGTAAATGCTTAATGAACAATCTGGAATGTGCTAAATTTCATTACAAGTAATTATCAGTAGTAGAAAACTGTACTTGATATTAACATTGAAAAATGAACATGGTATTAGAGCCAAATTGCTAAAGAGCAGCCCTAAAACAGGAGACAAGCTAGGAATGCTCTAGAAGGAGAACTAAGTTTGGACTGTGGAAGAGTAAATTCCCTAGGTACATAAGTCCAAGAAGAGAAGAGAAGTTAGATGTCTGGTTCTGTGATTCTGTCTTGAAAGGCGGGGTATGTCATCTGTTGGAGAGGAGGCTGGAATGATGCTGGCCGAGTTACCATTGTAATCTGTTCTGTTCAAGAAGGGAGGCTTGAATCCCTAGAAGAAAGCTGCTAGGCCTCAGATCTGCCAGTAATGATAGGATGAAAGGCCTTTGGCTTGTGTAGAAGCTTCTGTGAGAGGGCCGAAGCTCTAGTTTATGGTCAAAAAGACCTCAGTCAGATTGAAAGGTGGCCGAGAAGCCTCAGGTCATGAACAAATGAACTTGAAAGAAGGGGCCTCAGATATTTGAGGCTAGGCCGCAGGCCTAGAAAGGACTGAGAGGCCTCAAACTCTTGAAGTAGAGCTGAGATGCCTCAACAGGCCAGCAAAGGTGGACATAGGTTGCTGATGATTTAGGAAGTCTTGTTTGAGTAAACGTAGTTAAGAAGATATTGGTCATACATGCATCCATCTCATCCACTCAAGAAGACAAGGGTTTGGTATCTTATGGCCTTGATCTGAGACCGAATCTTTAAAGGTTATTTAAGGTCTGTTTGAAGAACGAATTCTAGACTGTAGAAAGAAACTGAGGTTAACCTATTATGACAACAGATATAGGGCTGAGTTTGGCAGCAAAGAAATGGTGGACAAAGGAATTAATTAAGACCTATTTCAAGACCTGTTGAGGAGCAGTTTAGGACCTGGTTTGGAGGACTAATAAGCCTGGGACAAAGTGCTCAAAGGAAGAAGTTTTTGTGTGAACACTGGAGGACAACCTATGTAGTGATGAATGGTCAAATTCCATTACAAAGAATCATTGATGCCATATCTGAGATAGTCTACAGTATGGATGACTCAAGAATGACATATGATGTGATTTGAAACAATTAAGTACAGACACCAATCTACATTTGACATGGAATAGCTAACCTCATTTTGGGCCAAAGAGAAGCTTGTAATCTGACTAGTATACCTCATGATTCATCTTTCAAGAAAGTTACTTCAAGAGCCAGAGGGAGCTAAGGAAAGAGCTCACCTACTTTTTGTATAAAGCAATAAATTCCAGATTAACTGGTGGTCAGTGATCTTCAAAGGTTTGAGATGATATGGTGGCATCTTGCAGTGGATCAATGCCAATTTTTTTTCAAGGGAAAGTGATTGGCCCCATGGCTATAGCAAGATAATTTGCACATGACAAGTTTGTTGGACTAATCAAGGTTACTTGGGAATGGGAGCGAAAGTGGGGAGCGGGAGCGGGGAGCGACATTTTCAAAAGCTCCTAGTTCGGGAGCGAATTTTTATATAATATATATTTTTATATATTTTGATGCACTGTTGATAATATCAGCGATATTCGAAAATATCGCGATATTTTCGGCAAAACGATATATCGCCGAGAAAATATCGCGATATTTTCAAAATATCGGCAAATATCGGCAAAATATCGGCTATGTTTAAAAATTTGAAAAATTTAGTTTTTATGCTTGCCGATATTTTCGCCGATATTGCCGAGAAGATGTTTTCTGGACCCTCGCCAATATTTTGCCGATACCGATATTTTCAACACTGTTTTGAATCTTGATGCATATATGTCAACAAAAGCATGTAGAATGATGAATTAGATATAAAAAACATAAAAACATGGATTGAACCATATAACATCAATCATCTAGAAGTTATAATCTTCATCAACCACGTCCACAAGTTAGTAACATACAACATATCGAGTCTCATGATTCATCAATCTTAAAGTTTCAAGCTTTCAAAATTCAATATATAACATTTATCATCATTGATCACTAAAGTTGTAACTTGTACTTGTAACCATTACCATTACCAAGTAACCAAACGATAACAAAGAATATCTAACATGAAATGAAATGTTTCAACTTTCAACTTTCACGAAACATCATATTCATAATTCATTACCAATGAGTTATAAATGCCAACTTCAAACTTCAAACTTAAATTGTCATATATTGTTTACAAAAAATACCATAATAAATATGAAAGAGTCAATAGTTATAAAAAGTACTAGAAACTAGAAAAGACAAGTAAATCTATTATCCACTGCTTGACCCTCTTGCCATGAGAAATTTCTAATTTTTTGTCTCGTGCTTTATTGGGAATCTCCTCTTGCATAGTCAAACGACCTTGGTGCTCTTGATTTAAGTCAAGTTCCATACCTTGGTACCCTAGGTGCTCTTGATTATTGGGATTCTTCCCCGCAAAGAGGGCTTGGTGCTCTTGATTAAATACAAGTTCCATACCATAATACATGACAAAATCCAATGGAAACATTGCAATCCCCCACAATCTTGAAATCTTGAAAAAATGATAAGTCTGCTGGATTTTGAGTGAGATCTAAAATTCTATTTTCTCCATATGAAATCCAATGAGGTCGAAACCACTCTCAAACATCCTGAGTCATTTCATGGTAATGTTAAAAATTTAAGTAAAAGTGATATTCTCCTTTATCTTTAAAATGAAATGAAAATGAAAGATAAAGGAGAATATCACTTTTACTTTAAGAATTCAACATTACCATGAGTTGCATATCAACACTAGGGCCATAGGCTTGAACATTAGGCTGCCCCACTAAAAAAAATTGTTTCCAATCTTCAATAGCTCCTTAATAAGAAGGAAGCGAATTTCGGGAGCGCGTTCTCAGGGTCACTCCTGATGCGCTCCCACTCGGAGTGCGCTTCGAGAGAGGATTTGACAAGGGGGGTCGCTCCCCCACAACCCTGGGACTAATAGAGGGTGTCAATGATAGTCTAGAAAGATATGGCTTGTATTAAAGTCTTGGTCCTAAGGGTTTTGAATCCCTAGAGCAAGACCAAAAATGCTGATTAGTGGAGTTGTACTTGAAAATGTCTTAAGCTTGCCGAATAACTCAAGGACGAAGAAACCTAACTCATTAAATTCATGCAAAGAAGAAAAGGAAAACTACATGGATTAGTAGCTGATGATGAGGATGAGGATGAACATTTCTAGCTTGATGAGATTGTAGATGAACTTCAATAATTTTTACAAAAAGGCTAGGATCAAGAGGGAGTTGACAATTTCATACAATCCTCGCCGGATAACTCAAGGACAAAGAAACCTAACTCATTAAATTCATGCAAAGAAGAAAAGGAAAACTACATGGATTAGTAGCTGATGTTGAGGATGAACATTTCTAGCTTGATGAGATTGTAGATGAACTTCAATGATTTTTACAAAAAGGCTAGGATCAAGAGGGAGTTGACAATTTCATACAATCCTCGCCGGATAACTCAAGGACGAAGAAACCTAACTCATTAAATTCATGCAAAGAAGAAAAGGAAAACTACATGGATTAGTAGCTGATGATGAGGATGAGGATGAACATTTCTAGCTTGATGAGATTGTACAATGTAGATGAACTTCAATGATTTTTACAAAAAGGCTAGGATCAAGAGGGAGTTGACAATTTCATACAATCCTTGCCGGATAACTCAAGGACGAAGAAACCTAACTCATTAAATTCATGCAAAGAAGAAAAGGAAAACTACATGGATTAGTAGCTGATGATGAGAATGAGGATGAACATTTCTAGCTTGATGAGATTGTAGATGAACTTCAATGATTTTTACAAAAAGGCTAGGATCAAGAGGGAGTTGACAATTTCATACAATCCTCATATCAAAAGATAAGTATTACTGTATTTCATATCTTTCTTCCTTGATTATTATCTTTAATTCTGGTTAGCCTCTTGTCTTTATATCTTTTGCTTGGTTATAATCGTTTCTTCCATGGCCTCCTAATGAGGTTTGCAGGTACATCGTGAGGGTTGCTAAGGCTGTGGCCGTAGATGGAAGCATCAGGAAGAACGAAGCAAAGATGTGGCAAGAGGATTCTCCCAAGATCGAGGATAAAATTAGTTAGAGTGATTTGTGTTCAAGAGGGAGAAATTGTACTGATGACTAGAAGGGCTCCTAGTTCAGAGGGAGTAGGCAGGCCAACAAGTTTGAAGGATGCCATGATAAAATAAATTATGCCAAGACCTGAAGGGAAGTCAATAGTGACTTCCAAGTGGATCTACAAGATCAAGCATGCGATAGATGGTAGCATAGAGAAGTACAAAGCAATATTCATGGCAAGAGGGTTCTCCCAGAAAGAGGGAGAGAACCATGAAGGGACATTTGCTCTAGTTGCTAGGTACATTTCCATTAGATTATTAGTTCTATTTCTTCTATTATGGATTGGAGGTTACATCAGATGAATGTAAAAATCATTTTCCTCATTTGAGTGATTGGTCAAGAAGTTTACATAGAGCTACCTCAAGGCTTTGAGGTACCTAAGAGGGAATCTCATGCTTTCATATTGAAGAAAGCTTTGTACGAACCTCGGGCATGGTATTCTTGGATTGATGGATATCTGTTGAGTCCTGGTTGATCTTGTTATTATATGACTTTTTTTTTGACAGGAGCAGAACTCATGTGATAGAGGGAGCAACAATGGTAGGAGGATTCACTTCAATGATAGGGGGAGCAGTTAACCCTGCTTCAGTGTCAAAGAGAGTTGACCTCTAAGTTTGAGATGATGGATTTAGAATTGATGCATTACTTCCTTTGTCAAGGAAAGTATACTATTGAGATCCTTCAAATGATGGACTGCAAGATTGCTAGACTAAATGCTTAAAGACGGGTGATCTGTAAGAGTAGTATGCCTTGTATGATTGGACCATACTAGACAGTAGATATGCTTCAGTGACTAGAAAGCAATAGTGGCAGAGGGATCATCTAGGATTGTGATCCGAATTGGATCATTATATTTTTTCTCATCCATCTCGATGCATTTGGGGTGGGAAAAGTGGAGGAATCAGCTCACGAGACCGTTTTTACCGACGGGATCCAGTTTGGCGAAACAGGGTCTGAAACCTTTTGGGAGTGTTTTGAGGCATCAAATGACGTTTTTTGGGGATAAAACTTTGCCACATAATCGCTGCACCTTTTCATGCTATTCTACACATAGAGAGCTTTCCAACAGCGTAAGAATTGCGTCAATCGAAGTCCGTATGCAAAAGTTATGCCACTCAGAAGTTGACCTTCCTATTTTCACACCTATAGTTCGGGAGGATGTCGCGTCAACCCCCATTATTCATGGAAAAGGGGCTAGCCATGTGTTTGTGATGTAAAAGACTCTAGAAGAGTCTATTTTGTAACTCTAGTTAAGAGTTGATGTAGTCAAACTTAACCACTAGTAGGCTATCGGGCTGTGTTATAATCGGGCCACTAGGAGGAAGGGGCATTTCGTTCTTTCGAGAGCATTTTGTTCCATAATTGAGCAAAGATAGCTAGGAGAGATAGGAGATAGAGCATAGAGAGAGGATCTGTGCACTATAGCATCCCATGGGCCATAGACATTACTTCTTTGTATCTGCAGCCATATTTCCAAAGAGAGAAAGAGAGGGAAGCGACCTTACCTTCCAATTGGGTTTTCTCCCGAAAGGGTTTCCTAGAGAGTATATTTTGTGTATTATGTGTGTGAGATTATTTTGTTGTTTTCTACTTTTTTGCTTGATTTACTTTTACATGCATGCACTAATTACAATTAATTTTATATATCTAGAAATTAAATAAAACTGTAATAGTGTAGAATCTCAGATTTTTAATATAATATTATCAGATTTGTTGTGATGAACTGTCCAGTGGAACATCCACAGCAGTTTACGGATCATTTGGTATCAGAGCGGGTTTCTTTGGTTATTTTGTGGAGATTGTAGGGATCTAGATCGACGAGGCCGAAAACCGTAAAACTCTAATCATGGGCAATGAATCTGTAAACAAATCTAGTGGTCATGCAGAGGTGAGGTTTTTGCGGCTTGAAGAACAAGTTGCGGATATAAACCACAATGTCAACCTCCTCATGGTGGCCCTAAGCAATAAGCTGGGGATATTTGGAGAAGAAGGGGGTTTGAATGCAAAGGACAAATCAGAAGGGGGATCGGGAGATCGGGAAGACACAGATAACCAGCTGAAGAAAGAACCCGGAAAAGATCAACCCAGTCGAGTGTCGTGAAATAATCCCTGTTTAAAGTGGAAGCAAAAGTTGATATCAAACCATACCACAATGAGATTGACGCTTTGAAGCTAAACCACTGGTTGCAGCAACTGGAAGTTTATTTTAGTGTCCATTAGATCCAGGAAGGGCAGAAAATCTCATTCGGGCGGCTGAAATTAGAGGGCCATGCACTGACTTGGTGGGAGAGCCACACAGAAACCCTGAGGTTGGAGAGGAAACCTCCAGTGACTAAGTGGGAGGATTTCAAAACCCTCATTAAGTCAGTTTTATCCCATTGGGTACGTGGAAGACCAGTGGATCCGGTGGCATTATCGCAGGCAAAAGTCGGGCCAAAGTGTGCAGGAGTACACCATATAATTCAGAAAGACGGCTATAATGTTGGGTATCTCTCCAAAGAACCTAGATGTACTCAAGTATTTGGGGGGTCTGCACTGCCATCTGCGTGAGAAAGTGATGTTGTTCAAGCCCAAAATGGTGGACAAGGCTTGTGTACAGGCACAGTACCTGGAGAACATAG
Source organism: Pinus tabuliformis (assembly GCA_031772625.1). Taxonomy (NCBI): domain Eukaryota; kingdom Viridiplantae; phylum Streptophyta; class Pinopsida; order Pinales; family Pinaceae; genus Pinus; species Pinus tabuliformis. The sequence continues at coordinate 1,946,015,259 of CM062819.1, read as the reverse complement.
GCTTGAAAAGAGCACAATCAAGTGGATCGAAGCAAAAGGAGCAACAAGACACTTCTAAGGATGGGAAGAAGAAGCAAAAAGGGGGAAAAGATAAAAAGATGATAGCCACAACACACCAGTGCAAAGATCCTAGCAACCACTACAACCACTGCAACATTGATGGCCATACAGAGGAGAAGTGTTGGAAGTTGCATCCAGAGCTAAACCCGAAGAACAAGAAGAAAGATAATAAGAAGAAGAATCTCATGGCCACTGATTCGAGCAACCAAGTTGAAAGCAACTCAGACATGGATGAGAAGATCATCTGTACATCAGTGCAGAAGGAGGTGAATTTGAGTAGCCTTCAGCAACAAGAAGAGAAAGAAATGACCAAACTCTTCCATGTAAAGATATAGGTCAAGAAGACGAAGATTGATGCTCTGTTTGACTCAGAATCGCAGGCAAACCTCATTGCAGCAGATCTAGGCAAGAAGTTGAGGCTAGAAGTTCGTGATCATCCAAACCCATATCCACTAGGATGGGTACATAAGGATGCAGAGCTGAAGGTAACAAAACAATGTAAAATTAGATTTGCTACCAGTGTTGATTTTATTGATGAAGTAGATCTAGATGTGGTTCCCCTTGATGTATGTGGAGTCGTGTTTGGGAGTCCATACATGTACATGCATGATGCAATATTCATGAGGAGAGCTAACTAGTACTGGCTCATCAAGGATGGAAAATCATTCATCATCAACGCGCATAAAGGCAAGTCGAAAATTTCACTGGTAAGTGCCAACCAAGCCAAGAAATTGATCAGTTCCAACAAGAAGTATGTTTTATTGTTTTTAAGAGAAAATCAATATGTAGAGGAGTCAATAAGAGGCAAGGCATCCCTAGAGGGGTGTACTAAGAAACAAAAACAACAATTGGAGGAGTTGTTACAGGCATACAAGGACGTGTTCCGAGAGCCTAAAGGGCTACCCCCTAAGAGAGAAGTGGAGCACGAGATCCAACTATTGCTAGACTCCCCATTGCCAAATATTGGGCTGTACAGACAGTCTGTTATAGAAGCAAGTGAGGTGAAGAAACAGTTGCAGCAGCTACTAGAACAGGGTGTCATTCGACTGAGTACATCACCATATGGGTCACCCATCATCATTGTGCCAAAGAAGGATGGGACTTGGCGGATGTGTATAGATTATAGGGTGTTGAATAAAATCACGCTAAAAAACAGTTGCATTAGCTGCTGGAACAGGGTGTCATTCGATCGAGTACATCACCATGTGGGTCACCCATCATCATTGCATCAAAGAAGGATGGGACTTGGCGGATGTGTATAGATTACAGGGCGTTGAATAAAATCACGCTCAAGAACAGATACCCCTTGCCTAGGATAGACGATCTGCTAGATCAGTTGCAGCAAGCAAAGTATTTCACCAAGTTGGACTTGAAGTTTGGATATCACCAGGTTCAAGTCAAAGAAGAAGATACATGGAAGACTGCCTTCAAAACCAGACAAGGTTTGTATGAGTGGTTAGTTATGCCATTTGGCCTATGTAATGCACCAACTACATTTATGAGATTAATGAATGATGTACTGCGCCCTTTTATAGATTCATTTGTTATTGTCTATTTGGATGATATATTGGTATATAGTGCTACCTGGGAGGAGCATATTTCACATTTGACGCAGGTGCTGGAAACATTGAAGAAGCACCAGCTGCTAGCAAATCTCAAGAAGTGCGAGTTTGCGCAACAGTCCTTGGTGTATTTGGGATATGTGATTGGTGGAGGAGAATTGAAGATAGATCCTTCCAAGATGGAGGCCATCATGAAATGGCCGGTGCCTACTAATGTTACTGAGGTTAGGAGTTTCATTGGAGCAACATAGTACCTGAGGAAATTCATAGCCTCGTTTTTAGCGGTAGCAGCACCGCTCCACGCCATAACAACAAGTGGCAAGAGTTTCTAGTGGGGAAAAGGGCAACATAAGGCTTTCGATGAGTTAAAGAAGAAGATCAATGAAGCACTAGTTCTGGCATTACCAAACTTGCAACGACCCTTTGAAGTGGAGACAAATGCGAGTGGGTATGCTATGGGAGCTGTCTTGATGCAAGGAGGAAGGTCTGTTTTCTACCATTCTGAAGTATGTCTTGGGGCAGTGCTTAGCTACCCTACTAACGATAAAGAGCTCTATGCCATGGTGCAAGCTGTGAAGAAGTGGAAGCACCATCTGATGGGAAAGGAGACAATAATCCACACGGATCACTAGCTGTTACACTACTTGCAGGTCCAGAATAAGCTACAACAGACCAGGCATTACAAATGAATAGGGTTTTTACAGCAGTTTCATTTGGTAATCAAGTATAAGAAGGGCAACACAAACAAGTTGGCCGATATGCTTTCAAGGCCACCCACACCAAAGATTACAGCTTTGGGGACTCTTATGCACATGGAGCCATTCACCCATGATGCGCACAAAGAGGCATATTCAAAAGATGAGGACTTCAATGAGGTGTATCAGCAGTTGCAGAGTCAGAGTCATGTGCACGATAGCGACAATACCGTTGACTACCATCTCTAGGATGGGTTACTCTACAGGCTGGTTAAGCTATGTGTTCCTAAAGGTGAGTGTTTGCAGCTGATTAGAGAGGCTCACACTCCAAGGTTGCAGGGCACTTTGGTGTAGGGAAGACCATGGCTAGCTTGCAAAGGTATGTGTATTGGTCCAAGATGCATGAACAAATAGCTAGGTTCATAAGAGGATGCATGCTTTGTTGTACCAACAAGCCTAGCAACAAGAAACATGGGATGTATCATCTCTTACCTGTACCTACTCGTCCTTGGGAAAGCATTTCCATGGACTTTGTGGGAGGTTTGCCACAACCAGGAAGGGACATGACTACTTGTTCGTGCTTAGGAAAGCATTTCCATGGACTTTGTGGGAGGTTTGCCACAACCAGGAAGGGACATGACTACTTGTTCGTGGTTGTTGTACACCTAATCCTCTAAGGGTTGGTGTGGAAGCCAAATAGGCTAAGGTAGTCCAAGAGACCTTGGAATACGAAACCAAAGGTCATATGAATGTACTATAAATGTATATCTTTGTTAATAATAGAAGTACTCTCCTGCTTATCTTTAATATCCTGTTGCTTCCATGTGTGTGTTTGACATGGTATCAGAGCGGGCGTTCTCCTGCCCTGCTCAAATTTGAGCCATTGTTTTGTGGCCTTTGTAGATCTGAGCACTTCTCCTTATCGGTTTTGTGCCATTCTGGCTAAGCCTGGCAGCTCTGACGCTGACGCTTCCACTGGTCTGACAGTGTATTCATTGACTTGAACGTTTCTGTAGTGCTGCCTTCTCTGCTCCTGTCGCTGCTCGATACCTGCATACAAAACGCTCAGCCTTTTCTGCGCTCAGATTTGTAACTCCCATTCCTGCCATGAATCCCTGCAATGGACAGAGCATTCTATGATTTCTGCCTTTAATAGTCTGGTGTGTACGTTGTTGGAATATATGTGGAAGCCGAGACCCCGTTTTGAAGCTTGAAAGCTCGCGAAGTTATGAACGCTGCTCCTGGTATAACGCAGTTTGTAGAGATAGTATAACGCTGCTCCTGATGGAACTGGTAATGGATCTTAATTCTTGTCTTTCGGCCTCAAGCAACAAACGACTATAGAATTGATCCTTTGTAAAACCTGGACTTGCAATTACAAGACAACGGACAATACTGAAGTCACAGTGCCTCAAAACTGTCTGCAAAACATTCACTGTAGAGCTTCAATGGAGAACGAATTTTCTGCAAAGTATTGAGGTATTCAAGCTTATCAATTGTTTTATATTCTTATACTGCATTTTCCTATTTCCTATGACAAACTGAAGGCTTCATGGAGAATGAAGAGTCCAAGGCAAATTAATATCAGTAAATACTCCAGCTTCACAGGACCCACAAATTATTGAGCAAGTTGCATATTTTATGGTGGGGCCAGTTCAGATCTCTTTAAAGAATTAGAATGGCAGAGGCTTGCGTGACTGAATCTACAGAGGGCCATATCTTGACAAATTCGTGACTGTGGGAGGTTGAATGTAGATATGGGAAGAAGTTTTAATTGCTGGGCATGATTCCAAGGAGAAATAGGGTCGAAATCCCTCACTGTTAATGCTGGACAAGAGCTGCATAATTTCTGGGCTGAGTCACAGTTAAGGTGGAACGAGTTAACTGCTATTCGAAGGCTGCCACTATCCCCCACTGCATGAGGCTGTATATCATCTTGGAGAGGCTCATATTGCTGACTGTGTGGAGTCCGAGCCTTTATTGGTGAGCTGGAAGGTGATACGACCACCTTATGGTGTCTATGACAACTGCTGGTACCTTTATATTGATTTCTGTTGGGACGTTTTGAGGTGCTGTACGGAGAGGAGCAAATTCTGAACTTATATGTGTCATTGAAGAACAGAAAAACTACATCGAATCGTCTATTGTACCCAAGTTCCTCTACTCTAATTGTCTCCATTCTATTTGCATAGTAAATACTAAGAGGAAGTTGCCTATTTTCTCTCTTTCTATGACAGAAATTACATATATCAGTCCTATGTAAATCTCCGTGCTTGAAATATATCAGCTTGAAATTTTGGTAGCTTCATTCTGGGTACATGTCATTTATTGCGTGTATTTTCTGAGTTGGAATTGTGAGAAAACACCTACAGCAGTACACAGTCGAGCTGTTTAACGAAATGCTACACTGAAACCATAGCACAAACTCAGAAATTTAGTATGAGAAATTAAGTTTTTTCAAAGAAGGGATATTACACCAATGAAGGCCGAGCTACCTAGAGAAGAGAGCGAAAGTGTAAGGTTTCTATATAAGATCTGAAATCATCATTTAAAGATCATTTATGTGCTACAACAATAATCCAAATTTATGATTATATCAGTCCTGAAAGGAGTGAGTAGTTTGAAGATTTTAGTATTTTACAAATACATTTTCACTATGGAAAGGAGTTGATCTCCCTCAAAATTCTAAGCATAAAATATAAATTGGAAGCCCTAAAGTCTGGCCACTGTCACCTTTAAAAAAAAATAGCCGAAATTCTGAGCAAGATTGAGTTCTAAATTAATCTATCACCCTCCTTCACGATATCATCTTGGAGCAAGTAATACGGTGGTAAATTCTGAGTATATAAATATACAGTCCGATCCAAAAATAGTGAGACAGTAAACCGACCTGTGGAAAAGAATCTGAGTCTTGAAGGAGAATCAAACTTATGCATCTCTGTAGGAAGAAAGCATTTTTGACTCAAGGAAGGAAGAAGTTTTCAACAGTGAATGTGTCATGCACCAACTCATGTAAGGACCCTTGAAGACTTCATCTAGATCAGAAGAGCCTGTGGGCTGCAAACCTGTCAAGCTGGACATTCTGTTAAGGCAGCAATATCGGGCTTGTTGTGTAGAAATTGAGGCACAAGACATTGTGAAGTGAGAACATGAGCAGACATCAGTGCAAATTAATTCGTGTTGAAAAGTTGGCAAATTAATTTTCTAAAACCATTATTGTTTCTACAAGTGCATTTTTGGTCATTTATTGATTTGATTGTTTGAATAATGGAGAAAATTCATGGATTATTAGAGTTATTAAGCACTCTAATCTTATCTACTGGTGGAAGCACAGTTAAAGTCAGCAAAGACACTCTCAGAGATATTCAAACATCTTTACAACATGCACAAGAAAACATTGTTTTTTTGCAGCTTGAATCTCAACTACAGCAGGAAGAATTACAACAATGGAGTCATCATTCTGAACCTGTTTCTATTCAGAACAATGAAACAGACTCCCATAAGCAGCAAGTCAATATTGTTGAAATTGATTCAGATCCAGTGCCCAATAAAGCAACAAAGTTACATGCAGATGCAGAAGTTCAGTTTGCACTTCCCAAGCCCATCATCAGACCTTGGGAAGAGCTTGTCCACAACAAGCACAAAACTGGTCTTGGATATGACAAGGACATGTCCTTTCATATTCTAGATTACTCAAAGCCCATCCAGTTTCAGAGTGCTAGATTACTTCATGACAGTTCACCTTTAGCTGTTCCAGATTCTGCCCCTCCTCCACAGCAACAGTGACCGAGTTGGCCATATGAAAGATCATCATTTTGATCTTCATCCATGTAAGCATTGTCATAAAACCAGTCATTCTTCAAATAGATGCTTCAAAAACAAACATCCTGCAAGAACAAAGATTCATCTTGGATGGATCGCTTCTTGGCAATGGGCATCAACAGCCAAGAAGATATTCCAGTGACATGTCAGAACTTATTCTAGAGTATTGAACAGTCTTGCAGTTGAGTTTTCTCCATCATCTCACTTTGTATCTGACAGGGGGGGAATGATGGTCATTTACAAGCTTCAAAGCCACATCAAGCGAGCCTGAGCCACAACCTGCCATACTAGATTCAGAGTTGTAGCCAGAGACAAGGATGCCCCTGAGCATGCCTTCAGTCGGTGATACCTATTCAAAGAATTGGGGACACTTCCTCTAGGAGAAGACTTCATCTTCTTGCCAGTTTTAGAAGAGTTCCAGGAATTGCATTAAGCATTCTAGAGTTGGTGGTAATCCTTAAACCATCATAGGTTGAGACTTCCCTTTTTAGGTTGAGGTTCTCCCTTTTATGCGGGGTGAGACCTCTCTTTCATGGTTGAAGGTTTCCCTCTTCAAAACATTAGGAGCACTTCCTCTAGTAGAAGCCCTGAGCTTCATGCCAGACTTGGAAGAGTATTGGGAATTGCACTAAGCGTTCCAGTGTTGGTGGTCATCCTTAAACCACCACCCTTTATACCAACATTTCAGAGAGCACATTCAGCCTAGAGCTGCCATGCATTTTTGCACATTTTGTATTACAGCTCTCTTCTTGGACTCATACATAACCCTTCGGATTAAGGGGGGGAATGTTGGACACCTAATCCTCTAAAGGTTGGTGTGGAAGCCGAATAGACTAAGGAAGTCCAAGAAACCCTTGGAATATGAAACCAAAGGTCATATGAATGTACTATAAATGTATATCATTTGTTAATAATAGAAGTACTCTCCTGCTTATCTTTAATATCCTGTTGCTGTCATGTGTGTGTTTGACAGTGGTAGTTGACAGGTTCAACAAGATGTGTGTTCTGATGCCATATAAAAAGACCATCAACAGACAAGAAGCAACAAACTTGTTCTTTGGACAGGTTTGGGTACACTTTGGGATACCAAGGAGCATCATTTCAGACAGGGATACAAGATTTCTCAGTGCATTCTGGACTACATTGTGGGAGAAGATGGACACAAAGTTGAAGAGATCTACAACATTCCATCCACAGACAGATGGGTAGACAGAAGTAGTCAATAGGACTTTGGTGCAGCTTCTGAGGGGTTACAACCAAAAGCATCTGAAGACCTGGGATGAAAATCTGGTATATATACAACATTCTTATAACAAAGTGGTCCACACTTCTATAGGAAAGTCCCCATTTGAAACTTGTTTTGGATATTTGCCACCTTCACCTTTGGATATTGCATATGGGCAACAAGGAGGAGTGAAGGAAGACATTACAAGAGATGCTTTGAGGGCTGAAAAATTTATAGAGAAGATCAGGCAGATCCATCTACAGGTACAAGAAACACTGCAGAAGTCGTAGGTGAAGTATAAGGTCAGGCATGATCAGCACAGAACAAAGAAATCATTCAAGGTGGGAGACAAAGTATGGCTACAGTTGAACAAGGAGAGGTTGTAGGGGCCTGGTAAGAAAATCAAGGCTCTAAGGTATGGTCCCTTTGAGATACTGGAAAAGGTGGGTGATAATGCTTATTGACTCAGTTTACCACCATATATGCGCATTTACTCAGTTGTAAATGTAGAGAATTTGAAACTTTATGAGCCTTCCATGCTAGATTAGGAAGAGGAACAAGTCCTACCTTCTGTAGAGGATTTGGCACCAGATGCTCAGGCAGAGTTGACAGAAGATATAATTTTGCAGAAGAGGTCCAAAACTACAAGACAAGGGCAACAAGACCTTTGGCAGATTGGGTTGAAGGGACAACTTCCAGGCAAAGCTAAATGGTACACCAGAGAGAAGGTGGAGGAAAAATTTCCTCACCTCATTCAGTAAAAGCTTTTGGGGACCAAAATCCTCCCAAAATGGGGAGGTGTGATCTGAATTGGATCATTATATTGTTTGTCATCCATCTCGATGCATTTGGAGTGGAAAAAGTGGAGGAATCAACTCACAGGACCGTTTTTACCAGTGGGACCCAGTTTGGCAGAACGGGGTGTGAAACCTTCCAGGAGCGTTTTGAGGCATCAAAAGATGTTTTTTGGGCGTAAAATTTTGTCGCTAAAGTGCCACACATTTTCATGCTATTCTACACACAAAGAGCTTTCCAATGGTGCAAGAATCGCGTCAATCAGAGTCCGTATGCAAAAGTTATGCCACTAAGAAGTCGACCTTCCTATTTTCACACCTATAGTTCGGGAGGATGCCGCATCAACCGCCATTATTCATGGAAAAGGGGCCAACCACGTGTTTGTGATGTAAAATAATCTAGAAGAGTCTATTTTGTAACTCTAGTTAAGAGTTGATGTAGTCAAACTTAACCACTAGCAGGCTATCGGGATGTGTTGTAACCGACACTAGGAGGAAGAGGCATTCCATTTTTTCGAGAACGTTTTATTCTATAGTTGAGAAAAGATAGCTAGGAGAGATAGGAGGTAGAACACACAAAGAGGATCTGTGCACTATAGTAGCCCACGGGCCACAGACATTACTTCTTTGTATTTGCAGCCATATTTCCAGAGAGAGAAAGAGAGCGAAGCGGACTCATCTTCCAGCTGGGTTTTCTCCCGAAAGGGTTTCCCAGAGAGCATATCTTGTGTATTATGTGTGTGTGCTTATTTTGTTGTTCTCTACTTTTGTGCTTGATTTACTTTTACATGCATGCGTTAATTACAATTAATTTTACAGATCTAGAAATTAAATAAAACTGTAATAGTGTAGAATCTCAGATTTTTAATATAATATTATCATATTTGTTGTGATGAACTGTCTAGTGGAATATCCACGACAATTTATCGATTAGATTGCCACAACAGGATCTATTTCAGTGTCAGAAGGAGCACCCAGTCAGGGTGACTAGAAAGCGGTTGTGGTGATGGATCCAATGAAGTCGTCAGTCAGTTTATGATTGAGCAGAGGCACATGACAAAACATGTGTTGAGGTACTGGTATGATATAGTTGGATTGAGATAAAGAAGTACACCTACAGGAATATACAAATTTAGATTGGGAAGAGAGTGCAAAAGTTAGGAAGAGCACATTATGATGATGCTTCAATTTTGGATCCTGCTTTGATATTCTGGATGAGCAAGAAGCAAACATCTATTGCACTCAACGCTGTCGAGGTAGAGTATTTTGCAGCTAGTTTGGCGAGTTGTAAAGTAGTGTGGCTTTGAAAGCTACTTGTAGGATTTGTTTGATGATTGATCAAGTGCTGGAAATGACCATGATGATAAGTAGAAGCACATTGAGATCAAATACCACTATATCCGAGACATGGTACAGAAGGGTGCAGTGAGGGCCGAGGCTCCAATTCATTTCTACAGACAAGCAGGATGCTGACATTCTCTCAAAGCCTCTATCCTAGGGTGAAGTTTGTATACTTAAAGGTTCAAGGACAAGCTTAGAGTAGTTGAGAATACTTCCCTTAGTTAGAGAGAGTGTTGATGTTGTAGCATCAAGGACAAACATTCTCCCTAGGTCAAGGTATTGACCAAGTTGCCATGTGATGTGGTTAGGAGGAATGGTCCCTGTTACCCACCACCTTGTGGGTGATATCCCTAGGAGAAATTTTTCTCCATGATGAGCCTCAGCCGGCAGCCAACAACCCCTTGATGCCTCCTACTAGCTCGTTGTGCCATTTCTCTGCCACCTGAGCCAACCATGTGGTCCCTCACCCACCTGTATTGATTGTATGTTTGAAGGTGGGCCTCCCGAATCTAAAGGTATGTCTTGTCATTTGGTAATTGAGTATTGGGTTTACTTATCATGGATACTTCTGGGTATGGATTGATGGGGGGATTTGGCGGAAAGAGTGGGCTTAGTTTGTGCTCTTGTCCCCTTGATCTCTTTTGGGATGACCCTTGGATCTTAGTCTCGTGGGATCTCCTTTATTGACCATTTGGTTCTAGGGTCTAGGGTGGTACTTCTTGGGAAACCTCGATTTTGGGTGCGTGGTCCCGCTCCTTTATCCGCACATATCACTCCCTTTCCACTCACTATACCCCCATTCATCTTTTCTCCCGCCTGGGTCCAGATTCCCATTCTGGGTCCACATAGGGCTAGCCTCCCTACTCCCTTGCCCCCACCTTGGGTCAGGCCTATAATGATGCCTCGGAGGTTGAAGCAATTAAAAGAAAAAGTGAAAAGCATAAATGGCCACTTTTAATAGGAAATTGTAACACGGAATGCAAAAATGGTCGGGACAAAAATAATTAGCACGTGGGCAAAAGCCAACACATGAGCTCTACCCCATCTATGGCCATCGCTCTAGTTCTATAGGCCCTAGGTGAGCCTCCTCTATCATTCATGATCCCATGATTGTCCCAACCCCTAGAGGGCAATGAACCACCCCACTTCAAAGGGAGTAATCATTGCTATATTATACACATCATGCTCTTGTCCTTTGAGCCTCGAGCAGTTAACTAAAGAAAAATTCATAAAAAGCAAAAGGCATATAAAGAAGGGTGGAAAAATCAAGGCCAGACACCTCATGTACCACGACTGCTCCCTCCTATACATTATATACCCAGGTGTGGCCTTCCCCTTATCTGGCTACCCATATGCCCCATTATGTGGCTCAGGGTTGCCCCCCTCATTCCCTATTCTATCTCACCTATTTGTCACTTGCCACCCCCATTAGAAGGATGTACCTTGGACATAGTATCCCCCCTAAAGGCTGAAACCACCTAATAAAGTGCTTGGCTAACCCCCATTGGAGTTTAGAGACACTAGCACATGCCAAAGTCCACTATAGAAGGGCATGTCATTATGAAGTGCCCACTTTGTTATCCATGGTTTGTAAGCTCTTTTACCCAATTATTTTAATGACTGATTGTACTGGAAGCCTAGGGGACACATTGGATCTTATGCAGGATTGCAGGTGGTTTCCATTTGGGTTTGGCTTCCCTATATGGGATCCTGACCCCTAGAGGTCCACATTGGCACATGTAAGGTGTGCATAGAGAGCCATGGGCCTCCATAACAACATACAACACTCCACAAATCTTCATGGATATTCAGAGACCACTGACGATCCACTTTTGGGACGATGGTGACATGATTGGTACACTATGCCTAGTAGGCCCCCACAGGAGCCCCACACTCTTGGCAGGTGTCCCAACACTTGTACAATGTCATGGCAACATTCATTCCACCACCTGGACCATTGCAAAGGATCTACAAACATCTCTGATTCATATGGAGACCCATGGGGTCATTGATGTGCCCTTAGACCCACTGAGAGCACCACAGGTCTACTACTTGGAGAACAAGGGGCCACCCCCTTGTCCATCATATTCCGAGGAATTTATTCCTCAATATGGCACTTCAGGATGTTATTGAGCCTTTGGAGGGCCCTACGACATGCATACATCATTATTTGGCCCCTTATGAGGCTTGTTTTTACATTATGAGCTAGTATGGTGGGCTTGTCACCATTAGGAGTTATTATTTGCACATTATTTTATCTTTAGGGGCCCATAGGCTAATTCAAACTCCTTAGGAGGCTATATATTGATGTTAGATACATTCATTTGTATCATCACTTGACTTGGGATCTCTCTAGTCTTAGAGAATTTTCGCACTTTTTCCTTGGAGGATATTTGCTAGATATGGATGAATTTTGTTGTATGGATTTGGGCTATTTCTTTTGTCTTGGAGCTTTGTTATGCAAACGAATTGCTGGTTGGATATACTCTATAACGTTGTAAGTGATTTTTATCGTTGTTATTCTTGTTGCTGCATACTGCTAAAATTAGGGCTAGTTGTTGCATTATTGTAATGTGGAATTGAGCTATGTTTTAGTTATTAAATGTATGGGCCAATGTTATATGAATGAAATGTCCTAGAGATTATTTATCTCGAGAAGCTTGCATCATTTGCTTTAAAGTATAAATGCTTGAAAGTTGCTTTTCTTTTCTTACTATCTACATTGGATGAAGTTGATTTTTTGGGCCTCCTTGATCAAGAATCTAAGTTCTTACTCATTACCATCCTTGACTCCATATCCCCAAGTGAATTAGGCACTAGTTCCATAAAAAGGGTGATCATCTCAACCTTCATTTTACCATTTTTCCCCTTTTTCCCAAGAGGGCATCAATTTCCCAATGATTGGGCCAAGGAAAAATTTTGATCTCCTCTGGGCTACTGTGTTGGTGGGTCCCCTCCCTCTCCAAATTTGTGGCCATTCTAACAATGAAATCTCTGGGAATCCCAAGCCCTAGCTCTAGGACCAAATTTTGCCTAGGTATCCCCAAGGCTAGACCTTAATAGGATCGATTCAACCTTTTGAAGTGAATACTCTTGTTTGGTCCTTTCCCGTCACCTTGTCCAGGCTAGTAACATCATAGGTTGCTATATTCCATCCCCGAACTCGGGCTGGGTCCACTTGGCCTTGTGTGGTCCCACTTCTCAACAAAGACTATTTGTCAAAGACCACTTGGGAATCCAAGTTTCCAAGGATTATAGGGATTGAGAAACTCCTTTATAAGCCTATTCTTTCTCCCTCAACCCTCCAATCCTCATCCCTTACCCCTAGTGGACCAAGTCCCTTGCTTAAAAAGCAAGCAAGTTCCATTTCTCACTCCATCCTTGGGAAAGGGTTTTCAGGGTCACTCCTCATCTATCCATTGACATCTACTTTACAAAGTGATCCCTACACTACCGGGACTCCTCCCATCAGTGAAAGTCCGTAAAGAGCAGGGAGACTTAGCTGTGGTGATAGTGGGCTAAGCCTCCATCGTTGCCCTTGACCTAGCAGTTGCCCTCTTAGGAACCCCTTTTAGGTCCCTTGTTAGTTTGAGTGGTAACAATCCCAAGATTGTTATAGCCCAAAGTGCTCCCTCCGTCATAAGGTTTTGAGCATATTGCCAAGAGGTGCTTGGCTAGTGGGTAGAGTGAGTGCCTTTAGCATCGGGTAAGTGTATTACCATTCAATTGGCATGCAGGAACGGTAATTGCTCAGTATTGACCTTTTTGGTAATTCCATTTTTGGTTAAAGGTATTGACCTTGCTCCAAGTGACAACTTATTGAGCTACTGACCATCAAGGGGGTCTCCCCGATATGAAGGCCTAATTAAACCTCACACCATTTGGAGTAGGAGCCCCATCTAGGAAATGGATCCGACTGCCATATTTTTAATGATTTGCCTTGGCTGAAATAAATGACACAAGAAACGCATATACTTTCGAGATGAAAAAGTAAGTTAGCCTTGTGATGTATTCAGTTGCAAAGTGTATAATGGTTCTTTCATGAAAAGGAAAAGTAAGTGAGTCCTTAGGAGAAAAGTAATAATACTATACTAGTAAAGGCACACTCATATATCTAAAAGAATCGTTAGCTATCTTGCGAAATAGTTCACAAAAAGATAATGATCATGAAAAAAGAGACACACAATCCCAAGATGCATGCTAAAGCCAACCAAATAGTTCATTTTGATCAATATGTAGAAACATCAACATACACCGCAAACAATGAAAGAATAGTCTTACAGTCATTCATGACATATGCATGAAAGATCACCAACACCAAGAGCTTCAAATTATAAAGTGAAAGTCCCAAGATGCACCATTACAATGAAACAAGACTAGTTCCAATAGTGGAATGTTAAGCAACTACTTGCTTCTCAAAAGATTAATCTTCTCTCGCATGCCTAGTTTGGGAAGCAAAGGTGAAAAAGTCTCTTGCTTGAGCTATGAGGGTGTATATATAACAAATGAGGTGATTGTCCACCTCCCTTGTATTTCTTGAGCTTCCCTCATTTCTCTTGAGTTCCCATGTGACTTTTTCGGATGCTTGTGAGACCTTTGAGTTTCTACATGACTCTTCACATTCTATGTGTGACCCTTGGGTTTCCACACATTTTACATTTTCGGATTTTTGAAAAAATACAATATAACATTTCCACAAATTTGTGGCAAAATACGTTGACAATATGACTTTTATGGTGACAATTTGAGAAGCCATTACTTGGCGATGGTGACATGGGACTTCATTGTAGAGTATCAATGCCAGGCTTTTCTCCTTGCTGCTATCTTCACGTCTTCATGCTAGGTCTTGCATGTACTTCATCTTCATCCTCGAAGAGGCTGGTTAGGATAGTCTTCCATGTGATCTTGATCTTCATTCTTCTGTCATGATCTAGTGTCCCTTTTTCTCTTTGGTTAATGATCTCTTTAGGTCTTCAGCTTCACAAGTGTCTTCTTGCATAGTCTCCTCAAATTTAACATGACTGTGCAAGTGAGGAAGTTAAGGAGGCAAAGATGACAGGCCTGCTCACTGTGACTACGCAGTGCGCAGTTCTGGAAGGAGAGGGTCAATGTATTGCATAGTTGAGCACTGGAGAAATGACTTGACTACTGACTGAAAGTGCACAGTGAAGGCAAGGCTGGTCAAGGACTGCGCAGTGGGCACGTGCAGTTTATGGAGGTAGTTCTCTGTGACTACATAGTGTGTAGTTCCAGGAGGTAGAGGATCCTTCACTGAGGTTTGTGACTGTGCAGTGTGCAGTTCAAGGAGGCAGAATGGTAGGTGCTTGGTCGGGAAAGTTGTGAAGACAAAGAAAACTCCAAAATTGACTAAGTGTGGGATCAATAAGATAGAAAGATAAGAGCAAAAGCATGTAACAAGACTTGAACATGATCACATACTCATAAATGACCAATCACATGACAATGAGACACTCATCACCCAAAATCAACATGCATCCATTGAAATGATAGCTAGACAACACTTACCTCCAAGGGCGACACTTAAGATATACTTTTCGACACGAGTGTCGACTACAACAAGAAAGTGCGCAATACCTTGAGGATGAGTCCAATGCTTGCCCCGATGATAAATAAAATCTGTTAATGCAAAAGAAAGCACCAGAGATGCTTCTTAAAGGTGTGCCATAACTTCCTTTCACAAACAACGACTCTTCCCTTAACAAAAGATGATACATTGAATTCATTCAAAAAGAGAGTTAGAAACGTAGGAAGCAAGTATGGGATGACTCTCATGACTAGAAACGATAGTTCACATGATCAAAGGGAGGCTCCAAAGTTTGAACATAAACCAAAATTGAGAGGGTGTTGTAGCAACAACAACACTTGGTGATTTACTGGAAGAACCCCATCTTCTTTGTTCAGGGCTAGCTTTATGCACAGGGTCTAGTGTTTCAGGAAGAATTGATTCATCGTGTGGATTACCTCGGCTTCCCCATTTATCCTCGTTAAAGGTGTAGTCTATCCTATTCCCTTTCTCGACTAAACATAACTACAATGCTTACCATATCACAGTTGTTTCGATTTAGGAGAAGGATAGTATATATTTGCGAGTTTGAAATGATCATAGTTTTAGTTTCGTCTCCGGTGTTGCTTTGTTGCCAACAGGCCTGTTCAGTACCTCGGTAGAGTCACTTTCAAGAAACACAAGCATTGCTTCCCCGCCAGCGAGCCTGTTCAACACCTTGACAAATTTGCTTGATTCGCCTCTCTACGCAGGGAGCCTTTCTCTTATTTCACCCCTTATTTTATTTTCAATATGCTTATTGGCATTTAATTGGCGTTTATATTGCTAGGGTGGAAGAGGGATCCCGAATTATTGAGAGCAAGAGAGGTTATTCCTTTAGAGACTGTTATATACCTCTGAAATTAGTATGCTCACCTTTAGTTTTCTCCTTTCCCTTCTATACTCAATTGGATCGGTAGGCAAAGCCATTCAATTACAATACCGAGTTATGGAATGAAGATCCTAAAATAGATACGGGCATCATGGTTCTGCTTAAAGCTTTTCGTTCGAATGGATCATATTTTCCATTCAGACATCATTGACCTTAAAGATATCAGATCCAAGTCAAAGGAGAGGGACCGGAAGTTAACCAAGTGTTGTTAGGTGTCACAAATCCCTTTAAACTCTTGCCACATTGGTTAGAATCAAACAAAACACTTTCACACAAGGCCTTATTTCCTAACAAAACAATGAAAGAAAGGACAAGACACGACATGAATGAAAGAAAATCAAAAGAACGGACAAGGAAAGGAATATGTATATAGGTAGAAACACAACCCTATGCTGATATTGGAAATAACACTTAAGATCTTGGCCATTGACAGGAAGAGAGTCCATCTTCCCATCTAAGGATTGGAGACGATAAGTATGGTGGCCAAGCTTGTCATGAACAACAAAGGGTCCGATCCACAGGATTGAAATTTGGTGTGTTTACCTTTCTCTTCATGGGCTTTATCCCATTTCAATACTAGGTCTCCCACACCAAACTCCTTGTTCCCCATAGATTTCTTGTCAAACCAGTGCTTGATATGATTTTGATGCATAACAAACTTTTCTTTTGTTTTTTGCCTTTCTTCCTCTAACTTAAGAAGGGTGTCTATCCTACTTTGAACAACAAGACATGGTTTACCTCGGGATTCTTGAGAAAGTTGTAAGGTCGGGAGGTATATGTTTGGAGGAAGGATAACTTCTTTTCCATACACAAGGAAGTACGAAGAGAACTTAGAGAGGGTTTTGGTGTGATACAATCAACCCACAAATCATTCACCAATGCATTATGCTAGTTCCTTTGCTCAGAGTAAACGATTTTCTTGATGATCTGAATTAAATTCTTGTTAGTGGACTTAGCTAAACCATTTCCTCAAGGGTAGTAATTATATGAGTGCTTTAAAACAATACCATTCTCTAATGCAAAATCATAAAGCTTTAACGATAAAAAGTAAGTTGCATTATCAAAAACAAGTGATGTGGGAACACCAAACATGGTAATAATATTTTGCTTGAGGAAGTGGATGACTTCATGCTCGTTCACTTGTTTCAATGGAAAGCTTTAGTCCATCGAGTAAAATAATCTATGGTAGTTAAGATATATCGGTGTTGCTTTGATGAATGTGGAATTTTTTTGCCAATAACATCCAATCCCCATTGTTGAAAAGGCTCTTCAACAACAATGGGAAGCAATGGGGTGGTTGACTTCTTATCTCAAGTAGCACATCTTTGACATACAGGACACTTACGGGTGTAAGCGTGTGCATCCTTAAATAATGTGGGCAAATAATAACCAACCCGCATGACTTTATGAGTAGTAGTGCCGCTTGCGTAGTGCCCACCAGTTGGCCCATCATGAAGGTCTTTCAATACCCTTTCTGAATCTTGTGCTTCCAAGCATCTGAGTAGGACACCTTTGTGGTACTTTTGAAAAACCAGACTATATACGAGCTGGTATGATAAATATTTAAGTCGAATTGCTCCCTTCTGTTTCATCAATAAGTGCAAGGGCAAGGTGCATTGCTCTAAATATTGACATACATCAGTGTACCAATACGTGGTTGTGTTTGTAGGGGTAGCTTGCTCAATGTTGTACATTTCAATTTCTTGTTCCCATCTAGAAGAATCCTCTTCTGGCGAATTGACTGCTTTTGCTGCAAGTTGACAGAGACCATGGTCTTTTATTGTATGAACTGGTTTAAATTCTAGATCATATTCTTGAAGGCTTGTCATCTAGTTTTCCCTCCTCTCACCCAACTCTTGCTGCACAAAGAGGGATCTAACCGTTGGGTGAGGCACAAAGATGATAACATGGCTTTTCAAGAGGTAAGGCCTAAAGTGCTTCACCACCTTGTATACTACATAGGCTTGCTTATCTATGGTGGGATAATTCAATTCAGATCCCTGTAAGCCAACACTCATAAATGATATGGGCCGCTCATTTCCTTGATTGTCCTTCTGAGTAAGAATGACTGCAATAGATGTGTCAGAAGCAAACGTATACAACAAGAAATATTTGTTAAAATCTAGACTATATAACGTTGGGGCATTAATAATCACTTGTTTAATCTGGGTGAAGGCATCTTTCTCCCTTTGGTCCCACTTGTAAACTGCATCCTTCTTGATCATCTCTTGTAATGGCTTAACAATCTGTGCATAATCCGAGATGAACTTCTGGAGGAAGTTGATTTTCCCCAAGAAGGATTGCATGGCTTTCTTATTCATGGGAAAGGGAATCTGAGTAATAGTCTTGACCTGCTTTGGGTCCACTTTAATTCCGCTCTTAGCTATAATGTGTCCCAAGAGGTTACCCTTAGACACTCCGAAGATGCTCTTCTTAGGATTTAAAGATATACCATATTTTCGACATCACTCAAAGATTTGCCTTAGATGATGAAAGTGATCAGATATTTTCTTTGAAAATATTGTAACATCATCCAAGTACACAACCACACTTTGTCCAATCAAACCACGGAATGCGATGTCCATAGCTCGCCAAAAAGTAGCACCAACATTTATGAGTCCAAATGGCATCTGCCGGAATGCGAACATATCCTATTTAGTTTTGAATGTAGTTTTTAATTTGTCAAGTTCCACTACTAGAAGTTGATTGTATCTAGAAAATTCGTCTAATAGCGAGAACATCTCTGACCTAAATACCATCTGGATTATCTGCTCCATAGATGGCATGGGATAATTATCTTTATTTGAAGCCGGTTCAGGTTATGGAAATCAACACATAATCGTATCTCTCTGGACTTCTTTCTAATAGGAACCAAATTTGAGACCTAGGTAGAATGATGAACTTTAAATATGATTTGAGCATCTAGTAGTTTCCTTAGTTCTTTCTGAATAAGGGGTTCAAGTATAGGATGAACTTTTCTTAACTTTTGCTGAAATGGCTTTACTCCCTCCTTAATGGGTATCACATGCTGGATAATTTGCGTATCATAGGTTTTCAAATCATCATATGTCCATGCGAACACATCTCGGTATTGTTTGAAAAGGTGAACAAAGACTTGTTGCTCTTGGGGAGAACAACTCGTATTGAGATTCACATATTTCGGATCTTCTTTGGCACCCAAATTAACTTGTTCGTGCTGTTAGAGTCGGTCTTGTCAGTCCTCCTCAGAGATCAAAACTCTTTTTGCATTTCATTTTTAGGTGTCCCATTTTGCTCGATCTCCTGCATTCCATTTAGGAGCATGCCATATTCTGACGGAAGGACCTGGTCACTCATTTATCCCTCTGCCATGTTTTGTTGGCTCAACTATGTTTATTAAAGTTCATTAAGATAGTCTTGAAATCATTTACAGTCTTGTTTTTATCGCTTGATAAGCAAAGAGTCAACTTGGTCATTAGGTCTAGGGTTTGCAAATTGTTGTTCTCAAAGTGCTTCAATAATACTTGCAGGCAAGAGGAAGGTTCAATAATTCACTCAAAATGATGTTTCTGAGCAATAAAAGATGAATTTTGGAAAACTAAGAGAGGTTTTTGTCCACAATAGGCCAAGGAAGAAAAACCTCCTTCACTTTTTACACAGGTGGCATGGTGGTGGGCACCAGTATTGTAGCAATAATGCTACAACTCTTGGAACTCCCTTCTTTAATTTTATCAACCCGGTAGTTCGTAACAAACTTGGAAGCGACGGTGCTGTATGCACAAGTACTAGCTCTTGCCGCAGCTGTCACTTGGTCAGCTGGCACAAGTCTGCTAGGGGCTTAAGCCAACCTCTATGAGCTTTTAGAAGAAGCTTTTTAACTGATGGATGAAAGCTAACTCGAAGGAAGCTAATCTACTTGCGGAAAGAAACTGAAAGCCAAAAAGAAACGCAAACCCTAATTCTACCAGCTAGTCCTACTGACGCAAATGAGAGCATGCAAACTACTGAAAGGGATGCCATTACTTCTATGAAGGTAAAATACATGTGTTTAGACTACCTCTATCTGAAGAAAACATCTTTTTGTATTTTTGTTCAAGTTGTTGGAATTATCATGCATGTGCTTCTAACTGGCTTTTTACTGTGCAGAGGTGGATCAAGGAGGAGAAATGCTTGGGAAACGTTGGGAAGGTTCAGAGAGGGTCTAAGGGGTCCCTAACACCCTTCTAGAGAGTTTCACAAAGTTTGGCTGCCAAGAAACCGCGTTTATGAGCTTCTACAGGAAGTCTGCAGGGGTTCTACAGGATGTTCTGAAATTTCTACAGGATGTTCTGCGATTTTCTACAGGATGTTTAAAAATTGGATTTTGGAGGATGGGTGAGTGAGGGTAGATGCATGAATGGATATGGAGGTAGGATAGGGGTCTGAAGTGGCCCAGGAACTGGTGGATGGAGCTAAGGAATGGCGAGGATGGTTCGATTTGTTCAAGGGAGAGATGAAACGATGTTGCACAAGAAGATGAGAATCATGGCAAAGTAAGCGAATGAGGCAAATGTAAGGTAAGGGTTCTAAGTGAAGGGTGAAGCAGGTAGGTTGGATGGAGTATGGGCAGGTAAGGAAGGATAACAGGTACTCTGCAAGTGGTTTTTCAAACTGACCAAACAAACACTTATAAAACCTATGACCTAGTTACTTTACTCTAATCTGACCTAACAACAAAAGGAAATGAACAGAAGTTTATTCGAAATGAAATACGTGAAATGACTATGCAACTAAGCAATCATAAACTGAAGCATGCAATCAAAACTGATATCAAGTTCGACAACTAAGAATCCAACACTATTAATTGCATGGTGAAGCAAAGAATGTGTTTTTGTGGGCAGCAAGGTTACATTGGTCCCAGCTCATGATTCCACTGAAGGGGAGGTGAGATCCAAAGTACTTGGTAGCCTTTTTCTGAATATATTCCCTGTGATTAACCTATCAAGTAAATCTGAACATGAAGAACCTTTTTAATCATCAAAAGCAACCTAAATAACAACACAATATTTAAATCTAAATAGCAGATTTTATTCTAAGAATGCAGCAAAGACACATGAAAGTAAACAAAGGAGGTACTGGGCGCTTGAGATGGGCCCAACCCCAAGAGCTACAGCCTCCTAAGAGAGATTTAGAGCTGGTGCAAAGCTGGATTCATCTTTATTGAGCAAGAAAAGAAGAGTTACATCAAAACTGTCCACAAGGGAAACTTGAAAATGAGTTGAAAGCAAAGTTAATCTATTGCCTAAAAATCGAACTACAAAATGACTAACTACTGGCTAACTACTAGCTAACCAAAATGACTAACTGAAATGAGGCCCTAAGCCCTCTTATTTATACAAATTGAGGACCCCAACAGTCCTCCTAAACTTTAGGGACTCAGCTGCCCAAGACTTGTAGTTAACAACAGTCCTACTTGACTTGCTTGGCTGCCCTTGTGCTAATTGATTTGGTGGCCCTTGAACTCCGAGCTGATGGTGGAGAATTCGAGGTAAGGGCCCATAAATGAAGGGAACACCTTCCTAAAAATACTCTCCACGAATTTGGCTGCCAAGTGCTCATTTCAACCATTGACTTTGTCTCCAAATTCACCAAAAAGGCTACACAAAGCACACATTAGACTTGTTGGCATAATGACTAACCCAATTCACTCTATTAGCATAAATATAATAAAAAACATGCAATAAACTAATGAGAATGGTGGATTAAGTCGAATTAGGAGGTTGAATGAGCCCAAATAATTATCCATTTTTGGGGCTCATCATCACCCCCTACTGAAAGTGTTGCTCATCCTCTGAGCAACCAATTTATCTCCTTATCTTTGATGGCCTTGGTGGCCTCCTTTTCATGCCAAGCTTCTAAAGTGATGTCCTCTTCTCTGTCATGAAACCATGCTTTTCTCTTTGCTTCTTCCCACTACTTGCTCCTTTTTCTAGAGAATTATCAGCTTTGGTATGATTGTGCAAGTATATTCAATCTGATGGTGGCAATGGTGGTGAAAGGAGATGAAACCAGTGGAGGATGGAAGAAAAGAGTGGTTGCATGCCTCCTCAATAGACTTCAAGCTTCAAATCCCTCTCCATAATTGATTCTGGCCTGCCCAAAAGCTTCTACAGGATGTTTCTGATAAAAATACAGAACTTCCTGTAGAAAGTCCTGTAGCTTCCTGTAGAAGGTTGAACCATGACTAAATTGTGTCTGAACCCTGGAAAAAATGAGTGTTCATGGAGGGGATGGAAGTGCTTAGGGTGGCCAGCACAGGTGCTGCCTCCCTAGCTAAAATTTCGGCCAATTTCTCCTTCTGCTGCCCTTTCCCCAAACTTCCTGTAGAAAGTCCTGTAGTGGCCGTTTTTTGGCTTCCTGTAGAAACTGTTTCGGTCTACTATCGCTGATATTTCATGGTGTGTCTCTTCCTCCTTTTTTTCCTCTTCTTTGGTCTTTTTTGCCTCTATTAGCTTGCTCCCTCATGCTCTGTTTTGGCTTTCTTCTCATCTTGTTTAGCTTTTGCCTTCTCTACTGTAGCCCTTTTTTTTTTTTTTTTTCTCTATTATGCCTTTGTTTTGCCCTCTGTTTGAATGATTTGTGCTCCCTCATCATTGGTTTTTTCACATTCTCCAGGCTTGATTCTTCCCTAGAATTGCATCGCTGCTTTTGCATAAACATGCAACAAATAAAACTATTTGTTTTCTTCTTCTCTTGAAGCCAAGAATTTTGCAAAAACCTGTGTTTTCTTCTAAAAAGATAGCTCATTGCCCCTCTGGTAAACTTGTTATTGCTCCTGGAATTTTCGTATTTTTCACAACAACAACTTCCAATTTTTTCTCTCTTCAAACTTTTCCAACCTGAATTTGCTACTTAGTTTTTGAAAAGAAGTCAATTTTTTTTTTTTTTGACAAAACAGAGACCAAATAACATAGTTTTTTTCCTTCTAGAAAGTGGTCAGTCTTGCAAATTCATTCTTTCACACAAGCCTAGTTCCTATGGTTGCATCTCTCTTGTCAGAAGAAGGTGAGAAGGAAGAAGCCAGGCTTCAAATGCAGAGGAAAAAAGTACTGTGTAGAACTCAAAAAATATGCATGCAGAACTTTAAACTTGACTCTTTTTTCAATCCATTGCTGTGTTTTTAATCATTCAAATAAGTCATATGCAGATAGATTTCCCCAAGCCTACCTCATTTCAAGCTTGAATTTTGACAAAAATCTCGGGTTTTCCTTCTGCAGAGCTGTTTTCTGCGTTTCCTGTAGACGACTTCCTGTAGAAATGCCTGTAGAGCGCGATAGGTGGGAGATTTTTTTAAAAACGGCAGAAATCTAAGAAATCAGGCAGAAATCATGTAGAGGACCACTGGTTAACTGATCTGGAAGTGGTGGACATGTGCTTCAGTTGACCGTAGTTGAACAAAGATTGGTGAGAGTTTCAGCCGAGCGTCGTTTAACTGCAGCGTGATTCACGTGAGAGAGTGAAGTGGCCAAGTGTACGTGGCCACATGCAACTGGAAGTGTTGTTCCTGAACTGTGTGTTTTCCCCCTGTAATCACTGCCATGAATTGAACTGAAGTTTAAACGGCCAACACTCCTGGTTGCTTTAATTTTCACGTAAGTCAGCTATCCACGTGTACTGCGTGACTTCTGGCTGAGTGCTAGAGAAGGCAATCGGCTTAACCTTGCTAATTCGTGGCTCAATTTCACCATTCCATTCGTTCATGCATTTCTTTAATTACATTCATGCAATAGAGGAACAGGTTTTAGTCACGTACCTGAAGTCAAATGGCTGCTGTGAAGTGCTTTTTGCTGCTGCATGCTCATATTCTGCTGCTGCATGCCTAGATCCTTTGGTTGCATGAGGTCTTGGCTGATGATTTTTGGTTGTTTTTCCTTGTGCAGGGGTCCTCTGACCAGATCTAAGCTGCAGGCATTTGTTTCCACGTTCAAATCTGCACCTTCAAGCTGCTGCTGCTGAATTTTCACCAGACCAGAACTTGTTTTCGCCATTGCTTCCAAACGGTGAACCGGATTGATTTGAAACTTGCTGAGCATGTTCCTATCATCACGATGCACCTCCCATAGCAAAATCGTGATCAATGGATGCACAAATTTCGAGAAAAATGGAAAATGGCTGAAGATTTCAGAGATCAATTTCTCGGAAACCGTGCATCGGAATCGACTGAAACTGCTTGGGTAGGTTACTATCACCCATATGCATCTCCCCATGAAACAGGTTTTGAAACGGATGCACGGATATGGAGAAAATGCAAAAATGGCTGATGGTGATGGAGGCTGATTTCTTGGAAACCGTGCACCAGAATTGGCTGAAACTGCTCAGGCATGTTGCCATCACCCCGATACAATTCCCCGTAAAATGGTTTTTCAAATGGATGCATGGTTTTCAAGTTATGGAAGAAACAAATTCTGTTCTAGGTATTTTTGCTTCAAGGCATTTTGCAGTTTTGTTGCATGGTAAGAAAAATGAACTTGGGTTGTGATGCAGGCATGGAGATGATGGAGGAGGAGTTTGAAAAGTGCAGGAGGACTTATAAACCCTTGAAGAAGCTACCATGTTCACCAAACCACCTTTTTGAAATCCATTTCTAGCTTCCTACAATTTCTATAGGAACTTCCTGTAGAAGCACAATGAGGTGGAAAAGATGATGGAAAAGGGTGAGGAATGGTAACATGGATGCTTGCAGGCATAACCAATGGATTCCAAGCTTTATATCCCCTTCCAAAATCGAATTTGGCTCGCTTGAAGGTTCTACAGGATGTTTCCTGTAGAAATATAGAACTTCCTCTAGAAGGCACAAAAACTCCTTTGTCTTTGTTTTGAGTGATCCTCTTGACCTGCAATGTCATTGCTGCAACCTGAAATTATTCAATGGAAATTAGATTTATTTTTCTTTTTCTTTTTCTCTTTTTTTTAAAAAAACTAGGGCGCCTCATGGAGGTTTTCACCCTAATTGCCTACCCTGGGCGCCTCCAAGGGAGGTTTTCACCCAGAGACCTTATTCTCTTTTCTTTTTTCCCAACCCATTGACCGCCTCATGGAGGTTTTCAATCAATGAGCCAATCTAAGGCGCCTCCGAGGAGGTTTTCACCTTAGATTTTTATTCTCTTCTTATTTTCATTTTTTTTTTTTCTCTACCCTACCCTACTTGAAAAACAAAATCATTTTCAAGTCTAAGAATACTTCCAATGGAGCCATGTGCACATCGAGATTAGTGACAAAATGATGTGAAGGCTCGAAATGCTTGCTTTGACAGCTATCCAGATTTCAGAGACAAAATGATCTAACTTTGAAGGGATCAAGCATAACTAAGGAAGAGAGTACTGCTGCAACTTAGTGACCATCTGGAACCATATCTCAATATAGCTCTGATATCCTTGGTCCTTTTGCTGATCTGGATCATGTTTCATGTCACCTTCTAACATGACTTTCTCATCTTCCTCTTTTCGCTAATCTTTCTCTTGAATACATGGAATATTTGATGGTAACCATGAGGGATCTTTCTTTATCTCTGCTTCTGATGTCTTCTCTTCATCAAGTAAAGCCCATGGCTCTTTGATTTCCTCTTCTGAATCTTCTTTTGCCTGATGTGGTCCTTCAATGCTTTCAATATAGTCTCTTTTTTGCAATACTCTTCCTGAGCTATGGTGAAGATCATTGAGCTCAAGAGGAGTTGTTCGGACATGTTGTGCCTCAGCTTTGCAATTAGGTTGAGCTATTCCAATGTGTGGGTTTGGAAATGGTGGTATGGGTAGCTGAGTGGGGGTGTATATTTGAGATGGATGTGGATGGGGTTGTGGTTGGGTAGGCATTTGGGGCTGCCTTGGTGGAGGAGGAGGCGATGGTTGTGGATGAGCAGGTGGTGGAGGAAAATGAGCGGGATGAGAGTTGTACTGGGGCCTCCACCCCTGATAAGGTGCATTCCACTGAGGTTGTGGCTGAGCATAAGAGTGAAACGAATGAGCAACTGGTTGGGCATAATATGGATCTGTGAAGGAACAAGGAGGAGGTGTGAACCAGGAAGGATGAGCAGGGGGACCCCAAGAAGGCATGAAAGTGGCTTGATAGGGGTCATAATAGGTCTCGTGTGTCCCTTGCAGTTCCTGCTGGTAAGATCTAGGTCCATGCGGCCTCCTTTGGTTCATATAATAGAGTGGTTCAGTGGCTCCTTTGGCTCTCTGATATGCAGCTTTAATTCCGGGCAAGGAAGGGCACTGATCTGTAGGATGGTATTCTTCACAGACAAAACACACTTCTATAGAGTACAATGGACATTCGTTCCTAGGATGCTTTCTAGTGCACTTGGAACAAAAGATGACCAAAGCCCTCTTGGCTTCCTCTTGTTTCTTTTGGATCCACAGGGTATCCAGTTGCATGGCAAGAAACTGCCTCATATCACTCTTGAAATCTTCGATCTGATTTTCAAATTCGTCTTTGGACAAGATGCTGCTCCCAACATTTCTTCTTGTAGCCATTTGCTCCAGAGGAATGGTTTCTTCTTCTTCTTCCCTTGAGGTTCTTCAAATATGTCTTGCTGTCCACCTAAGGGTTCTTTAATCACAGCCATCGAAGAAGAGAGAATGTTGGCTGTGTGAAGCAGTGGGGGGGTTGTGCAATCATTTTTCTAACTTATCTCTACTCCTACAAGGCATGAAATGAAATCTTTTTGGTTGATTTTTGCTTTTTTCTACTTCTACCTGCAAAAGTGAAATAGATTGAACTGCAACTAACTATCTTGCTAAAATGAAAATGCGGAATTGAAATGAAATCAGAAAATGACTAATCTATTTTGCTCAAATGAAATTGCAGGAATGAAATGCTAGGCTACGCCTGCAGAATTGAAATGCTAATCTACGCTTGCAGAAATGAAATTGCGGAATTGCAATGCTAATCTATGAAAGCAGGAAATTCTAATCTACTTTTGCATAAACGAAATTGCATAATGGAAATGAAATAAACTACTTAGCAGAAGATTGTAGTGGAAAATAGAAGAAAAGCGACAATCACCAATACTCTGACGCTTCCCCGGCAACGGCGCCAAAAAGATGGTGGGCCCTAGTATTGTAGCAATAATGCTACAACTCCTGGAACTCCCTTCTTTAATTTTATCAACCCGGTAGTTCGTAACAAACTTGGAAGCGACGGTGCTATATGCACAAGTACTAGCTCTTGCCGCAGCTGCCACTTGGTCAGCTGGCACAAGTCCGCTAGGGGCTTAAGCCAATCTCTATGAGCTCTTAGAAAAAGCTTTTTAACTGATGGATGAAAGCTAATTCGAAGGAAGCTAATCTACTTGCGGAAAGAAACTGAAAGCCAAAAAGAAACGCAAACCCTAGCAAACCCTAATTCTACCAGCTAGTCCTACTGACGCAAAGGAGAGCATGCAAACTACTGAAAGAGATGCCATTACTTCTATGAAGGTAAAATACATGTGTCTAGACTACCTCTATCTGAAGAAAACATCTTTTTGTATTTTTGTTCAAGTTGTTGGAATTATCATGCATGTGCTTCTAACTGGCTTTTTACTGTGCAGAGGTGGATCAAGGAGGAGAAATGCTTGGGAAACGTTGGGAAGGTTCAGAGAGGGTCTAAGGGGTCCCTAACACCCTTCTAGAGAGTTTCACAAAGTTTGGCTGCCAAGAAACCGCGTTTATGAGCTTCTACAGGAAGTCTGCAGGGGTTCTACAGGATGTTCTGAAATTTCTACAGGATGTTCTGCGATTTTCTACAGGATGTTTAAAAATTGGATTTTGGAGGATGGGTCAGTGAGGGTAGATGCATGAACGGATATGGAGATAGGATAGGGGTCTGAAGTGGCCCAGGAACTGGTGGATGGAGCTAAGGAATGGCGAGGATGGTTCGATTTGTTCAAGGGAGAGATGAAACGATGTTGCACAAGAAGATGAGAATCATGGCAAAGTAAGCGAATGAGGCAAATGTAAGGTAAGGGTTCTAAGTGAAGGGTGAAGCAGGTAGGTTGGATGGAGTATGGGCAGGTAAGGAAGGATAACATGTACTCTGCAAGTGGTTTTTCAAACTGACCAAACAAACACTTATAAAACCTATGACCTAGTTACTTTACTCTAATCTGACCTAACAGCAAAAGGAAATGAACAGAAGTTTATTCGAAATGAAATACGTGAAATGACTATGCAACTAAGCAATCATAAACTGAAGCATGCAATCAAAACTGATATCAAGTTCGACAACTAAGAATCCAACACTATTAATTGCATGGTGAAGCAAAGAATGTGTTTTTGTGGGCAGCAAGGTTACATTGGTCCCAGCTCATGATTCCACTGAAGGGGAGGTGAGATCCAAAGTACTTGGTAGCCTTTTTCTGAATATATTCCCTGTGATTAACCTATCAAGTAAATCTGAACATGAAGAACCTTTTTAATCATCAAAAGCAACCTAAATAACAACACAATATTTAAATCTAAATAGCAGATTTTATTCTAAGAATGCAGCAAAGACACATGAAAGTAAACAAAGGAGGTACTGGGCGCTTGAGATGGGCCCAACCCCAAGAGCTACAGCCTCCTAAGAGAGATTTAGAGCTGGTGCAAAGCTGGATTCATCTTTATTGAGCAAGAAAAGAAGAGTTACATCAAAACTGTCCACAAGGGAAACTTGAAAATGAGCTGAAAGCAAAGCTAATCTATTGCCTAAAAATCGAACTACAAAATGACTAACTACTGGCTAACTACTAGCTAACCAAAATGACTAACTGAAATGAGGCCCTAAGCCCTCTTATTTATACAAATTGAGGACCCCAACAGTCCTCCTAAACTTTAGGGACTCGGCTGCCCAAGACTTGTAGTTAACAACAGTCCTACTTGACTTGCTTGGCTGCCCTTGTGCTAATTGATTTGGTGGCCCTTGAACTCTGAGCTGATGGTGGAGAATTCGAGGTAAGGGCCCATAAATGAAGGGAACACCTTCCTAAAAATACTCTCCACGAATTTGGCTGCCAAGTGCTCATTTCAACCATTGACTTTGTCTCCAAATTCACCAAAAAGGCTACACAAAGCACACATTAGACTTGTTGGCATAATGACTAACCCAATTCACTCTATTAGCATAAATATAATAAAAAACATGCAATAAACTAATGAGAATGGTGGATTAAGTTGAATTAGGAGGTTGAATGAGCCCAAATAATTATCCATTTTTGGGGCTCATCACATGGTTTTAGAGAAATGTCAAAAATACAATTGCCTCGGGAGAATTGATGCACCTCTAAAGTGACCTTGGGAAAATCAAGTTTTCTCCTAGCTTGGTTAGCCAAATGACTTGCTTGATGAGTAAAATGATAACTAGACACAAAGAGCCTTCCAATGAGCTATCATGAGCTCAATTTGGAGTTGAGGAACACCTTCAAAAGTTGACTACAACAGCACTCTGCCTTGAGGCAGCCTCATTTGGCACATTTTGACCAGTCTTGGGAGATTTGATTTTTGACAGGGCAAATGAACTCCAAATTGAAAAATTCCAGTTGGGTTGGAAAGTAGACTCAAATACCTTTCCAACGAGCTATCCTGCGCCCAATTTGGACACCGGGAAGGCCTCCAAAAGTCTCCTGCAAAAAGCGCTACGCACAGGCTCTATGCGCCGCGCCTCAAGCCCAATGCGCCGTGCCACTTCCCTATGCGCCGCGCACGCTTTTGCTAGGGAGCTCCAAATTGCAAAAAGTTTACATCATTGGATTTGGCATGAAAAATCATGACTGATGGTGCATGGCCAAGAAATTTGGGCAAGTTTTGAGTCCCGAGACCTCTCCATCGGTCGTTTGGGTGGAAAATGTAATGCTGGCAAATGGTTGGCTCTTCAGCTTTAGTTCATTAATGATGATTAAACGACTCCCTATCTTCATCGATTTGCTTTCCCACTTCTGAGATTATTTATTGTATTGAAAGTCATTTGTAAAGGGTTGGAATTTCTGGGAATAGCGTGGGGAGAAAACTCAGCTATTCACTATACAACTTGGCTAGGAGATTAATAAAAAATGATGCAACTCTAATTTATGAGATTCCTGTGGGGTGAGTTTTAGCAATATGTTTCTTCTCTGTTTCATATGTAACTTGTAATGTTTTGCAGTTCATTCATATTCATTTCCAGTTGAATGTTTTTTTTTAATTAGGAAAGGTAGAATCCAAATTTATTGCTCTGCCTTGGAAAACATTCATCCTTTGTGTTTTTTCTTCTGTCTGAAAAGGATTCATGCGTATGCCCTTCTTAACTTGCTCAGCAGTCTTTCCACTCCATATTATCTAAATCTGATTGCTAAACTTCCTGCCTATCTTGCCTCACGAACCATTCTGTGTCTTCGATTTAATTTCCCAGCTCATGCGGTCCTCCGGTCCCACACAGCCCAGAAAATTCAGTCATTCAAAAAATCGCCTTTTTTCATATCTATTTACTAGCCTAAAATCAGTATCCATTTAAGTCATCCTCAGACCCTATTTGTTTATTCTTCACCGAGTGTGACCTGGAGAGAGCCCTCTCCTATTCTAGTAGGGCTAGCTACCAGACTGAGCGTGGTTTGTGGTTACCCTGAATTTTGCCTTCCTTTAGCCTAAGGCAGATTTAGGTTCTAACACGTGCGAGAGTGTAGAACTATGGGTTTTAGCATTGGTTGGCCACTTAAAGCAGTTTTGCAGCTCATAAGCTTCTCTAAAAATACCACACCCTTAGGCATGGGGTTCCCTTTATGTGCGTGCGCTGATTCGTGCAAAGCCCTTTCGTACTCATCTTCATCTATTGCTGCATCTTTAAACACGTCAACATTGGCCATAAAATCCAGTATCCGCTAGTCATTATTGAAAACATGAAAATTAGTAACATTATTAGGTACAAATGGCTTATAAATTATTTCAATGGAAAAATCATCTCTAAGTGGTGACAACCTAGCAGTAGCGTTAGTTAATGTGTCTGTGACTACATTGTGAATCCTCGGAAAAGAATTGATATTAAAACCTTGAAAGAAAGAAATAAGATGCTATACCTCTTGCTGATAGTTTTTAAGATTAGGTGACACAATGAATAGTATTCCATACCTGACGTGTGACAATCTCTAAGTCACCTATTACCTTTAGCGCTTCCACTTTGAGGTCTATGGATTTCTTTAATCCTAGAATGAGTGCTTCGTATTCAACAATGTTGTTTGTGCACTCGAATTCTAATCGACATGAGATTATATACTTGTTCTTTTGCGGGTCAATCAAAATACAACCAGCTCCAAAACCCTCTTGTGTTTTCAAACCATCAAAATATAAAGTCCAAATGTTAGCAACAACAGGGTTAGTTCCTACGCTAGTACTATTTACATCTATGTTACAAAAATCATTAGCACTAGTTGGATTGCAAGGAAGGAGTTCCAACTGTGTATCTGGTGGTACAGGGGATGGTTGTGCAAGATAACATCCATGATCAACTTCTAAAAAACAATTTCTGAAAATTACTTGCACATAGGTTCAACTTCTAAAAAACAATTTCTAAAAATTACTTGCGCATAGCAAATAGGCTCATTAGGGGCCTCAAGTGCTTTGACGGTATGTTTCATGAAAGGTTCATTCTCAACTTAGATTTGATTAATCTTTCCACCTATAAGGAAGCCACAAATGCAACCATTCAGTAGCAAACTATCCTTGCAACTTGCTAGACCAATCTCTACTTAAAAGCAATCCATAAGCTTCCAGAATGTCCACAATGACAATATCAATACATTGGTGAACTCTATGATCTGATGATAAACAAATTATAACATTGTTAAGCTCACCAATTGCCTACACTAGAGATCTATCTAATTGTATGATTCTGGCATTAGTCTTTTCCCATTTCACGTTGATTTTATTTGCAAAAGATAAAGGCACGACATTTGCAGACGCACCAGAATCAACTAGGCAATTATGGACATTATAATTAAATATCTCAAAAGTTAAAAGAAAAGGGGGACAAGTGGATCTAGAATTTACATTAGCTATGTTAACTACCAATTCAAGAATAGTAGGAAACTTATCAGGCGAATCTTGAGAAGCAATATCCTTTCTACCGAACAGAGGCTGAGATGCAAATGCTTGGATGATCAACTCACATTGCCCTACCAACTTTGCTAGCTCAAATATGGAAATATTAGCGCAAGCTTTCTTCATGTCTTCAAGAACATTATAATCTATGTCTTCATCTTGGGCAGGGTGTGCTGAAGTGGTAGGTGGTGTGACTTTGTTTGATACCTCAAGAGTGACAAAATTGTTCTTATTATTTCCAAAAGCATTCTTTTGAGTTTGTACATTTCCGAATTTGATCTGAGTGCTTTGAGCAGGATTATTAGGAGGTAAAATCTTCAACAATTGCTTCCTCACATCTTGCTCAGGCACCAGTCCTTTGCTCCTCAAATTGTATTGTTTAGATGATTGTTGAGGAGGAGCTTCACCCATTGGGGGCTCACCAGCACCTTGTCGGTCATTATTCAAGATAAGATCAAGCATGAAAATTGAATCACCAACATTTGTGTTTTGCTCTGCCGAGGCTAGTTCATCAGTCTCTTGAGTCTGCTCTAAATGCTCTTATGCTGACAAACTTTCTATAACATTGGAAACCACAACATTCATGTTGTGTTTCTATTGAGGGCACACTTTCTCTGAATATGCTTTTGGATGAAAAGTACAGTAGTTGTCCATGCCCAAGTTCTCAATGTTGAATACAACATTAGAGCTTTGGGTAGACTTAGTCGTTGATTGTTGCTTGATGTTCTTAAAATATGGCTTAAAAGACTTGTTATTTGTAGAAGCCTCACTTGACTTCCTTTTAAGTTTAGATACGTTATTGGTTAACAACTTCAAGGATTTAGTCAAGCTATCCATGTCAAAAGGATCTCTCTTTAGTTGTAGTAGAAGAGGCTTGGGACTTCTTACTAATGTCTTTGGAGTCTTCTTGATAAACAATGATGCCAATAGACCTTAAGTCAGATATCATTTTTGGGATTCAACTGTGTTAAGTAAGTCATTCAAACATGACCATTTCCATGAGAGGTAGTCGTAATTGACTGATTTATCATGATTTTTGAATAGTTCACTTAGCACTCTTTGCATTGGGTGATGCTCACAGGGGTGAAGAAGTGGGATTGAAACTAGTGAAATGAATCACATAGCGTCAATCATCACTTCCGGGGCTTGCACTCGATAACCAGGACTTCTCGGGAGGTCACCCATCCCAGACCTTAAGTCCTTTTCAACCGCAATTGCTTCTACAAAATTAAGAGCCAAGGTTTCTTTCACAACGCGCTTAACAAAAATGGAAATGTTAGTGGGAAAGAAAACAATATAATAATCTTTAGTAATTGAATCGCGAGGTTTCACATTAGTGGGGAACTTATTGAAATTACATTTAAATCTTTGGTTAAAATCTTTAACTTTTTCTTTATCTCCCATCTTAATGTTTTCGAGTTCTTTAAGTAACATGGCAGGAGTTTTATCATCAACAAATTTTTCTAAGAATAGCTATTTGAACTCCCTTGTTGAATTTGGTGGAAGGATATGGTACCAAATTGATGCTCTACCTTCTAAAGTGTACGAAAATGATCTACAAGAAAAATTATCAAAATGTACCTCTAACATATCTATATGCAAGTAGAAGTCATCAACGTGATCTTCGGTCTTCGTTTTCTTATCAAGATTGTACTTTGTAAGCAACTTTTTCGGGTGCTTTAGCAAGCGATGAAGATTGCCTGGAAGAGAAAGAGGCCCTTGGGCCATCCAATCCAATTGGTCATTGACCATGTCTTCGTCTCTTCCTCCTCACTTTTTGATTTTGAGGACTCTTCTCCTTCACCGTTCAAATTCTCGTTGTTATCCAGTTGTTCATGATTGCTCGACTATTCTTCGTCAGAAAAATGAAAACCCTCCTCGTCTCCTTCCAGATTTTCCCGAATAGGTGGTGGAAGATCCCCTTGATGATAAGTTCCTTCAAGAGAGTTAGCAAAATATTCAAGGGTCGTGGTAATCAAATTTTCCATTAAAGAAACCAACACACCACGACGGGTTGTCTCTTTCTTTGTTTGCTTATGAGGAAGAACGAATGTGACAGGAAGTAATCCAAATGCTCTAGAAAACTGATGAGGAATAGGCCGGAGTGCCCGGAGTTGCTCGTAAGTAACTTTGTAGGCACAATATGGAACTTGGTGAGATGGCTCTTCTTTCTTGGATATATGAGTTGGAGTTGGGCTCGGACAATTGCTACCTTGCACAAAAGGTTCTTTATGTGAATGTGGTGAATTATTAACCATAAAAGGGCTTCCCTCCTTCTAGCACTAAAATTGTTGATGGTGCTGGATGTTGCCAACAATCAAGGGGTCTCCCCAATATGAAGTCCCAATTAGACCTCACACTGTTTGGAGTAGAAGCCCCATTCAGGAAATGGAACTGGCTGCCATATTCTTATTGGTTTGCCTTGGCTGCAATAAATGACACAAGAGAAACACATATACTTTCGAGATGAACAAGTAAGTTACCCTTGTGATGTATTCAATTTTAAAATGTATCATTAGTTATCTCGCAAAGTAGTTCATAAAGAAATAATGATCATGAAACAAGAGACACAATTCAAAGATGCATACTAAAGCCAATGAAATAGTTCATTTAATCAGTATGTAGAAACATTTACATACAATGCAAACAATGGAATTATAGGCCTACAATCATTCACGACATATGCATGAAAGTGCGCCGGCGCGAAGAGCTTCAAATTATAAAGTGAAAGTCCCAAGATACACCATTACAATGAAACAACACTAGTTCCAATAGTGGAATTTTAAGCAACTACTTGCTTCTCAAAAGACTAATCTTCTCTCCTATGCCTAGTTTGAGAAGCCAAGGTGAAAAGTCCTTTGCTTGAGCTATGAGGGTGTATATATAACAAATGAGGTGTCTGTCCACCTCCCTTGTGACTCTTGAGCTTCCCTCATAGCTCTTGAGCTCCCATGTGACTTTTTTGGATTCCTATGAGACCTTTGAGCTTCTACATGACTCTTCACATTTTATGTTTGACTCTTGGGCTTCCACACATTTTATATTTTCAGATTTTTTGAAAAAATACGATATTACATTTCCACAAATTTCTGGCAAAATACATTGACAACATATGACTTTTATGGTGACAAATTGAGAAGCCATGACTTGGCGATGGTGACATGGAACTTCATTATAGAGTATCAATGCCAAGCTTTTCTCCTTGCTGCTATCTTCACATCTTCATGATAGGTCTTGCATGTACTTCATCTTCATCCTCCAAGAGGCTGGTTAGGATATAAAGTCTTCCATGTGATCTTGATCTTCATTCTTCTATTGTGATCTAGTGTCCCTTTCTCTCTTTGCTTGATGATCTCTTGAGGTCTTCAACTTCATGAGTGTCTTCTTGCATCTTCTCCTTGACATCCTCCTTGAGCATCATCCAACCATGTCAAGATAATAACACCTACAAATGGAGTTCACTCATGATAAGACGATATCAGTCCAAAAATCTCCTAGTCTATACTGTTTCTCATTCAACATACTGATTGAGTTCGGACAATGTGCAAGGTTGAAGAGAGAGGCCTTCTTGTGCGCAATACGTAGGAGTAGGAGCTAAGGGACAATGGACTATGCATTATGACTACGTAATGCGTAGCTTGAAAGGGAGTGAGAGACATGACTGTGCAGTTGAGGAAGTTAAGGAGGCAAAGATGACAGGCTTGCTCACTGTGACTGCACAGTGCACAATTCTAGAAGGGGAAGGTCAATGTATTGCACATT
Organism: Pinus tabuliformis; assembly: GCA_031772625.1. Classification (NCBI taxonomy): domain Eukaryota; kingdom Viridiplantae; phylum Streptophyta; class Pinopsida; order Pinales; family Pinaceae; genus Pinus; species Pinus tabuliformis. The sequence continues at coordinate 1,945,979,500 of CM062819.1, read as the reverse complement.
TGAGCACTGCAGGGACTAGGACATGACCTGACTTTTGACTGAAAGTGCGCAGTGTGCAATGAAAGCAAGGCTAGTCAAGGATTGCGCAATGGGAAACTAAAGTTGACAGTGACTGAGCACTAAGATTGCGTAGTGCAAATTGATGGAGGCAGTTCTCTGTGACTGCGTAGTGCGCAGTTCCAGGCAGTAGAGGATGCTTCACTGTTCAAGGAGGCAAAAAGATAGGTGCTTGGTCAGGCAAGTTGTGAAGACAAGGAAAACTCCAAAATTGACTAAGTGTGGGATTAGTAAGGTAGAAAGATAAGAGCAGAAGCATGTAACAAGACTTGAACATGGTCATGCACTCATAAACGACCAATCACATGACAATGAGACACTCAGCACCAAAAATCAACATGCATCCATTGAAATGATAGCAAGATGACACTTACTCCCATTTGTCCTCGATTAGTAGAGGACGTTACAGTCCCCCTTACCCAAAATTGCTTGTCCTTAAGCAATTTCAAATTCAGGTGCTGCAAAATACATTCTCCTTCCCATGTCGTGTCCTCCTCTGGCAAATTCTTCCACTTGATAAGGTATTCTAGAATCACTCTCCCTCTAAACTTCTTTTCCTACACGCCCATGATCGTCTCTGGAACTCAATTCCAGTTATCCTTCTTCATCTAATGGTTGCAATTCGATAGAGGTGGTAACTTGTTGTTCCACAACCTTCTTGAGGCACGACATGTGGATTAAGTTATGAATTCTGCTGTCATTTGGTAGTTCTAGTTCGTATGCCACTTTGCCAATCTTCTGGACAACTTTGTAAGGCCGATAAAACCTAGGTTTCAATTTTTCTACATTGCTCTTCTCGAGTATAGACTGCCTATAGGGCTGCATTCACAAGAAAACAAGGTCTCCTACCTCAAAGTTGCGTTTAGTTCGATGCCGATTTGTGTACAACTTCTGCCGATTTTGAGGATCCTACATGTTTTCCTTGAGTACTTTGGGGATGTCCTGACTTTCTTGTATCTAATCCTTAGTAGTAAGTGCCCTTGATGTCCCCAAAAACCTTGTCGGTAAAGGATGGTGCATCGTACCCATGTAGAGCCCTGAATGGTGTCATCCTAATGGATAAATGGTAGGTAGTGTTGTAGCAATGCTCCCCAAGGTACAACCACTTGATCCAAGCTCCCTGTTGACCTGTCACATAGATGTGTAGGTACCCTTAAATCCACTTATTCACGATTTCTTCCTGTCTATCTATCTGCGGATGATAGCTAGTTGCTGGGAGTTAATTCGGTTCCCACTAGCCTAAAGAGCTCCTGCCAAAAAGCACCCGTAAACCTGCTATCGTGATTGCTAACTATACCTTTTGGTAGTCCATGTAGTTTGATGACTTCTTGGAAAAACAGTTCTACTACTTGTTTAGTCGAATGATTTGATGAGATTGCAAAGAAGTGTGTAAATTGTTGAAAATAAAGGTACCAAGGAGGTGTTTCTTAGGCATTTTATCCTTTTGGCCTAGGGAGACACTTTAAAGATCTTTTGTCTAAGTGGTATTACGAGTTTATTAATATCAAGGAGCTAAAGTACCTTTTATGAGTTTTATACAATGTACTTTAAGTTATTAAAGTCACATGTGTTTTAAAGGTCACTTTATGTGAAAGTACTAAGTACACTTTACATTACTAAAGGGCCTTTTATATTTTAAAAGTGACTTTATGAGAGAAAAAGTGACCATGGTACAAAACATTAAAAAGTACTAGGAGGCTCATTAATAGAAGGGGGACCACATGAGGGAGGGGGTCAAGAGAGGGATTGATCTCTACCCATGATCTATGAGCTGAGATTTAATCTCAACCATTAGTTCTAAGGGTTAGGGTTCTCTAAACTTTGGAGAGAAAAGAGCGAAAAGGAGAAAGTTCTTTGATTATTCTCATGAGAGCTATTGAGAAGAGAGAGCAAGGTGAGAAAGGAGTTTAATATTGCAGCCAAGGAGAGATTGAATTGCTACTAGAGAAGAGCCCAAATTTTGAGGGAGATAACATGTATTTCCAACTGAGTTTGTAGGCTAGAAACCTAAGAATATCGCTCCAAGTGTTCAACCCATGTTAACAATGTTTAGGCCAAGTTTAGGGCTATGTTTGTAGGCAAATGACCAAGCTTAGCGTCAGTTTGTCAGACCGAGTTTGTAGTGAAGTAATTAGGTCGTGATTAGTAGAGAAAGCAGGCCAAGAAAGGGAAGAATCTAGGTTGAGTTTCTGGGTCAAGTATGCTATGTAATAACTCTCAGTCTGTGTACTTCAGGCTAGCTCCAACACGTTGTTCAAGGTAGTTGACACTCAGAGGAGAGGCAACTATCAGTTTGCTGTTCAAGACTGTTTACAATCAGTGAGGAGGCAACGTTTCCAAGACTTGTATCCTCAGTTGATGTCAAAGTCAATCCATTGTTAGTGCACAAAAAACTAAGCTTACTCACGCTGAGTTTATGACTGAGAGAGAGGGCTTCATTTTCAAAGTGACATGGTAGTGGCTTCAACAAGACTATAAGGGAAATACGTGATTTTTCTCTCTATGTATTAATCTTCTTAAAAGAAATATAAAGACTCCCTTAGAACTGGTTTTCCCCTTGTGGGTTTTTCCACTGTCATTAGACGAAAACAAGAGTGTTAAATTTATGTGTGTGCTTGCAATTATATCTTGTATCAACTGTGCAAAATATTAAATAGTAGAGTAGTCCTTTGTTTTCAAGTTAAATGCAAAACTAACACATATGTCAATCATGTGTTCATGATGGGTTTTGGGCATTAAACCATGCAAAAATTTGAAATTGGACTGGGCTACAACATTGCATAATTTTTTACATGGTATCAGAGCCTGAGAGCAGTTAGATCTGAATTTTACATCAACTGATACAAAGACCAACAAGCTAAAATTCTGCCATCTCAGTGAACAATAGTCACTAAACCTTAGTTAGAAACCCATAGATTTGTTGGTTGAGAGGGAGGAGATTGCCTAGTAACATTTTGTTCCTATTTGTTGGTTGTGAGGGTCATGGCTACTGGTTTGAGGGTGGAGGACAAATTGAGTGGGGTTGATAATTTTGGCCCCTGGAAGGAGAGGATGATGCTTTTATTGAAGGAAGTTGAAGTGTGGGACATTGTTGAGGCTCCTGTGCGACCACCAACTGATCTAGATCAATTGGTGGACTTCAACAAGAAGAATATGAAAGCTAAGAGGATCCTTCTAGATGTCGTTAAAGACCTTATCCCCTCATGTGACAAGAATGAGGTTTGCCTAGGAGATGTGGGAGTCCCTAGTCACATTACACCAAAGTTCTAATGAGAATAGGAAGATGGTGTTGAGGCAAAAGCTAAGAAACACCAAGATAACCAAGACCAATTGTGTGACCTCATACCTCACTAAGGTCTCATTGGTGAAGGATGACTTGGCTGCCATTGGAGAGCCTATCCTAGAGAACCAGTTGGTCAGGATTGCATTAAATGGATTCACCAAAAAATGGGATGGATTCATACATGGCATTGTGGCCAGAGAGCACTTTCCATATTGGAGGAGGATGTGGGACAATTTCATTCAGGAGGAGATTAGGAGGAGTGCTATGGTTGGCAATCAAAGTGGCGGGGCAGGTGAGGAGGAGAATGTCGCTCTTGCAATGAAGGACAAGAAGAAGGCCAAGAAGGGGTCTTTTAGTGGAGCAAAGAAGGAGAAGGGAAAGCAGAAGGCAAAGGAGAAGGACATGAACAAAGTGAAATGCTTTGCTTGTGGGAAGATGGGTCACTATGCTATTCAGTGTCCCAACAAGAAGGGAAAGGAGAAACAGGGAGTTGCAGCTTCAACAGAGGTGGATGAGTTCACTTCCAGATTTGACATGGAGTTTGCATTGGTGGTGAGTTTAGCCACTCATGTTACATCTTCCTGTGCATGGTTTGTTGACAGTGGAGCATCCTGCCATATGACTGGAGTGAGAGAGCACTTCACGAGTCTCTTAGAGGATGATATTGACTTGGAGGTTGTGCTTGGAGATAACTCCAAGGTCATAGCAGCAGAAGTGTGGAAAATATCATTTCAATAGGAGTCTTTACCTCCTCTGAAAGTGATAGATGTTCTTTATGTTCTAGGGCTGAAGAAGAACTTGATATCAATTTCCAGCTTGGAGGACAGGGGGTATGATGTGGGGTTCCATAGAGGACAATTTTTGGTATATCCCAGGGGATCTAGTGTTGAACATGCTAGACCTATTGGAATCTGGAGTGGGAGGCTATACATGTTTATGTTTCAGCCTATTGAAGCCTTAGTGGCACAAACCAACAGTGAGTTATACGAGCTATGGCACAGTGGGATGGCCCACTTGCACCATGGAGCTTTCAGGATATTGAGGGAGATGGTTACTGGTTTACTGAAGTTCATCATTGATCGTCATGATATGTGCAGGGGGTGTGCTTTGGTAAAATACACCAAGACACCTTTCTCAAGCAATGATAACAAAGCTATAGGTATCCTTGACTTGGTACACTTTGATGTTTGTGGCCCTGCTGCACTCAAATTGTCAAAGTTCCAGGGAAACGGAAGTGCCAACTTTTTCAACAAGGATCGGATCACATATCAACAGTCTGTGTGTCATGGTCATCCCATTCTGCAAGTTATATATTGTAAATGATCTTAGTAAAACCTTGAATCTATGTAACAACCTAGGTAAGCCTATAATTTGATGACAAATTCCATCCTAGGAGGTTTTTTAACCTCACTAATTACCTGTGTTTTTCGACACAGCTAATCAGAAGAGTTTTTTCCCTCCAGCTTAAACCCCCAAAGCTAGGGTGAAATTTATTGTCGAATTATCAAGTGAGTCCTAGTGTTTTAGTCGAGTCTGATGTAAAAGTGGTTTGAGAATAATTTAAGCTAATTGGCTTAATTATTTTATTACAAATCACTTGGTTTACTAGATCATATTGAGTCGCAGATGGGTTATGTGTCTTGAGGGTCTAAGACAAATGTGTATTCCCTCTTTGAGTCTTGTAAATGAAAAATCATATGTATTAGAGGGTTGGAAAAATAATTAATCCCCTCATGTGTAAATTTTTTTTTTTTTTTGGCAAAATAAAATTAAATCCTAAGCCAAAAAATCAATTAATTAAAGTCCAGTTAAATTGTCTTAGGAAAATAAATTCTCCAAATGGAAAAATTCGTGGGTCTTAAAATAGTCAATTTTTAAAGGTTTTCCACCAAGGGAATAGTGTTTTTTTCAATAAAATTTGGACCGTGGGACCTTGGTGGTTAAGTCAAAGTCAAAATTTTGAGGAAATTAGCTCTAAAGAATTAATTTTGAGCTAATTAAAATGGAATTAAATTCAAAAATTCCTCAAAAATAAAAAATCAAGGGCGAAGATTAAAATATCTTGAAGTGTTTATCAACGATCAAGATTATTTTGACAAGGATAAAAAAAACTAGCCGTAATTTTTCCATTTGGAGGATTTTTCTATAAATTAGAGAGTCAATTGAGTCTCTAGTCATCTTGATCTTTGGCTAGAAAATTTGTGCTAAAGCAACTTTGTAACTATTACCCCGCTTTGAACTATTTTTTCAATCATAATAAAGACTTTGGGGTGCAATTCAAGGTGTTCTTGCTTATTGATTTGTGGTATGTGTTGACTACGAACATCTCTGTTTAGTGATGAATTGGTAAGATTTGTTTTTTCATTAGATGGAGATAGAACCATACTATTGATAATTTTGGGCTTAATCTTAGGTGGTTTGATTCCCCATGCGATCTAACAAATTATTTTGAAATAAATTCATAGTGCTTGTAGGTACTTTAGTCCTTGGCCCCCCAAGTTCACAAACTTGGGCAATAATCATTGTTGCTTGGATTGCAAATATTTATATGGTGGATTAAATCTTCGCTAAGGCTATAGTATACATTGGGGTTTCTAAAGTATTTTTAGCCATTCTTCAAAAGAAAAACCTCCATAAAAATATTTTTCTTAATTTTTTTTTTTAAACCCTTATATATTTGTAGATCTTGTGAATAATTTTGTAGATCTAACTTGTAAATTATTTTTTTCTAACTTGGGTTTTGGGGATTTTTAGTATTTTGAATATATTTGGGGTTTGGGTATTTTTATTTTCATTTTCATTTTTGCAGGTTGGATCAAGGAATCAAGTGAGATAAGAGCTAGATCTAGGCCTTTGAGGGTAAGATTTAGTCTCTAGACAAGGACATTTATTGAAGATTTGACGACAAAATTCAGATTCGGAAGATTTTTTTTCGAGACACGGGTTTTCGGCTTTTGGCCTCCTCTTGCCATTTAAGCCCCCGATCTATCATTTCAACCCTTTTATCCCCACAAATTGACTTTCCTTGGCCTTGCTTTGCCTTTTCTTGGCCTTTTTTGCCCTAATCTGCCCGAAACCCTTATCTGAAAATTTTGAAGGCTAAATACTTGGCAGTTTTTGTAGGCTTAAGGTCTCAAGATTTATATTTTTCAAGCGGCAACGTGATCTCAAAGTTTCAACGATTTTCAACCATGGGATCTTCAAGGTCTTGGGCCTAGGGTTTGACCTCTAAACCCTTGTTTTCTGCAGTTTTATTACAACAAACAAATTATTAATAATTAGGCGCTAAAATCACAAACTAAATGGTCAAAATCATTTAAAATTGCAAAATCTTTATTTTCACAAATTTTGGCCTCTTGGGTATTTGAGTTTTGGCCTAGATCTAACATTTAAGCTTGCTGGATTTTTCTACATAACTGAAATTTTCTGCAGTTATGAAATATTTGAATCAAATACTTAATAAGGACCAAAAACTAAAATTTTCAATTTCCGGAAAATTTTACTATTTTTGGAAATATTAGGGCTTGTCTTAAACATTTTTGGGTTTCTTATCTATCACTATTTCACTACTGTAATAACATATCAGTTCTGAAATTTCTGAATCACATCCTCTAAATAACTCAAAAAATTAATTTTTTCAAGTTTGGCGAATTTTTTCTATTTTTAGAAATATTGGGCATCTATTTTTGGCTTGATTAGTTTGTTGATCTGTGGTTAACTCACTGCTGTAACAAACATATCAGTTCTGAAAATTGCTGAGTCAAACTCTCTAAAAGCCCTAAAATCAAAATTTTCAAGTTCTAGTGCATTTTACTATTTTTGGGCATATAGACCATCTATTTTTGGCAGTTTTATCTTGCTGATCTGTCTTTACTTACTGCTGTAAATCAAGAAATCAGATCTGAAATTTGACTAAATACATCATCTTAAAGTGATCTAAGTAGGTTGAAGTACATTTGCTGATCGATAGAATTTTAGTGTTTTATGTGTTGGGCAAGTCTCAGCATTTGAAGTGGTTTTTGCACCGCTGTTACAACATTGATAAGTTATGAATTTTCTGAAGTTATAAATATGTGATCAACATCTTGATTGACTATTTTAAGCATTTGACATCTTGGGTTACTTGGTATCTTGTTGCATATCGTTGAATTTTACACTTGTATCTTTAAGCATTTTATCTTGTCTAAGATTGTAATTCATTATTGTTAAGTACTCTTAAAGTACTTAAACAACTTAAGAAAATCTTAGCTGAAGATAAATCTCACTCATAATCTCTTGCATAAGCATACTAGATTTAGATTTGCATTAATAATTTACCTCCTAGCATAAGCTAGGTTGATAGAGATATAGGACAACCCTTCTTATCTAGCTTGAGGGGCCTCGACAACTCTTCGGTGGTTAACACAGTGACCTTGCAGTTGTCAGAGCCATAGTCTTTGTAGCGCTAGAGGCATCTGGTGATAAAAGCCTAACAAAAGGTATCGTTAATTGGGCCCTAGCCTGCTTCCTGTTAGCCTCCTTCCCACAACCTACTTTGGAGCCCAACTTCAAAATAGTCAAAAGGAAGGTTACACTTACACTAGGCATTTAAATAAAATTTACCAAGATCATTGCATCTCACATAGGTTCTAGGACTTGTATATCATATAGGTTAGTCAATCATTCAAGCAGTGGGTGTCCATCCGGTCATTTGGTTCCAATTCATAAGAAGCAAAAAATTGTGACTCTATTAAGGCAATGGTTTCATAATAGAAAATCTAATTTAATCAATAATCTTGCTTAATTTCAACCAAGTGGCTAGGCCACTCATCTGTGTCTCCCAAGTAATTTGATTCTCAACTTTCTTTTCTTCACTTCATTCCATGGGGACTATCCCCCATGGCCTGTTGTTGGGAGACAACTAGAACGGAGTGGGCGGGGATTAGAGTGACAACCCCCGTCCTGAGCGTTGTCGTGGTGCCTGAACAATTTGGGTGACAACATTTTTTGGCGCCGTTGTTCGGGATCAATTTATTGGACCTTCGTGTTGATGACATTCTCATTAATCTTCGTAATCCTCTGATCCATCTTCATCTTCTTGACATCGCATTCGCTAATTTCCTTATCACCTTATTCAGTCCTCTATTTGCACTTTAGCACTTGGACATTTGGGTCAGTGCCCTATTTGGTGGCAACTCCACTGTTTCATCCATTCACAAAGGCTTACATTAGAAAGAATCTTGGTAGCTTGCTTAACCCTGCTCTTAGAGTTCGGTTAAACAAATTACATTCTAGTAAGCATTCATTTTTCTCAGACAGGAAGCCTTCCTTGATATCCACTTGCTTTTTCCCTGACTAACTTTTTCGATTTTTTGCCTTCTGGATTTTGGAGACAGATTCATGTTCAAGTGGCGACTCCACTTCTTTCATTTTTTGCAAGAATTTCTGCTAGAGGCTCGCTTCTTGTGGATCTCTTGATTTTCTTGAACACGGATCCCTCTCTCTGACATCCATTAGCTTCCCTTTCCCCTTAAGCAAGTCATCATGGATGACTTGTCCGTCCCTTTTCGTTGTACTAACACTCAAGGTTATCCTCATGACCTTCCAGAAGAGGAATACGAGGTTAAAGAATTAATAGAGATCGTTAAAAGAATACAAGTTAAGGAGGATAATCAATTTGCTGATATGTAGAATCTCTCATAAAGAAGATGCAAGAGAATCAATTACACCATGTTAGTGATCAAGAGGATGTGCCATATTGTAGATATTGTAATCACTGTCATGATGAATCCACTTGTGCCATCGCAAGAAGAATTTTCGATAGTACAGAGGCAGGGACTAGTAACCAGATTAATCATTTTGACAATGAAAAGGAAAATGATAAGCGTCTTGTTAAGGAATTAACTCAAATGATCAAAGACATGCAGTCTAGTCAAGCAAAACTAATAGTAGATCACGCTAGAGAAATGACTTCCATGGGAAACAGGTTACAGGCAATGGAAGTTGCTCAATATAATCAAAGGATCAACTTTCAGAACATGGTGGATACCATAGAAGAGGAACATGTTGAGGAGCTAAGTTCCATAAAAGCAAATCTTAAGAAAGAAATGAATTCTATTCAAGAAGATCATAATAGAATGATAAAGGACATGGAAGCTAATCAAATATCTCTTCAGAACAGGTTATTAGCTAGAGAAGAAAAGCATATTGAGGAGCTGAAAATCATGGAAACTAATCATTCTAATCAGATGACCACCATGCAAGACCATTTGATCACCATGGAGGAAAATCATGCCAAGGAAATCAATGCCATTGAGGATAGGCTGCAGAGCTTGATTAATGACATGAAGGTTGATCACATACAACAAATGAAAATTATGGAATCAATACATGCAGACGAAATGAATGCCATAAGAACTGAGCAGGTCACTCTTCAAAGTAAGCTACAAATGTTGGAAAAATCACAGCTCCAACCAAGACCAAAGGATCCAGTACAAGAACCTACCAGCCCGCCCAAGCAGCCTTCATCTTATGAAGAAGTCATTGATTCCATTGAGAAATGGTTAAACGAAGATGATCTAGGTAGGAAGGAAACTTAAGTAAATCAGATCGATGATTGCAATGCCGATCCAACGACTTTGATAGAACGGGATCACGAAAATAGGGAAGAGCAGGTCACAAAAATCAGTGGCATTGCAAATTCCAGATGAACGTTATCCGAATCAGATAGAAAGTTGCATGTCGATCGCGTTAACATCAACATCATATCCTACTGAGAGCAAGTAGAAAAGGTGAAAGAGAAGAAGGAAGACGTTTGATGCATCCAATGCTCAGGAGTAGCTCGATATTCTAATAAGGCGAAGTCCTAGCATTGTCAGAATTTAGCGTGGCACATCCGAGAAGTAGCCCACAAACTTCCAAAAAGTTGGCAGATGCTCAGTATGCACTATGTTGAGGACATCTGATGCCATGGACATCGTTTTGTATAGTATCTCTAACCTTGTTCCCTTTTTATTTCATGTCGTTAGATAGTTTATTTCATGCATTTATATTATGTCTTTTATATTCCAGTTTATTAGAGTAGATTTTCTATTCCAGTGGTATTTTCTATATATGCACGGTGATTTCAATGTTGAATGGATATCTATTTGATGGACTTTTGTTTCCTTGGATGCAGGATTTTGTGATTCTCACGTTATTTCTTGGAGGCAACGTGTCCCCATATAGAACCAAATGTTGCATTCAAATTGTCAAACTTCCAGGGAAACGGAAGTGCCAACTTTTTCAACAAGGATCGGATCACATATCAGCAGTCTGCGCGTCATTGTCATCCCATTCTGCAAGTTATATATTGTAAATGATCTTAGTAAAACCTTGAATTTATGTGACAACCTCGTTAAGCCTATAATTTGATGACGAATTCCATCCTAGGAGGTTTTTTAACCTCACTGATTACCTGTGTTTTTCGACACGGCTAATCAGAAGAATTTTTTCCCTTCAGCTTAAACCCCCCAAAGCTAGGGTGAAATTTATTGTCGAAATACTAGGTGAGTTCTAGTGTTTTAGTAGAGTCTGATGTAAAAGTGGTTTGAGAATAATTTAAGCTAATTTATTTAATTATTTTATTACAAATCACTTGGTTTACTAGATCATATTGAGTCGCAGATGGGTTACATCTTGAGGGTTTAAGACAAATGTGTATTCCCTCTTGGAGTCTTGTAAATAAAAAATGATATATATTAGAGGGTGGGAAAAATAATCAATCCCATTATGTGTAAATTAATTAATTTTTTCTGGGAAAATAAAATTAAATCTTAACCCAGAAAGTTAATTAATTAAAGTCAAGTTAAATTGTCTTAAGAAAATAAATTCTCCAAATGAAAAAATTCGTGGGTCTTAAAATAATCAATTTTTAAAGGTCCTCCACCAAGGGAATATTGTTTTCTTCAAGAAAATTTGGACCTTTGGACTTTGGTGGTTAAGTCAGTGAAATTTTTCAGGAATTTAACTTTAAATAATTAATTTTGAGTTAATTAAAATGGAATTAAATGATAAATTTGAAAATTCTTTAAAAATAAAAAATCAAGGGCCAAGACTAAAAGATCTTGGAGTGTTTATCAATGACCAAGATTATTTTGACAAGGATCAAAGAAACTAACCATTATTTTTCCATTTGGAGTATTTATCTATAGATTAGAGAGTCAGTTGAGTCTCTAGGCATTTTGATCTTTGGCTAGAAAATTTCCGCTGAAGCAACTTTGTAACTATTGTCCCGTTGGGAATTATTTTTCAATCAAAATAAAGAATTTCGGGTGCAATTCAAGGTGTTTTTGCTTATTGATTTGTGGTATGTGCTGACTACGAGCATCTCTATGTTGTGCTGAATATTGGTAAGATTTGTTTTTTCATTAGATGGAGATAGAACCATACTATTGATAGTTTTGGGCTAATCTTAGGTGGTTTGATTCCCCATGTGATCTAACAAATTATTTTGAGATAAATTCATAGTGCTTGTAGGTACTTTAGTCCTTGGCCTCCAAGTTCACAAACTTGGGCAAGAATCACTGTTGCTTGGATTCCAAATATTTATATGGTGGATTAAATATTCGCTGAGACTAGTATACATTGGGGTTTCTAAAGTATTTTTAGCCATTCTTCAAAAGAAAAAACTCCATAAAAATATTTTTCTCAAAAACTCAAATTGTTTTAAAACCCTTGTATATTTGTAGATCTTGTGAATAATTTTGTAGATCTAACTTGTAAATTATTTTTTCTAACTTGGGTTTTGGGGATTTTTAGTATTTTGAATATATTCGGGTTTTGGGTACTTTTATTTTCATTTTTGCAGGTTGGATCAAGGAATCAAGTGAGAGAAGAGCTTGATCTAGGTCCTTGAGTGCAAGATCTAGTCTCTAGACAATTTTGTAGGGATATTTATTGAAGATTTGACGGCAAAATTTTGATCCAGATTTTATTTATTTTTTATTTATTGTTTTTTTTTCTTTTCTTCAAGATACAAGTTTTCAGTTTTTGGCCTCTTCTTGCCATTTCAACCCCCGATCTATCATTCAACCCTTTTATCCCCACAAATTGGCTTTCCTTGGTTTTGTTTTGCCTTTTATTGGCCTCTTTTGCCTTAATCTGCCGTAAACCCTTATCTGAAATTTTTGAAGGCTAAATACTTGGTGGTTTTTGCAGGTTTAAGGTGTCAAAATTCATATTTTTCAATCGGCAATGTAATCCCAAAGTTTCAACGATTTTCAACCATGGAATCTTCAAAGCCTTGGGCCTAGGGTTTGACCTCTGAACCCTTGTTTTCTGTAGTTTTATTACAACAAACAAATTACTAATAATTAGGCCCTAAAATCACAAACTAAATGGTCAAAATACTTTAAAATTGCAAAATCTTCATTTTCACAAATTTTGGCCTCTTGGGTATTTGAGTTTTGGCTGGGATCTAACTTCTATGGATGCTGGATTTTTCTGCATAACTGAAATTTTCTGCAGTTCTAAAAATTTCTGAATCAAATACTTAATAAGGACCAAAAACTGAAATTTTAAATTTCTGGAAAATTTTACTATTTTTGGAAATATTAGGGCTTGTCTTAAGCATTGCTTATCTATCCCTGTTTCACTACTGTAATAACATATCAGTTCTGAAAGTTTTGAATCACATCCTCTAAATAACTCAAAAAATTAATTTTTCAAGTTTGGCGAAATTTTTCTAATTTTAGAAATGTTGGGCATCTATTTGTAGTTAACTCGCTGTGTAACAAACATATCAGTTCTGAAAATTGTTGAGTCAAACTTTCTAAAAGCCCTAAAATCAAAATTTTCAAGTTCTGGTGCTTTTTACTATTTTCGAGCATATAGGCCATCTATTTTTCGCAGTTTTATGTTGTTGATCTGTTTGTACTTCCTGCTGTAAATGAAGAAATCAAATCTTAAATTTGACTGAATACATCATCTTAAAGTGATCTAAGCAGGTTGAAGTACATTTGCTGGTCAATAGAATTTCAATGTTTAATGTGTTGGGCAAGTTTCATTATTTGAAGTGGTTTATGCATTGTTGTTACAACATTGATAAGATATGAATTTTCTGAAGTAGTATTGTTGGTATAAATCTGTTATCGGCATCTTGATTGACTATTTTAAGCATTTGACATCTTCGGTTACTTGGTATCTTGTGGCATATCGTTGAAATTTACACTTGTATCTCAAAACATTTTATCTTGTCTATGATTGTAATTCATTATTGTTAAGTAGTCTTAAAGATATTATAATTAAGTACTTAAACAACTTAAGAAAATCTTAAATCAAGACAAATCTCACTCATAATCTTTTGCATAAGCATACTAGATCTAGATTTGGATTAATAATTTCCCTCCTAGCATAAGCTAGGTTGATAGAGATATAGGACAACCCTTCTTATCTAGCTTGAGGGGTTTCAACAACTCTTCAGTGGTTAACACGGTGACCTTGTAGTCGCCAGAGCCATAATATCTACAGCGCCAGAGGCATCTGGTGATAAAAGCCTAACATAAGGTATCGTTAATCAGGCTCTAGCCTGCATCGTGTTAGCCTCCTTCCCACAACCTACCTTGGAGCCCAACTTCAAAATAGTTAAAGGAATGTTACACTTAGACTAGGCATTTAACTAAAATTTACCAAGATCACTACATCTCACATAGGTCTTAGGACTTGCATATCATATAGGTTAGTCAATCATTCAAGCAACGGGCGTCCATCCAGTCATTTGGTTCCAATTCATACGAAACAAGAATTTGTGACTCCATTAAGGCATTGGTATCATAATAGAAAATTTAATTTAATCAATAATCTTGCTTAATTTCAACCAACTGGCTAGGCCACTCATCCGTGTCTCCCAAGTAAGTTGATTCTCAACTTGCTTTCCTTCACTTCATGTTGATTTGGGGTAGCATCAGATGTGCTCTAGCCATAAAAATTGGTGGAGAAGCTAAAGCACACGAGATCTCCAAGACCCAGGAATGGTTTGGGCAAAATCTAACCGGTTTGGGAGATATTAAAATAATTATTATTTTTAGTGGAGTTCCTAAGTCTAAACTTAGGAACAATAAAATATTAATGGGTATTAATATAAAATTGGGTTAGAATGGTACAAAAGTCATGGATCAAGCCAAATCTAATCTTAGCCGTTGATTAGAGATTTAATCTCGGTCGTTGATGGACCAACAAGAAAAGTACAAGAAGAGGCTTGAGGGTCAGTTGGAGAACACACAGAGAGAGATCAAGAACTCGATTTTCTGGAGCAGGGTTTGCTGAGGAAATTGAGTGAGTGATCAGAGTTGCAGCTGAGGGGTAGTGAATACATAGCCAAGAGGCAGAGTTAGTACTGGGAGGATCAACGCAAAATTCGAGAGAGGTTGACACAGAGCCAGCCAGAGGCCACATAGAGGCAGCCAGGAGCCACACAGAGCCAGAGAGGGCCAGAGTGTGAGACACAGAGGCTGATGCAGGGCTTAGAGGCAACGCTAGGAGATTTTTCGTGGGACAGACTGGAGCTGGTTAGGGTGACGTAGTCCCTATCAGAGTGACGTAGAGCAGTAGAAGCTGCATTGTTGTTGTGGGATTGTTCATCCTGTGATTTAGCTGGAATATCTGTCTCCGACTGAGAGGTACTATTGCTGAGGGCATATTCTGTTGGGTGAGCCATTTCTGGCACCCAAGTTGTATTCTGAAACTGCATAATAATAAAACCCTCTGAATAGCTGCATCGGTTTTCCCGCATTGGGTTTTTCTGGGGACATTAGTCCAAAAACAACGGTGTCACTTGTGTGCTTGTTTACTTTCAGTTGATGATCTGTATGTGTTGATATTGTACTTGTATTTATTTTCTGTATTTACATGGTAAATAACTTGTTAAGTAATTGAACAAGTAGGAAGAAATAAATCAGATAGATCAGGAAGAAATTCCAACACTTCATTCCATATGGACTACCCCCCATAGGTTGTTGTTGGGAGACAACTAAAATGGAGTGGGCGGGGATCAGAGTGACAACCCCCTACTTGAGCATTCTCGCGGTCCCTGAACAATTCGGGCAACAACAGGTCCCATATCTCATGTATCACTGAGCGAATGTGAGTGCTATGTGACCTTCATTGGTGACCACTCCAGGAAGACCTGGATTTTCTTTCTGAAGACCAAGAATGAGGTCTTCAAGAGGTTCCAAGAGTTTAAGGCTCTTGTGGAGAACCAGATAGGGAGGAAGATCAAGGTGCTGAGATCAAATAATAGGGGTGAGTATACCTCCACAGGGATGAAGGAGTTTTGTAGGAGTGCGAGCATCAAGAGGGAGTACATAGTGCCTTATAACCCCCAGTAGAATCAGGTGGCAAAAAGGATGAACAAGGCCATAGTGGGTGCAACTATAGTGATGTTGCATGATCAGAGATTACCTTTCTTCTTGTGGGCCGAGGCATGTAACACTGATGTGTATTTGTAGAATAGGAGCCCACATAGAGTCTCAGGGACCAAGATTCTTGAGGAGGTGTTTAATCTTAAGAAGCCAGAGGTTGGGCACATCAGGATCTTTGGGTGCCTTACATGCTCACACTTCCTTGAGGAGAAGAGGACGAAGTTGGAACCCACTGCAGAAAAGGGTATCCTTGTGGGCTACAGTGAGACTAACAGGGCCTACCATATATACATTCCTACACAAATGATAGGTTTTAGAGGCTGGATCTGAGATTTGAGGAGGAGAGGGCCTTGAGGAGGTCTTGGGAGGTTGATTAGATAGAGTAGTAGGTTCCTTAGGGGAAGGCCACACCACAGGTTTCAGGATCATCAGGTGGGACATTAGGGTTAAAGCGCCACCTTCTTCAAGGGTGATAGGTTCACAAACACCAGTATCACTGAGTGCAAGATCACTTGGTGTAGCATCGTCAGGTGCATGATCTGAAAATCCAAGATCTCCATTATTCTCATGAGAGCTATTGAGAAGAGAGAGCAAGGTGAGAAAGGAGTTTAATATTGCATCCAAGGAGAGATCAAACTGTTGCCAGAGAAGAGCTCGAATTCCAAGGGAGATTATAGGCATTTCTAGTTGAGTTTGCAAGCTAGAAACCCGAGAATCTCGCTCCAGGTGTTCAGCCCGTTTTCAGGCTGAGTTAGGGTAATCTTTGTAGACAGATGACTAGGCTGTTGGCATTATGGCTAAAGTGTTGTCCTTGATGGCAACCCATTCAGGTGATAGATCACAGTACTTCAAGTCAGCAGCAGAGATTGATGATCAGCTATCAAATATTGAAGAAAATAAGGGGTACGCAGGTACACCTTACAGAAGGTGCATACACGCAGATCGGTGTTACATAAAATGCGTACACACCCGCAGTTATCCCGTTCAAGAGGTGCGTACCCCCAGTTCACTTACTTCAAGGCAGAGAAAAGCACACGTGGGGTTTCTTATGTTTAACCCTTGGTATTTAGCCGACGGTATTGTGTTATTATGGTTTTGGCCCGTGGTATTGATCCATGATTTGAGGAAGAGCTTGCCTATATAAAGCAAAGGAGATCATTTGGCTTGGATATGCTTTTGGGTTGAACATCTTATGAGAGCTAGATCTGAAATATTATGATCTCTTGGGAGTAATGTCTAGATCTAAATAAGGCGAATCTACTGATAGATTGAGATCTCTTCGGCGCATGATCAGATCTGTAGATCTGACTGTCTGGGTTATTCTTGAAGTCTTGAAATTATCTATACCCGAAGGTACGCAGGTACAGTGAAAGAAAAGTGCGGAGATACGCAGGACCAGAAGCGCTGCAGCTGCGGAGGTGCGCAGGCAGTTCATTGGACACAAAGCGTAGGTACGCAGGAAGTCTTTGAGGCACAGTGCGTGGGTACGCAGGTGCGCAGTTGGGAACAGTGCGTAATGTACGCAGGCATTACATGGGTGAAGCTGCGTACTTCTCTTGAAATATATTTAGCTATCCATGTTTATCATTGCTGTGTTCTGGGTTTTGAAGTGATGTTTGGTTTCTGATATTATGACAGTATTCTGAGAAGTGATAGAGTATGTTTCAGTTTTGATAGATGAATGGATCGGGTTCATAATGACTTATCTTCATGTGATCTGATGGACTAGATTTGGTTGATGACTCACTTGTATATGTATGGATCTAGTGCTTGGGTGATTCAGAAGCTCGTTTATGTTGTTGTTGGGTTCAATATGAAAATTGGATGAAATGTGGCCTTTCAGATTATGTGTTGTGCTTCAGTGTATCCAGTCTGAAAATTGATGAAACGTGGTACCTGGAGGAGAGAAGATTGTAGGTCAGCACCTACGTACTAGTATCTAAGCTAGTATAAGAGCTAAAGGAAATCTTTGGAGCATTGTAGCAGGTAGCAGCCTGCGTACTAGTAAATGGATCGGCTAGTACAAGAGCAAAGGGGGTTGTAGCTCCTGTACTGGTATAAGACTGCACTAGTACAAATATTGTAAAAGGATTTTCTTATTAAGAAGAAGATTGAGATGACTTGCAGCAGGTGGTTTTCTCCCGCATTGGGTTTCCACCTTATATCATGGTGTTCATGTGTGTGCCTTATGTGTGATGATCTATGTTACTGCATTTGTTAACTGATAATATGGTTGATAATGTTCTAATGCACTTATTGAAGATCAATTAACATAATCATAAGAAGTTGTGGAAGTAGCATATATGAATCAGAGTTTGGAAATGAATAGTTTTATAAATGTGATAATACTGATTCACCCCCCCCCCCCTCTCAGTATTATTTCCAGCAATTGGTATCAGAGCAGGTCCTTTGATAAAAGCTTGATCGCTTGAAGGAGATCTGTGGAACAATGGGAAAGAAGCTTAAGAAGAAAGCACCCAAGAAAAGGAAGGCATCTCAGAAGAATTATGACAGTGGGAGAATCGATTGGGGATTAGGCATACGAAGCTCTTCAGATTCAGAATCAGATTCAGAATCATTATCAGGTATGAATGTATTATCCTCTGATGTTCCAACTATATTTCCTTGTGAGAGAGATGGAAGTGATAGTGAAACTACTGAACTTGCTCTTATGGGTGAACAAGAAAGATATCAAATAGAGGCAGAATTTAAAAGGCTGACAGACAAAATTAGAGATCAACAAGATCTATTGAACAAAAGGGAATGTGACTTCAAAGAAGAAGCTACCAAACTAAAGGCCCAACTTGAAGAAGGAAACAAGGTAAGAAAACTACTCAAGGACAAGGAAGACCAATGTCAAAAATTGCAGCATGAAGTGACATCATTAAGAAAAGAAGTCAACGAAAGAAGCACAACCATCAAGAAACTCAAAGATAGATCCAGCTACTATGAAAATATTGAAGCTACAATCCTCTCACTAAAAGGAGATCTTGAAGAATCAAAGAAGCAGAATGAAGATCTACATCAAGCAATTGAATAACAAGACAACGAAGTCATCAACTTAAAATCCCAGCTGGAATGTGCCCTCCGAGTTCGTCAAATGCAGCAGGATCTGAATGAAGAACAAGAAAAGGAGATTCTCAAACTAAGGGAACAAATAAAAGCTGAAGAAGATTTGAGAAAGCAATCTCTTGAAAAGGAAGAACAGCTTCAGGTTGAGGTAAATATCTTGAAAGGTAAAATAGAAAGAAAGGATAAGCTTTTACGATTTCAAGATAGCTCTAAAGTCTTGGATGCTATTCTTAGTAGTCAAAGGTCTCCTGCTATAAAGACTGGTCTTGGTTTCCATGAATCTGTTGAAGGTGAATCTAGTTCACAAGGTGAGGCAAGGAATTCTAAAGAGAAATCTAAAGTGATCAATGAAGAAATGAAAGATCAATCTCATCATCAACCAAGGAAAGAGATTCCTCAAAGAAAATCCTTTACTCCTCCTATGAATAATGTTGAATGTTATGTATGTCATAATCTTGGACATGTTGCAGCTAGATGTAGAAGAAGAAGAGTTCAAGATCATTATGCAGAAAGGTCATCTCAATCAAGGTACTTTTATGGATATTGCTTTACTTGCAATATGTTTGGTCATAAAGCTGTTGATTGTTACAGGAGGAATATGAAACATGTAAGATGTTATGCATGTAACAAGCTTGGACATATAGCTAAGGAATGCAGGAACAAAGTGTGGGCACCATATCAAAAGGAGAAAATGTCATCATCACGCTTGAAGATATGGAGGAAAAAGGAAGTACAGTCAGAAAAAGGTGGTACAGCACAATGTACAGACATACCAGAATCAGAGGGAGCTGAAAGTACAAAACTTCAGTGTCCTGAATCTCATATGCAAACTCCATAAAGGGAAGTCGCATATATACGCGAGTTGGATACTGCACAATCGCGTATATGATTGAAGAAAGGCAGTAAGAAAAGTGAAATTGATCTATGAAGTATGATCTCTCGAGCACAAGATCAGATCTGGAAATCTGAATTGGGTCCTAATCTAAGGTACGCAGATCATTCACTGTGAAAGTGCGGGCGTACGCAGCAGAGCATAAGACCGGGTGCAGATGTACGCAAGTTAAGGCACAGTCCCTGTGCGGAGGTACGCGGCTTATCAGAAGAGCACATGCGGAAGGACACAGTGAGACAGAAGAAGAGGTGCGTAGTAAGATCGAAGGTACCCGGCGCAATAGAAGGATAACCTGCGTAGGTTCATAGAAGTACGCGACGCGATAGAAGAAAAGGTGCGTGGAGCACGCGGCGCAACTGATGGAACAGATGCGTGGGTACGCGGTGTAGTTGAAGACTGTCTGCGTATGTACGCAGTACAGCAGAAGGATCTCTGCGGGTGTACGCAGGGTAGCAGAAGGTGAAGTGCGTGGCTACGCAGGGCAGATAAAGAAAAACTGCGTACCTGTCTTAAGGCATTTATTGGCTGACTCTTCTTATTGATATGCATGATCAGATCTGACAGATGGCACCAGTTTAGGGGGAGCATATGTTCTTAATGCATTGTTGGCATTATGGTCCTTGGTGACAATGCTTATGTTTCATCTTGCTATGGTTATGAGTTGTTCACATGGTTCTTGGATCAGATTTGTGGTTGATTCTCTAATGATGCTTGCATGGAGTCTTTATTGTTCTTGACACATATATGGATGAGGATTGTTGGCTGGATACATGGATGATTATTCAAAGTTGCATTGTTGGAGACATGATGATGATGAGATCTTACCTATATGATGATAGGTTGTTTCGAACAGATGCTTCCATTTGATGATTCTTGGTTCATGTAGATCTGGATGGTTATGAATGAGTTGATGCAGACGTACCTTGCTGTTGACAGATACTATGAAGCAGATCATACAGTGTTGTTGCTGATATTTATCTTAGGTGATTGGTCTTTACGTAATAGTGTGTCTCTTTTATCTCTTCAGGTCATGTAACGGCCTATGTTTCCCCACTATGCCTGGGATGAATGATGTTATCATATGTAAACTTTTGATATATCACCATTGTGATGAATGTATGTATTGAGTCTTTTGGTGATAGGAAGGTCATTTATGATATATAGAGTCATGTTCTTCTTGTAGAACATCTTTTTGCAGTCAGGGGGAGCTTGAGCATGAACAACACTCAGCTTGTTCTCAAAAAGAGCATTATCAGATTGGAGCACCATGGCATATACAAAGGGGGAGTTCATTCAGAGACTTCAGCAGATCTGGTTTATAGTCAAGGAGAGCATGTTCTTAGGGGGAGCATAACCCTTTGCCCTTGATGTCAAAGGGGGAGAGTGATTTGGTGTTGTTGCCATCAAATCCAAAGGGGGAGATTGTTGGCATTATGATGCATTTGTTGTACTTGATGGCAACCCTCTCATAGAAGATCATCTCACTTGTATACATTCAGATGAATCTACAGAAGAAATATCAGATGTGACAGAGTGCATGGGTTACCGGACAGCACAAAGGGATCAGATGACAGTTCACAAGTAAGCTTTGCCATCAAGTCCAAAGGGGGAGATTGTTGGCATTATGGCTAAAGTGTTGTCCTTGATGGTAACCCCTTCAGGTGATAGATCACAGTACTTCAAGTCAGCAGCAGAGATTGATGATCAGCTATCAAATATTGAAGAAAATAAGGGGTACGCAGGTACACCTGACAGAAGGTGCGTACACGCAGGCCGGTGTTACATAAAGTGCGTACACACCCGCAGTTATCCCGTTCAGGAGGTGCGTACCCGAAGTTCACTTACTTCAAGGCAGAGAAAAGCACACGTGGGGTTTCTTATGTTTAACCCTTGGTATTTAGCCGACGGTATTGTGTTATTATGGTTTTGGCCCGTGGTATTGAACCATGATTTGAGGAAGAGCTTGCCTATATAAAGCAAAGGAGATCATTTGGCTTGGATATGCTTTTGGCTTGAACATCTTATGAGAGCTAGATCTGAAATATTATGATCTCTTGGGAGTAATGTCTAGATCTAAATAAGGCGAATCTACTGATGGATTGAGATCTCTTCGGCGCATGATCAGATTTGTAGATCTGACTGTCTGGGTTATTCTTGAAGTCTTGAAATTATCTATACCCGAAGGTATGTAGGTACAGTGAAAGAAAAGTGCGTAGATACGCAGGACCAGAAGCGCTGCAGCTGCGGAGGTGCACAGGCAGTTCATTGGACACAGAGCGTAGGTACGCAGGAAGTCTTTGAGGCACAGTGCGTGGGTACACAGGTGCGTAGTTGGGAACAGTGCGTACTGTACGCAAGCATTACATGGGTGAAGCTGCGTACTTCTCTTGAAATATATTTAGCTGTCCATGTTTATCATTGCTGTGTTCTGGGTTTTGAAGTGATGTCTGGTTTCTGATATTATGACAGTATTCTGAGAAGTGATAGAGTATGTTTCAGTTTTGATAGATGAATGGATCGGGTTCATAATGACTTATCTTCATGTGATCTGATGGACTAGATCTGGTTGATGACTCACTTGTATATGTATGGATCTAGTGCTTGGGTGATTCAGAAGCTCGTTTATGTTGTTGTTGGGTTCAGTATGAAAATTGGATGAAATGTGGCCTTTCAGATTATGTGTTGTGCTTCAGTGTATCCAGTCTGAAAATTGATGAAACGTGGTACCTGGAGGAGAGAAGATTGTAGGTCAGCACCTACGTACTAGTATCTAAGCTAGTATAAGAGCTAAAGGAAATCTTTGGAGCATTGTAGCAGGTAGCAGCCTGCGTACTAGTAAATGGATCGGCTAGTACAAGAGCAAAGGGGGTTGTAGCTCTCGTACTGGTATAAGACTGCACCAGTAGTAAGTACAAATATTGTAAAAGGATTTTCTTATTAAGAAGAAGATTGAGATGACTTGCAGCAGGTGGTTTTCTCCCGCATTGGGTTTCCACCTTATATCATGGTGTTCATGTGTGTGCCTTATGTGTGATGATCTATGTTACTGCATTTGTTAACTGATAATATGGTTGATAATGTTCTAATGCACTCATTGAAGATCAATTAACATAATCATAAGAAGTTGTGGAAGTAGCATATATGAATCAGAGTTTGGAAATGAATAGTTTTATAAATGTGATAATACTGATTCACCCCACCCTCTCAGTATTATTTCCAACATAGGCTTAGCGTTAGACTGTCAGACCGAGTTCCCGGTGAAGTAATCAGG
Source organism: Pinus tabuliformis (assembly GCA_031772625.1). Classification (NCBI taxonomy): domain Eukaryota; kingdom Viridiplantae; phylum Streptophyta; class Pinopsida; order Pinales; family Pinaceae; genus Pinus; species Pinus tabuliformis. The sequence goes on along the minus strand of CM062819.1, from coordinate 1,945,956,548 downwards.
CTGTGATTAGTAGAGAAAGCAAGTCGAGAAAGGGAAGAACCTAGGCCGAGTTTCTAGGTCAAGCGGGCCGTGTAATAACTCTTATTCCGCATGTACTTCAAGCTAGCTCCATCAAACTTTTCAAGGTAGTTTGCAATCAGAGAGGAAGCAACTATCAATTTGCTATTCAAGACTATTTACAATCATTGGGGAGGCAACATTTCCAGGACTTGTATGCTTAGTTGATGTCAAAGTCAACCCACTGTTGGTGCACAAAAACTAAGCTTACTCAAGCTAAGGTTAGTTTTTGACTGAGAGGGAGGGAGGGCTTTATTCTCAAAGTGACATGGCAATGGCTTCAACAAGACTGTAAGGGAGATAAGTGACATGGCAATGGCATCAACAAGATTGTAAGGGAGATAAGTGATTTTTCTCTCTATGTATAAATCTCCTTAAAAGCAATATAAAGACTCCCTTAGAACTGGTTTTCCTCTTGTGAGATTTTCCAGGGTCATTAGACCAAAACAAAAGTGTTAAATTTATGTGTGTGCTTGCAATTACATCTTGTATCAGTTGTGCAAAATATTAGATAGTAGTCCTTTGTTTTCAAGTTAAATGCAAAACTAACACATATATCAGTGATATGTTCATTATGGGTTTTGGCATTAAACCATGCAAAAGTTTGAAACGGGGTTGGGCTACAACAATGCATAATTTTCTACACGAATTTGGTGAGTCTCTCCACCACATTGTAAATGCAATCCTTACCTTGTGCTTTGGGCAACCTTGTAATGAAGCCCATTGAGATGCTCTCCCATTTCTGTTTGGGAATGGGTAGAGGTTGGAGAAGACCTGTAAGATGCAATGCTCGACCGTATTTTGTTGGCATGTGATGCATTCTTTGATGTATCTCATCACTTCTTCAATCCCTTCCAAGAAAACCATTTTCGAATCTGTCAGTATGTCTTGAAAAAACCCTGATGTCCAACCAATGGAATGTCATGTGTGATCTTCAAAATCTTCTCCTTGAGTGCGGACTCAAGAACTAAGTATATTCTATCCGTATAATAAGTAACACTGTTAGCTAGTTTGTATCGGTCATCTTGGATGATCCCGTCAATAATTGTGCAAGCAAACTGGTTCTTGGCATACTCCGCTGAGAGGTGAGCCTTCCAATCTTCTGTAAGCTCTATGAGGGCACATGCTGTTGGTTTCCTAGAAAGTGCATCGGCTACAACATTCTTCTTTCCCTTCACATATTCAATATCAAAATCATAAGCTTGGATCTTGCTTACCCATTTCTGCTGCCGCTCGTTCAGGTCCTTTTGTCCCAGGAAATGGCGCAAGCTGTTGTGGTCTGTCCTGACTATGAGCTTGTTTCCCACTAAATATTTTCTGAACTTGGCCAAAACATGCATGATAGCCGACATCTCCTTGTTGTGTATTGAATAAAGCTTCTCCGAGTCTTGAAGCTTTCGACTTTCAAATGCTATAGGATGGCCCTTTTGCATTAAGACAACCCCTATTCTTTCTCTTGATGCATCACATTCTAATATAAAGGGTTGACTGAAATCGAGAAGGGTCAAGACTGGAATTTGACCACTCTGCAATCTACACTTGTTCACTCGCTGCAACTGAAGAACATTACAATCATTACTGTCAGTAGGTCACTGTCACATATCCAATGCACTGTCAAGAAAATCTGTCACATCAAGCGTTAGGGTTCCAATCACTGTCACAATCATAGTAGATCAGTCACTGTCCAAGATTATGTCAATCAAGTATTGTCATACCATCAAGCCAACATCCACACTGTTATCATTAAGAAACTATCATGTACGAGAAACACTATCAGGTACCAAAAGATACTGTCAAATGCCAAGTGCACTCTTATGTATATCACTATCATAACACTATTAGATTATTGTCAATCACTTCTGTCACATCACTGTTGTAGTCATCACTGTCATCAAGAGGTATAGATAGTGCAAACCCTAACAGGCTATCAAGGCAAGTGTCACTAGTGTTATACCCATTGATATTCAAGGTAACACATCAAGCTTGCTGTCATATCACAGAGAAGATCACTGTAGCATATAAGATTATTGTATTCTGTAGAGTCAGTTGTGTAATAAGCCCACAATCACCCTGTCACTGTAGAATGTCATCATCAAGAAGGGACAGTAAAAATATTTTTTTTATCACAGGATCATTGTCAAGGAAACGTTGTCCCATTAAAGGAGAAACTGTCATGTCAAGTTATGTCGGATATAGGTAATCTGCCCTGCTCAAGCATCAACCTTCAACAATGCTTCAACACCCTAACTTTGTTGTTGACAATCCTATCCTTTGATCATGTTATAGATGGAGTATTACTTTTAAGTGTAACTACTATTAGGTCACTTGTACTCTCTCAAATGCACTTGTTTGAGTTGACTAAACTTTCACTATAAGGTAACTGTCACCAAAGGCCATTACAATATATACATATTATTGCAGCAGAGGTTACTATAGGAGTTTAACTATGGCTTTCCATTAAGATCATATGGTCGCTCTATGAAATGCCACCCTGTCACATTAATGATGACTGTGGAAATCCTTGCTGTAAGAGTGCTATGCTTATCCAAACCAATGTTGCACACATCGCGATCGGGATTTAATCGGCGCCGGGAAAAAAGCGGAAAAAATCGTTAAAATCGGGAAAAAATCGGAAAAAAGCGGGAAAAAATCGTTTGGCACAAAAATATTCATTTTTTTTCAATTTTTTTCAATTTTTTTAATATCTAAACCATCTACAACATAAAATAAATACATTGACACATAAATATGATAAAAAAACTAATATATAAGATGTTCAATATCATTTCTAGCGCTAAAATCACACATAACATTGAATCATGTCCTGAATAGTAAGTCCTGAGTCCCAAGTCCAACTCAGCCTCAAAATATCAACAAAAAATATGATAATGTATCTCATCATGTCATAATGTCATATACAATAAAATGAAAGTCTAATCCTATTGATTTCCTCTGCCCCTCTTGCGAGAAAATGGCACAACTTTCTCTTTCCCTCTAGATGTAGAAGCTGGTGCCTGTGGTGGTGGAAATGGCAGTGGAGTCTGACGTGCTCTAGAAGCTGAAGAACTAGTAGTAGCAGCTACAGGAGGCTGAGGTGGACGGAGACCACGTCCTCTACTGGTGGTAGTGGTAGCCCGGGTAGCCCGGGTAGGCGGTGTCACCTCCTCCTCCTGCTCCTCCAACTCCTCCTCCTCCTGCTCCTGCTCCTGCTCCTGCTCCTCCTCCTCCTCCTCCTCCCCCTCCTCCTCCCCCTCATCCTGCACTAACCAATCCTCAGTGGGATCCATGAGAGGCCTCTCGGTCTCAACCCTCCATTCAGCAGTGGTGTCAATCCCATCCAATGAGATGGCTTCCGTATCAGGTGTCTTCTCTAGTTGTTTCACCCACAATCGAAGATTGTAGTAGACATAGACCATGTCATTAAGTCTATGGGACTCCAACCTGTACAAAGTTCATGAAATAATAAATTAATAATTAATATTATAAAAAAAATATTGTTTAAAACTTTAATGAATTCAAAAATTTATTTGGAAATTTGCAATATTTTAAATGTTTAAGTGTTAACCTATTGCGCTTCTTGTTGTGTATTTTTTCAAATACACTCCAATTGCGCTCACATCCCGAGGAGCTGCATGTTTGGCTGAGGATCCGCACGGCAAGATTTTGCAAAAGGGGGACTCTGCCACCATACATCTTCCACCATGCGTCTACAACAAAATTACAAAGAAAATTTTAAATAAACATAAGAAAAAAATGGAATTTGAAGAAACAATGAAATTTGAAACAAAGTTACAAAGTACATACTACATAGTACAAACTAAAAAATACCTGGCATTTTAACCGTCCTATCAATGACAGCCATCTCAAAGCCAAATGTGCCAGCTGACAACTTATATTGCTCAATTTGTCTAGAGACCTCCATACGTTCTTCTGAAGTTCTCACCATCTTCTGGACACAGGTTAATAATCCTTCCACGACCTCAACATCAAAATTAAACCCACATGCATAAGAAAATGCAGGGTTCAGGAAAAGGCCAGCAACATGAATGGGACGATGGAGTGTGTTGTTCCATCGCTCATCAATGACCTTCCATAGAAGGAGTTGTCTCTGGAACCCATCATCTCCCTTGTCATCATAGTAGGACCGAATGGCTTCTTTGGCCCTATCCATGGCTTCATACAAATAGCCCATTGCGGGCTTCTCACCATCAACCAACCGAAGAACCTTTACCAAAGGTTTTGTAACAGCGCACACCTCCTGCACTCCCGCCCAGAAGTCCTCCTGGTATGAAACTAGTCTGCAGACGGCCTCTCCTTCTGGTTTGCGGCTCATTGACGAAGCACGCCACTCCTCTGAAAGAAACATTCTCTTCAAATCCCACATAGAATTCAAGAGGGATTGAAGAGATATGAAACTCGTCGCAAACCGTGTAATGGCGGGGCGCACCAACTCTTTGTTGTTGGTGCATTTTCTCATCAAGCTAAGCACAGATGTGTGATTGTAAATAAATTTTGTGATGCTTTTTGATGAGTCAACAACCTCTTTGACAAAGGGAATTTTCCCAATGTCCTCTAACATCAAATCAATACAATGGGCAGCACAAGGTGTCCAAAATAAAGTAGGATGCCTGTCCATAAGCATTCTACCAGCAGCAACATAATTTGCAGCATTGTCCGTTATGACTTGGACAACATTTTCTGCACCCACCTCCAAAATAAACACATCCAGCAAATCACATAAAGTTTTTGCATCTTTCATTTGATGAGTTGCATCAACAGATTTGATAAACATAGTCCCCAAGGGACAACTAACCAAGAAGTTTATAAGGGTTCTCCCCTTTTGGTCAGTCCAACCATCTGACATAACAGTGCATCCTGTTTGTGCCCATGATGCCCTAAAATCCTCCAATCTTTGGGTGCAGTCACGCTTTTCATCTTGAAGAAGCCGGCCTCTGAAATCATGAAGAGAAGGGAGTTTGTACCCCGGGCCAACACTGGCAACAGCATCAAGAGTAGGTTGGAAAAATGGATTATTCCTTATAATGCTGAAAGGAATATCACTCCAGAGGAGAAATTTTGTCATCAACTTGTCAGCTTTTTCTTTTTCAGTTCTTTTTAGCATTGAACCAATAGTTGGTTGTGAACCAGGTGTGGTTCGAGGAACAAAATATGATGATGCAGCTACCGGATTGACTGACGCTGCAGTAGAACATGTGCCACTTGGCCCACTTCCTTCAACTGACCTTTTTAGTTGCCTTTTGAGTTCTTCTTTGGCGTCTCTAGTGTGCTCTAATTCTCCCAATGCTCTCATGGCTTTTTGGATAATTTCAGCATTTGTCTTTAGACAGGGCCCCACATCACGTCCAGGGATTTGTGCAAGGTGGAACTTCAACCTGTACACCCCCCCGAATATTTCCTTTCCACACAACTTGCAATACAAGTTTTGTCTATCATTCGGAGTTTTAGGGTCACCATATTCCCAGAAAGGATCCAATTTCCTTGGCATGTTTGTTTTTGAATTTTGAATTTGCAAACCTATGGAAAAATAAGGATTAGGAAATAGGAATTTAGGATTACATAAATGATAATAGTAAATACAAATTACAATTTAGCATTTGCAAAATTACAAGCTAATTATTTCCAAAATCCCAATTTCTAAACCCAAGTTACCCAACCAAATGCCAAAAAACAATGAAAAATAAAAAAAAATAAACAATGTTTAAAGAAAATGAGAAAATAAAAATCAAAAATTGGTTCTCATAGTCATAACAAATAACCCATCCCAAATCAATGAAAAATTTCCAAAAATTCTTTAAAAACAATGAAAAACAAAGTTTTTATAGAACCAAAACAAAAAAAAATTAATCTACATACCTGGTTTATGGACAAATTGGCGATCTTGGCTTGGATTCCTCCTAAAATCGCTTCGATTCGCTCCCACAACCGACGGCAACCCTCTCCCTCACTTCTTCTCCTTCTCCTCTGCGGCGGACTGCTGAATGAATAAAAAAAAATTCGTTTTTTCCATATAAAACCCCGCTGCCGCGCGCCCTCGCGATTTTAAGCGAAAAAATCGCGATTTTATCGAAAAAATCGCGATTTTTTCAAAAAATCGCGATTTTTTCGATAAAAATCGCTATAAAAAAAAGAGGCGATTTTTTGGATAAAAATCGCGCTTTGAATCGGCGATTTTAAAAAATCGCGATTTTACGATTTAATCGCGATTTTATCGCGATGTGTGCAACACTGATCCAAACGTAAAATTTTTTACTGCGGCTAGCGAGCTATGACAAAGTACACAGGTGGGTCTACAAATTTGACTTTTGCATGATATGTGATGATGGAACCTAATTTTGACACCCAAAAGAAATCTTCAATCAAGCTGTCTTCAGGCTTTAATCAAAACAAGTCTACAGGATTGAACCCTAACAGCTGTGTAGAGGATTGCACAAGTTGGCTTGTTGTAGAACTATAGGTGATGATGTATGAGTAGTTTTGCAAACAAAGCTTTGAAATATGAGGCTAGATTCTTTAATTTGCTTCAGTATTTTTCACAATGATCCACCAATTCCTCTTATAAAGATTCATACTATATGTATTCACCATTCACTCAATTTGGTGACTTAGGAAAGTGCTTGAGCTTTCAATAAATGACAAACAGATCTTCAATGAGTGAGCCCAACACGAGCTGCCTCCTAGGGCCTTCATTTTCATCACAAAAACTAAATGATTCAAAGTTTTTTGACCTGTAGTGACTGATTTCCCTTCAAGCTTCAGAATACAGACTTTAGGGTCTCTTTGCTGTCTATTGATGATACATTCCAGAACCAAACTATAAATGAAGAGGAGCCAAACAAAGTACTGCAGTGATTTGTGACCTCAGCTGCTTTTGACAGGGGCTTAAAATGAAGGCCACATAGGTCACTGTTCCAAACCCTAACTAGTCTTATGCACACAGGTGTTTATACCCCTCAAGAAGGCCGTCTCTTCTTCAACAAAACATTTAACCCTCGTTGTTCCAGAGAGAAAGGTCACCAGGAATTTGGTGCTGATCTTCTTGCAATAGATCACTCTTCAAAAATTTTCGGTCTACATGCCATAAAAAGATTACCCAACGAATCCCGGAACAAAGATAAAAAATTCAAAATGCAATAATTCCCTGAGGTGCCAAGGTGAAGCCTTCTTTCATCGTTCAGAGATGTAGTATAAGACTGCAAAGAAAAACCCTCCCTGACTGAGCCTTTCTCAATAATTCTTTGCTATTCTGTACAGGCGCCGAATATATTGTTTCAGAGCTATTAGATTATCGTTGAAGTTCATATGTATCAAGAGCTATATGGAAAGATTATTATATAGATTTTGATGTGTCCTTTTTGTGGAAGCCGACTCATATTTTTGAAGCCATTGATATTTGAACTTCAAAGTTTTGGATCAAAGTGTCACGTGAAGCTAGGGTCGACTTGTGATTAAAATTAAATTTAAAGGGAATTTTGAAACCCTGCAACAAACTCCAAAAGTTATAATAGTTCGTCAAAAGTACGTTGAGTCAATGGGTCCCTTGGGTACGCTAAGTCCTCATTTTTTAATTTTTGTTTATTTATTATTATTATTTTTATTTTAAAACATGAAGCCTTAATCTTGCTTATATATATATATTAATTGAACTTGAATCTTAATAGTCCTTTAACCATTATATTAAACTTATTCAATTTCTCTTTGACCTTTGACTTGACCAAGGTGATGGTGCCATATGGTCACTCTTTGGGGTTTTTGCTCAGAGGTTGGGAGCTTCAACTTCAAATGAGAGTATCTCTCAAACCGGGAGGCCTCTCAAGGTGTGCCACATACCACTGGAATCGACCGACGAGGATATTAAAGGAAAACACAGTAATTTACTTCTTCAAAAACTTCCAACAAGTGTGAGGTACATCCTTAGTCCAGGGAACCCAAACTTAGAACAAGGGTTTCCAACCGCCCTTTCAGTGGAGCTTCCAACTTGATGTAATTCAGACAAATATAAGAGCGTTCATTAACAATTTGACATCAATGACAAATGCTTAGTCAAAGTCAAACTCTAGGGTTGACACCAATGACAACACCATTCAATAATATCAGGCTGTCGTTACCTTGAAACCCTCTTCGCTGGTTATCCCAAATAGATTTTGCTTCAAGAAAATTAGGGTTCAGGCTGTGCATGCACTTCGGAACCTTCAGACAAGTGCTGTGCCGCAATTTCGTTGTCCTACCAAGGACAATTAGAGACCTCGCTGCCAGGACCAGAACCAAATCAAGAATTTCACTGCCTTAGATCAAGAACCAACCCATAATTTCGCTGCCTTCAAAGGCCTTTCTTGTTCCAGAACAAAATGAGTAAAAAATAGAAAAAGGTCAAATAGTGTAGAATCTTTCACAACTGAAATTGACAAGGAGAAAGGGGTCTAAAACCCTCAGAGCTAATGCTCAAGAAACAATTGAATTGATCCACACTTGATGCCCAAAATGAATTCATCGCTCTCATATTTATAGATTTCCTAGAGGGGCCTCTTCTTCTAAAATGATTGAGTAAACTTCACTCCAAGCCCCAACTTTGGGTTTCTTCGCCCAGCTGCCCCAAAACTTGCCCAACAGTGAGAATTTTGGGGTTTTTCTCCTTATAGAGGACTACAGCCTATGGGGATGGATAGGATATTTTGTCACATTCGTCCTCAATTTGTAGAGGACGTTAGTAGTTACAGATTTTCACTGGCATGTGTGCAAAAGTGGAGTTGCAAGTGATGTGGCTAGATGGTGATCTAGCAGTTTACTTCTACATTCATTTGGGCAAAATATAGACAGAGTGATTATTGAAAGGAATTGGGAACAAAGGTACTCATGCAAAAGAGTGAATTAGGAAATATTCTGGAATTTGATCTTCTCAAAAGCCTTGTCTTGCATCATCCCAGGAATTTTTCTTATAAGCTTCTTATCCAATATTTACATTTTAGTAATCATGTTAAGTACCCAACTTGGCAATCACCATGCATCCTACGAATTGCATTTTACAGTAGTTAGTAGGTGTGAATGGTACTTCTAATTGACTTACCAATGTAACCTTGATATCAAATATTATGCATAAGAAGGATCAAAGGATGGCAAAAGGTTCTCTATAAACATTGCTGTGGTAAGTTTCCAGCTTCCTCTTCTTGTCTTTGCAAACGCGGGTCCCATTTCTTTGTTGTAGTTTCTTGTACCCAAGTGTGGTTGTATTAGAGACCATTCATCATCACTTGCAGCCTTGTTTGATTTGTAACCAAATGTTGTTGTATTAGAGACCTTTCATCGTCACTTGCAACCTTGTTTGATTCGTTTTTCCCATTTCTTTCCAGGCTGGTTTATTATTGGTGATGTTACAATAGGAGGATTTTATTCTTGAAGAGAAGCATTTGATAGTTTCTTTTTCATTTGTCGTTTCCTTAAATGCTGAGTGCTGTTGTTTTTTCACATGATTATATTGCATATGGTTATATACCTGTTTCTAATATGAGAGTGCACATGTTCATTATACAATGTTTGGTGTTCACTGGTCAGTGTTAAGGATCATATCCATGCGGAAAAGGTTTCAAGTTCAAGTTCTGAACCTGTGGTCAAATCATACTAAGTAAGTCCTTTGCTTCTCATGGGCATGAACAATGGGAGCGTGCCAGCTTCTCAAGTGTGTATTTCACAATTATTGTACTTTCCAATTGTCATGACTTGCCAGTTCTGTTAAACACTTTCTTAGATGTTACTATGAAGAATTTGTTGACAAGATTGTTTTGTTAAGAGAGCGACATTGTTAAATAATGTACTTTTTCAAGGTTTGAAGATTTTAAGATGAAGAGTCTGATGTATCCGAGTTGTGTCAAGTTATAGCTTTGGAATTTATTCATCCTCATTCATGATAGTTAAATGCAGTAATCTTTGTTCTTACAGCAATGAAAGTTTCATGGTAATGGATTTTGCATCATTTGATCTGTAATGCAGTACAACATTATAAAGGGAGGTTTGAACTGTTGATCCTTCATACTTGTTAAGAATTAACTTACTAATAAAGTAAAAATGTCTTAGATTTGGGCTCTTTATATATGGGAGTAAAGTGCACTCTTATTGAGAAGCGGTAACTATTGTTGTATGTGCAACATATTTAATCTTTTCACAATATTTCTGCTAGCAGTTATACCCAATGCCATGTCTTTCAAGTGATTGAAATGTTTGTGATCTCTAGCTTCTTTCTAAATGATTGAAAAATTAGACTGTGAGAGTACAACATGTCAAGATATTATCTAAAAGCACCATTAGGTGCAAAGATAATAGAGTCGTCAATATAAAGTTGAGACATGAAAACCAAATGACAGCTAGTCTGGATGTTAAATTTTCACTGTTAATCCTGATGAGAGCATTCTATTGTTGTGTAGATCCCAACATGTGCGCTGGCCCTGGTCTAAGCTCAGCCTAGATCTGAAAATAAATAAATATTAAATTTTCACTATTACCAATTGGCATGAAATACCTACAATAACCAGCATAATTATCAACTATTGCAAGATTTGTGTTGATGAGGATGGACCTCATAAACTCATAATGTGATATGACCACTTTGCCATTAATCCACATGCATATGCCCATGTTTGTATGATATTAATAGTAAAATTCAGGCCAAAAAACTTGAATGGCATGGTGCGACTTCTTCCTCGTACATATCTTCTTCCTCAGATACCTCTCGTTCACTTGGACATCATCTTCACATGCACGGGTTCCTAAATTTGCTGTCTTCATATATAAGGTTAAAGTGCATTCTTGTTGAGAAGCAAATTAAACTACTATTGTATGTTGAACAAAATGTCTCAGGCATAGGGTCTCATGTACGATGAAAGTATGTTCTTGTTGAGAAGCAGATTAAACTATTGTTGTAGGTTGAACAATCTCAATATTTTTCACAATATTTCTGCGAGCAGTTATACCAAATACTATAAAGTTTGTGATTGTGTGAGTACAATATATCAATATATTATTCAAAGGCACCACTGGGGCAGCTAAAGTTCAGGCACAAAATCCAATGGCAGATAATGTGGATATTTAACCTTGCTATTTCCATTATGGATGAGATCCAAATAATAACCAGCCTCATTATCAGCTATTATAGATTGGAGTTGACGGATGGACCTTGAGATGCACATAAAGCAACCTGACCACTATGCAATTAAACCATGGGCTTATGTCTATGTTTATACTTTATATGACATTAATATTGAACTTAGAGCCAAAAAATTGCATGACGCTGTGAGATTCCTTCCTCGTAGATAACTCTCCTTTGCTGGAAATAATTTTATGGGTTTGGAGGACTTAAAACAAGGAAGTACATGAGTATAAAGGTTTGGCCATATCAATTTTATCTGCATTCGCCTATATGGCCTTTTAGGGAAGCCCATAAGAAACATTTGTTAGACATTTGCACCTCATTTTTGTACTTCATATTGAAATCTTTTCTTGTATGGAAACATGGGAAAACTAGGACATTAATTGACACTATATATATATATATATATATATATATATATATATATATATATTCATTTGAATTTGTATATTATTTTTTATTTATATTTATTGAATCTAGAGGAATTGGTAACCTATCAGGGTTACTTGGGCCAGACCTAGGTTCAAATTCGGCTGCCACTAAAACCCCTAGGCTAGTGCCAACAACCTGCAAGCCAGCACGTAGCAGAAAACTTATGACTTAGCAAGAGCTGAGGTGTCCCACCTGGGGCATCTACCCTCCTAGCTTTATCATAATGGGTCTACATGTGACTCTACAGGACTAGAGCCTAGGTGGAAAGGATCACAATCAGTTTTCCCACCCATTCGGGTTAAATGCATGTGACTGTAGTTTATTGCCTTTGGTTAAAATGCAATCAAAATTTAATGGTACACTCCTTAAGTACTCTTGTAGATTGCCACAGTAAGGGCTGTGTTCTGCTCATGGTCCATCCCATAGGTAAATTTTTATAGTTAGTCCTTGTGACTACTCTACAGAGACACTGTGCCTTCTTTCATGGCCCATCGTACCCAAAAACAATGCAATGTTTTCTTGCATAACTTGCATTTGGCATCATCAACAACAAATAACAAGAAGTCATTCATAAAACTCGGGCTAAAATTATTGATTGTGGTATTGAATATTAGTGATCGGCTACTTCTACAGTTATTCATATTGTTGGATATTTCCAGAAGTGAACTGTGTAATTGATTTGGTCTGTCCAACGTTTCAGATGGTTACTCCATCCATCATGATTCATAATTACTGAATATTACAAATTGAATCATTACCCAAAAAAAAATTCTAATAGCCACGCATGCCTGACTACTAACCAATCATTCTTTTCCCCTAGCTCCTAGCCACACATTTTTATGTGTTTAAAAAAAACCTTTTAGCGTCAAATGTGGAATTCTCTTGTTGTCTCTCTGATGTTGATTTAGCTTCCTTGCATCGAGTCTTTTGACCTATAAGTACATTATTTCATTTTTGTTAGAGGAAATACTGACTTGTTTGTGTTGCATCGGGCTATAACTCATTCTTGTGGTTGTGATTTCTCTTGTTTCGTTCTTGCGGCTATTCTGATTTCTCTCTTGTTACAACTGCATTTGTTTAAAATGCATCTACTTCCATTTCGAGTCATCGCACTTTGTTCATGCAACTCGTAGAATTTGCAGAATCTTTCTCTTACCCAGGTCTTTGTTATGTCTTGTAAACGACTTAATTAAATATCACCAATACTTATAAACTCACTGTATATAACACAATTTTTTTCCTGATTTTCTTCAACTCTTTTTGTTACCATGGAAACCACTTAACTCAATAGTGCCAAGTTGTTGTTTTTATTTTTTTGATAGAAACAAAAATTTGTATTAAATTAACAAATCTGCAAGAGGTTGCAGCTACCACATCAAAATTGGGCTTTAATATTTGATTTTGTTACCATATATTTGATTTGAAAGTGTCTTTTGGCTCCAAAGAACCTCCTTCCCCTTTCCGCACCATCCGAGTTCCTGTTTTTACAAGTGTAGATACAACAAAACTAATAAAATTATGCAAAATTTACAAAACATAGAGTATTAACTAAGTATGAGCAACATCTCTGGACCCAACATCCTTTGATTTTGGAGGGTTGGGAGATTCATATATGGAAAAACTTGCTCAGCTTGATTGGCATTGCTGCTTGAAATTGATTGATCTGCTGAGTTATTGTTTAGAGAATGTTGCAATTCTTCAATTTTCTACCTTAGACTTGCTATTTCATCTTCATTCCTCTGCATGGTAATTTGATGATATATAAGTATCTCCATTATTGAAGTGAGGCTCGAGACAAGCTGACTGCAGGGTGTTTCAGTCTGCAATTGATTGATTTTCTCAAGAATTTCCCCATGTTTGTTTTCAGATTGTCTAGCATCTTTGCAGATTCTCTGTTTTCATTGATGGGATGGAAGGGCCTGTTGGCTTTGATTAATTGACTTCTTTTTCACTTTGCTAGCCTTAATCGGGGTTGGATTTCTAAGGACTATATTCTATTCAATTCTAATGGAAAGAGGAATGATCCTACTTGAGAAGAGCAGAGAACATAATACAAGAGATAAGTCTTGATCGAGTGGAAGTGACCGAGAGAAAATAAGAGATAAGGCTTGACAAGGTGGAAGTGATAAGCCCCGATAGAGTGGAAGTGAGCAAGAGAAGTAAAGGACTTAGGGGCAATGAATTAAATCAAGTTGGGCGTTTCTCCTAGCATCATAACAGGGTATCCTAACAATACAAAGACCACAGATACCAGCTGAGACATTGACCTAGAATACAGTACCTTTCTTGACAGTTTCCTTTTTTCGCCACTGAGCCGACACACTCTAGCCTAGCTAATTCTGCTGATGGCTCCTTCTTCTGCCCTAGAGCTATTGCTTTTGGTTAGCAAATTCCTTTGATACTAGAGATTTGCGCTAGCTTGGTAAATATGTCTGATATAGCTTGAATTTGTTGACCTAGGAGATAAATTCGTATATGAGCCATGTTGATGGTGCTGGACCTGCCAATATGTCAGGGGATCTCCCCGGTATGAAGTCCCAACTAGACCTCAGACCGTTTGGAGTAGGAGCCCCAACAATGGGTAGTATGATATCACCTTGACTGCGACTACGCGCAGAGGTAAGTAAGATGTCCTTGTTGGAAGCAAGGGTGTGACCTTGCAGCGAGTCAGGGAAGGTGCATGAAAGACTTTAACACACAAAATGGGAGAAGAGTGCGCCCCTTAGAAGCTTGTGATAACACGCAACTCGAAAGGGAACACACGAGCTGAAAGACATCACGAGATGGAAAGTGGAATAGTTGACAATCCAAAGTGATGAGTTACACCAAAAACACGCTTCGATAAGATTCATACAAACACATACGGAATAGTCCATACATACATGCGTAAATTACAACTACATACATCGTTAGAGTAACTAGAATAATCGAACTACAATAACAATATATGCATGAAACGTGCTGGCTCTGTTATATTAAAAGAGTGAAAGATCCAATCATACATACAACCATGACAACCACTAGCCCCAATAGTGGAACGTTACAGTCACTGCCGCCTGCTCCTCCAAAGAGATGTACTCGCTCTGCACTGTGGAGAAGCCAAGGCTCGTTACAATACACTCCAAGCTTTCTCTAAGTTATACCTATCAGAAGCTTGGCTCCCAAAAGCCCATACAATGAGTTATGAGGTTTTATATATAACAAAGGGTGGGGTGACCCTTGACATTCCCCTTTGTGACTCTTGAGCTACCCTCATGACTCTTCAACTTACACATGACTGTTTACATTCTACTATTGACACTTGGTCTTTCACTTTACAACATGTTTACAATACAATCTGCACATGTACCCATGTGAGACAAAAATGGGCTTGAGTAAGCCATACAAGACATCACTGAGACTCAGACAACTGTGGGAAGACTAACTCGTTGACATCCTCTTGGTGATCAATGGTGGCGAACTGATGCCAAGCTTGGTAGTCTGTTATGGTGTCCGCGTACTCCATGGTGACATCCTTCTGAAAGCGAACTCTTGCCTTTGTTGCATCCGGGTACACTGATTTGGCACCTCTGTCCAACTTGTCATATAGCATGCGCATCATGGTCTTGAGTGTAGTTGGACCAACAACATACTGGTGCATAGTGTCTGCGCTCATATGAAAATCTACGTTGGTGGCTATGCGCATCAATTGCTTGAAGTACATGTCCAACTCCAATTGGACTTGGTTCTTTGCTTTCACCTCAGTGAGTGTGCTAATGGATGGGATCGCATGTGTGCGCACAATGACATCCATGCTCCTGAACACTCGTGCATGTGAAGCCTGTAAGTTGGTGATGAGCTGTGGGAGTTCCTCATAGTTCCGGATCTGACTTCGGATGCATGCCTTCAACTCCACTACCTTTGGCTTCATCATCTTTGGCAAGTACAATGGGGCTCCCTTGTACCTCATTGTCCATATCTAAATGTGATTGACAACAATGTGTGTCTGTCAAGATGCATGCTGTCCTAGCACAGTGCTGCTACCAACCATTAAGATGGACAATTGACTTATGCATGGTGACAAACCTGAAGTACAACTTCCACATGATTGTCTCGAGAGACAATACTTCATCAAGTATCGCTTTCTTCAACTTTGCTCTGGCAGATGCTGTGGCTTGCTCTTCTCTCTTCTTGGCTGCTTGCAACTCCTTAACCATGCACTCGTTCTCAACTATCAAGAATCTCACACTTGAGCTGGTGGCTTCGACATATGCCTTTGTAGCATAGGCTAATGCAACTGGGTGTTTGTGCACATCGGACACAATCACTCGTTCTTAAAATTGTGCAAGAGATGCATGGACATCTGAAGTGGACACTTTGCGCAACTGCACAACTCTGTGTTGTGACTCGTCAAAGGATATGTCGTGCACATTTGCTTCCAGATTGTCTTCAGGGATTTCAATGTCTCCTTCATCACTTGGGACTTGCTCTGCTCCCGCATCTGGTGAAGCCGACAGAGTGACCTCTGGGCCTTTGGGCATGAGGTCTGTACCCTGATCGTGCTCCAGCGGAACCACATCCATGTCCATTTGCTCCAACATCTGTTCAATCTCCTGAGCAAAGTCCTGCTCCTGCGACTACTCATCTTGTTTGCTATCTGCCAGATATTCTGATTCAATAACTTGTATTTGCATAGTTTCATCAATGTGTGCACACTGCGCTTCCTGCTGTTCTTGTCCTTGTTCCTGCTGCGCTTCCTTCTCCCTTCTGCACAACTCTTGTTCTTCCCTTAGCTGTTGCTTCACCTCCTACAACGTCTTCTCTGCCTCCTCCCGTTTCTGCTTCTCTCTTTGTCTTTGCGCAATCCTTTTGTTGTGCTATCACTTCTTCGCTTCAATCTCCAAAGCTACTCTCATTACAAGAGGATCTACCTTGAACTTGCAGCTTTGCTCTGCCTCTACGCTATCGACAACCTTCCTCTTGCCTTTGTCATGTGCAAGTCTCCTGCCCTCTGCTACTGCTAATGTTGTTACCCTGTCAGGTGTTGTTGCCTTGTGCGCTGCTAACCATTCTACAACCACTTTGACTGGTTCATTGAGCCGTGAGGAGTTGGAGTAGCATATCCATGGGTCTTCCTCAGGCCAATGACATGCCCCGTGGATCCAAGGATGAAACACTCTCGCACAATGGTCCTTCACTAAGCAATGCGGGTCATATGGATTGAAACTTCTAGTGCCGAAAGTGAATCTCTTGAATTTCTCTGTCTCGGCCTCAACATGCTTCATACTCTGGATCTGTTATAGATCTGATATGAAAATATAAGACAATGCAAATAAACCCAAGAAATAATAAGATCTGAAATATAGAAAATGTTTCACTTTATTAATATGAAACCCTTAAGGTAGGGCAACACCATACATTCACTCCTTAAAGAAGGAGAACACTTCACAAGCCATATGCCTATTCATACAATAATCCTTCACATCTCTCAATGGGGAGTCTCTAGTCTCTATATAGGCCTCATATATAAAATACCATGGGTCATTACCATGGTTCCCTCAATACCATCTATCTAATACAATGGGCTTATTGCATTATTGTTAGTTACTTGTGGTCCTTTACATGATACAGGTTAACCACCTCATTTATTACTATGGCCCATCCCATTATTACATTATTCCCTTGGGTACCTCCCTATGTACCCCATATTATCCCCCCTAGGTATACTACATTCCACCCCCTTTAACATGTTTCGTTCTCGAAACATGGGAAGAACACAAATAATAAGATCTACTCAAAAGAGTAGTCCACTGGTACTATGCATGTGCATCTAGCCATCCCAGAGAAAGGTGAACCCTCGATCTCGTTGGTGCCTCGCTCGCTTGAGATGGAAGTTGACCCTAGTGGCTCTTCTGTGTTGATGTGTAGTAGGTGGATTGTCGCCCCTCTCTATCTGTCATGCAAGGGTTGTTGTCCTTGTTGCTGATTCGTTGCCATCTTGTTGGTTGTTTTCTTGCGGGGTGATGTGGGTGGTGATATGTTGATGTTTTAACCAACAATGTATTTTTTTTTTTAATTTACCACGTAATGGAGCTTGATTGGTATCTGGTACATGTTGTGGTGCCTGCTGTTGTTTCTTATCTTCCAATATTACTTCAACCACTGAGTCCTCATCTGATGTATCAGTACCTGTAACCTTTTCTGCTTCAGCCTCCTTGGACACTACCTGTTTTTCTGGTACCTGGTTTGATGTTTGTGTTTGATTGTCGACCATCAAAAGTTCATCATCTGATGTGTAAGTGTCATTAGAGCTTTGTGCTTCTTCCTCCATTGTCTCTGCTTGGGTCTTAATGGAAATATTTTGCAATGTAATTTTCTTCTTTTTATACCAGAGCTTCAGGAATTTCTTCTACACATTAATATTGACAATTCTCACATATTCCATACAAGGATATCCCAAAACAACATCCATGTTATCCATATCTGAAGTATAAAAATCACAATGCAACACATACTTATCCATAGAAAGCTTCAAATCTTTATAAACTTGAGGATCCTCATTATCATCCTGTGTATTTTCAATGTGTTTTGCTGGAACTTGCAATTTTTTTGCCAAATTAACATTGATAAAATTATGTTTGCAGCTAGGATTTATAGACACAATCATCATCTCTTTCCGAATCAATCCATGAACCTGCAGTAAGGAGATACCAGCAGAAAATAACCCTTTAGGTTTCTTGGTTTTCTTATCCATAGAAAGCTTCAAATCTTTATAAACTTGAAGATCCTCATTATCAACCTGTGTATTTTCAATGTGTTTTGCTGGAACTTGCAATTTTTTTGCCAAATTAACATTGATAAAATTATGCTTGCAGCTAGGATTTATAGACACAACCATCTTCTCTTTCCGAATCAATCCATGAACCTACAGTAAGGAGATACCAGCAGAAAATAACCCTTTAGGTTTCATGGTTTTCTTTTTTCCTGCAAAAATAAAATCTTTGCTAGGTTTTTTGGTTTTCTCCTTTTTAGTATGAGACCATTTGTCCAAAAGTAGTTCTTCAATTTCGTCAGCACGACATAACTTCAGAATCTCACTGTCAAGTGATTTCCACCATATAGCAGCCTCATCTTTCAAACAATACCCTATTTTGTCCATCCAACACCCTGGGAAGTCAAACTTATTACATGCTATAAAATTTTCAATAGAAGACACATCATTTTTTTCCTGTAAAAAACTTATTGTTATAAGCGATGAAGAGGGTTTTTGAAAATAAATCGCTTACTTGGCGAAAATTTGAAATAACCACAATTCAGTCAATATTGCTTAGAATCCCTATTATGACCTGTTTTCGGAAATGGAACAACCATTCTGCATCTTCCCATATGATAGAAATCCTGATCTAAGTACCGGAATTTCCGATTCGCGCTGCACTTGTTCTGCTGTCACAAAAAATTTCTGAGAAAATAGCGGATTTTAAATTAGTGATATCTCTCTCATTCGGACTCCGATTCGACTGATTTTTTTTTGAACTTGGGTATTTTTTCACAAACAATCCAGATTTGCAATTAGATTTTGTAGATTTTTCACCAGAATGTACATATCTGCTCCATAACCTCGCCGCCCCGAAAAATGTCTGCAACCCAACTGATTTTTAAATCAACAATATCTCTCTCATTCGGACTTCGATTCGACTGATTTTTTTGTTTTGAACTTGGGTATTTTTTCACAAACAATCCAGATCTGCAATTAGATTTTTCAGATTTTGCACCAAAACGTACAAATCTGATCTGCAAACTCGCCGCCCCAAAAAATTCCTGCAAAAATAAAAAAAATATTCTCCACTTTACCCAAGAAAGTGCTCTGATAGCACTTGTTATAGATCTGATATGAAAATATAAGACAATGCAAATAAACCTAAGAAATAATGAGGTCTGAAATATAGAAAATGCTTCACTTTATTAATATCAAACCCTTAAGGTAGGGCAACACCATACATTCACTCTTAAAGAAGGAGAACACTCTACAAACCATATGCCTGTTCATACAATAATCCTTCACATCTCTCAATGGGAAGTCTCTAGTTTCTATATAGGCCTCATACATACAATACCATGAGTTATTACCATGGTTCCCTCAATACCATCTATCTAATACCATGGGCTTATTACATTATTGTTAACTGCTTGTGGTCCCTTACATGATACAGGTTAACCACCTTATTTATTACAATGGCCCATCTCATTATTACATTATTCCCTTGGGTACCTCCCTTTGTACCCCATATTATCCCCCCTAGGTATACTACAAGATTTCATACAACCCGATTCGCAAAGGAAGAGCAGGCCAAGGTGCCTTCTTCTTCCTGTGCAGTCTCGCTGACAACCCTGTCGAGATGTGGTATGCAACCTCTTGCATGACCAGCTTGTCCATGGCAAACTTTGGTAACACATGTAGAGCCTTCTCCGCGTTGTACATCTGGATGAAGGTGCCAAGGGGTGAGGCATACCAATTTGCTATGTTAACCAATGCCTCCATTGCTGCCTGTGACATGCAAGGCAGATCCTGCTCAAAGATCATCCTGTACATCGGGGTGACAAAGTGGTCTGATAGCTGTAGTATAACTCCATGAAAGCTGCACTCGGAGAACAACCTGCAATAGATGTGCACAGAGGTTTCTGAAGGTGTCCATGCCCAACCCAAGCCAGGGAATTGCTGATGGGCACATATTGCATCAAGCATGTAAGCGAACATGAAGAGCTTTGCTTGCTGACCCTTGGGTGGATGCCGGGCATTTGTTACTTGCCCCTTCAGCTGGAGAGCCAACATGTCGGACCAATTAAAAGGTCTTCCTTCATTCGCCAGCTAATCCAACACAATCACCCAACTCTGCTAGAAGGTTTTTGTACTTTCCTGGCCATACAAGAGACATGTGAAGATGACTAAGAACTGATAAGCCTTCTGCAATGTCTTTGTCTTGTATCCCTAGTTGGGTGTTGTTATGAACTTAGACGACTCTCTCACCTAACTCTTCAAGATGTCTCTTGAGTTTGCGCTGCTGCTGGGATGGGTGAAGAGTGCATCCATTTTGTTCACCGGCTATGGCAAGTGAAGGTAGCAAGTTCTGTTCCATTGGCACTGCTCAGTAACATTGTCTCTGGATCAATATGCGAGACAATCCAGTGGATCATGTACGCACATGGAAATGCGGGATACCTACATGCAACCCAGTACAAACCAGACTTGTGTTTGTTGACATAGACTATACTGTCCTCCAGATTCTCGTCAAAGGTGCCTGAAAAGATATCGTTGATGTCTTGCCATGTGATCTTGATCTCCTTGTCTATGAACAACTTAGTATCTTCATAGATGGGCAAACTCATAAACACTTGCTTGACCGCATCTCTAGTTGTGTTCTCAATAGTGTCCTTTGACCCTGCTCTCTTGGAAGCCATGGTAACTGTACTGCTGAGAGACTGATGAACACCTATGATGCCTGGAGACAGAGAAGCATTCATGGCAAGCACAATGTCAGTTGAAAACCAAAAGCAACTTGAGGACTGACATGCAACACCCCTGAGTGACTGACTGGAAAATTTCCGCAATTTTCTCTAGGAGAGGTTAGGAGATTGAGTGCTGAAACTGTGTAGAGCATAGGCTAGGCTGCTAGTGAGTTGGCTGACTACTGAAATTGCGCAGAGCACAGTCCAGCTTGGCCTACTAAGGACTGGAATTGTGCAATGCGCAGTTTCAGTCAACATGACTGCTACCTGGGAAATTGCACTACGCAATCCCGGGGGTCAACTGAGGCATTGTCTCTGAAAACTGCACAGAGCACAGTCTGGGAGGCCAGTGTGAGGCAGGCTTTGCGCAATTCTTGGGAGCAAGGCAAGGCCTTCCATCCTAGAAATGCGCAGTGCAAGCTGGGCAAGGCAAGGTCTAGGCCAAGGTAGCTCAGACCTATCGAGGGGCGACTGAAAAGCAGTAAGGATTGAATGCATGTGCGAATCTGGGTGCAAACATGAGTGAATGAACATGCATGCAATCAATAAGTGCATGATTCAGTAAGATGGGAAAACAACGTAGTGTGTGAAGTGAGTCACCGCAACGCCGATCGTTAGTGCATAAACAATCTCATGCATGCGACAACAAAGAATGCTATGAAAAACTTGAAACGACACTTCTACAAGCTAACATGCATTGGAACGACAACAAGCTTCAATAAAACCAAACAAACAACATTCACACAAACCGAAATGTAAAAAGCGACACAAAAGCAACAAAAGACATGAAAAACAGACTTACCTGGAAAACGCTGCAATGAGTGTGCCGAAAGTTCCTAGATGCGTTGGGAATGCCAAAGCTTCAACATTGAAGTGAAGAATGAGCTCTGAAGCGTCGAATAAATAGTTTTGACAAGATTGAGGTTTATGATGTGCATGCCACAATTCTAGGAACAAGTGACACTTGGCGGGAGGTTTCTAAAACGAATTTTGCTTGTAACCCTCAACAGTTAAAAATAGATCCCTAAAATCTAGGGAAGTTTTTTGCTTTTTACTTTTTCAGGAAAAAGATGCCCCATGAATGCAAGGCAAGATTGCATAGTCCTAAAGGGAACTGGTCAACTTGTGAGCACATGCAATGCTCAAGAAGCCTTGGGATGACTTTTGTGTAGTTTCTGGGCTGAGTGGCTTTGGTTGCCCCTCAAGCTCTGTGCAATTTCTGGACTAAAGCCAAGGTTGGCAGTCAGAACTGCGCAAATTTTGAGAGCAAGCCCGGTGGTGTGCTACTTTGCGCAATTTTCTTGGGGAAGGCAGCTTGCATGCTCTACGCAATTTTGGAGAGTAGCTAGCTGCCATGATGCATTGCGCAATTCTGGAGAGCAATGATGGTTTCCCTCTAGTTCTACGTAATTCTCCAAGTCAGCACAAGAACCAGTTGAAGACCAATTCACGAGAAGTCACCTTGCGAGTGAAAGGCAAACAAGCTAGCGAATACAAGCTGATAAGCCAAAGAGACTCAACTGAAAGCATAAGTACTTTGACAGTGCAAGACATGTTGCTAAGGATGGTTGGTAAGGAGGCACCAAAACCAAGCCAAGGCAAAATTTTGGAGGATGTTGTAGCCGCTACAACAAGTCAATGCACCTACCTTGTCCAACAATTGATGAAGTCATCCTACCGAGGCTCTCACTTGATCTGCAACACCTTTTCCTTTTCCTTATTTCATTGCAAGTGACTCGATTTGGATGCTTGCCGCTATGGTTTCTCTACTCACATCCATGCTCAGTTCCAATATTGCCATCTCCTTTGCATGCCATAACAGAAACCTCTGCTATAATGACACTTTCTTTTCTAGCTGAAGTAGTCACATTGTGAAATCTCATCTAGTGTAAACTATACTCCCATGCTACCCAGATCAATTGTTGATTACTCCTTGCATTCTATGCATAATGTTTTCTTATTCTTGATCTCCCTGCATGCCATGTTTGCATGTTGGGAGTCACCTGTCATGCTACATCTTTACAAATTTTAATGATTGAGTTTTGATTCTTAATCTTAGTGTTATGGAATGGGGTTATGTCCCTCAAGTTCATTCACAACTAACCTTCCTATACCTATAACACAACCTTTATTTTCCTGAGTATCAACCTCCTTGTTGTATTGCTTTAGAACATGGTGGCCTTTAAAGAAAGAAAAATGATCTAAACCCCCCAAACTTTTCGAAGAATAGCTTTTAGTTTTATGCCCCTTGGTAATTTCTTGTTGTTCACGTGCTATATTATATCCTATAGTCTTCCAAGATTGAAATTCTTGTAATATTTTTCTTTAGCAAGATGGAAACATTTGAGGAGAGCTTAAGCTTCTGCTTTATTATTCAATCTCGTTCCTAGGTCCCAAGTAAAGGTTGATTTTATCATTTCATCGGGGCAAAGTATAAGGTGTCTCGCTCCTACCACCCCTAGATTGTTTTTCAAAGCACCATTGAAGAAAAGGATATGACATTTCCCTAAAATGAATCCATTTTTCCACTTCATCCTTAGAACCACAAATATACCATTTCTCATAGATAATAAGCTTACCTTTAGAATGGTGTGAAGCTCCATAAGGATATTGAAAGAGAAGGTTCAATCATTCTACTTCATTCCTGTCTAGATCTTTCCTAATGTAAATGGGTTCAACTATTGATTTCCATTATTCTGTCATCATCGATAGAGCCCTTAGGGCCAGTTCTTGAGTTTGAGATTTAATGTTTTCAAAGATGCCTATGTTCCTAGCTAGCCATATATTCCAATAGATGAACTTGGGGAGAGCTATCCAAATTTGTTTGAGGTGGGCCTTTCCTTGGAATGTTTCAGTGTAATTTCTATGCCAAACCTAAAAGAATTTTTGAATTGAATTTGACCAAATTACTCTTGCTACTGACGTTTGCAGAGTCTTATCCTAGACTTCCTTAGTAAAACTACATTCCAGAAATACGCGGGAAATATTTTCTTTAGATGCTAAGCATAGAGAGCATTTGGAGGGGCCATGAATTCCCCACTTGATGAGATATTCTATTGTGAGGATCTTCCAATGATCCAGGAGCCAACAAGAAAATTTAGTTTTGGGGATGTTGTTGGGTTGCCAAATATGTTAGAAAATAGAGAGAGATCAAACAACGATTACACACAACACAAAACACTCACTATGATATCTTTATTTATCACAATAGTTACACATATATAGGACATAAATATCTAACTTCCACACATCTAGATCTTGACAACTCATACATAGGAAACAACAACTTCTAGATTGACTCCTTGTGACTCATAATGACAACTACACATGACATGGAAGCATTACTTCCAATACCCTTCCTTAATGCTTACATGGAAAACATTGAAAACACATATTACAACAACAAGGATAATCTATGTCTGATTGGTCTTCATCAACACTCACATCCACTCTGGAATCTTGCAAACACCGCTCTTTCACCACCACATCTTCGAGCTATCACTTGACCTCCATTTAAAACCTATATCCCTTTGACCATCGTTGATGAACTTTACAAGATCAACAATATTGACACCTCGACTCGTCGGGGCTTCCACGATAAGAGTCGTCAAGTAATGAACCATCCTATGGACCAACCACCATCTGTCGGATATTTCACTTTCAACTATCCGTTAGTTGCTAGGATGAAGGTCTAGATACTGAATGTGTTCAAAAGTTGATCAAACAACTTGACCTTACTAGCACACAAGAATTGATGTTTCAGACACTGAGGCTTCCAGTTTAAGAACCACCAACCCTTTTTTAAAACCAATAAAAACACACAAGAATTGATGTTTCGGACACGGGCTTCCAGTTTAAGAACCACCAACCCTTTTTTATAACCAAAAATAAAAGAAATAGTAAACTTCTTCAACTCACACCACAAACACACACACTACAAGAACTTAAACCTCTTTTCTTTTAGAATAGTTTGAGAGGTGGTTCTGATGGCCACTCATCACTATCTGATTCTGACATGTCATCCAAGTTGGCTATGTTTGCATTTTCCTTGCCATTCAGAAGATCCCTTGCATGAGTTCTACAATTCTAGGCTGTATGTCCATATTTGTGACAATAGAAGCATTCTGTTGAACCCTTGGTTTTTTTCATTTTGCCTTTGGAAAATAGTGCAAGTTCATGTTGACCACCAACATCTGAACCTTCTGAATTTGCCCTTTTTTCCTCAGCTAAAAGTGATGATACCATTCCTTCTAATGATTGAGAGGACATTTGACTTAATGTGAATACAATGTTTCTATACTTGGGAGATAGGCTATTTAATAGAATTGCTTTAGCATCATCTATTTCTACCTTGGCACCAATTTCAACTAATTTCCCAAAGAGAGACATTAACTCATTTATATGATTAGAGAGAGGTGTCTCATCATGCATTTTGAGACTAAAGAGCTGCAATTTTAAAGAGAACTTTGTGTTCATAACCTTTTCCCCAAATAACTTACTCAAATGTTCCCAAATTTCATGGGTTGATTTTGCTAAATCAATCAAATGCATTTGAGTGTCTGAAAGACCCAATCCAATTATAGCCTTAGCCTTGTCTTCTTTCTTTTCCCATTCAACTAAAAGCTTTGGATCAGTGGGAGCCTTTTCGATTCCTTGTACTATACTCCACAAACCTCTATTCATAAGATGCATTTGAATTTTAAATTTCCATGTATGGAAATTGATGCCCTTAAACTTCTTTAAAATAAGAGAGTCCATGTTACCTCTTTTTTTTTTATTCTTCTCACATGCTACCGACAACGACTTGACCCTACTGCAATTTAGCTTGCAACACACGAATTCCCTCAATCGATCTGATCTGATCTAATTTGATCTGATGAATGTCAACTCTTCCACTCGAGGAGCTTCATCTTAACACCTCCAACAAGTACGCCACCCCTCAACACAACAAATCTCTATACTCGCAACCGCAATAGCTAGCAAAACACAACAACGTTCAACTACATTGTCCCGCGTCGAAGTTTGATCCTCAAAGTTTGACATTGATGGCATGCTGTCTCTTACGCTTTCATGCTCTCTCTAATCCGCTGCTCCTCAAACATCGATTGCATGGTACAGATCTTCATGCCGTGTAAAACACAACGAGGAGACCCAAAAAAACGTGCCACAATGAGGATATGTGACTTTGCCGATGGTGTAACCCTGGGATCTCGAATCCCGTGCAAGTATTGGTCCTTTTTTATGTTAGTGTGACAAATTTAAGCAAATTTGCAACTTTTAATTGGAAAAACTTTGCATCATTGCATTGGCTCATCACAATGCTCAGATTTAGCGCTCAACCAATCAATGATCGTTCCAAAAATCATTCCAAAAGACATATCTCAACACAACTGAAGCAGGGAATTTTAAGATACGCAGAAATTATATATAAATATTTTATTAAAGAGATGAAAATTACAGATGATGCTATTACAATTGCGGGTGCCTGGCTTATATACCGCCACAGACACCCTTTGGGAAAGGGCATGATCTTATGATCGTGCCCTTTCGTCTAATTAAAATTAAAATTAAATAATAAACCTAAGTTAACTAATTTTTTACATAACATTGCCTTCCTCTCGAAAGAATGCTTTGTCCTCAAAGCATAAGTAACGATGGATGTTGTTGAAGAATGATTCATTCTCCCAGAAAGCGTCTTCTTCGGGTAAGTCCTTCCACTTGATCAGATATTCTAAGATGATCAAGGTCGCACACTTTAAAAGGTCTTGGATTAATCTCTCTAATTCCGTTCTTTGGTGATGTGGATATCGGTATGGCTTGATGTTGATAGGGTCTGACCCTGCCTTGACTTCTATTGTATGCTCAATTTCCCTATTAGGTGGCATCTTCATAGGTCGGTCTTGAAGTACTTTTTCATGCTTCCGAATCAAATCTTGTATCTCTGGTGACTCCTCTCTGGTCATATTTGCAGATAACATTTCTAATTGGTGACATTGTATTGCATAAGTAGGTGCTCTTCTTCGACTTAGCTTCATCATCTGAGATGATGATACAACTTGATTTTCTGGTGCTTGGAATCCGTGTAGCTTGTACTTCTGACCTCCCCATTTGAATTTTATAAATTGTACTTGATGGTTGGCAGTGTAAGTACGTAAAGTTCGTAGCCATTGGATACCTAAGACTACATCTACTCCTCCTAACAGTACCGTGAAGAATGGAGACTCTAGATTAAAGTCTTGAATGTGCAAATTGACCTTATGGCATTTCCCTACCTTTTCAATCTTCTTACCATTAGTTACCATCACTTTCATGTTTGGTAATGGAAATGAAAATATATTGAGTCTCTTTGCCACGGTTGCATCTAAAAAATTATGTGTGCTTCCAGAGTCGACGAGAACCACTACGTTGTTCTTCTTTATGTGTCCTTTTAACTTTAAAGTCTGAGGTTGTGATATACCTGTCATAGCTGATAATGATACTTGTGGAATACTTCCATCATCTAGTTCTGGTGATAATTCTGGGGCGTCTTCTGTGTCTTCTATGTCATAATCTTCACTGTTTGAATCATTGGTTGCTTCACAATTATATAGGTTCTTTGGTTCTTTACCTTTAGCACATCTATGTTTGGGGTCCCACTTCGCACCACAACGTTTACATTTACCCTCTTTTATCCTTTGCATTTCCACATTAGATTTTTCATCTTCACGACGATGTGGTGGAACATATCTTGTATTATTTGAGTCCACATACTGGGGTATCCTTCGTCTTGCATAAGCTTTTTCCGCTGTTGACCAAAATATTGGTTCGGATTTCTTTTCGGCTGTTTTTGCTTTTCGTCTTGCTACTTCTATAGATGTAATATCATGCATCTCAAGTTCTGCTTGTAAATGGGTTTTGAGTCCCGAGATGTATGACTGAATTAGACGAGATTCTGATAACCCAGGTACTCGTGTTACTAAGGTCTCCCATTCTTGAGTGTATTCGTCCACACTTCCTTTTTGTCGTAACTTGATGAGTTTTGAAAAGAACTCTTCTTCTCTTACACCTTGGAATCTTTTGAAGAATGCATCTTTAAATTTTCTCCAGCTAATGACGTATGTTGTCTTTTTCCACCACATATACCAGTTATATGCTTCTCCTTCCATTTTCATGGATGCATGCCTAAGCTTTTCGTCATCGTCATTGATGTCATATATCTCAAAGTATTCTTCTGCTTTATTTATCCATGCAACATTGTTTTTTTCGTTTCCATCGAATTTAGGCATCTCGACTTTTGCCCGTCGCTGGTATGTTGCTACTGGTTGAGCGAAAAAAGGGTGTTGATTGGTAAAGTTATCCCAGAGTTGCTTGTTTGTAAAGGTTGTGTTACTTGCTTCTTGGTGGGGTATCGCTGATTTTTTTAGGGATTCAACTTTGTCATGAGAGTCTGTGGACTTAGCTGAATCTGATGAGATGTGTTCTTGATTCTCTTCACCTTCTTTTAGTAGTTTTTCGGGTGTACAATTCGACCTTTTACACAGACTTTTCAGCATTGTTAAGACCTCTCTGATCCTTGCTTCTGTCTGGACATGGTAATTTTCCATCTTTATTTCTATTCGATTCGTCGTATCTTGAAGATTTTTGATTTTGTCTGCTTTCTCCCCAAGCTTGCTCTCGACGTCATTTAATCTTTTACTAACTTCGTCGTGGTTGTTATTTATCTTATGCTCTGCGTCAACCAATTTTTTCTGGAAATCCGCCATTGTCATTGTCGACATTGAGCGGGTTTGCGGGGGCGTGTATTTATTTGCCAGCTAAAATATTTTTCCTCCCCCCTTTTTTTTTTATCTAAAATAAATTTTATACATATAACTTTTAATTAATTAAAATAAATTTAATTAATTAAATTAACTTATATATATAAATTTTAATTAATTAAATTCTATATATATATAACTTTTTAATTAATTAAAATAATTTTAATTAATTAAATTAACTTTATATATATATATATATATAAAACTTGTAACTAAATTAAAGTTATATGTTATAAAATTTATAATATATATATATATATATATATATATATATAAATTAACCGTTATATATATAATTTGCCAATATAAATATATATCATATATAATATATATATTATATATTTCTACGCTGAACAGTCACGTTGACTGACAGAACCTTTGACCTTTCAAAAAAAATACAATTTAGGGAATATCACCGCAGCTTTTAACCTTGCCTACGGATCAAATTGCGGATCGATGGAATGGCGATAGCCAACAAGAGTGCAACGACCCACGCAGTAGTCAGAACGACCCACGCGGAAGTTTAACCAGAATACGTAGGGTCGGTTGGAAAGGGACGATGAACAACGCGACGGACGTGACACAGTTCAACGGCACTCAAAAAATCGGCGACGGTTATAGCGGATTATAGTGGAACAGCGGCTAGGGGGTCTGGCATATGGTCGACGAATGGCATATGGTGAACGATACAGCGTAACACAGCAGAGAATTGACCGTGGAGGACAAGGCGAACAACAATGGAACCAAATTCCTGAAATGTCGAACTTGGCTCTGATACCAATGAAGCAGAGAATTTTAAGATACGCAGAAATTATATATAAATATTTTATTAAAGAGATGAAAATTACAGATGATGCTATTACAATTGCGGGTGCCTGGCTTATATACCGCCACGGACACCCTTTGGGAAAGGGCATGATCTTATGATCGTGCCCTTTCGTCTAATTAAAATTAAAATTAAATAATAAACCTAAGTTAACTAATTTGAGTGTCTGAAAGACCCAATCCTATTATCTCCTTAGCCTTGTCTTCTTTCTTTACCCATTCAACTAAAAGCTTTGGATCAGTGGGAGCCTTTTCGATTCCTTTTACTATACTCCACAAACCTCTATTCATAAGATGCATTTGAATTTTAAATTTCTATGTATGGAAATTGATGCCCTTAAACTTTTTTAAAATAAGAGAGTCCATGTTACCTCTTTTTCTTTGATTCTTCTCACATCCTACCGACAACGACTTGACCCTACTGCAATTTAGCTTGCAACACACGAATTCCCTCAATTGATCTGATCTGATCTAATTTGATCTGATGAATGTCAACTCTTCCACTCGAGGAGCTTCATCTTAACACCTCCAACAAGTACGCCACCCCTCAACACAACAAATCTCTATACTCGCAACTGCAATAGCCAGCAAAACACAACAACGTTCAACTACATTGTCCCACGTCGAAGTTTGATCCTCAAAGTTTGACATTGATGGCATGCTGTCTCTTACGCTTTCATGCTCTCTCTAATCCGCTGCTCCTCAAACACCGATTGCATGGTACAGATCTTCATGCCATGTAAAACACAACGAGGAGACCCAAAAAAACGTGCCACAATGAGGATATGTGACTTTGCCGATGGTGTAACCCTGGGATCTCGAATCCCGTGCAAGTATTGGTCCTTTTTTATGTTAGTGTGACAAATTTAAGCAAATTTGCAACTTTTAATTGGAAAAACTTTGCATCATTGCATTGGTTCATCACAATGCTCAGATTTAGCGCTCAACCAATCAATGATCGTTCCAAAAATCATTCCAAAAGACATATCTCAACACAACAAACCATGCACATGCTATTTAATTGACCACTCCACATAAATCCAAGATCTCGACCCTCATTGTCTCTGATACCATGTTAGAAAATATAGAGAGATCAAAGAGTGATTACACACAACACAAAACACACATTGTGATATATTTATTGATCACAACAATTACACATATATAGGACATAGATCTCTAACTTCCACACATCTAGATCTTGGATACAACTCATACATAGGAAACAACAACTTCTCGATTGACTAATCGTGACTCATAATGACAACTACACATGACATGGAAGCATTACTTCCAATAAAATATTTCTCCACAATCTTGATTCTGGTGGCTCACCTCATGGAAATAATAAGGTTTGATATCTTGCTTTACAATGTATTCCAACTCTTTCCATCCCCTAGAGTCTTCTCCCTCCCAATGGTTTGGGGCACACCATGAGAGTTACCAAGAAGTAGTCATATTGCTTCATTGAGGTTGTTGGGAGCCTCATGAAAGTTCCATCCCAACCACCTCTCGTCCTCATCCCATAACAATATGCCCGTTGCACAAACCATTGTCTAAGGGAAAGAAGAGGCATGGAATCACTCAAGGGAGGTTGCCCCATGATGTTGCAATTCTAGATATTTATTAAATAATTATTTCTAGGAAGCCAAGTTATGTGATTTGAAATCAGAGTGGTTGTTGAAGAAATTAGCTTCCAAATTGTGGAACCTCCTCAATGTGAAGGGGGGAAGTCAAGACACATCATTTTGTTTCTATTTAAATTTTATGGATGATCACAATATTCCACCATCCATCTTTAGAGGAGATGAGTATCCAAGCTAACTTTGCACCAATGGAAAGATTCATTAGGGATTGATCTCTTATACCTAGACCACCATGACTTTTTGGGGTGTGCACAATTTCCCAATTGAGAAATTTTTTTTTTTCGTCCTTGATTTACCCCCTTATGAAAGATTTTTTCTAAAAATTATGGTATTTTAAGAATGACACTTGCTAGGTCTAATAATGTAGAAAATTGGAAAAGGGGAGGAGCTGAAATAACATACTTAATTAGAATTATCCTTCTTTCAGAGTTTAGCAAGATGGCTCCTTATTGTTCACTTTTTTTCCCAATTTGGATAGAATTGGTGTCCATGACGGGTGAGGAAATGGCTTAATGCAAAGGGGAATTCCCATATATTTAAACTTTGAGCAATTTTCCACAATTTTGAAGCCCATCAATCTATTTAGTTGTGTTTGTTCCTTTTCCCAATATTGTAGGCATATATTTGACTTTTTTTTTTTTTTCTCTGAATTAGTAAATCCTCTTGATGCATTGACAAACTTGTCCAATTTTTTTTTTGAACCTTTTA
Source organism: Pinus tabuliformis (assembly GCA_031772625.1). Classification (NCBI taxonomy): domain Eukaryota; kingdom Viridiplantae; phylum Streptophyta; class Pinopsida; order Pinales; family Pinaceae; genus Pinus; species Pinus tabuliformis. The sequence goes on along the minus strand of CM062819.1, from coordinate 1,945,924,446 downwards.
GTTATTATGATTGATGCTCCCCCAATTAGCAAAGTATTGTTTGCATGTTGAATGGTTGATTTTCTTGACATTAGATTCATATCTTATCCCAGAAAGCATTTCATTTTTTTTTTCATATTCTGGCCTTTTGCTAAAGGTATTCACCGTGAGAATATATAATAGTGGGTAAAGAGGGCATGGGCTTGTCCTAGTCCTCTTGAAGCTTTAAAAAAGTCTATAGGTCTTCCATTGACTAACGCAACTATCCATGGGTTTGAAATACACTCTAAGATTTGCTGGAGGACGTGATCATCGAAGCCCATCTTCTTTAGGGTTTCGAGAAGGAAATTGTGATCCACTCTATTGAAGGCATTGGCCATATCCAATTTTATTACCATTCCTTCCCCCCTCATCTTACTTGAATGCATTTCTTCTTGAGTCAGAATAATATTGTCCACCATTTGTCTCTCCCATAAACCCTCGATTTTGTAGAGATAAGCCAGGACAAATGAGGCTTTATTCTTAGTGCCATAATTTTTACATTAGCTTATATTAGACATTGCATAAAGAAATAAGACGAAACAATCTAAAGTACATGGATTAAATTCCTTGGGTATTACAATTAGAGCTAAGGAGCAGTTTGTTCTTCCTCCAACATATCCATGCTATAAAGATTAGCTATTCATTCGACATAAATTTGCTTTAATGATTCTGCAACATTGTTGATAAAAGTGTGCCAAGAAGCCATCCAAACTCAGAGCTTTATCTGGGTCAAAAGAAGCCATAACTCTCAAGATTTCTTCTTCTATTTTAGATTTCAGGATCTCTTCATTTTCTTCATTAATGATTTGCTTTGAGATGTGCTATAGCATATAACAGACCTTGATTGAATTATTATCTTCGGATTTTTTTTGTATAAAGCTCTAAAATAGTTGAAGGCCAACTCCTTCATTTTGGTAAAATCAGAAACATGTTTGCCATCCACTATTATGGATTTGATATTGTTCATGCATTGTCTCATTTTTTCCTGATTATAATTTTTTTTTGTATTTCTGCCTCCCACTTTGAGCCATAGACTTGTTGAGTTGATTCTCCACATTTATTCTTCCTTTTTTATGGCCGCATGATATTGATCAAAATCTCTTCTCTCTTCTTGCACAATTTCAACAAATATATTTTCATTTTTCCATTTTCTTTTGAATACTTGCTAGATTGGTTTTTTGGAGGTTTATTTCTTGACTCCAATCTTTATTGTTTTCCTTGGCCCATTTTTTGAGAGCAAGCTTTAGATTTCTAATTTTGCATTCCCATATATGAATATGGGAGCCCATAATCCATTTGCTCCAAGTAGATGGGATCATTTCCACATTGTTTGCTGATTTAGCCAATGCGAGTCGATTGAAATGAAAAGGGTTGTAAACAGTGTTTGAGCACATTAAGAGGGAGATTACCTCGTGATACAATCCTTCCCAATTAAGAATATTCGAAGAGAAAATTTATGATTCAAAAGGTCACTGTCTATTAGAAATCTGTCGAGGTGAGCAATTATAGGCCCAACACCAATTCTTCAATTGCTCCAAGCATTATTTTTGAAGGTTGGTTTAATATCCACTAGTTTAAATGACGAAATGGGGTCCTCCATAGTTTCCCTAAAAGGGCTTCTGATAGTGGTACCCTCTTTTTTCTCCTAAGGGTAGACAATGAGATTGAAATCTCCTCTAAAAATAATTCCATTATTGTATTTAGAATCCTTTATTGATTAACGAGTTCCAACAAAGAATCCTCTCTTGATAAAGAACTTGCAAATAGACATTAACAATAGAGCATACCTTGTTGAATTTTCTACAAGATGCACAATAGAAACCAATTTTCTGATTTGATAATTACTACCTAATGATATTCAAACAATTTATTTCATGCCACAGATATCATTGAGCAACTATACACAAAAAATCTCAATAGTAAATGCAGCAAAAACAATAAAGATCATAAAAAGACGTGAGAAAGACAACCATGCATAATAGAGGCAATAATTTTACCTGGGAAAACCCAATCTTGGGAGAAAACCCAACAACTTTCCTTTTTGGAGAAATTATTCTTCAACAAGGTTTATCAACAAAAACATAACACTAGTCATACCAATCAACTATAGTCAAATTCGGCCCTACGGCTACTGTGATCAATTGCTGTTAATTTGCAGCCGATTGCGGTTACACTGGTCAAACTTCTACCAATGGCTCCTATGACTGATTGTGGTCAAACTCAACCCTCCTGCAACTCGATCATCCCTGCTCAAACTCAGTCAAATACAAAGAGCAACAACTTAGTCAAAAACAATCAATTCATCCTCCTTTTCTCAAGGTCACGTGTGGTTGTCTAAGAGACCTCAGATATGAAGAAGAAACTTGCTTGATTAATGATAAAAATGAAATGCCATATCATGTATTTATACTCATAAAATGGGCTAAAATAAACCAAGGGACACACCCCTTCACTTGACTAGGCTGATTTGCACTCCAAATATATATATATATATTTTCGTAGGTTGACTTGGAGACCTCTTTGGCATGTGAGAATACCTCTTCTTGTTACCAAAAAAACAACACTCCCTCTTAGCGAGGTAGGTATTCTACTTAGCTACAAACATATTTCTCCTTAGCTAAAATTTCTCCTTCCTTGAGAAAAGTTCATGAGCTTGCTATGTTGATGTATGCACATTTATAGATCACTACATCTTGGAATAGGCAATGTGAATATCCTCGGCCATTTACCCCTAGCCAAATCAGTATGACCTAGCCAAAGTCTTTCATGGCTTCTTAGGTAAATATATTAATCTCCTCTGGTTAAAATCAACATGACCTAGCCAATTATGTCTAGCTTCTTAGGAGAGGATCTGCACTTGGCCTGTTGTTGCTACGATAAACACCCTCCAAAATTCTGCGTACATTCGAATTTTCGAGCCTTCTGTGGATCTTACAATCGATTGTTCCATAGTCACTTCTTGGTTAGATAATGCTTTTGATCTCCCTTCTTGGATTGGAAGTGTTGAAGTCACTTGCTCACACATGCCCAGTCTGTAACAAGTGCATGAGCACATTCTTTTACGCAAGCTTGGACAAGCATAGCACTTTCCTATCAAGAATGTCCTTGTGCGATGTCCAATCCATGTCGACAGTCAATGCACGTCGACAACGACAATTTCTCACATTATAGCCGTGCTTGTACTTCTATCTTGATGAGTTTTGCAAACAGTAGCTCCCGCGCACCTTTTTTTTCACGAGCGTCACTTTCATGTTTTCAACAGTCACTTTCGCTTGCTTGCACTCTAACTAGTGTCGTTTTCATGTTATCTTTGCTCTGGCATGTGTTGTATTCATCATCGATCGTATATCGCAAGTGTTGTTCACATTTTTATCTTCGTATAGCAAATGTCGTCTTCTGGCATGAGAATTGTCGCATATCATGCAAAGTGGAATTTTGGTTTGTTTCAAGGGGCAATCTTGTGATAATGAGTTGTTCTTATCTTGTAGGCATGTTTCATACTATTTTCCAAAGATTCACGCACTATCGTACAAGTGTGGTCATTATCATCGTAAAGTCTTGTTGTGCTCTACAACAACCCCCCATTTCATAACATTTTCATTCACACAAAAAATTAACATATGGAATGGGTCCCTTTTAAAATTTAATTGGCATCAATGCTTTTTTTCCGGGGAAAATAGAGTTCGTAATTTCTATTAAAAAGATATAATAGAGATTACATGCTGTTGATGCCAAGGCATATGCAGTAGTGTTTACAATAACCAATACTTCAGGGAAGTATGCAGATAAAGCCCTCAGACAGGGCATCCAGAAACAGGGTATGTAAACCCCAACAGGAGTATACGCCTACCCTAACAAACTAATATAAACAGTAAATAAACGATATCTCAAAAACCCTCAAAACAGGGCAGCAAGAAAAATGGATCTGTAAACCCCAACAGGAGGATACCCCTACCCATCTCAAGCCAAAATAAACAGAAAAATAAACAATAGCTCCTGGAGAAAGTGCAGAAGGTTCGAAATGACCGCCAAAACAAAGAGGAGAGGCATGAAATGGAAATGGGGCAGCCAGTGTAGCCACACCCCCCACCCCCTCAACTCTCCATCTGTGAGGAAGCCAGAGGAAGATACCGCCCATATATCCAAAGAAGCCATAAGAAAAAAACCAACCAGAAACAGCCATTGAAGAGACGACATGAATCGGTGCAGAGACAGACTCCACACCACAGATCCCTCAACGCTTCCAATAACTGTCTAGGTAAGCCAGCGATAAACCAAAAATAGAAACCCACAGCTCAGCAAGGGAACCCATCAGGGCCCAACAGGAGCAGTGGAGTTTCGGATCCGGGGGCAGAGGCGGCTGGGGCAGCCACCTCGCCCCCACAAGGCCAACAAAGCCCCTGCCCCCGCACCAAGGTTCAACACGGACTAGGAAGGTCCTTCAAAACAGAGAGTCCAGAGAGAGTCGAAATCCGCCGAAGATCAGTAGAGAATGAAGGAAAACTCCGCCGCTGCCCAAAGAACAGAGCACGAATCCGGAACTCTGCTTATAATATAAACAGAGCAGGCACACGACCCCGGGGACGGCAGACGAAAAACAAAGCCGCGCTGTGGTGAAAAGAACCGCCTGAGAGAAGGTAGCAGAGGCCGAAGTCTGTCCGCACCACCGGCTACCGGAACCGTTGAAACAGCAAACTCCCCAGACGCAGCAACCCCCAGTTGAGATGAGTCACCAAGCGAAAGGTGTATGGGCGGTGGAAGCCTCACCAGAGGCAAACCCAGCCGCCGCAGGCGCAAGCAGCAAAACCAGAGCCGACGAAACCCTAGCTTCTCCCGCGCGTCGCTCCCCATTTGGCATCAATGCTTTTGTGTTCAAAAAGGTATGATAATCAAATGAGTTTATGTATTTAAGCCTTTTTGAATAATAGTGTTCCAATAATAAAACAATCTTTTGTTATTGCGATAAAGCGATCGCAAGATCGCATATCGCAATGACATGAGAAATACATTAAAATGGCACCTTGTTCTCCGCTGATGCGATATCGCTGTCGGCGATCGTCGATATTCCATGCACACCTAATAAGGGCATATAACTCACGCCCCGACGCGACGCGATATCGACGATCGGCTATCGGCGCTGCCTCATGTGGGAAAAAACGCTTTAAGTTATAAACCCCGACCCGATGCGATATCGCTATCGGCCGTCGGCAGAATCCCATGCACTTTGATAAGGCGCTCGGGTCTTACCCCCGATGTGATGCGATATCGCAATCGGAAATCGGCAAATCACTTTATATGCACTTTGTAATGTTTCCACGTGCTAGTCCGATGCGATGTCGCAATCGGCACTCGGCAGGATCTTTTTCTAATGATTGTGTAGCATCTATTCCCCGATGTGATGCGATATCGCTCATCGGCGGTCGGCATTCTCAAAAAGTCATCGCTTGAAGCCTTAAAGTTATATTGATATCCGGTTGATAAAGCGCAAATTTCAAAATGTCGTTAAATGCAGGGATAAGGTAATGCATGTGTATTTAAAACTTTGCCCCTTCGATTAACGAACACTTGGGTTTAACCGCCAAAATATCTGTTGCACGCTTAAGAGGGTCATTCAGCCGGATAACGGTGTAATAGTCATTTAATGGGTAGCAGGCCTTAAACCACCATTAATGCATCTGCAATATCTTCCCAGTGATTGGATCCGCAGCCACTTTTGAGAATTAATCTCACCACGCTTCAAATGATATATCTTTCCCGTTATGGATTGTCATTATTATTTCCTTGTTACGATTTCTCTTGCATTTGTGTAGAATTCATCTGTTGAGAGAAGCCTGAGCATGATGGGGAAGAAATCCAAGAGGACCGCGGGCTCCGCTGCTACATCTGTTGCAGGACAAGCTGCCGCAGATAAGAAGAAAGGCCTAATTTCAAACACTACGTGCACTGGTCTCACTAGGACTTCATGGCAGGGCACATATAATCTATTAGAGGCTGAGCAACCGAAAGTGACAGTGACAGAGGCTAGTGTGGATGTACTAAAGAAGTCCGATGCTACTCTCAAAGACTTGGCCGACTCCTTTCTTCACAGGATAGCAGCCAGAGAGCAGGTCCTTCCCTACACTGATGTAGTGCGCTGGGCGATCGAGGAAATTCCAATCATCGATAGAACGTTTCACACAAGGGATGGAAGGATTTTCGGGTCGTTCAAGCCAGAGCACCTAAGGCAAATGTATCATTTGCCCGAGCCGGAGAAAATCTATAACAAAGCCTTCGTGGAGAAATTTGCAGCCGAAAATGAAGTACAATCTGAACCCATCCGGGATTGGAGGCAGAATCCGGCCAAACACAAGCACGAAAGCTCGGGTAAGTACTCCGTCGATTCTTTGGCTTCTCCCTATTGCTATGCGGGGATTATGATGTGTAGGCTATGGGGGTTACATGACTCTGCTAATTTCGACATAGAAATGGTTCCCCTCATGGAAGCAGCTGTTAATAGTATAATCATGGATTGGGCCACCATTCTTTCTGATAAGTTGGTCGTAGCTGTTCGTGACTTTAGAGCCAAATCCATAGTCACCGAAAGGAAAATCCCACCATTTTATTATAGTGCTTACATTATGGATACCTTGTGCTTTAATTCTGAGTTTCCTATCCTCGGTTGGAGGTGGACCACCCAAGACCCTTCACCCATTCATTTGTACCATCAGAAATTGTGGAAGTCCTCTTACAAGGACCATTTGTATCAAATTTGCAATGGTTTTATGGTTCCCATTCATTATTCCATTTTTGATCGGCCTATTCCAAAAATCTCCTATCTGGCTTCCTTCGACTTACCAGCTGTAGCAAGTTGGTTCGGAGAAGAACATTTTACCTATGTTAGGGTTTTCGGGAGCCAAGCCAAGCCGCATGTTCTTCCTTTATATGTTCCAGACAAATTGTTGGCCCGAGAAATCTCCTACCAGATTATGGCCGAGAGTGTCACACAAACTCTCAAGAAAGAAAAGAAGAGGGGCTGGCCCTCTTTTCCCTTGAGAATTGGTGTTTTTACTCTGCATGATCTCAAGCATGCAGAAAAAGAGGCAACAAAGATGCAAGCTTTATCCCTGGCCACTATCCCAAGCAGACTCTATGATCCAAAGAAAACTGCCTACACTGCCCTAGAACAGGCCAAATTAACAAAAGTTGACCATCAAGAGGATATGTTTGATGACCTGTTCGTCGCCGCCGATACAATAGGCCATGCCAAAGAGCTTGCTAGAATGAAATACAATGATGAGACGTTAACTGAGTTCAATAAACTTAGAGAGCAGAGGTTGCAAACTCTGCCTCTAGATTTATTGACAACAACCCCAGCGTCTTCCTCAAGCGAGCCTGGTCGGCAACAGACGAGCCAACCTCCTGTTACAACTAAGGAACAGAAGAAACAACAGGAGGAAAGGCAAAAGAAGCTGCAGGAAGAAAAGCAAAGAAAAGAGCAAGCTGAGAGGCAGAAGAAGGAGCAGATAGAAAAACAGCAAAAGGCGCAGAAGGATCAAGAACAGAGAAAGCAGAAAGAGATAGAGGAACAGAGGAAGAAGGAAGAAGAGGAGAAACAAAAGAAAGAACTGGCAGATAGGCAGAAAAAGGAATTGGCAGATAGGCAGAAAAGGGAGCAAGAAGAGAGACAAAGAAAAGAGTTAGAGGAGCAGCAGCAAAAAGGACTAGAGGAGCAGCAGAGGTTAGAACAAGAAAAAGAGCGGAGCAAATCCCAGACAGAGCAACATAAACAGACCTCCATTGATCCTGAATTGCTTAAACAATGGAACCAATTCGATTCCATTATCAGTGGAAAGGAAGGCTCCAAAGACACAGACACCTCTAAGACAAGCGATGCACCAGATACCACTTCTTCTCAGGTTCTAAGCGGAACCAGCGGCCCACCCATTTCAAAGGATGTCGAAGTAATTACTAAAGACCCTTCCGATCAAATTGTTCTCCAGGTGGAAGATATTCCTCCCCTGGATGTTTTCTATAGCCCAAAGCATAAAGCCGTTGTTAAGAGCTCAAGGAAGAGACGAAGGCTTGATCAACCTTCTATCTTTCCTAAGCAAACAGTCACGGGCAATGTAGTCTGGAAGGAGGAATTGGATCCCTCCGATGATCTAACAAAGTTGTCGCAGTATGCGGGAGCTTATTCTGCAGCGACTATTGACAAAGCATCGGAGGTAAGTCTTCTATTGACGACTAAGGACCAGGAGATTTGTGCATTACAGGCAGAAGTAACCGAAGTGAAAAACAAGGCAGCGCAGGTAGAAGAGCAGTGGTTGGTACAACAGCAAGAAAACAATGTATTAACCCAGCAACTGTAGACTGAAAGACAGAGAATCGACCAGAGCGCAATCCAGAAGCAGAAAGAATTGTCGGAGGCATTGGCACAGTTGAGAGCGGCGAATGAGCTGATGATGAAATCAAAAGACGAGCAAATAGCTCAACTATTAGCGCAGCTTGAAGACATCAAGGGCACCCAGAAATTGGAGGATTTCAGAGCAGAGGCAGCTCAAATAAATAGCGCATTAATATCTCAGATTAGACTCCTATGCCGACAACTTACTGAGGCTGAGCCATTATGTGAAATATCTACAGCAGTATGTCAGCAGATAGAGAAAGCCAGAAATGAGCTAGATCAGGCCGAAGAAACCATATCCGGATATCTTGATTGGTAAGATTCTGATGTGGGGAAAGCGGCGAATTTGCCCAGAATCTATGAAACGTACAAGGACATACTCTTCACGGAATGGAACACTCAGGTGATGAAAGCGGAAAGGGCAGTTTCAAGGTGTAAAATGATTGCCAGCAATATGATTGATTTAGTCAACAACACACTCTACTTGGCAAACATGATCTCCCAGTGTACACCTGGAAGCATAACAACAGCAAACATGATTGAACAAACAAGTTATCATGACTTGGAGGAACAGGGAAGGTTAATCGCTGGAGTAAATACTTTAACCTCCGGGGCATATTGGCTCTTTCTAATCAAGCCACACACTCAAAGGTCGGCTCTCAAGTGTTTAACAGATGCTCTCGGATGCCTAATCCCCGACATTCAGGATGCCACATATGATGCCTAGCTCACTTCGCGTCTCAACACTCCACCGGAAGTAGAGCCAATGCTGGCGATATGTCAGCTAAGGTTTAAAGGCAAAGAGGCCACCTGATGAAGCATTGCCGCCGACTGCCAGATCGCCAAGGAAGATGCAAGAAATATTTATTGATGCCAATTTAATAGCTTTTCAGTTTCTTAGATATTTAGATTAGTTTAGTATTTATAGACCCTTTCATTGTTTTGGAAATGGTCGTAAAATTTTGTAATAGACTTAAAGGCTGAAGTTTGCACTACTGTGCTTCAGCCTATATTCTTTTGTGAAACTCGACCGATAGTTCTTAATTTAATGAGAAGGCTGTTTTATACAATTGCGCACTATTGTCTCTTGTTTGGAATGCTTTCTGGTTTGAAGGAAGGACTGCGACATAGCGATTAATATACTGGATTGTTAAGCAACTTACATGGTACTTTTATCTGCATCTGTGTTCTTTCCTCTTATATGAATTGCTGTGTTATTATTTTTGCTATTGTTGAATACATGTATGCGCTGTAACAGCAAATCTTCATTTCGTTCCACTATTGGATGTTTTGTGATATGCCCTCTCTTTTAATCATGCATGTAGCAATGATATGAATGACAAAGTGTAGTAATTCGCTATTATCGCTCTGCATAACTAATTATGCAGAGCAATCTTAAATGGTTTAAACATCTATGCTTTAGCGTTAGAGTCATCTATATGCCTACCTTAAAGCACAGATTATCAAACGCTACGCTTTAAAAATTGATAAGTCCCGGGATTAGATTATAGTTAGTATATTTCGCCGATAGTTTTAGTTGTTCGCTTATCACCATCATATATCATAAGTCACTCATCCATCCCGTTTACTTATAATTCTTGGGAAACTGGTCCCATTATCCCCAGTCGGAGCCACTATTCCAAACGGAAAAGGAGCTGTACTAAGGTCCGGACCGGGTGGTTTCCCCAATGTTGTTGCAACGATTTTCGGGGCCTCAACATTTTTGGCGCTAGAAGGAGGGCCTTCAACTGTGAATGGCACATAAGTCCAAACCTATAAGCCATTCCAAGAGTATTTCCCCCTCCGAATCCCCTCGACCTTCCCATTTGCATACTGGTTCGCCGGTATCCAAACAAGGAGAAGGGGAATCAACTACCACTGCTCAGACCCATCATACCACAGAACAATTAAGTCTTGAATCACCTGAAGTCCAGTCTCTAATCCATAAACTTCAGAGCTTCTCGATTTCACCACAGAAATCTGAGGTATCAGAAAGCAGTGCGACTTCGCAGTTCAATCTCACTCATCCTCTCACCAGACTTCAGAGCGAAAAACTCGGTATTGAACCCACTGAGTTTCCTTTACCTAAAAGGAAAAGGGCGAAGAAAATTACTGAAGGATCTGATAGTGAAGAGCTTTCATCCACGTCCTCCATTGCATTTTCTCCTCTGCGAGGTCAACCATCCACTCCCCCATTACAAATTGTCGCCCATCAGGTATCAGAAGCCTCAATATCCCAACCTATTCACTCCTCATCTTTGATCCCTTCCCATACATCTGGAATCCAAACAGTAGTGTCAACCACTGTCGCTATCATAATGGCAGACCCATGGACTAGGCCAGGAGCAGTCAACATGCCTGCACCATTGCATGATCTACCAGATGCTCCCGAAAAATGGCTGCCTAAATTTAATCCAGATGACGGAACCCAGGCTGAAGAACACATTAACAATTTTATGTTAGCAGTTAACTTAAAAGGAGTGACAGAGCAAGATGTTGTTGTAAGACTCTTCCCCTACACCTTACAAGGATCAGCAGGATCCTGGTATTTTTCCTTACCTTCTGGTTCAATTACCAGTTGGAACACATGCCAAGAGCAGTTTCTTACCAAATATGGAGATGATAGGTCCTTAGCTACTTTAATAAACGACCTCTCCAATCTGAGAATAGAGCACAGGGAACCAATAAAGGAGTTTAATGCCAGATTTAATAAACTCCTGAATAAAATCCCTACCGCTTCTAAACCAAGTGAACAAATCCGAAGCGAATGGTATATTACTGCCCTACCTGCCAACATAGCTATTTTTGTAGACAGGGCTGGGAAACCTACCTTAGCGGAAAACATGAGAGAAGCACTTGCTGTTGAAAAGCGCATCAATGCTCTAGAAAAGAAAGCTGCTTTGGAAGATAGAAAAGCTAAAAAAGTCTCATTTAAAGAAGATTCCAAGAAGAAAACCCCAAAGGACCCGTATGACATGGAAGGTTTACAAAAGGTCCTTAAAACGTTGTCTAACGAAATGGTCGAGATAAAGAAGCAGGTGGCCGAAACCTCAAACAAAAGACCATTTAGAACTTATAAGAAAACTGAATCAAAGCCGCCCAATGTTATATCTAACGCAGATTCAGAGCAAGAAGAAGAGGAAGAGGAAACAACCTCACAAACTGATGATGAAGAAGAGGTAGCAGAATGCTACGGAATGTGGGATTTTATACTTCCAAACTCTGATACCGAGAATGAAGAAGAAGCCTTTCCAGTTACTACCAGAAGTAAAAGTACTTTTGAACCTGCTCAGGCAACTTCAAAGAAAAGGAGCGCAAGTGCTGCTACAGCAAAGGAAAAAGTCCCCCCAAAGAAGTCGCCTGTAGTAGTTCCCCAAAACCAGCCTTCAACTTCTAATTCTCCTTCAACATCCAAGACATTAGTGGTATCTGATTCAATGGAACATAACATTGTTGATGACATGAAGAAAACTAAGGCAAATATAACCATGTTTGAGCTTAGCAAATTAAAGCATCAACAAAAATTACTTCTTAAAGAATTAAATGATGTTCCCTCTACTCCCCTTCCCAGTGCAAGAGCTGCCAACGATTCAGGCCAGCCTCCTGCAGGTATGGTTGAAGCTACCGATTCAGTTCTAATTGGAGATAAGTCAAATTCTCACACTCCACCCTTCCTGCTGACTTATGAGATTTATAATAGAAACCTGCACAACTGTTTAATTGATTCAGGGGCCTCATCTAATATAATGCCAGCTTCAGTTTGCTCTAAGCTGAACATTGAACCCCAGAAGTCTGCCATTCATATTGTACAGTTGGATAGGACTAAAGTGCAGGTTGTGGGAGAAATTAATTCTGTAACCATCAGGTTGTCTGCCGACCCCAGGATTGTACAGAGGATTGACATCTTAATTGCCGACATACCTGAATTTTATGGTTTAATTTTGAGTAGAGATTGGTCCGAAAAACTGCATGGGTATATTTCCACAGATTGGTCACATATGTGGCTTCCCTACAAGGGAAAGCCAAATCAAATAAGGATCGATCGAGAGAAGCATATGACCCACACAGTTACTGAATTTGAGCAAGAAAACCAACCTGTGGCATTCAACAACAACATTTTGGGGAACTATTCGTTAGAATCATTCTTTGGCAACTTTGTTGCCCAACCATCTCCTTTTTCAGTCAATCATTTTACATCTCAGATTGAAAATTTTTCACAAACTGATAAGTCCAGATGTTTTAATGATGCTGAGAAAAATGTAGATATTTTTGTTAATACTCCTTTATTTTGGTCTTTATATTTTGATGGCTCTAAGTCTAGTGAAGGCTCAGGAGCAGGTTGCATTTTGGTTAGTCCGCAAGGAGAAAAGACAATGCTGTGAGTGCACTAATAACACAGCTGAATATGAAGCTTTAGTCCAGGGATTATATAAAGCAATCGGCCTTGAAGTGCGATATCTAAAAGTATTCGGCGATTCAGAAATCATTGTCAAACAGGTGAGGAATGCAATTCATTGCCTTTCGACTCACCTTAAGCATTACCAATCGCTAGTGCAAGAGCTTACCTCACACTTTTTGGCATTCAACATTTCCTCCATTCCTAGGTCACAAAATTCGGCAGCCGACCTACTAGCCAATGTAGCTTCCAAGCTTCTACCTTCTGAAGACTACAGCCTTGATAGATTTTCTGTAGAATTACTTTTTAGGCCTTCAATCCCTGATAATGTCACTAATTGGAGAGTATTTAATCATGATGATGATATTTTGCAATTTTTAACTTCTGAGAAGTCTTATGATAATCAAATCATTGAAGAAGATGAGCATGATTCCCAAATGAAAGAAACACCTCTGGAAAATTCAATTCCTAAGCCTGTGGTAAAGCTAGAAGATCTTTATGATATCAAAGACAGATTTAAACCTGTAACCAATGCAAAGATCCAAAGCTCTACCCTAAGGTTTGAGTTGATTAATTTGGGAACTGAGCAAGCTCCTCAAAATGTGAACTTAGGATTAGGACTTTCTTTAGAGGAAAAAGAAGCATTCATTAAACTGTTAAGGAAGAATAAACAAGTTTTTGCTTGGAAATATGATGATCTGAAGACTTATGATACATCTATTATCCAGCATACCATTCCTATGCTTCCTGAGCAGAAACCAATTCAGCAGAAGTTAAGAAAGATACACCCAAACTTAGAAAGCCAGATTAAGTCGGAACTTAACAAACTCTTGAAAGCCAAGATTATCTTTCCAGTCCGACATTCAAAATGGGTCTCTAATATGGTGCCAGTGAGGAAGAAAAATGGTGACATTCGCATTTGTATTGATTTCAGAAACTTGAACAAAGCAAGCTTAAAAGACAATTTCCCATTGCCTACTATGGAGCAAATTCTCCAATCAGTGGCAGGCTCTGAATTGATGTCCTTTCTAGATGGTTTTTCAGGGTACAATCAAGTTCTGGTTCATCCTGATGACCAGCTTAAAACTACATTTAGAACAAAATGGGGAACCTATGCATATCAGAAAATGCCTTTTGGACTAATAAATGCAGGAGCGACTTTCCAAAGAGCTATGGATACAACTTTTAGAGGGTTAATTAATAGAACAGTGGTGGTCTATCTAGACGACATAACTGTATTCTCTAAAGAGAGATCTAATCATTTGCACGACTTAAATCATATTTTTCAACGCTGCAAAAGATATGGTATTTCTCTCAACCCGAAAAAGTCATTCTTTGCTCTTGATCAAGGGAAGCTCTTGGGCTTTATCGTATCCAAACATGGCATTTACATTGATCCCGATCGAATCAAAGAAATTTCTGAAATCCCATTTCCCCACAATAAGAAATCAATGCAGTCATTTTTAGGCCAGATCAATTTCATTAAAAGGTTTGTTTCGGATTTTTCTCAAATTATTTTGCCACTTCAAACGATGATTAGGAAGAATGCAGTCTTTAAGTGGGGATCGGTAGAAAAAGAAGCTTTTGATTTGATTAAGCAATCGATAATCAACACCCCTTCTTTAAATACTCCAAATTTCTCTAATCATTTTACATTGTATACTATCGCATCCAACTCTTCATATGCTGCTGTACTCACACAACCGAATGACAACAACTTAGAAGCACCCATTTCATTTTTTAGCTCAAACCTTCAGGGTGCCGAATTAAATTATTCCGATGTGGAGAAACAAGCCTTTGCTGTATTCAAAGCAGTCAAACATTACAGACCCTTCCTTTTGAAAACTCACACAAAAGTTATAGTCCCTTTCCCAGCGGTAAGGCAACTATTAATTCAAAAAGAACTGGGTGAAAGAAGGGCCAATTGGGTCACAGCGCTTCAAGAGTATGACTTAGAAATAAAGCCAGCAAAGATTGTTAGGGGCCAAGGTTTTTGCAGGATATTGGCAGGAGCATCAAACATTCCTGAATCAAGCGATATGGATCAGACTGAATCAATCAATCAGATAAGTGTCACTGATTCTGAATCTCAATATGCAGATTTAATATTTTATTTGAAGAACGGTTATGCTCCTCCAAATTTATCTTACAAAAATAAAAGGGCCATTAGGTTAAAAGCAAAGAATTTCACTCTTATTGATGATGTGCTTTTTAGACAAAATTATGATTCTATCCTGTTAAGATGTCTTGAGAAACCTGAAGCTCAAAAGGTTTTGCAGGAGCTACATGATGGACCAGCAGGAGGACATTTTGGAGCAGACACAACAGCTCACAAAGTTATTCATGCTGGATATTATTGGCCTACTCTGTTTAGAGATGCTCATGAATACGTAAGAAAATGTTTCAATTGCCAAACTTCTAGTGGAAGACAACGGAAATCAGCTTTCCCTCTGCAACCTGTCAACATTGAACAGCCATTTGAACAATGGGGATTAGATATCATCGGGGAAATTACTCCACCATCTTCCAAACAACATAGGTATATCCTCACTGCTACCGATTATTTTACTAAATGGGTAGAGGCTATTCCTTTGAAGGCAGCGAATTCAGAGGCAATCATCGAGTTCATAGACCAATTCATCATTACCAGGTTTGGTGTCCCAAACGCTCTCGTTTTTGATAATGCTTCCTATTTCTCAGGAAATGCTATATATGATTTCGCTATTAAGAGGGGGTTTAAACTGAAGTATTCTGCTAATTATTATCCCCAGGGAAATGGTTTAGCCGAATCTACTAATAAGAATCTCATCAAAATCATCAAGTGAACTGTTGAACAGAATCATAGAAACTGGCACAAATCTTTAGTGTTTGCATTATGGGCTGATAGAATAACACAAAAGGCTTCTATAGGTTCCCCCCCATTTAATCTGGTATATGGAAAAGAAGCAGTATTGCCTACGAATCTTGTTCTACCCTCTTTAGCCCTAGTACAATACATTGAAGAGACTCCTTCTTCTTCTATCCAACTTAGACATGACCAAATTCTCAAATTAGAAGAAGAAAGGGAAAAAGCCAGAATCACTCATGCCAAACATCAAAAAATCATCAAAGCATCCTTTGACTCAGCCTCATCCGGTTCCAAACAGTTTCAAGTTGGTGACTTAGTTCTCAAATGGGACAAGGCCCATGAAGATAAAGGTAAGCATACCAAATTTCAGAAAATGTGGCTTGGACCATTTCAGATCTGTGAAAAGATAGGCCAGTCAACCTTTATATTGCAAGACTTATCAGGGTTGAGAGATTCTCTCCCTGTTAATGGCCTGATCTTGAAGAAATTCTTTAATTGAGAAGGTAATCCCTTCTCCTCTTTGTAGATTTGCGTAGTTTGTAGGATTGGTAGGAAATAAAACTGTAGAGTATCCCCATTGACCTTTTGCTGTGTTTGAAGAAGCTGTCTCACAAAAATAATAAGAATATTTGCTTTTAGATAGTAGAACCATCAATCAAAAGGAATATTTTTTAGGAAATTAGATATCCTTGTGTTCTGAAACTACAATCTAACTTTTGAAGACTCTTCTCATGATGTAAAAGTTCTGTGAATCATTTTCTGTTTTCAAAACTGGTCTCCAAAAGTTATCCATTTTAAGATAGAAACTAACCCATTTTCAGCATCTTCAACTCTTCACCTGTCATCCATTTGCTCTTAAGGAGAAGATTGTTCACCCCATTCACTAAAGTTTATGGTTACTCAGAGTGTAATTCTAAAATATAAAAGATTAAAGATAAGAGGTCTTATTACAAGCCTGCTTACCATGTTCATAGGAAAATAGTTTGACTGACATTACCAATACTGCCTATCAAAACAGGGTAATGGCTTGAAATTTCAAGACAAGAGGTCTCATCACGAGCCAGCTTGTTCAGTTAAATTATTACCAGTGAATGGCATTATCAACAGCTGGCCACCAAACCAGGACAATGGCTTTTTATCTTATCAATGACAAAGAAGGAAAAACAGATGAAAAATAAAATATGAGAACATGTTTTGGATTCATTCTGTTAATCACACTCTTATGTGAATGGAAAAGTGGACAATACTATGGTTAAAAGGTATCCCTGTCGAGACTATAAACGTTTGCTGGCAACAGAGGCTCTACCTATGACAGAAGGGTTAATTATAAAAGCTGATTTGGGAAAGTTTTCTGTTTTATCATTATAAACCAATAAAGGCCTATTTTAAAAACTTAGAATGTATTTATTTTCTTGAAACTAAATGGGAAGAAGTTAACAAAATAAGTTCACTTTGTTCAGAACGCATGAATATCCAGTTATATTAGGAGTTTCCCCTTCTGATTGAGTTTCTATTTTGGAAAAGCTTAAGTGTTTGTATTAGTTTCAGAGATAACTGGTTCTTCTAGCGAATCGCCAATTTGTTGTGCTCTACAACAACCCCCCATTTCATAACATTTTCATTCACACAAAAAATTAACATATGGAATGGGTCCCTTTTAAAATTTAATTGGCATCAATGCTTTTGTGTTCAAAAAGGTATGATAATCAAATGAGTTTATGTATTTAAGCCTTTTTGAATAATAGTGTTCCAATAATAAAACAATCTTTTGTTATTGCGATAAAGCGATCGCAAGATCGCATATCGCAATGACATGAGAAATACATTAAAATGGCACCTTGTTCTCCGCCGATGCGATATCGCTGTCGGCGATCGGCGATATTCCATGCACACCTAATAAGGGCATATAACTCACGCCCCGACGCGACGCGATATCGGCGATCGGCTATCGGCGCTGCCTCATGTGGGAAAAAACGCTTTAAGTTATAAACCCCGACCCGATGCGATATCGCTATCGGCCGTCGGCAGAATCCCATGCACTTTGATAAGGCGCTCGGGTCTTACCCCCGATGCGATGCGATATCGCAATCGGAAATCGGCAAATCACTTTATATGCACTTTGTAATGTTTCCATGTGCTAGTCCGATGCGATGTCGCAATCGGCACTCGGCAGGATCTTTTTCTAATGATTGTGTAGCATCTATTCCCCGATGCGATGCGATATCGCTCATCGGCGGTCGGCATTCTCAAAAAGTCATCGCTTGAAGCCTTAAAGTTATATTGATATCCGATTGATAAAGCGCAAATTTCAAAATGTTGTTAAATGCAGGGATAAGGTAATGCATGTGTATTTAAAACTTTGCCCCTTCGATTAACGAACACTTGCGTTTAACCGCCAAAATATCTGTTGCACACTTAAGAGGGTCATTCAGCCGGATAACGGTGTAATAGTCATTTAATGGGTAGCAGGCCTTAAACCACCATTAATGCATCTGCAATATCTTCCCAGTGATTGGATCCACAGCCACTTTTGAGAATTAATCTCACCACGCTTCAAATGATATATCTTTCCCGTTATGGATTGTCATTATTATTTCCTTGTTACGATTTCTCTTGCATTTGTGTAGAATTCATCTGTTGAGAGAAGCCTGAGCATGATGGGGAAGAAATCCAAGAGGACCGCGGGCTCCGCTGCTACATCTGTTGCAGGACAAGCTGCCGCAGATAAGAAGAAAGGCCTAATTTCAGACACTACGTGCACTGGTCTCACTAGGACTTCATGGCAGGGCACATATAATCTATTAGAGGCTGAGCAACCGAAAGTGACAGTGACAGAGGCTAGTGTGGATGTACTAAAGAAGTCCGATGCTACTCTCAAAGACTTGGCCGACTCCTTTCTTCACAGGATAGCAGCCAGAGAGCAGGTCCTTCCCTACACTGATGTAGTGCGCTGGGCGATCGAGGAAATTCCAATCATCGATAGAACGTTTCACACAAGGGATGGAAGGATTTTCGGGTCGTTCAAGCCAGAGCACCTAAGGCAAATGTATCATTTGCCCGAGCCGGAGAAAATCTATAACAAAGCCTTCGTGGAGAAATTTGCAGCCGAAAATGAAGTACAATCTGAACCCATCCGGGATTGGAGGCAGAATCTGGCCAAACACAAGCACGAAAGCTCGGGTAAGTACTCCGTCGATTCTTTGGCTTCTCCCTATTGCTATGCGGGGATTATGATGTGTAGGCTATGGGGGTTACATGACTCTGCTAATTTCGACATAGAAATGGTTCCCCTCATGGAAGCAGCTGTTAATAGTATAATCAAGGATTGGGCCACCATTCTTTCTGATAAGTTGGCCGTAGCTGTTCGTGACTTTAGAGCCAAATCCATAGTCATCGAAAGGAAAATCCCACCATTTTATTATAGTGCTTACATTATGGATACCTTGTGCTTTAATTCTGAGTTTCCTATCCTCGGTTGGAGGTGGACCACCCAAGACCCTTCACCCATTCATTTGTACCATCAGAAATTGTGGAAGTCCTCTTACAAGGACCATTTGTATCAAATTTGCAATGGTTTTATGGTTCCCATTCATTATTCCATTTTTGATCGGCCTATTCCCAAAATCTCCTATCTGGCTTCCTTCGACTTACCAGCTGTAGCAAGTTGGTTCGGAGAAGAACATTTTACCTATGTTAGGGTTTTCGGGAGCCAAGCCAAGCCGCATGTTCTTCCTTTATATGTTCCAGACAAATTGTTGGCCCGAGAAATCTCCTACCAGATTATGGCCGAGAGTGTCACACAAACTCTCAAGAAAGAAAAGAAGAGGGGCTGGCCCTCTTTTCCCTTGAGAATTGGTGTTTTTACTCTGCATGATCTCAAGCATGCAGAAAAAGAGGCAACAAAGATGCAAGCTTTATCCCTGGCCACTATCCCAAGCAGACTTTATGATCCAAAGAAAACTGCCTACACTGCCCTAGAACAGGCCAAATTAACAAAAGTTGACCATCAAGAGGATATGTTTGATGACCTGTTCGTCGCCGCCGATACAATAGGCCATGCCAAAGAGCTTGCTAGAATGAAATACAATGATGAGACGTTAACTGAGTTCAATAAACTTAGAGAGCAGAGGTTGCAAACTCTGCCTCTAGATTTATTGACAACAACCCCAGCGTCTTCCTCAAGCGAGCCTGGTCGGCAACAGACGAGCCAACCTCCTGTTACAACTAAGGAACAAAAGAAACAACAGGAGGAAAGGCAAAAGAAGCTGCAGGCAGAAAAGCAAAGAAAAGAGCAAGCTGAGAGGCAGAAGAAGGAGCAGATAGAAAAACAACAAAAGGCGCAGAAGGATCAAGAACAGAGAAAGCAGAAAGAGATAGAGGAACAAAGGAAGAAGGAAGAAGAGGAGAAACAAAAGAAAGAACTCGCAGATAGGCAGAAAAAGGAATTGGCAGATAAGCAGAAAAGGGAGCAAGAAGAGAGACAAAGAAAAGAGTTAGAGGAGCAGCAGCAAAAAGGACTAGAGGAGCAGCAGAGGTTAGAACAAGAAAAAGAGCGGAGCAAATCCCAGACAGAGCAGCATAAACAGACCTCCATTGATCCTGAATTGCTTAAACAATGGAACCAATTCGATTCCATTATCAGTGGAAGGGAAGGCTCCAAAGACACAGACACCTCTAAGACAAGCGATGCACCAGATACCACTTCTTCTCAGGTTCTAAGCGGAACCAGCGGCCCACCCATTTCAAAGGATGTCGAAGTAATTACTAAAGACCCTTCCAATCAAATTGTTCTCCAGGTGGAAGATATTCCTCCCCTGGATGTTTTCTACAGCCCAAAGCATAAAGCCGTTGTTAAGCGCTCAAGGAAGAGACGAAGGCTTGATCAACCTTCTATCTTTCCTGAGCAAACAGTCACGGGCAATGTACTCTGGAAGGAGGAATTGGATCCCTCCGATGATCTAACAAAGCTGTCACAGTATGCGGGAGCTTATTCTGCAGCGACTATTGACAAAGCATCGGAGGTAAGTCTTCTATTGACGACTAAGGACCAGGAGATTTGTGCATTACAGGCAGAAGTAACCGAGGCGAAAAACAAGGCAGCGCAGGTAGAAGAGCAGTTGCTGGCACAACAGCAAGAAAACAATGTATTAACCCAGCAACTGCAGACTGAAAAACAGAGAATCGACCAGAGCGCAATCCAGAAACAGAAAGAATTGTCGGAGGCATTGGCACAGTTGAGAGCTGCGAATGAGCTGATGATGAAATCAAAAGACGAGCAAATAGCTCAACTATTAGCGCAGCTTGAAGACATCAAGGGCACCCAGAAAGTGGAGGATTTCAGAGCAGAGGCAGCTCAAATAAATAGCGCATTAATATCTCAGATTAGACTCCTATGCTGACAACTTACTGAGGCTGAGCCATTATGTGAAATATCTACAGCAGTATGTCAACAGATAGAGAAAGCCAGAAATGAGCTAGATCAGGCCGAAGAAACCATATCCGGATATCTTGATTGGCAAGATTCTGATGTGGGGAAAGCGGCGAATTTGCCCAGAATCTATGAAACGTACAAGGACATACTCTTCACGGAATGGAACACTCAGGTGATGAAAGCGGAAAGGGCAGCTTCAAGGTGTAAAATGATTGCCAGCAATATGATTGATTTAGTCAACAACACACTCTATTTGGCAAACATGATCTCCCAGTGTACACCTGGAAGCATAACAACAGCAAACATGATTGAACAAACAAGTTATCATGACTTGGAGGAACAGGGAAGGTTAATCGCTGGAGTAAATACTTTAACCTCCGGGGCATATTGGCTCTTTCTAATCAAGCCACACACTCAAAGGTCGGCTCTCAAGTGTTTAACAGATGCTCTCGGATGCCTAATCCCCGACATTCAGGATGCCACATATGATGCCCAGCTCACTTCGCGTCTCAACACTCCACCGGAAGTAGAGCCAATGCTGGCGATATGTCAGCTAAGGTTTAAAGGCAAAGAGGCCACCTGATGAAGCATTGCCGCCGACTGCCAGATCGCCAAGGAAGATGGAAGAAATATTTATTGATGCCAATTTAATAGCTTTTCAGTTTCTTAGATATTTAGATTAGTTTAGTATTTATAGACCCTTTCATTGTTTTGGAAATGGTCGTAAAATTTTGTAATAGACTTAAAGGCTGAAGTTTGCACTACTGTGCTTTAGCCTATATTCTTTTGTGAAACTCGACCGATAGTTCTTAATTTAACGAGAAGGCTGTTTTATACAATTGCGCACTATTGTCTCTTGTTTGGAATGCTTTCTGGTTTGAAGGAAGGACTGCGACATAGCGATTAATATACTGGATTGTTAAGCAGCTGACATGGTACTTTTATCTGCATCTGTGTTCTTTCCTCTTATATGAATTGCTGTGTTATTATTTTTGCTATTGTTGAATACATGTATGCGCTGTAACAACAAATCTTCATTTCGTTCCACTATTGGATGTTTTGTGATATGCCCTCTCTTTTAATCATGCATGTAGCAATGATATGAATGACAAAGTGTAGTAATTCGCTATTATCGCTCTGCATAACTAATTATCCAGAGCAATCTTAAATGGTTTAAACATCTATGCTTTAGCGTTAGAGTCATCTATATGCCTGCCTTAAAGCACAGATTATCAAACTCTACGCTTTAAAAATTGATAAGTCCCGGGATTAGATTATAGTTAGTATATTTCGCCGATAGTTTTAGTTGTTCGCTTATCACCATCATATCTCATAAGTCACTCATCCATCCCGTTTACTTATAATTCTTGGGAAACTGGTCCCATTATCCCCAGTCGGAGCCACTATTCCAAACGGAAAAGGAGCTGTACTAAGGTCCGGACCGGGTGGTTTCCCCAATGTTGTTGCAACGATTTTCGGGGCCTCAACAAGTCTATTTTCAGTGCCGCACTTGTCGTAAGTTGCCGCATTAAGGGAAGTATGTGTTCATATGTTCTAGATGATCTACGTTGTGTTTCCAAGTGTCTAAGTGTCTGATCACAATCAAGTTCTATCACTGTTCACATCAGTTTCATTGATCTCACACTTAGCCAAATTTCGGAAAGTTCCCAACAACCTAGCCTCATCCAGCCCTCTTGAATTGTGCATTCCACAGTCTCAGCCCTTAAGTAACAATCTTGTCTCTTTGCACTATGAAATGCATAGTCTCTGCCTCCCATAACTGCACATTTTGCAACCCTAGTGCTCAAGCCCAAGCCTTGAATCCCAGAACTACACAATCACCCAGTCCCCTCTGTCTTGCAGAACTCGCAGTTGGCTAAACTGGTGCCCAACCCCTCAATAGCTCATTGAACTCTCACACTGCGCAATATTCTTCCTCAGCCCAGCTTGAATCGCGCATTGCGCAGTGTAAGAGCCCAAGCTCCGCTCCTGACTGCCTGAACTACAAAATTGCGCGGTCACCGGACCTTTCCCTTGGCCCACCATTAGTTCCGGCTCAATTAACGGATCATCATGCAACATCTTAGATAGGGGTTAATCAGAATAATGTTGTCTTGTCATTAGTTGATCGCAGACACATGAGCTCTACCTTGCTATGACAAGATGATAAAGAAGGATATGGAGAAGGAAGACATGTTAGATGACACCTAAGGAGTTGAGGACAAAGGATGATCATCAGGCAAGAAGACGAAGGAACACTGGAATATGATCAGGACCGCATGAAGACTCCATCTGATTTACAACCTTTTGGAGGATAGATATGAAAAACAAAGCACATCTCTCATGAAGTTGAAGTAAGAAGGACAACTTATCATTGCCACATCATTATGTCTTCAATGTCATGTATTGTCGCAAACATTGAAACTCATTTCATGTATTTTCTTTAAGTGTTTTGGTCTCGTTTGCAACATAGGCAAAGTGTCATCTTTTCGCATACTAGCTGTCGCATAATGTGTAAAAGCCTATTCTGATGGTTTAAAGGGTCTACCTTTGTGTATATGAGTTGTCCTAACCATGTAAACACCGGTCACACTCATTCACAAAGTTTTGAGCACTGTCGCACAAGTGTCGTCACGATCATCGCAAAGTGTATCTTAAGTGTCGCACTTGTCGTAACTAGTCATAAAGTGGTCACACAGAGGGAAATGTGTTGTTCATGTGTCATGGGTGATCTATGTTCTTGTGTCGTTAAGTATTGTAAGTGTGAGATCATAGTCAAAGTCTTATTACTGTTCACATCAGTCTAATGGTGTTACACTTAGTCATTTCTGAGAAGGCTTCTCGACTAAGCAACTTGGCTTCACCCGGCCTCCCTGAACTACGCACTGCACAATTCCGGTCCTCTAGCTAAGACCTTGCCCATTGACACTGTGCAATACGCAGTTCCTGCCTCCCAGGACTGCTATACTACATAGTTTCTGTGCTCAAGCTTCAACCTTAACCTCCAGAATTGCACAATCATTCCTCCCAACCCGACATTCACTGCGCATTGTGCAATCACAAGCCTCAAGCTCATCCCCTGAGCCTCTGAACTGCGCAATAGCTCAATCTCCTTTGCCTCCTAAAACTGCACAATATGTCCTCTCAGTGTCCATCCCCTTAGCGTGCCTCATTTTCACCCAGGATTGTGCAATTTTTTCCCTCAGTCTGGTCTAAACTGTCCACTGCGCAGTCTCAGTGATCAAGCCTCACCCTTGGCTGCTTGAACTGCGTAATGCATAATCACTAAGCCCTCTCTCCTGACTTGTCACCCAGTCCTGACTTATTTAATGGATCTAAATGCACTTTCTTAGACTAGGGGGTTTTAAGACTGATGTCGTCTCAGTGAATTGCATATGCATGTACTCTCATTTCACCATGATAGGATGATGAAGAAAGAGACACATAAGGGAATCATGCTAAAAGACATCTTTGCAGTGGGACATGCAAGCTGATTAATCGAGGCAAAGAAAGGGGACACCAATTTGCGACCACAACCCAAGACTTGAGATCGTTTAAAGACTCCTTATGACCAAGCCATGAGGAGGTGGAAGACAAAAGCATTCTCAAATAGATATCAGAGACATATTAGCAGCAGTGGCGTGACAATGCCACATCATGAAGCAGTTCATGTTAGCAGTGTCATGTCATGTCATGCTATGAGTTGTCATAGGCCACATCATTATTGTGGATCATGTATATTCAAAATGTATTGTAAAGTGGAAGTCCAAGGGACACACATGGAATATGAAGAGTCATGTAAGTTGAAAGGTCATAGGAAATCAAATAGTCATGAGGGTAGTCAAAGAGTCACAAGGAGGGTGAAGCATCACCCCTTGGTTATATATACACCCTCATTGTATGAGCAAAGGACATTTCACCTTGGATCCTCCCGCAAAGCATTAGAGAGATAAGCTAGTTCTTTTGGGGAGCAAGGAGTGGCTCCAACACTCCACTATTGGAACTAGTGATGTACATTGTATACATGTGTCTTGGAACTTTTACTTAATATCAGAAGCCTTCAAGGCCAACACGTTCTTCATGCATGGATTATGAATGTTTGTAAGACTATTATACGAATGTTTGTATTCATGTTTGCTTTCACATGTGCTAAGATAGTTGAACTATTTCGGTTATTTTAGTACTTATCTTGTTGAGAATGTGCTGTAATGGTTATTAATGTTGTCCCATCCTTGTGGACTACTCCATGAGATTTTAGACAAACCTATCTCATTAGTTGGTTGTAATGACCATCACATCCATTGTGGATTTTCCGCTGGATGGTAAATAGATCCTTCTTGTTTGTGTGTGTCTCTTCTTGGGTGGTACTCTTACCTCTCTCTTAGAGACTTCCCTTTTCACTCGCCCCGTAATAGAAGTACTTATACACATTTACAATTGAACACTCATCGGGCACATCTTCTTGCTTTTCAAAGGCACCACGTGTTCCGCTGTCTCGCTAACAGTTAGAGCGAAGACAAATCTATAAGAATACATGGAAACCAGGCCGATATTCTAGATGGGGCTCCTACTCCAAACAGTGTGAGGTCTAATTGGGACTTCATGTCGGGGAGACCCCTTGGTTGACATATTTCCAACACCGTCAACAATGGCGCTAGAAGGAGGGCCATATAACAAGCTGAGCTGTTGAATCCGGTTTGAACCTCTTATCTAAAATGGCTCATTCTCAATTCTTACTCCCTGGGTGTTTTTTTAAGTTTTCCCTTTATCAATTTTCAATCCCCAATGAGCCTCTCTATCACTTGTCCCCAGTTAAAATTTCACTGAGCATGGAACATCCATAATTGAGCATATTTATGATTTTCTTAAATTTTCTGAATCTTACAAAATCAATGATGAAGAGTTTTCTTGTATGATTTTCTTCGTCACCATTGAAGGTCGTGATAATCAATGGTGCTATACCTTGCTACCTGCTTCCATCCATTCCCTTCATCATTTCCTTAGGGAGCTTCATTAAGCCTTTGATAGGTATAATTACCGAGATGTTTGTAAAAGAATCAATCTCTTAAGAATGAAGCCTAATGAATCAATTGATGATTTTTCCGATTGATTTCTTCACCTTTGTTCTGAAATTTCTGAAGAAGAGATGAATCACGATTTCTTGAAACAATAATTTGAGTGCTTGGTTCTTATCTCTTTACATGGTGAACCTGAACCCCATGATTTTCCTATTTCCCCAACCCTTGTGAATCATGAGACACTTCTAATTTCAAAGGATGAATTTATTGCTCATGTTGTTCTTTGTCCTCCTCCTTTTCCAGTTCTGATGAAGGTGCCTCTCTGCGATGGTAACAAAGTTGAAAAATATGCAAATCAAATTCCTAATCCATCTTCTCATTCTTCTTCCGTTACTCACAACTCAGATTCAATGGAGGAAATCCCAGAATGACTCATGAAGCCTGTTGGGTGATTTAATTGTGAATTAAATCCCCATCATTAAATTGTCAACCCAGGGTTTGTGAACTGATGAGGTATATGTGTACCATATGTACTAGGTGATTATTTCTCAGAATAGATTAATCTAATGCAAAAAACTTAAAACTAATTACAAACAAATAATGAAAGAAAATGAAAAGCAAGTGCACACGTTCTCTCTCAATCACTTTCTCTCAAAGGCTAACTCTATGAAAACCAACAATTTTAATCTAATCTATAAAATGAAAAAATAATTTAATTTAGTAGCCTATGAGATTACTAGTGTGCCAATCCAATCCAAACATAAGGAAATTAAATCAATCTTAACAAAACAACATTAATGAAATCCAATCCAATCCAAACATAAGGAAATTAAATAAACATAAAACATATAATCAAAATAACATAAAAGAAACTAAACTAAACTTGCATAAATGAAATAACATAAATATTTACAACAAAGGAAAGAGGTGCGCAAGTTGTGGTTGATGGGGGCCCTCCACTCCTCAACAAGCACACCGAACGATTATCAAATCTTGGAGATCAAAGCAACAATATGTATTCCATAAAATGAAGTTGGAGAAAAGATCCAAAGATATTACAATAATTCAACTCTCTTCCTCTCTATCCTCACTTTACAAATTACATATCTTGGATGGAACTCATTTGTATGAAGGATGTACTCTTATTTATACAAAAACCTAAGATAACTAATCAATAAATATAGATCCACAAATATCTCCTAGATCCACATTTATCTCTTGTGGTTACAACCAATCACCTAAAAATATGAGATACAAATCCTCTCAAAATTCTCTCCTAGTTTTGATAGGAGACACATATCAAAACATCCATGATTCTTCTCCTTTGAATGTGCTTAGTCAATGATCCAAATCTTCTACAAATATTCCACAAATCTTCATGAGTTGGAATTGTTGGAAAATATTGGGGGGGGGGGGGGGGGGGGGGGAAGGCACGCGGTGAATCAGTATTCCTTAGCAATTAACACTTTTAAATCTTTTCAGAGCATTAGTTAATCTTCAATTATCATTAATGTTTATGCAGTAACAACAACGAATAAAAGAACAAAGGAGGCACAAAAATTTTAGGTGGAAAACCCCCTTCGGGTAAAAAACCACCGAACACTTTTCTAATAATTCTTTAATCTTCAACTCCAATTGAAAAGAAAGCTCCAAATTCCTAGAATCTAGAAAAGCATTCTTCTCCAACTCCCACTAGATGGATGCTCCAACACCTGAGATTCTTCAGTAGTCAACTGAACGGATGCCCCAACACCTAATGAACTACAACTCACCCTAGCATCACCCTACCACCCTAAAGTTTTTAGAGGCTTGAACCTGTTGGTTACTTCATGCGCCAGCCTAGCACCACCCTACCACCCTATAGAAGAATAAAAGAAGAATGGACTCCCGTACTAGGGAAAATGGTCCACTTTACAATGATATAGAATGATGTAGAAGAAGAAGACACAATAGACCATAACCCCAACTATGACACAACCACCTAATGATGATCCTAGACCTCCCGCCACTTCCTCTTCAACTCTTGGCAGATAGACACTTGTACAACTTTTACAATGATTCTGTACAATGATACTTTTACAATGTCTGTATGTAATGTTGCCCACTTGAAGACTTCATGTGGTGAACTTCTTGCTGTTGTTCTGCTGCTCTTGTCATGCTACCCTTTCTCATTCTTCAGAACAATAGATTATGCACTGAGTCTTCTCTTGATGAATATATAATACTTGCAAAAAGTCTTCAAGGAAATACCCATGACATGATAATAACAAAACTTACCTCATCTTGCAGAGCATATGTCAGTGCTAAACAAAAACAACAAATTAGAATACAAATAACCTAATTCAATTAAGAGATGAACATGCATATACAAAATATACTTACCTGTATCTTACCTCTGCTGCATCATTTGCTGCACCTTGCTCTTTGTTGCCCTAGAAAGTCTAGTCCTTTGCACCCCTTAACAACACTTGGTCTAGTTTTTCTTGCCTTCTAGGAGCACAATATTTAATTTGTTGTATCTCTGCGATTTCAGATCCCCAACATGTGATCTTCGGTCCTGTAGAAGCCCTCTGAGACTTCTTTCCAATGCCACAGGTCTGACCCGATTTGGACTCTTCAAGACAATGTTATGCCCAGTCTCTCACAATGACCTAATTATGGACTAGTTCAGTAGAGCGAACTTGTACGAAGTGCTACATGTCACTCTTTCCTCCTTCGGCTCTGAAATTGATACAAATAAAACTACAATCCATGCACTATTCACCACTTTTACAGAATTCCTATCCTCTTCTCAGAGGGAGAGTTATGACGATTTTCCTAAGGTCACTTCTTTGAGATGAAATTCGGCAGCCTGCAAAAACCCTAACTTCCACAGATCATATCTCCGAAAATATAGCGAACCAAGATCTAAAATTCGGTCACGACGTTCATCAGGATTGCTAATTTTTGAATCTAAGACTTCGCCGAAATGATGTTATAGCTAAAATGCCACGATCATTACATTTGGAGGATATATGAGATTTATTTTTATAGAGTTGAGAGGGGCTTCTATAGAGAATGTTGGAGGGATTTTAGGAGCTTAAAAAATTATTAATTAATAACTATTCAATGACAAAAACCAATTATGAGTGCCATGCCACAAACCCATAGGGGCTAACTGGGGTTACTAACTTCAAACATGAATATCTCTCAAACCGTGAAGAATTACTTGGTGTGCCATATATGAACGGAAACATATCGACAAGTAGAATCCATCTAGAAGATCCTTGACTCAAAATAGAGTAAGTTGTCAAGTCAAAATTCCCTTTCAAGATCAGGGTAGCCCTTGGTGCTGCTTGGGTTGACATTAATGACAACCTTAGATCATCTTTAAATCAACAGGAATTGAAATTCAAATTTGTGGTTGAGTGGCCAAATAGGACCCTTATAGAATCTTCAGATAGGCCTACAATATCATAAAAATCATATCACTTTTAGATACATATATGAAAACATGTTAATTTCCTAATATTTAATCATAAATTCTCTTAAAATACTTAAAATATCTGACTTGGAAAATAATAATGATAAACCCATATGATCATGAAAATGGTTATTAATGTAGGGTTATGGAGTTACAGAATATGGTAAAGAGTTACGAAATATAGTAAGATGATGGAAATGAGGGTCAAAGAGGATGACATTTTGGAGGCCCAACAAAGCCCATGGGGAAGACTAGCTTCCCCATTCCACAACATGATATTATCATTCATAACTCTAGCCTCCAATATGATCTAGATTTTTGTGATCCTCTATCATCTATATGCCATGACTCTTTGTACTGTGACCTGTTCGATCAATCTGCTCCACTAGCTAGTCTTTCACACTCTTGATTTTTGCGTTGCTAGTTCATATTGCGATCAAGTACAAGGCAGTCACTTTGCACAGACAAAGGAGAAGGAAGGTGAAGATGCTTTCGATCTTTCTTATTTTCTTCAAGATCCTCCATGTCAAGATGATGCGCTTCCATTATTGGATGATTGTAAATCTACTAATCTCGATAGTGAATCAAATGCAATCAAATCTTTTGATCAATCTGTAGCCTTGGGAAACAATCATTCCCATGATGATGACTCTATTCATGTATGCAATCATAAATGCCCAGGTACATTATCTGATTTTTCAGATCCTCTAGAACATGTTGATATGACCAAATTAGACTCGGAATCTGATCCAACCAAAGAAAATGTTCGTATCGAAACTTCCTCTTCATCTCGCAATCCCTTGTGCTCTACCGTTTGTGATGCACCTACTTGCGATAAGATATTCCATTCTCTTCAAGTTCTTCATCCAATGAGTTAGCTTCTCAATTGACGCAAGGTGGTGAGATTATCCATGATGAAAATGAACACAATCAAATCATTGAGTACTCTTTACATCTCTCATCATCTTTTCTCTTGCATGAAGACAACTCTCCAAACCAAATTTCTCATGAAATTTTCTCGTTTCATACATCTTATGATTGGCGATCATATGAATCCTTTAACCTGAGTAATCTGGTTGTTGAAGTTGAAAAATATGATCAAATCAGTGACAAAGATGGTTTCCACCCGGTTAATAATGATCTCATCAAGATTAGTGAAAGCAACTATCTTCACACTATGCACGATCTGGTTCGGTCTTCGGGATGCAATCTTACAATTTTGGAAAGTTCTGGGACTTTCCAGGGAGTCAGGGCACTTCAACTCCCATTGATGGTTATGTCAGGACCTCACAACTCTGGTAAGACCCCTGACTTAAGTCAAATCTAGTTTTCTTCGTTAACCTCTTATTTTCGCATGGTTTCACTCGATGTAAATTATTTCTTGAAATATATTTGACATTGCGGATATGATCTCTCGAATTTTCAAGATCCATTTTTTGATCGGATTCAAGATGCTTTATTTTCATGCAAGTCTCCTGTACAAACTCGGGTTTGGAATGCGTATCTTTCGTAGAATCATTGAATCATGAAGTTTATTATTCTAAATATTATCTTTGGCCAAAAGAGTCATACTTGTCACACTCTTTTGAAAACAATCGGCTCCTCATTCTTCTTGCAAATACTTTGATGCTAATGCTTTTCTTCATTGCATCTGAAATTGTTTTGAGCATCAGTGAATGCATGGATTATTTGATGAATCAAATTCTTCTTCACTTGTTTTACCCTCACTGGTTTCATGTGTTTGTTATATTAACATTCTTGTTCACTTCTCTTGATGATTACGATGCTAGTACAGTGTGTAACCAGTCACAAGAAAATGGTTTGTTACACTCATCACGTGAGGAAGACGATTTTACTATGCAAAGCATTTCTGAAACTGTTCCAATTGATTTACCTTTGTTAATTACAAGCTAGGAATCTGATGCTTTAATCAACTCATCTGATCATTATTTTGTCTTTGATGACTGTCATTCGTTTTATCATTTTCTCACCAGTACATCCAATGACAATTGTTTTACATCCTTTGATCTTCATCGTTCAACATCTCACTATTCAGATTTTTTCCAAGCAGTTGAGGCACGTCAACCTTCACTGATGGCTGTTAGGTCCTCACTGTCTTGACATGACAACTAAGTATGATCATATTTATTTTCCCTCACAAGATTCTCATTATAATCCCGTGCCTCTAATTGAAAATCCATCTTTTCAAAGATTTCAGGGTTTTCAAGAGGATCATCATGAATTTTATGATCCAATCACTGAATGGTTGGAGCAATCTTACCCGGCAAGCTCCATTGCAATAAACAAGTTTCGCCTTTTCTCATGCTTGCTAAGCAGGATGACATAGAAGAAGGTGCATTCACAAGAAGTCTTCGAGGTTTGTCTGATTATGGTTTTCGTCGAAAAGGTAAGAATGTGAATTGGATGAAAGTAGCAGTTGTGACACATCTTTCTTCCCACAGGAAAGACCTTCCTTTTGTTGTGCAAGTTATTCAAGCTCTCATCTTTTCTCTTGCACACTACTTTATATCTGTTTTAATCGATTGTATCTTTGTGATTGCAGGTTGGGAATGATTACGGTGGCTACATTAGAAATTTCATTATACATGACCCTGACCTATTAGCTGTTAGGTTAGGAGTAGGATTAGTTGCATCTTAGTTTTCCCCTTTCTTGCACTCATCCCGTGCTTATTCTCTTTAGTCTCTCTTGTCTTTTCTTACTTTTCTCTTGCATTATGCTTTGGTTTAGCTTCTTTTGCTTGTGCTTTGGTTTTGCTTTCTTGTTATGTCGTGTCTTTTCCTTTTGTTCATTAATAAGACCTTGCATGAAGATGCTTTGTTGGCTCAGAAGGGAATGTGGAAAAATAGAAAAGGACTTTGTGACACTAAAACATTTGGCTAACTCTTTGTCCTACTTCCTTGTTTGGGTTACATCTTTTGGTTGATGATGGTCCGATGGAAAATATGGTCCTTGCATTAAGAAATCCTTGTGTCAGACCATGACCTCCATGCGTATTATGAAAACCTTATTCCTGCACTTGGGTTTTTATGTTTCGGTGTTTTCAAGCTGATCCAATCAAGTAGAGAAGGACAAGGGGAAAATCTAAACGAGCAAACCAATATCAAAGGTCTTATATATGCTTCTCTGAAGGAACAACCTCTCTTGCTCTCAATAAGTTGGGATCCCTCTTCTGCCCATAAATAAATAAGTGTCGATGCACAATCCTCTTTAAATAAATAAATAAAGGCGAAAGAAGAGAAATGCTTCCTGTGTAGAAAGGTGAAGCAAGCAACTCCGCCGGGGTGTTGTCCAGGCTTGCTGGCAGTGCAGAAATGTTTGTGTTCCTAAAGTGACTCCACCGGGGCACTATCTAGGCCTGCTGGTAGCGGAGCAACACTAGGGATGAAAAACTATACTCTGAAAATCAAAAGCGCATGAACTCCGTTATTCTATCCTATTCGAAACATTATGTGATCGTTGATCTCATGTTTGTGTTCAATCGAGTAAAGGAATGAAGGGGACTATGTTTGTGCACGAGGTAAGTGGGGAAGCCATGGTAATCTCAACGTTGAATCAATACTTCCTAAAGAACTAGACCCTGGACGAAAGAATTGACCAAGGTAGAGAAGTTGGAGTTCTACTAGTGTGTCGCAAAGTGTCGTCGCTGCGACAAACACCCTCCAAAATTCTATCTACATTCAAATTTTGGAGCCTTTTGTGGATCTTACAATCGGTCGTTCCATAGTCACTTCTTGGTTAGATGATGATTTTGAGCTCCCTTCTTGGACTGGAAGTGTTGAAGTCACTTGCTCACACATGCTCAATCTGTAACAAGTGCATGAGTGCATTCTTTTACGCAAGCTTGGACAAGCATAACACTTTCCTATCAAGACTGTGCCTGTGCGATGTCGAATCCATGTCAACAGTTAGTGCACACCGACAATGACAATTTCTCACATTATAGCCGCATTTGTACTTCTATCTCGGTGAGTTCTGTAAATTGTCGCTCTTGCACATTTTTCGCGAGTGTCGCTTTCATATTTTCAGCGATCGTTTTCGCTTGCTTTCATTCTAACTAGTGTTGTTTTCATGTTATCTTTGCTCTAGAATGTGTTGTTTTCACCATCGTTCATGTATCGCAAGTGTCGTTCACATTTTTATCTTCATATAGCAAATGTTGTCTTCTGGCATGGGAATTGTCACTTATCATGCAAAGTGGAGTTTTGGTTTGTTTCAAGGGGAAATCTTTGTGATAATGAGTTGTTCTTATCATGTAGGCATGTTTCACACTCATTTCCAAAGATTCACGCATTGTCGCATAAGTGTCGTCATTATCATTGCAAAGTCTATCTTCAGTGCCGCACTTGTCGTAAGTTGCTGCAAAGGTTGTCGCATTAAGGGAAGTATGTGTTCATATGTTCTGGATGATCTACGTTGTGTTGCCAAGTGTCTAAGTGTGTGATCACAGTCAAGTTCTATCACTGTTCACATCGGTTTCATTGATCCCACACTTAGCCAAATTTCGGAAAGTTCCCAACAACCTAGCCTCATCCAGCCCTCCTGAATTGCGCATTGCACAGTCTCAACCCTTAAGAAAAAATCTTGTCTCTTTGCACTATGCAATGCTCAATCTCTGCCTCCCAGAATTGTACATTTCACAACCCCAATGCTCAAGCCCAAGCCATGACTCCCAAACTGCATAATCACCCATTCCCCTTTGTCTTCAATAACTATGCAGCTGCCTAAACCAGTGCCCAACCCCTCAGCTTAGCTCATTGAGCTCTCAAACTACGCAATCTTCTTCCTCAACATAACCTAAAATGTGCATTGCACACTCTCAGAACCCAAGTTCTGCCCTTGACTACCTGAATTGCAAAATTGTGCAGTCACTGGTCCTTTCCCTTGGCCCACAACTGGTTCTGGCTCAGTCAGCGGATCATCATGCAACATCTTAGATGGGGGTTTATCAGACTAATGTCGTCTTGTCATGAGTTGATTGTAGACACATGAACTCTGCCATGCTATGGCAAGAGAATAAGGAAGGAGATGGAGAAGGAAGACATGTTAGATGACACCTAAGGAGCTGAGGACAAAGGATGATCATCAAGCAAGAAGACGAAGGAACATTGGAATATGATCAGGACTACATGAAGAATCCATCTTATTTACAACCTTTTGGAGGATAAATATGAAAAACAAAGCACATCTCTCATGAAGTTGAAGTAAGAAGGACAACTTATCATTGCCACATCATTATGTCTTCAATGTCATGTATTGTCGCAAATATTGAAACTCATTTCATGTATTTTATTTAAGTGTTTGGTCCCATTTGTAATGTAGGAAAAGTGTCGTCTTTTCGCATACTGGCTGTCACACAACGTGTAAAAGCCTATTATGATGGTTTCAAGGGTCTACCTTTGTGTATATGAGTTTTCCTAACCATGTAAACACCGATCACACTCATTCACAAAGTTTTGAGCACTGTTGCACAAGTGTCGTCACGGTCATCGCAAAGTGTATCTTAAGTGTCGCACTTGTCGTAATTGGTCATAAAGTGGTCACACAGAGGGAAATGTGTTGTTCATGTGTCATGGGTGATCTATGTTGTTGCGTCGTCAATTATTCTAAGTGTGAGATCATAGTCGAAGTCTTATCACTATTCACATCAGTCTAACTGGTCTTACACTTAGTCATTTCTGAGAAGGCTTCCTGACTAAGCAACTTGGCTTCACCTGACCTCCTTGAACTGCGCACTACATAGTTCCAATGTTTTAGCTGAGACCTTGCCCCTTGACACTACGCAATACACAGTTACTGCCTCCCAGGACTGCTACACTACGCATTTTCTGTGCTCAACCTTCAACCTTGACCTCAAGAATTGCACAATCATTCCTCCTAGCACGACTTTCACTGTGCACTGCGCAATCACAAGCCTTAAGCTCATCCTTGAGCCTCTGAATTGCACAATTGTGCAATATCTTAGTCTCCTTTGCCTCCCGAAACTGCGGAATCATTAGGGGAATTTTGAGGTCTAAAATGGGCCTCCTAATGAAATTATAAAATGCTAATGGAAATAATAAAACAATATTAGATTAGATTATCGAATTTTAGAGGCAAAAAGGAAAAAACTATTTTTTCAACTCGTATTTTCAACTTATCTCCCTATGGTTTTACTCAAATTTCGAGCGTAAACACTTGTTGGATGAAAAATTTGATTTCTCATCCAAGGAGTACCCATGGTGCATACTTTCGATGGACCCTATTAAATGAAAAATGGGAAATACATGAAAAACGTGATTGCAATCACATTTTTTCATGCATTTCTCATTTTTCGTGTAGCAGCGTCCATCAAAAGTATGCAGCATGGGTACTCCTTGGATGAAGAATTAAATTTTGCATCCAACGAATACTCTCGCTCGAAATTTGAGTAAAACATTAGGGAGATAAGTTGAAAATACGAGTTGAAAAAGTAGTTTTATTATTTTATTATTTTTTAATCATTTTACTTTTTTACTCAAAAAATGGTGAATCATCCCCCATGGTTGACATCATCATATTGAATCCTATTGGTTCTTATAAAATTTATTTTGGTTGTACATTTTCCTTAGGAGACCCATTTTAGACCTCAAAATTCCCCTAATGATGTCCTCCCAGTGTCCATCCCCTTAGCGTGCTTGACTGTCACCTAGGATTGTGCAGTTTTCTCACTCAGTCTGGCTTGAACAACACACTGCACAATCTCAGTGATCAACCCTCACCCAAAGTTGCTTGAATTGCACAATTGCGCAGTCACTGAGCCCTCTCTCCTGACCTGTCACCTGATCCCGACTCAGTTAATGGATCCAAATGAACTATCTTAGACTAGGGGGTTTTCAGATTGATGTTGTCTCGCCATGAATGAATTGCAGATGAAAGTACTCTCTCTCACCATGACGAGATGATGAAGAAGGAGCGGCAGAAGGGAAGCATGCTAAAAGACATCTTGCAGCTGGACATGCAAGTTGATCAATCAAGGCAAAGCAAAGGGACACCAATTTGCGACCACAACCCAAGACTTGAGATCATTGAAGACTCCTTATCACCAAGCCATGAGGAGGTGGAAGACAAAAGCATTTTCAAGAAAATATCAGAGACATAGCAACAACAATGGCATGGCATTGCCACATCATCAAGCAATCCATGTTAGCAGTGTCATGTCATGTCATGTCATGAGTTGTCATAGGCCACATCATCATTGTGGATCATGTATATTCAAAATGTATTTTAAAGTGGAAGTCCAAGGGACACACATGGAATATGAAGAGTCATGTAAGTTGAAAAGTCGTAGGAAGTCAAATAGTCATGAGGGTAGTCAAAGAGTGACAAGGAGGGTGAAGCATCACCCCTTTGTTATATATAGACCCTCATTATATGAGCAAATGACTTTTCACCTTGGCTTCTCTCGCAAAGAATTAGAGAGATAAACTAGTTCTTTTGGGGAGAAAGGAGTGGCTCTAACGCTCAACTATTGGAGCTAGTGATGTATATTGTATACATGTGTCTTGGAACTTTTACTTAATAGCAGAAGCCTTCAAGGCCAACACGTTCTTCATGCATAGATTATGAATGCTTATAAGACTATCCTTCGGATGTTTGTATTTCATGTTTGCTTTCACATGTTCTAATATAGTTGATCTATTTAAGTTGTTTTAGTACTGATCTTGTTGAGAATGTGCTGTAATGGTTATTGATGTTGTCCCATCCTTGTGGACTACTCTGCGGGATATTAGACATACCTATCTCACTAATTGGTTGTAATGACCATCGCTTCTGTTGTGGACTATTTTGCTAGACGTTAAACGAACCCTTATTGTTTGTGTGTGTCTCTTCTTGGGTGGTACTATTACCTCTCTCTTAGAGACTCACCTTTTCATTCCCCCCGTAGTAGAAGGGCTTAGACACATTTATAATTGAACACTCACCAGGCACATCTTCTTGCTTTTCGAAGGCACCACGTGTTCCACTCTCTCGCTGACAATTAGAGGTAAGCAAATCTATAAGAATACATAGCAATCGGACCAATATTCCGGATGGGGCCCCTACTCCAAATAATGTGAGGTATAATTAGGAATTCACATTGGGGAGAACCCTTGGTTGATGGATTTTCATCACCATCAACATGACCATTCACCCCTGTCCAAATCAACATGGCTCAACCAAAGTCCCTTATGGATTCTCAGGTGAATGTTCATCTATCTCCTTTGGTCAAATCAACATGACCCAACCAAGTCCTTCTGGCTTCTTAGGAGAAGATTTGTCCAATTCTGCAATTACCTAGGGCCATTCACTCTGGGGTGAAATGACTTAGCCAAGTCCTTTTGGCTTCTTAGGTGAATGTATCCATCTCCCTTGGTCAAATCAACATGGCCTAGAGAAATCTACTTGGGGGCTTAGGTGAATGTATTATTCTCCCATGGTCAAATACACATAACTCTTGTGGGATAATATCTACCCTATCCTGCTAAGACATCAACCCTCCCTCTCAATGAGGGAGACATTCTGCATCACACCAAGCTTGTCTCTGAAGCATACATAAGTCACTCTAGACAAAGTCTTGGTGAGAATGTCTACAATTTGCTCGTTTAGAGCTTCACTGCTCTTGTCTGCACCATATCTCAGATGAAGTGATAATTGATCTCAATGTGCTTCGACCTGTATGTGATTTAATTTCCTTTGTTGTACTGAGTGTGACATAAGTCTACTTCTTGCTAAACCAAGATATCATAACTGACCCAAAGTAGAAAACACCTTGATGTGCTTATTCTATCCTCTGCACTCCCGACACAATCCAAATTAGTATATCCCTGCAACCTCACTTCACCACCTGAGACATATCTCAAACCATATCCAACTGTACCATGCAGGTACCTCAACACATGCTTTGCTACAACCCAATGTACATGCCTCAACTCAACCGTAAACTTGGTTCAGGGTGCTCACTGTAAAGCAAATATCTGACTTGGTGTTAACTAGGTACATCAAGGATCCAATTAACTACTTGTACATCGTGGGATCCACCAAATATGAATTTGAAGTGGAATCACTCAGCTTCTTCAGATTGGTCACCATAGGTGTAGCCATGGACTTGCAGTCCATCATACCAAATCTCCTAAAAATCTGGAAAATGTAATTCATTTGTTCAAGGAAGATCTCATTAGATCTCTTCCAAACCTCCAGTCTCAAGGAATAGTGCATTAGGCTAAGATCCATCATCTTGAATTCTGAGGCCAACGCCCTCTAACACTGAAGCAAATCCTCTAGTGGTAATCCTGGCTGCTTCCTTTGTCATGGAAGCGAATCCTTCTGCCACTGTTGCTCGCTCTATCACTGAAGCATACTATGTTGTCTGATATGGTCCCCTCATAGAAGGCATACGAATCTTAGAGACCATGTCTTTGAGCATATTGTTTGACAATCTCAACCCATGACATCCTCTTGGAAGGCTGCTCCTTCCACTTTGCTTCACTATTTTCTCCCTCGGAACTGGAAGCTCTTCCAGTCATTTGACATGGTCCTGTATGTCATAATGATCTGTACAATTCTCCCTCTTGAATACCAATTATTCCTCTCGAGTTTGTGCTCGATCCCTTAGGCCATACAGGAACATGACCATCTAATGACTGGAGCAAAAGTCTCCTTGTAATCCACTCCCTCATTTTGGGAAAACCCTCTTGCCACAAATCTTGCTTTGTAGTTCATGATGTTGCTCCCTCCTACATGAATCATTGCCTTGGTAGCCTCCACAATGTACCTATTCTTCCTTTCCGCAAACCTCATTTAGGAGGCCATGGAAGAAAAATCATAACCAAGAAACATACAAAGATAAGAGGCTGACCAAATAAAATAATTAAGGGAGAAAAATATGATTGAAATTACTTATCTCTTGATTAAGAAAGAATATTGTTGAGGGTTGTAGAGAATTGTTAACGAATGTCAAAGGAAGTATTCTTTTGTCTTTTTTAGTTGCTGATGTTCATCATCATCAACATCGATTGTTGATGCATGCTTCTTTTCGTTCATTTTTTTCTGAGGACAATGAGAGGCATAATGTCTAAAATCATGACAAATGGAGCACTTGATCTTTGACATATCCTTCTTCTTCTGATCTTGAATTGGAGCAGGTTTTCTACTTGTATTCTTCTTATCAAACTTTCCAAAGTTCCTACATTTTCCTAAACATGTATGAACAACAAGGGCTTGAGTTTCTTCATACCACAAATTCTGCAAGCTATTCCTAGACAATAATCCGACCTTTTGGACATAATCAATCCAAAGCTTATCAAAGTTGGGAAAATTTTCTCATGCACAAATTCCCTGAATAAATGGCTCCCATGAGGAAGGAAATCCATTAAGAGTCACTATAACAAGCTCTGTGTCATCAATGGTGTCTCCAATGGCTATAAGCTCATCTTTGAAATGGGAAACTCTCATAAGATAAGAGTGCAAAATCTGATCTAGTCATCATGACATTACGAAGACAATTTCTCAAGGTTAACTTTCTATTAGTGTTGCTGCTTTCAAACAATTCTGCTAGAACATCATATACTTCCTTGGCAGTCTTCAATGCAACAACATGAGGAATCAAGTGGTCCTTTGTAGAATCTACCAAGATTCTCTTCACCTTGAATTCCTTCTTCTTATACATGGCTTTCTGTTTAGCTCCCTTTGGCTCTGGAATGACTTTCTCCACATGATCCTAACGTTCATTTTCTTCCAAGGTAAGGAGTATCCTGGTATTTTAAGATTTGAATTTGATGGCACCATCTAACCTATATTTAACTTTGAGACTTGATATCATTTTGACAAGAGATTTCAAAACCAAGTTGTTGAAGACATGTTTCTTAGGCTAACTTCAATGGCTGCTTTTTCAACAAAGCTATGATTCCATGTTGAATTCTCTACAAGATGCACAATAGAAACCGATTTTCTTATATGATAATTACTACATAATGATCTTCAAAAAATTTATTTATGATACTGATATCATTAAGCAATTATACACAGAAAAATCAACAGTAAATGTGGTGGAAACAGTGAAGATCATAGAAAGACGACCATGCACAATAGAGGCAATAATTTTACCCTTGGAAATCCAACCTTGGGAGAAAACCCAACAAGGTTTACATATCCAAATTATTTAGAAGTCTATGCCAATGTCCAAGTAAAAAAATACTAATCAAACCTGGTCAAAATCAACAAGATAATATTAGTAAAACCAATCAACTCTGGTAAAATTTGGCCCTATGGCTCTTGTGGTCAACTACAGTTAATTTGTGATTGACTGCAGCCAAACTGGTCAAACTTTGGCCTGTGGTTCTTGTGGTCAATTTTGGTCAACCTATGGTGGAATGCAGTCAAACTTGACCCTCCCACAACTCAGTCAACACTAGTCAAACATGGTCAAGCAAAGAGAGAAACAACTCAGTAAAAAATAGTCAATTTTGTCCTTTTCTCCTCACATGCAACCATCCAAGAGACCTCAAAAATGAAGAAGAAACTTGCTTAATTAATGATAAAAATGAAATGTCACATCATGCATTTATACTTTTCAAATGGGCTAAAATGTCACTTGGCTAGGCCGACTTGCACTCCAAAAATTAAAATATTTTATTTTACTTTTATTAGGCTGATTTGGTGACCTCTTTGGCATGCGAGAATACCTCACAATGCTACAAAATAATCAACAAACCTACTAAGACAAAGTATGAAGAAGTCCAGTTGCTAACCAATGTGGCGAGCACTCCACCGAGAGGAGTTGGAAACATGAATCAGACTAGATGGTACCAAAGGCCTTCAGAGGCCCCACACAAACTTATTGCTTGAGTTGTGCTTCTTTGCCATAAAAAAATGCATTTCTAGAGAATATTCTCATCCCCCATTCTTGTCCATTAGAGCAAGAGGATTGAGAATTTCTCTTGTTTAATTAGAGTTTTGACTTCTACCATTAATTTTCAAAGCCTAACCCCCTACAATTCCAAGAGCTTATTTTTCATTATTTATTGTGAAATGTTGGTCCCTTATGTACAAGAGCGGGGGGAGGTTGTTGGGGGTACTCCTTCTCTTGTTCTTCTTGCCCCTTTGGAAAATACTACATTTATTCTTTTCTTGTTGTTCTTGCCCCTTTGGAAAATGCTACATTTATTCTTTGTTAAGTCCCTAACCTTTTGTCTCTATCTTCTTACTCTTTCATCAAGCTCTTATGAGATTTTCTACATA
Source organism: Pinus tabuliformis (assembly GCA_031772625.1). Lineage (NCBI taxonomy): Eukaryota > Viridiplantae > Streptophyta > Pinopsida > Pinales > Pinaceae > Pinus > Pinus tabuliformis. The sequence goes on along the minus strand of CM062819.1, from coordinate 1,945,882,630 downwards.
CATTTGTGAAAAATTTAAATTGTCTATGGTCTTATTAATATGACATTTTGAGGAAATAGTTTCTAATGGCAAGTCATCTCTATGAATATTATAGATATTCAAACAAATTACAAGCCAATTTACTTACCAATCATTTAAGGATTCTTATAAACTAATGAAACAATCATATGGTTACAAAAATAAGTATTATGTTGAGTGTTTGAAGATTTATGTGGTGAGAATCTTGAGTATGATGTTCTATCATATTTTAATCCACAATAGTCATTTTTACATCATTTTGATGAAAATGATTTAAAATAAAAATTCCCTTAAAAAACATAAAACGGGAAATATTTTTATAACAAAAAAAAAATATATATATATATATATATATATATAACGTGGTTCATATGCATTTGTTTTTCATAAATAAAAATAACTTAAAAATAAAAAGAACTTAAACATTGATAATGATAAAATGATAAATTAGAAAATTATTTATTAATTTATGTTAAATGCAAAGATGGAAAATAAAACATCTTCTTTAACGAGTGGTATGAATAACCATAAATAAATATAGCTAGAAAATGAATAACGATAGAATGATAAATTAAAAAATTGGAATGAATAACCATAAATAAAAATAGCTTGAAAATTAATAACGAATAGAATGATAAACTAAAAAATTAAGAATTATTTATTTAATATAAGTTTGAAAATAAAGCCCCCATGAATATTATTTATTTGTCTATGTTAAATGCAAAGTTTGAAAATAAAACTTCTTGTTTTACTAATTAGTGAGATGAATCTTAGTAATTATTGGGCCAATACCATAATTTATCAATACCGCATGTCCAAAAAACATAACTTATTTCACAATCAAAATATTTTATAACAATACAATAAGATTCTTAATCATGGATATTCAACCCCACTTTTCCATTGATATTCTGAACTTGTGAATAGGCTTTGTTATAATAACATGGGCTAATACCATGGCTTATCAATACCACATGCCAAAAAATGATAATTTATTTCCCAGTCAAAATATTTCATAACAATATGGTTTTTAACCATGGATATTCACCCCCACTTTACCATGGATACTATTAATTTGTAAATAAGCTTTGTTACAATCCCATGGATATTATTAGTTTGTAAATAGGGCTTGTTACAATACCATGGGCCAATACCATGGCTTATTAATACCACATGCCCAACAACCATAACTTATTTCACAATAAAAATATTTTATTTTAATTTAATTTCATAATGTTTTTTTAATTGAAGCTAAAAGGAAAAATGTTATAATTAATTTTGTGATATATCTAAAATCTCTATCCTGGCCACTACTAAAAATATTCCCATAGAAATTAAATTAAGGTTTTAATAAAATAAAAAATGAGAACACTTTTATATTTAAAGATGTGAAATTTATATAATACAAATAGTATTAGTAAGAACCAACATAGATCCATTTTAAATAAGGATCCAAGCGATGACAAAGTGAAGGGAAGAGTGGGGGAGGGGGAGAGAGACAAAGTTGGAGGGTGGAGAGAGAGAGAGAGAGATGGGGGAGATAGAGAGGGGGAGGTGGGAGAGAGAGGAAGGAAGAGAGAGAGGAGGGGCGAGAGAGAAGGAGAGAGGGAGAGAGAGATGTGGAGTTGGAGGGGGAGGGAGAGGGAGTGATAAGGGAGCGATGGAGAGAGAATGAAGGAGAGAAGAGAGCGGGAGGGAAGACAGAGTGAAGGAGGGGGGGGAGAGGGAGGGAGATAGAGAAAGAGAGAGATGGGGGAAGACGGAGAGGGGGAGGTGGGAGAGAGGAAGGATGTTATGCTCTTAACCTGCAAAGTAATACCCAAACACAGAATATGCGAAGAAAAGATACCCAGAACATAGAATATGCGAAGAAAAGATACCCAGAACATAGAATATGCGAAGAAAAAATACCCAGAACACAGAATAGCAATGATTTTATTATTCAGAGAGAAATGTTCACAGGCCTCTTCGAGGGGGCAACCTCCAATAGAGCAGAGCTCGATTACAAAAACAAGACACGATACTCCTCGCAGGGAGTCTCTATCCTTTATATATGACTCATACATGCAATACCACGGGCCAATACCGTGGGTTTTATTAATACCATCTATCTAATATTACCGCCCATTTGCAACTAACTGTGGTCTCGTCATTAATTGCGGGTTAACCACTTACAAATATTAATATGGGCTTTATTGACTCTTGACTATGACGTGATCCCATGACATAAATAAGGGGGTTAGGGTGGGACCCTAACATGCCCTCCCCCTTAAGACTAGCCTTGTCCTCAAGGCTGAAGCTGCGGAAACTGCTGAAGAATAGTGGCTGGTTCCCAAGTTGCATCTTCCGGGGAGGTGTCTTTCCATTTGACGAGGACCTCCTTAATCATGCGGCTGCGCAGGTGCTTGTCTCGTGTGTCTAGAACCTGTTCAGGTTGAAGCCAGATTGACCCTTCTTCGTCTAATTCAGGTAGACTGGTTTGAACTCGGCAATTGTTCCCAATCACTTTCTTGAGGCACGATACATGGAAAACTGGATGGATTTTTGCCGTAGGGGGCAAAGCCAACTTGTAAGCCACTTCTCCAATGCGCTGAAGTACTTGGTATGGTCCATAGAATTTTGGAGCGAGCTTTTGACAACCCTTATCTTTGAGTGATGTTTGCTTATATGGTTGCAGCCTCAAAAATACCTGATCCCCTTCTTGAAATTGGCGCTCTGAGCGATGTTGGTCGGCCTGTTGCTTCATGCGGTTTTGAGCTTGATGAAGATTCTCGCGAAGATGGGCGAGCATGGTTGTGCGGTGTTGTAGGAGTTGATCCACTGCTTGTACTTTGGAGCATCCCTTGAGATACGAAGTAGGGGAAGGTGGACGTTGACCATAGACTGCTTCATAGGGAGTCATTTTGGTGGTGGCATGATAGTTGGTGTTATACCACCATTCAGCCAGAGGTAACCACTGTGCCCAAAGGTGTTGCTTTTCTGAAGTGAAACACCTAAGGTAGGTTTCTAGACATTTGTTGACTGCTTCGATTTGACCATCTGTTTGTGGATGATATGAAGTACTGAGTTTGAGTTGAGTGCCTTTTATTCTGAAGAGTTCCTGCCAAAAATTGCTGGTGAAGATCGGGTCGCGGTCGGACACTATAGAAGTGGGCATGCCATGTAATTTGAAGATCTAATCCATGAAAGTTTGAGCAACCAATGTAGGTGTAAACGGGTGGGGTAGGGCGCAGAAATGAGCATACTTCGACAGTCGATCCACAACCACCATGACGACTGACTTGTTCCCTGACTTTGGAAGACCTGTAATGAAATCCATAGAAACCTCCATCCAAATTGAGGCCGGAATGGGCAATGGTTGTAAGGTGCCTGGTGTGTTGACGGTTTCCCCTTTGTGGCGTTGACAGACATCACATTCGGCTACGAAAGTAAGGACATCCTTTTTCATGCTTGTCCAAAAGAATGATCTTCTGGTGCGAGCATACGTCTTCTGAAAGCCCGAATGTCCTGCAATGGGAGATGAGTGCAATTCTGCCAAAAGGCAACTTTTGAGGGTAGATGTTGGTGATATTACGACTCTGTCCTTGTAGCGAAGAATATCATTCTGCCACGAGTAGCCCTTGCGGGAATTAGGATCTACCTTCAATTGAGAAATGAGTTGGTAGAGCCCTGTGTGTGAAAACCATTCCCTGCGAGCCTCTTCAATCCAGTTTGGAATGGGGAGGGAAATTGCGAGCAGAGTACTTTCCTCCTCAAATTGGCGCGACAATGCATTTGCTATACTATTAACTTTCCCTTTCTTGTAAATGATCTCATAATCATATCCCAGCATTTTGGCTAACCATTTATTTTGTTGTGGGGAGGATAGGCGTTGCTCCAAAAAATATTTAAGACTGTGATGATCTGTGCGGATTTGGAAACATCGCCCCAATAAGTAAGGTCGCCAGGTCTCGACTGCATGTAAGATGGCCATCATTTCCTTCTCGTAGGTAGATTGGCCCAGATTCCTCCCACTGAGTTGTTGGCTGGTGAAGGCCAATGGTCGCCCTTCCTGCATTAAGACCGCTCCAATACCTGTACCCGAAGCATCACATTCAATGACAAAGGATTTGGTGAAGTCAGGTAGTGCTAAGACGGGAGTGGAACACATGGCGTTTTTGAGAGCGGTAAATCCCTGTTGTGCTTCCTCGTTCCAGAAGAAGGAATTTTTCTTTAGGAGTTGAGTGAGGGGCTTTGCTATGCGGCCATAGTTGCAGACAAATTTACGATAATAGCCTGTTAGACCCAAAAATCCTCTCAAGCTCTTCAAGGTCTTAGGTTGAGGCCATTCTTGCATTGCCTGGATCTTTTTGGGGTCCACCTTGACACCTTCACGCCCCACAATGTGGCCCAAATACTCAACTTCTTCCATGCCAAACGAACACTTAGACATCTTGACAAATAATTTATGCTGGCGGAGCAGTTGCAAGAGTAGATATACATGCTGAAGATGTGCCGCCCAAGTGCCACTATAGATGAGGATGTCATCGAAGAAGACAAGGACAAATTTTCAGAGATATGGTTTGAGGAGGTGATTCATAAGGCTCTGAAAAGTAGAGGGGGCATTACAGAGACCAAATGGCATGACCAGGAACTCATAATGGCCTTCATGAGTTTTGAAAGCCATCTTGGGAATGTTGACTTCCTTCATGCGAATTTGGTGGTAGCCTGAGCGAAGATCCAACTTAGTGAAGAATTGAGCCCCATTGAGTTCGTCCAGCAAATCGTCAACCACCGGGATGGGAAATTTATCTTTGACTGTCAACTTATTGAGGGCCCTGAAGTCAGGACACATCCGCCACTCCCCATCTTTCTTGAGGACCATGACCACTGGGGATGAATAAGGACTAATGCTGGGACGAATGACACCTGCTTCCAACAATTCCTTGATGATTTTTTCTATTTCATTCTTTTGGGTGAACGGATATCTGTATAGCCGCACATTTGGGGGTTGGGCCCCTGGAACCAATGTGATGCTATGATCATGTTCCCCTCGCGAGGGTGGAAGCTCATGAGGCTTATCAAAGACCGTCTGATGTTTATTTAAAATCTGTTGCATCTCAGGATGAATTGGCAGAGACATGGTTTCGACTACCTAGATGGCATTAAATTGAGCTACCACTCCATGATGGCCCTTTTTTAACAATTTTTCCATCCTATGCGAGCTGATGATAGAGGGGGCTCCCGCCTGTAGTCCACGGAGGGTATGTGTGGAGTTGTTCTGCTTAAAACTCATATATAACTCCTGGAAATCCATTGTGATTGGCCCCAGAGTGCGGAGCCATTCCGCGCCTAGGACAATGTCGCAACCCCCCATGTGTATTGCAAACATGTGGGTTTTCAACTGATAATCCCCCATTTGAAGTTTGACATTTTCACAGCGGCCTTCACATTTCATTGTGCCCCCATCTGCAATTTGGACTTGGAAGTTAGAAACTGCCCGGACAAAACAATGCGCTGCTTCAGCGATCTTTTGATGGATGAAGTTATGGGTACTTCCACTATCAATCAAGACTACTACTGGGCGATGTTTAAGAAAACCCCTGATTTTGAGAGTTTGAGGGGAAGAAATGCCTGCCAATGCATTTAGCGAAATAATTGGTTCGTCAGATACAATCTCCTTTTGGTTATCTTCTTCGATCGCCTCCGGTTCCTCAAGTGGTGGATCTTCCTCGGTGGAGTTGTAGTCAGTGGCATCTATTTGAAAAAACTAGGGCTCCTTGCATTTATGACCCGGGGAATATTTTTCATCACAGTAGTAACATAGTCCTTGCTTCCTTCTTTCGGCCATTTCCGCAGGTGACACCTTTTGAATCTTAAGTGTCTGAGTCGTGTTGGGAGCCTGTGGGGGACGACCTTTAGCGGGGAAGTTGAGGCGGTTGGATTGGGCTGTTAATGCATGTTCCACCTTACGAGCTACCTGGCAAGCCTCTGTCCACGTGGGAGGGTGGTGGAGTAGAACTTGAGCTTTGATGGCTTCTTTCAGACCGCTGATAAAGCATTCCATGTAGAACTCATCTGTGAGACCCTTAGTGCGGAAGGCTAAGGCTTCAAAAGCAGTAATATATTCATCCACTGTACCCGTCTGTCGGAGCTTAGTGAGACGCCCCAAAAAAGAGTCTTCCTGTTCAAAGCGATTTCGAAGAGCTTTGGCAAATTGGGCCCAATTTTGAAAATGTCCATTGCAACGCTGATGCCATTCCCCCCATTGCCATCGTTCATTGTCCAAGTACATGGTGCCCACCATAAGCTTAGTCCCCTCATCTATGATATGATTCAATTGGAAATACTGCTCCATTTGTGCTAGCCATGCGGACGTGTGAGAACCGTCAAATTTATGCATATCCAACTTGGGAGGTCGCTGACTGGGTGGTGGATGGGTGTGCCAGATGTGGGGAGAGTGGCTAGACTCACCCTCATGGTATTCATGGCGATTATTCGCCTCCTCGTGGGCTGGCTCCTTGCCCTTCGAGAGTGCATTCTGTATCTGGATACTTATTCCTTTAATCTCATGTTGTATTTCGTTCACCGAAAATTGGATGGAGTTCACCTGGTCTTCAATTTTGTCCATCCTTTCATTGGCCATCGCTTGAGCGCGAGTTTCTACCATACACCAACCTGATGAAAAATTGGGACCGCCTAAAATAATTTTTTACTAAGAAATTGAATGGTACCACCTTGCTCAGCTCGTCGTCCTGATTCTGATGGGCTAGGTCACCTATAAGCGCCCCGGAAGATCTCAGACTTTTTTTTTATTTTTTTTTTGGACTCCTTCCTGATCAATACTGCAGTCGCCAAATCCTCAAAATGTCAATGCCGCCAAAAGTCCTGCTTAAATTATATCCAGGTACAGGAACCCTTCACAACTACTCCGATCTGGTGGATCTGAGAGATCTGAATGGTGGGACAACTGCTGTTGCTGATCTGATGGAGCTGCGGGACTGATGTCTGCTGCTGCTGCACTTGCTGATCTGGAATAAATGATGTGTGATCCCCCAATAGAAAGGGAACTATGGTCTTGAGGAGTGTCAGGTGCTACAAATCGCAATATACATAAGGGTCTGACAGTAGTACTCGGCCCAATGTTTCAGGGCTCTAACTAAGGAGGATCGACCGTACCCTTAGCCGTACAACACGACTACCCTATCGTACGGGCGAGTAATCTCTCCGAGTGCTGTTCTCGGTGTACTGTAGCCACAAGACGGCCGAAGGTTTTTCTATGGCGAGGTTTCAAGGGAGCTAGGGGGCTTCCTATATACCCAGAGGGTATGTGGAAGATAGTCCGTGCGCGGTTCTGTCTAATGCGCTACTACTCGAAGGGGTACCCACAGGGGTTACAAGGGAGTCCAACAGACGTGACCACCTCTTGTATTTCCTGCGTGCATGCCTCCCCAAATCCGCAGGTTTATGCGCTTAACGACAGATCCCGTGGTTTAAATACGCCGGAACACGTCTCTAGCCAAAAGAATTTCGCTAAAAATTGGAGATCCCACCAAGCCCTGGAAAGTGCTTTGATACCACTTGTTATGCTCTTAACCTGCAAAGTAATACCCAAACACAGAATATGCGAAGAAAAGATACCCAGAACATAGAATATGCGAAGAAAAGATACCCAGAACACAGAATAGCAATGATTTTATTATTCAGAGAGAAATGTTCACAGGCCTCTTCGAGGGGGCAACCTCCAATAGAGCAGAGCTCGATTACAAAAACAAGACACGATACTCCTCGCAAGGAGTCTCTATCCTTTATATATGACTCATACATGCAATACCACGGGCCAATACCGTGGGTTTTATTAATTCCATCTATCTAATACTACCGCCCATTTGCAACTAACTGTGGTCCCGTCATTAATTGCGGGTTAACCACTTACAAATATTAATATGGGCTTTATTGACTCTTGACTATGACGTAATCCCATGACATAAATAAGGGGGTTAGGGTGGGACCCTAACAAAGGAAGAAAGAGAGGTGGGGGGAGAGAGGGAGAGAGATGGGGGAAGACGGAGAGGGGGAGGTGGGAGAGAGGAATGAAGAGAGAGAGGAGGGGGGAGAGAGAGAAAGCTGAAGTTGGAGGCGGGGAGAGGAGTGATAAGAGAGTGATATGTTTTTGTATGATTAGTTTTGCTATGTAATAACAATTACAGATTTATAAACATGTGCTTGCTTCTTGTTTTTTGTGCTGCGTTTTCCTTAGTTGTTGGTGCTTACAAACATGTAAATTTCCTTAAGTTAAACAAGACATTAATGAGAAAAATAGCTTCAAAAATGAATAATGAACAACAAACATGTATAATGCATCAAACTATCAAAGAGACACATTAACACAATGTTTTGATGAAGGAGTTCACCCCTCCTAGGCTACATCTCCTTGGTCCAACTTCCATGGTTTGGGCCTTTGTATCAGCTCAATGTGGAAAAAATGCTATTTACAAATCTCTATGGCTCTTGATACCTACACCACTGTGTTCAAAAGGTTCAAATTAGCCAAAAAGACTTCTTTCTGATCTCAATTTGGTCGAAAATTGAGCAAGTTATGCTTCATTCATTTTTTCCTAGGAAACCTCCGCTAAATCTGGAGAGACTCTAGTTAAGTCTACCAAAACTGGTAGTTTCCGCCTAATTTGGCATGCCGCCAAATCCGTCGCCAACTTAATCTGATTTTTAAGCGTGATTAATTAATGTTTAAACGGATTTAGTTTAAGCAAAAATGGGATTAGCACTAAGCGCTTCCACTAGTTGGCCCTTGGACGCATGGTTGAGGTCATATGGGGTGGGGGTTGGCCCGTAGGGCTGGCTCCCACCACCCCGCCATCAGCATCAAACCATGGAATAAATGAATGGCATTGCGGCCTCCATACAAGCGTGTTGTCTATGGCTTAATGGTAATGCACAGGAATTAGGAGGGGGAGGTCACGGTTCAAACCCGCCCTCCCCCCATCACATTGTTTTTCCATTTAAATATACGCAACCCCATAGTTTGAAACCTTGGTTTAATGTGCCATTTGAAATATATAACATATATGCCTTCAGACTTTGGTTTAATTTAAATCCCCATAGTTTGAAACCTTGGTTTAATGCACCATTTGAAATATATAACATATATGCCTTTCGACTTTGGTTTAATTTAAATGTGGATTTAATAATTGATCCACCTTGGAGCCAACTAGGAAGTTTCCTTTTCACACAACCACACTGGCAAATCCGGAGGTGACACTTGTCATAGCCCCATTGGATGAAATCTGAAGAAGATTCCCTTTGCTGATTGGACTGTCATGTCATCGTTCTATTCCTTTATGCAAATTTTTTCGCTGTTTAGGAAAATGAACATCAAGAATTTTCTTCTTCATCCGGACTCCATTTTCAACGAAACAAATTGCGTTGCGATCGTCTTGACGAGACGGCCATAACCATACATTTTTCGAGCCAATCTGAGAACTCTGAATTTTGAGTTAAATACTAAGCACCTGATTAGGGAGCAATGGAGAGAGAGTGAAGGAGGATTTTGAGCTAAATACTGAGCACCTGATCAAGGAGCGATGGAGAGAGAGTGAAGGAGGATTTTGAGCTAAATACTGAGCACCTGATCAGGGAGCGATGGAGAGAGAGTGAAGGAGGATTTTGAGCTAAACACTGAGCACCTGATCAGGGAGCGATGGAGAGAGAGTGAAGGAGGATCTTGAGCTAAATACTGAGCACCTGATCAGGGAGCAATGGAGAGAGAGAGTGAAGGAGAGAAGGAGGGAAGAGAGAGAGGAGAGAAGGGGAATAGAGAGAGAGAACTAGAAAGAGACACATAGATACAAATATAGATATTATATAGTATTGTATAACCAACCTAGATCCGACCAAATCTCTCGAGGTGCAAACATTTCCTCAAGTTTTGCACTCGAAAAAGAGATTTAAGTCATAGTCAACCCTAATATTAAATGGAAAAATTATCTATCCGCTTGAGAGATATTGCCATCAAAATTGTGCAAAGCTCAATCAATTTTGAAAATACCATAAAATAATTTATATTACTTACGAGTGACTCCCATCCCATCCTTAACTTCTCCACAAAAATATTATCTTAAAAGAATTTTAAGATATCATTAGACTTTTTTTCTTGACCCTTTTCCATGGCATATCCCTTTATTTCTATAACAAGTTTTATAAATGTATGAGAAATTTAAGAGCATGGACTTTTTGCACAAACCGGTTGGAAAATTGCCCAAGCCAAAACGCAAGGAGTTTGTTGACAAGATGTTTAATAACGAAAAATAATACATATAAGGTGATGCGCAAATAAACTGTTAGAAGAAATGATATCTTATACGTTGAGAATTCAATCTCAAGGACGAGTATAGTTACTATAAGAAATTCTTCCAAATTCAGAGGATTCCAGGGTGAATGTTTCCATATTCAGAAATTATTCAACTTCAAGGACAACCAACTTTATGAGTCTGGGTATGAATGACGTAAATAATTTCTAACAGTGATGAATGCTGAGCATGTGGAATGGTTTGCAAATGGCTTCTGCCAATAACCCGGTAGGCTGGTAGCGTTGTCTCTGAGCATCGAAGTTGTTAGCGCGTCGGGAAGCTGAAAAGGTTAGTACTATTACTATTCATTATTAGAGTGTTTACATGTTCCAAACAAGAGATTACAATAGAGAAATTGAAATTGAATTGAACTATTTCGTGAAACCTCTAAATAAAGTAGCACACTGTCTCTCTAAGAATTGGGTGATGGTTGCGGGTGGTATATGAGGTTGATGGTGTGCACCCCATTAATTGCCTGTTCTTCTTCAATTCAGTCTTCTCTCTGCAGTCTTCTCCACCGCAAATGATTGCAAATTCACCTATTGTGTTACCCCACGACTTTATCATCTCATTATAGGGCAAAATGTGGATGTGTAATCCGAACTTTCAGCAAACCAGGATGATGAGGAGAAGCATTCAATTCCATGGCGTCTGATTCACCTGCAACCTCTAAGACTTGTGGGGTACTCCTTGTTTTCCATGGCAACATTTGTTAGAACCCCACTGCAGAGCGTGTATTTCGTGATGCTTTGCAAAAAATGGGGGTTTGGTATCCGAATGACTTCAACGTTCAAAATGGATTGATTTGGAACTATTGACTACCATGAGGGCGATCTTGCAAATCCCAGGATGGAGAATGTAGCCAGGAATCAATGTATGAATTATGCTCACATGATTTAGATAAAATGCCTGGCTGAGATATGGTTTCCTGGTTTGTGATGATTCCTGGATCACCTACAGATGGGAAAATAGAGGATGCATCCAAACTGTTTGCTGAAATGCATGAACGAAATATTGTTTCGTGGGATACAATGGGGGAAGATATGCCCAATGATGTGGAATAGATAAAACATGCTATTTGCTTGATGATGTGCCAGAATGAAATTCCTTTTCATAGACTACCATGATTGCAAGATATTGTGACAATGTGAGAACAAAGGAAACCATTCAATTGTTTGAAAAAAATGCCCGAACAAATTGTTGTTTCCTTGATTCCAATAAAGAGGGCATATTCATAATAGACCTGAAGGGAAAGTACTAAATCTATTTACTCGAATGAATCTGGAAGGCATGAATCCAAACCAATAAACCTTCACCGACCTCAACGTATGTGCCAGACATGGGATCTCTGTCAGCAGGAGAGGAGTTATTTTGATGCATGGGATCTTTGTCAGTAGGAGAGGAGTTATTTTAATGCATGATATATATAGTGCATACCACAAATGTTAAACAGAGAGTAAATTATATATTTTACAACAAGAAAACGAGTGCCATTGTTCATATGCTGTCCTAGATGGACACCATATTTGCAAATCTCAAATCCCTGGATTCCACCTTCAGTGGATCAGGTACGATGGACTGTATTTTTAGAGTTGGTTATAACTGATTTTAAAGTAAATTCCAGTAGAGTAAAATGACCTATATTCTGCACTTCTCTTACTGAACATTTTTTTTAACTTAGATGTCTATGAGGATCACCCAGAGCTTGTATCGTAAAGGACTGTGTTGTCTGTAGTTGATCATTTGTAGATGGCCCTAATTCTCTTCAAACCCATGCAACACCTGCAAAGATGTCTTGCTACAGGCATGTTAAATTCTCAGTCATAGGAAATGAAAATTGTATTCCTGCATAATTTCTGGATTTTTAAGGGTCCCTTCAATCGAATGTTGATTTTTCCATTTTGATAGATTGGTAGAGACTTGTAGAGTCATTATCCTTTTTTGCCTATGATGAGAGAACCTGTTTGGATAGTTCACAACACGGGACACTTCATGGTGCTGAGGATAGTGAACCTTTCAGCAGGGATTTGTAATGAGAATTGCTCCTTTTTCGGCCTTAACCATTCAACTCAATGGGATGAACCAAGAAGTGGGGCACCCGAGCATAAAAATTGTATGCAACCAGAGATCCTTGATTTAAGAAGCAAAATGTTTAGTGGTGAAATCCTTTTACACCTTGGCAGTCTGGTTCACTTTAAATAAAAAGCTATACTTGTTCAAGACTTACATGGAATCTCCCAAATGAGATGGGTAACCTGTCATCTCTTTTCAAGTTGGTAATCTATAGTAATAATCAATGTTTTAAGACTCCGACTCCGACTCCGACTCCGAAACGGTAATGACTCGGCCGGCTCGATTTCAATGACTTTAAATATTTTTTTATTTTATTAAAGAACATAATTTTAAATATTTTAAACATAATTTTAAAGATTTTCATTCATGTTTCCAAACACACAGCATTATAATATAGATGGAAGACAACATATGATCAAAGTAGGCTCATGAACCAATCCACTATATCAAAATGGTACCCAATGGCAATACATAGTCAACTGTCATACATGATCAAAGACTCAAAACAAAATACAAATAACCAAGGAGGCTAGAAATGGCCTCTACAACAAAAGTAAACTGTGATGGTGACCAGACTGCAATACTAGTACTACTGGCTAGTAGCTACTGCCAGAGGAGCCAAGATCATCTCGACCAATCTCTCGATCATCATCATCAGAGTCAGACAAGGGGCCCCATGGCTCCTCCTCGTCATCATCATCGTCTCCAACTGCAACTGTAGAAGTGGTACCAGTACCACTAGCAGGCTGTGCAACAGATGCAAGCTGAGATAGAGTAGATATGCGGCTGCGCTTCTGTCGTGGCTGAGCAGAGGAAGCACCTACAACTGGAGTCCTTGCTGGCTGTGAGACTGAGGCTGGTGGATTGGGATCTGCATTCAACTAAACAGGCTGAAGTTGAACAGCATGTTCAAGTTCAACTGATGTCTCCATATCTAAATCTACATCAAGATCCTCATCAGGATCAAACTCTGGTGGACGACTCTCCACTACCCAATCTGATGTTGGATCAATGTCTTCCAACACAATGGGATCTGAATCAGGTCTTTTGTTCAACAATTGGTTTCCTCTGAGCCGAAGGTTGTATTGGACAAAAACTAGATCATTCAACCGTTTTTGATCCAAACGGTTTCTCTTCTTTGTGTGAATCCTCTCAAAGACAGACCAATTGCGCTCACACCCAGATGCACTGCAAGTTTGACTCAAAATACGAATTGCAAACCTTTGCAATTCAGAGCACTGGCCACCAAAGGCCTCCCACCATTGTGCTGCAAAAAACATAGGAGTGTAATGAATTATGAGTTAGATGAAGGCTGAAGCTCAACAAAATTACAAATTATATCTAACTTTCAAATTATAAATGATTTAAAAAACTTTAATAAAAAAAGTAAAACCATTAAGAAATTGAAAATTGAAATTTTTGTTTACCTGGCTCATCTGCTTCTCTTGCAATCTTTGCTAGGTTCTTCCCAAAGGTACCTGTTGCATTGCTGAAGGATGTGACCTGTTGATGTATCTCCAGCTGATCAGACTCCGATGGGATCATGCGTTCAATGCAATCAACCAGTCCATCTCTGACCTCCCCCCTCAAAGCTCCTGACTCCTTAGCTTTATAATGATACCGTGGGTTCAAAAAATACCCAGCTGCATGTATAGGGCGATGGAGTTGATTGTTCCATCTTTCATCAATGATTGCCCAAATGGGCCCATACTTTGCCACTCTATCCTTGTATGCTGTCTTTATTTGCTCCTTTGCTTGATCCATAGCCTCATAAATGAAGCCCATAGCCAACCTTTCCCCATCCACCAACCGCAACACCTTAACTAGTGGCTCAGCAAGCTTCACAATCTCTGCTGCCTTTCTCCAAAAAGTTTCTTCATGGACTTTCCTTTTCAATTCTTTGCCTTCTGGTTTGTTAGACCAATTGCTTTGATATTGATTCCATTCATCACTGGAAAACATCTTTTGCAAGTTTCTATGTTGGGAAAGCATAGATTGCAATGTCAAAAAATGTGTAGCAAATCTAGTGATGGCAGGCCTAATAATATCCTTGCCTCCAGTGTGTTTCCTCATGAGACTCAAAACCAGTGTATGATTGTAGATAAATTTTGTTATGCTTTTGGCATGATCTACAGTGTTTTTGACCCAATCTAATTTTCCAATATCCTCAAGCATGAGGTCTATGCAATGTGCAGCACATGGGGTCCAAAAGATGGTCTTGTGTTTTTCCTCTAACAGTTTACCAGCAAGAACATAGTTAGAGGCATTATCTGTGATGATTTGAACAACATTAGCCACCCCCACCTCCTGAACAACCTGATCCAATAGCTGAAACAAAAAGTGGCCATCTTTTACCTTATCAGATGCATCAACTGATTTTAAAAACATGGTTCCATGTGGGCAGAAGACAAGAAAGTTTATGATGGTACGGTTTCTTTGATCAGTCCATCCATTTGACATGATGGTACACCCTGTTCTTGCCCATGAGTCCCTGAACTCTTGCAAATACTCATTAATGGATTGAATTTCTTTCTTCAAACGAAACCCCCTTAGCTCTTGCATAGTAGGGCCTTTGAAGCCTTTTCCAGCAGCATGTATGGCATCAAACATAGGCTCATAATATGGTGAACGAGCAGCATTAAAGGGGATATCAGCATCATACCACCATCTAGCTATGTAGTCACAAGAAGTCTCCCTCAATTCTTTATTCCAATGGTCATCTAAAGTGGGCTGAATTTGACCTTTACTAACTTCAGGACCATGTGCATCTGATGGAGAGGAGGGAGTGAAATAACTTTTGATAGTCACATCACCCTTTTTCAAATTCATTCTACCCTTTCCCTTATCTTGAACAGAACCAAAAGAGGGAGGAATATAACGGAAAGGGTTGGATGCCTCAGTTTGAGGGATAGAGGAAGAACCCTCAAAATCATAGTGGGGGTTGGTAGCCATCATTTTTTGTATCTCCCTCTTCCTCCCAATTTCAGCATGTATCTCTTTTTGCCTAGCCTTATCTTCTTTAAATTTCTCAAAGTTGGCCAACAAATTCTTTCTAATCTCCCCAATTTATGGTGAGGTACATGGGGTAATTTGGCCTCTAATCCCTGCCAAGTGTTGTTTCAGCCTATTAATGCCCCCAGGACCTTCCTAAATTTTCCTATGGCAAAATTTGCAATGCATTTGACTATCAACCATTTCAACATATGCCCAAGCAGGATCTTTTGCTCTAGGTGCCATTTTTTGACTAGGAAAACAATCTGAAAATGAAAAAAAAAAATTTGATTCAATGTTCATTTATTTGACAAAAAACACTCTCTAAGCTTTCTTGATATGCACCTAAAATTTACTAAGCAAAAACAGATTTATAGAGGTGGAAAAAAATACCTCCAGGCACAAACTGCCTCCTCAAGCTTGCTCCAAGAATCAGCTCCTCAATGCTGCTCCAAATGGCTGCCCAAGAAGCTCCTCACTCCAGCTACAATGCTCCTCCAAGACTCCTCACTGCTGCTCCAAAACAAGCTCAAGAACTGCTCACTAATTCTCAAAGAAGACTCTCACTCAAATGCATAAGACTGCTGTGAGTGAATGAGAGCATTTGGGTGTCTTAAATAGGGTTTGGGAGGGGGAAATGGACCCCAAAAACATTTAGCAAATTACTATAACACTTTGGAATCCATAAACTGCATTAAACATTTGAAAAAATACCAAAAAAGTGAATTTTTTTTGTGTTTTTACGCTGCCCAGCCGTCCCCTTGTGACTCGGCCGAGTCATATCGGACCCGGCCGGGTTGACCGAGTCACACATGACTCGGCCGAGTCATGTGTGACTCGGTCAACCGGACCGGTTACTTGGCCGGGTCAGTCTTGAGGCTATTGAAACGGTTCGACTCGGCCATTTCGGTTTCGAAACGACCGGTTTGTAAAACATTGGTAATAATATTCCCAATGTAATGTTCTCAGCGTAATGTACCTTACTAGGATTTTACCTATCATTCATTAAGATATTCCTAAGTCTTTCAATCTACCTTTTACAACACCTTAATTGCTTAAGCCTAGATCCATCTTAACCCCATATCTATCAAGCGTCGAGATGGATCCAATCTCTCGAGGTGAAAACCTCTTTTTTGAGTGCAAAACTTCAAGAAATGTTTGCACCTCGAGACATTTGATCCCTCTCGACAATTGATAGATTCGGGGTTAAGAGGGATCTAGGGTGGTTATATAATACCATATAATATCTATATTTGTATCTGTGTCTCTTTCTTATTCGCTCTCTCTATCTCACACCCAAATATGCATACACTCTCTCCATATCTATATATATTTCTCACCATCCCTATTCCTCTTGGCCTCTCTCTCTTCCCTCCCACTCTCTCTCCATCGCTCCCTTGTCACTCCCTCTCTCTCTCCACCTTTCTCCCTTTATGTCTTTTTTTTCTTCCCTCTCTCTCCCCCTCCAACTCCATCTCTCTTGATTTCTCCCTCTCCATTTCTCTCCCACCTCCCTCTATCTCTCCCCCCATCGCTCTCTCTCTCTCTCTCTCCCCCTTCTCTCCCTATCTATCTCCCCTCATCTTATCTCTCTTCCCTCCTATCCTATATCCCTCACTCTCTCTCCATCTCTCCCTTGTCACTGCCCCCCTCTCTCTTTCTTCCCTCCAGTTTTGTCACTATCTGCCCCCCCACCCCCCTTTCTTCCCTTTACTTTGCGTGTTGTCATCCCTTGGATCCTTAGTTAAGATGGATCTATGTTGATTCTTACTAATACTATTTATATTATATAAATTTCATATCTTTAGATATAAAAGTATTCTTATTTTTAATTTTATGAAAAGCTTAATTTAATTTCTATGGGAATATTTTAGTAGTGGTGAGGATAGAGAGTTTATATATATCTCAAAAGTAATTATAACATTTTCCCTTTAAGCTTCAATTAAAAAAATGTTAAAAAATGAAATTAAATAAATTATTTTTATTTTGAAATAAGTTATGGTTTTTGGGCATGTGGTATTGATAATTCATGGTATTGTAAAAAAACCTATTTGCAAGTTATTAATATCCATGGTAAAGTGAGGGTGAATATCAATGGTTAAGAATCTTGTCATATTGTTAAAAAATATTTTGATTGTGAAATAAGTTATGTTTTTTTGGGTATGTGGTATTGATAAGCCATGGTATTGGTCCATGGTATTGCAACAAAGCCTAGTTTTTACAAGTTAATGAGATTCACGATAAAGTGGGGGTGAATATCCATGGTCAAGAATCTTGTGATATTGCTATAAAATATTTTGGTTGTGAAATAAGTTATGGTTTTTGGCCATGCTATATTAATAAGCCATGGTATTGGCCCATGGTATTGTAACAAAGCCTATTCACAAGTTAATAACAAAATCAAAATATAAGAAATTTATTTTATTATTTCGACCTTTTATTATTAATTAAGGCAACATTTAAATGTTTGCACTCATCCTTGATACCAATTTTAAATTTTATTTTATTTTATTTTTAAATTAAGTTGACATTTAAAATTGTTTACACCTACACATTTACTCTATACTAATGTTAACTTATCTAATAAATCCATTTAAATTAAATTTGATTAATTATTTAATATATCTATTTACATTAAAATTGATTAATTATTTTTTACATCCATTTAAATTAGGGTTGCAAATGGAAAAAGATCTCTCCTAAAGGGTTGAAGATGTAAAACACTTTCTATTAGATTTTCCATTTTATACTCACATTCTAATTTTCAAAATATTTGTCATGCTACCAACCTTTTAACCTTTAAGTTTACAAAACTATGGTGATTTGGGAACACTTCTTTTTGAGCACAAACATATAATGTTAAAGAAATCCAATTAATCTCTTGCCTTCTTATTGTTTGATAGACCATATAAGTCTTAAAAGACTTTTATCATCATCATAAAAATAAAAAATGTAGTTGGCTAGTCATCATTTGGGTTTATCTCGGGTGACTGGGAGGAATAATTGCTATCCTCCCCATCCAAGTGATATGATGTGCTTTGATGTAATGTATTTTAACCTTGGTGTTGAGTCACAGTAGTAAGTCCCGACGACCAAAACATGTATATTCCTCACATGAAATATAAAGATGTTTTTCATGAAAAAAAATATGATTAGTTAGTTTTAATTAAACAATGGTTATATATATATATATATATATATATATATATATATAGCACCAAGGGATAGCTCAATTAGTTGAGTTCCGTTGCTAAGTACCTTTCTAATTGGGAGGTCACGGGGACAAATCTCTAGACGCCCTTGGGTTAGGCCCGACCAGATAAGTCATCCCTTTGGGTGGACTTGCCCAGATTATTACCTGTGAATGTAGCGACCACTCAATGACCGTGAACCACAGTTGAATATATATATAATTAAACAATTTTTATATGTATATATAGATAACAATTATTTAATTAAAATTAACCAGAAAAAATATATTTTATATATCATGTGAAGAATATACATGTTACTCTGACTCAACAACAAGACTCAAAACACACACACACACACACACATATATAAACAAATATTTTTATATTCCACATGAAGAGGGATTGTCAAATAATGAAACTTGAAGTTAAAAGATATTATATATGGAATATTTATTATTGTTTTTTATAATTAGTTAATTTTAATTAAACAATTCTATATATATATATATATATATATATATATGACGAATATACAATCATTCAAGATTTTCAAACAATAAGACTTAAAAGCATCATTCAAGGATTGTCAAACAATAAGCCTTAGAGGTATTATAAGGGTATACTCATTAAGAGCTTAAACATGTCACATACAGGAAATTGAACCCACATAGGTAGGATAATAATGTTTCTCTCAACTGCTTAAGGTACTTCCAAATGACACTTATAAATTTATGTTCATAGGCATGTCTATTTTAAAATAGAGCTTCTAAATTTTTAATTTAATTATCAATAATAAGATCTCCATATAATATTTTTAATACTAGTTAGAGTTAGAAGGTTGCAATTTATTTCAGAGGTAGTTATGTCATTTTTTCTTTTCAATTTAATTAAAAAAAATCATATTCGAATGTGTGAGATTTCCTTTCCATTAAGTTTTGATTTATGGTTTTGAACTTGCTTTACTATATTTTTCTTGTTACATATTTTTTTAAATATATATATGTTTAACTCTTATATTAATTCTTTTCATAATAATAATAATAATAAAGTTATAATTTAATTAATTTTTTAAAATTTTGGGAACATGACATGAATTATGAGGTAAATAGCTTGATGCTCGTCGTGAATTAATATCTATTGAAATTATGTTTGTATGATTAGTTATTATATATTATTTTTACTTTACCATAGTTAATAATATAAAAATATTTAGTAATGTAAAATATTTATTGTAATTATAAGTAATTTTATTATGAATTAAATTAATGTGGGATTTATTTAGAGAAATATGGAAAGTAATGCAATATGATATTTGTATCTGGAAAAACATTTATTATATCTGGAATGATTTAATCTAAATTTTAATTAAGATAAGGTTTATATATATTTAAATATTATCACATAAAAATATAATTATAACTTCAATTTTATAATTCAAATTTAATGGTTATTATTAATCCAATTTCATGCAATTCTATGGGTTTTTGAATTCCAAGTTATCACGTATCTGAATTCCAAGTTATCAACGATATGTGTTTTATGATGTTTGTTTTAAAACCAAATTTACTTTAATAATTTTTTCATTTCACAAAGCCAATTGTGCCATAAGTCGAGAAATTAGAAACTTATAATGAAACTTGGAATTCCAATTGAAAATATTTCCCTGGATTAATACTCATAAATGTACTAAATTCATACTTTACTTCTTTTAACACCAACAACTAGTTGAGAAACAATTTTCATGACACAATCATTTTGAATCTTATTCTTTACCATCTATTTCGTTCTTCATGCATAAGAATCCATCTAAAACTTAAATTGGCAATGTTACAATGAGCCTGTTATATGATGTTTATTTTAAAACCAAATTTACTCTAATAAATTTTCCATTTCACAAAGCCAATTGTGCCATAAATCAAGAAATTAGAAACTTAGAATGAAGCTTGGAATTCCAATTGAAAATATTTCCCTCGATTAATACTCATAAATGTACTAAATTTGTGCTTTACTTCTTTTAACACCAACAACTAGCTGAGAATTCCACATAAGACATAACATCTATTCCAAAATGACATTTTTTCATTATGGCTCCGATATTTTTTTCTTGGAAACGACTACAAAGATAAAACACCATAAACAAAAAATCTACTACAAAATAACAAGAACAAAACAACACAAATATATATGTAAAAAAAAAAAAAAAAAAAAAACTGTAAAAAAAATGTATTAAGACATCGAGAAAAAGCACTCAAGCCAATATAGACAACCATACCACCCTAGGATGAAAAGAAAAGCCAAAAGAAAATACTAAAAAAACACTCATGAGAGTTATTGTCCCTGCTTATCCAAATTAAAGTTGTAAACTCTCCCAATAAATTAAAGTTGTAAACTCTCCCAATGTGACACATTGGCCTGGAAGTTTAATACTA
This sequence comes from Pinus tabuliformis, assembly GCA_031772625.1. Taxonomy (NCBI): domain Eukaryota; kingdom Viridiplantae; phylum Streptophyta; class Pinopsida; order Pinales; family Pinaceae; genus Pinus; species Pinus tabuliformis. The sequence goes on along the minus strand of CM062819.1, from coordinate 1,945,861,579 downwards.
TAATAATAATAATAATAGACTAATTTAACATTAAATTTACAATAAATTAAACAAATAATAAGGGATCTAACACTAGAATATTTATCAAAAGATTAACAAGGGATCTTTATTTGTTTGCATTTGGATTCCTTATTAATCTTTTGTTATTTTTATTTTATTTTATTATTTTTATTATTTTTTGAGGACGTGACATACTTACACATAGGAAATGAGTAATAAAAATAAAAATAACAAAAGATTAACCAGAGATCTTTATGTGTTTGGATTTGGACGATAATGTTTTTGGATGTTACAGTTGTTGTGTTATATTTTTATGTGTGTATGTAATTGTCTATTAATAATTAGTTGGTGATGAAGAAGGTGTTATCACTCCAATTTTTTTTCAAAGTTGTCAGAAAAAGAAATGATAGAGGTAACCACAAACCACTTTTGGAAATCAGGGCCTAGCCTTCCTAATCTCAGAGAGGGCTCTCTCTTTATGATTTAACTTTGTTTTAGTTAATTAATTTTAGGCTAGTTATGATTGTGCTTGGGTTTTTAATTTGGATTTGGGTAGTGGGATCACTTACTTAGATGAAAAGGGTTGCCTTTTACCATTGGGCTATGGCGTCAAATGTCAAACAAACAAGATTGGATTAAGCTCTAAAAACAGTGTCTAGAGGGCAAGATAAAGGGGTTACTATAGATCTCAAAGGCTTGAAGGTGAAATGGCTTCCAATCGGATCCAGGGAGCAATTAAGGGTTCCCTAGGCCAGACCATGAAGAGAAGTGAAAGAGGTCAACTGGGATGGGAGAGCAATTAAGGGTTCTCAAATCCAGGTATCAGAGCAAAACATATAAATGACTAACTGCGTAAAACAGAGTGCACTTAAACAAATTCTGATTTAAATTTCCAGTTAATTCATTCAAATTTAGAAAATAATTAAGTTTATGAAACACATAAGAAGGTAACAAAATCAGGCAAAGAAGATACTTCACTGCAATAGCTCATCTCATGAATCCTCTAGTGCAATCTTTTTATTACTTGCTCTAGTTTGTTGACTTGAAAATTGGTACAATCACCCTTAGGTTTAAGATCAAAATAATTCTACAAATGTATAGTAATCCACACTGAATACTTCAAATTATGAAGTATTTATACAAAAAACTTTACAAAAGATCTCAAACTGCATTGAGAACTAATCTAGGAAAATGAAATATCTTCACGCAAGAAGATAAACTGCTGTTTTTTGTCCCTGTTATTTAGGTTCTGTTGTCTTTTAGTCTTTGATATTTTACCCTTTAAGCTGCTTGGCTGTTTGGTCTTCACGCTGGATGTCATATTTACTTATGACCTTTCATCTGATACACTTTAATCTTGCTGACCTGTCAATATCCTTTACTGTTCTTTTTAGTTTTACTGTACATTTCAAACTTTTACTATGTATTTCAATAGTAAATCATTTAGTTTTTTCCATGTATAAAAATCTGGTAGTTGGATATTGATCATTTTTCTGTATATTTGATCTGTTTGTCTTTAAATTGTATGCTCTGTCTGCCTCCTCTGTTCAGTCTTTTAACTGTATATCTTTATGTAAATGATTTCTTCTTTGTTCTAACCATTACTGTGTTAATAGTTTTTTTCTTTTGAATAAAGGCTTTTGAATTCATTTCCTTGTGAATCTTGGAGCAAACAAGTTTTGGAACTAGTATCAAAACTATTTATCCAAGCTTCCGGTCTTCTAATTACCTGCAAAATAAAACAATGCACTAACAAAATCCGGGTTTGAGAGGAGGTGATCGAACGCTGTATTTGAATGGGGAAGAACTGTGGACGGAGTCCGGAGTGTGTTCGGGAGGTAATCCATGGTGAAATATGGTCACAGAGGTTCAGGGTGGCGTAAATGGCTAGGAAACATTTTAGTGAAAAACAGGTGAAAAGAGTGAAAACGAGAGTCTTTGGGGTTTTAACGGGTAACAGATAAATTTGGCGCTGAAATTCATAATATGAACAGTGATGGTTTCGACTTTTGGCGAGAAGGCGGTTTAGGGGGCCATCACACCGCTTTTGTCCATCGAGCGATATTTTCTTGAGAGCACGCGAGTTCACCCGGTGCTGCCACGTAGCCAAAAGGGGCTTGAGCAAAACCACGAATCTCGCGTGCTCTCGGGCTAGTAAAGGTCGAACGTCGGGAGTGCGCGATATGAATGCGTGCCTTCAGATTTTGGGGTGAAAGATTTGACGGCTATCACGCGGTGAAGGTGCATGGAGGGCAAATGAGCGGAGATTAGCGGGGCCCAGGGGATAATTACACTTAACTTGTAATTATTTAATGAATAAGTGGTGCAGGTTAAAAGTATAATGCACAGGTTTAAATATAGTGGGATCAGGGTTTAATATGGCAGGGGTTTGTTAACCACACTAAGGGGGTGGGTTAAAAGGTTTTTGTATCGGGAAAATGTGAATTTGCGCAGTTAATTTAAATAAAGCAAGAGGGAGAAAAAACTTAGGAAATATGGGGTTTTATGGTTTAAAAGGGTTTTGGGGGTTTTGTCGGGAAATATACGAATGGCGGAGTTAATAAAGTAATGCAGGGGGGAGGGGGAATTTAAACTTAGGACATGGGGGTTTTTGGGCAAGGGAATGAGTTTGGAGGGTAAATTTCTAGGAAAATGTGTGAAACCAAGAGGCAAGGGTGAAATGGAAGGGAAAATGGTATTTTCTTAGGAAATGCTGGGATAATGGGGAAATTAGTAAGTATGTAGTGGGGGGTGAAATGAAATGAGGGAAAGTTAACCAAATCAACTTATGAACATCCTTTCACTTTCAAAACTGCTCCTGCACACTGAAACATTAGATTAAGCATGATAAATGTGCTTATGCTTCAATCAACTTTGTACTTCTGCACCCTTTCTTCTACTTACCCTTTATTTACCCTAACATTTTTTTTTTTTCACTTTATTGGGTGCATTTAAGCTAGCAGACCCATTCTTTCCTTTTTTTTTTGAAAAGTAAACCATCTAATTCTAACCTTATATCTTCCAATGGCTCAGGTTAAGCTTATGAACACATTTTATTTCTCTACCTAAATACTGATCTGCCAAGATTAAATAGTTTGGATAGATCTTTATTCTTTATCTATAAACATGAAATTTAAAGCATGAACTAGTCAAGATTAAACTATTTGACTATCATGTGTTGTGGCATTTATGACAATCTGCACACAACCATTATTTTGCACAGTAAAGTAAAAAGTAGTGGCACTTAGATTTGCACACTTTCATGATCTATTTTTGTTTTGGGTTCATATTTTTTCTTTTTCACTTTTTTGATCTTTTCTTATTCTTTTTGTCCTTTGATATTTTTCTTAGGACATACCCTCTTTACATTTTTTAATTTTTAATATGGAAAACATTTTGCAGAAAGCAAAATTATGTACAATATTACTAGACTAACCATAGACAATTCAAAATTACAAATCCTATTATTATAGGACCCTAACAGTGGCTCCACATGGGGATGGCATTTCCTGGTGAAATGTCAAGAACTTTAAGATCAGTAGCCTTTGAATTGTGCCTACAGTTACCTTGTAAACTGTTTTTCTATGATTTCTGCCTTATTTATACTTATGACGGTGCAAACTTCAAAGCTCCGGGCCTTCTCTTCGGGCTTCAACTTCAAAAGACTACCATCCAATCCAATCTAAATTCTGCAATGTTATGTACAATGATCAAAGTAGAATGAACTATTGTTAATTAGTGGAAAAGTAATGCTTCAACATTCTACCATAAACAGGTCCTCTTGGTAGATCTGATCCATCTATTTCTATAAAGAAAAAGGCATTGTTACCCTGTAACCATAAATGACATAAGGCCCTTGCCATAAGAAGTCAAATTTTCCATGTTTTCCCTTGTCTTATCTTCTTGAATCCCACTTAAAAAACTTTATCACCTATGTAAAAATCATTAGCTTTGGTCTTTTTATCAAATATCTTTTTGATTTTGTCTTGGATTACTTATGATTTTACATATACTTCTTCTCTGGTCTGCTGTAAGTGTATGGTCTAATTTATCCTTCTCTAGATATCATTTGGTTCTACCTACAACTCCTGGATGATCTTCATCAATGGCACTCCCAATGAAGATGGAAAAACAACATCCATCCCATATACTAACTGATAGGGAGATGTGCCAATGGACTTATTGGTATTTAGTCTATCTGCCCATAAGGCATTGAACAACTTTTTGTTCCATGTCTTTTTGTTGTCTTCTAGTAATTCCTTAATGATATTGACCAGACTTTTGTTAGAGGATTCTGCAAGTCCATTACCTTGAGGGTAATAGGCAGTGGAGTGGCCAAGCGTGATGTGGTATTTGTTACAGAAATCAATCATTTTCTTGGATTTAAAGGCAACTGCATTATCGGTAATGAGCTTTTGGGGGCATCCAAATCTTGACAAGATATTATTTTCTAGGAAGGAGATAATGACAGTGTTTGTGGCTTATCTAGAAGGGATGGCTTCTGTGCATTTGGTAAAATAATCAGTGGATGTCAAAATCCACTTATGTTGGGCTGAGGAGGCTCGGTGTATTTCTCCATTGAAGTCTAACCCCCATTGTTGAGATGGAATTCCAGTGGAGATTGGTTTAAGAGTTAAAGGTAAAAGATTTTTTTCCCCCTCAAATATCTGGTACTTATGATAGGAGGTCACATTTTTCTTAACATCTGCAAACAAAGTGGGCCAGTAGAAACCAACCCTCAGGATTTTGTCAGTAGTAGTTTTCCAATACAAGTGTCCTCCCTAATCCTCTACATGAAATTCTTGCATAATTTTATTAGCTTCATCTTTCAATAAAAAATTCAAAAGAATACCACTAATGTCTTTCCAAAACAAAACATTATCTATGATACAATATTTTAATGACTTAATTTAAAAAAATCTAGCTTTAGTTCTTGTTAAACTAGGAGGAGCTTGTAAGTTTAGTAATACAAATATGATATCTGCATACCAGGGTGAATCTATAAAATGTTCACTGATCTGTGGAGTCGCCATCTCTTCCTGGTCATCAAGGGCACTAATGATGTTTATATCTAGGGCCCGACAGTTCGATTCAACCATGAGTTTGGATAAACCTTGGCCTTTGATAAATTTAGTAGGCTTTATTTCTATGTCATATTCCAATATAGTGGCAATCCATTTGCCTCTTTTCCCTTCAGGCCCATTTTGTGTCAAAATGTCCTTAACTACTGTATTTGGAACATAAGCAATAATGTAAGAATGCAAAATATAGACTTTGAAATCTTTGATAGCCTTCACTAAAGCTAATGCTTGTTTCTCCATAATATTGTATTTGAGTGTGGCATCTCTTAAGGATTTAGTGAAGAATGAAATTGGTTGTTCATATCCTTGGTCATTCTTTTCCAATAAGACTGCTGCAATGGTGTGTTCTGAAGCAAAAGAAAAATTTATAAAATATTTATGAAATTTAGGACTTATAAGGACTAGAGTCTTGGTTAGGGCTTCCTTGATGGTTTCAAAGGATTGTTTGGCATCCACTATCCATTTAACTGCTGAATCTTTTCTCAACATGTTATTTAGTTCTCTAATTAATTCTGCTAAATTTGAAATGAATCTCCTAAGAAAATTAATTTTGCCTAAAAATCGCTGCAACTCTCTGATGTTTCTAGGATGGGTGATGGTTAAAATGGCCTCTATTCTAGCAGGATCTATTCTAATTCCATCTTTAGATATGATATGTCCTAAGAGCTTTCCTTCTTCTAGACCAAAGAGTGTCTTTTTGGGATTTAAAGAAATCCCAAATTTCCCACATTTAGTGAAAACTCTTTTCAGGTGATCTAGGTGTTCATTGTCAGATTTAGAAAAGACAGTGATGTCATCGTGGTATACCACTAGGAAGTCATGGATCTCCTTGGAAAAAGCTATATCCATAGCTCTTTGAAATGTTGCTCTTGTGTTCATTAATTCAAAAGGCATCTTCAAATACATGAAGGTACCCCAAGGAGTAGTAAATGCAGTTTTGGCTTGGTCCTCTAGTTGAACTAAGATCTGGTTATATCCAGAAAATCCGTCAAGTAAAGAGATTTTGGACTAACCTATTACCATCTAAAGGATATGGTCCATTTTTGGTAGAGGATAGTTGTCTTTTAATGAGACCTTGTTTAAATTTCTGAAATCAACACACAGTCTGATTTCTCCAGTTTTCTTCCTCGTAGTGACTAAGTTTGAAAACCAATCTGAGTATATAATGGGGGCTATGATTTGGGCATCATACATTCTTTTAACCTCTTTCTCAATAGATGGCATAAGAACTGGATTAATTCTCCTAAGTTTTTGTTTGAAAGGTTTATGATCTTCTTTGAGAGGTATTTTGTGTTGAATTATGCTGGTGTCATAAGACTTCAAGTCTTCATAACTCCATGCAAATACATCTTGGAACTCTTTAAACAGATTTATGTATTTTACCTTTTCCTCTGGAGGTAAGGTTTTTGATATTTTAATGAGTTTTGGTTTTTCTTCAGTTCCTATGTTACATTCTTCTATATCTGCTCTCAAAGGTTCCATTTTCGGTTTCCTAGCTACATCGTTGGAATCAAACAAATCTTCCAAGGGGACTAATCCCTTAGGCAAAAAATTATTTTTAAGATTTAGAATTTCACGATCATCATTCATTATTTCCTCTATTTCTACTTTTTCAAAGTTATCTACTTCTAATCTAGTGAAATTAGTAGGTTTAGCTATATCTAAAATATTTACATCACTCTCTATGTCATTATCTACTGTACATTCTATATCTATTTTACAATTCTGAAACTCACCTTCAACATTCATGAAGTCATAAATCTGAGAATATTGGGAGAAAATTTGCCAATACTTCAAATTGTCTGGTATGACAGGCCTATGTCTCATTTCTACATTGTATTGATGATTGGGTTGGAAAGGCAATTTGCAGGTACTAGCAAAAGTGTCAAGACTGTGGGCTTGCATATTTTGTTTTCTAGGAATGGCAACAAAGTTTGTTTCCAGGAGGTCTTTAATCAAATCTAGGATAGTCTCCCTATATTGACTAAGTCTAGGATTGTTTACAGAGTATTCACCATTAATTTGTTTAATAATCAATTATGAGTCTCCAAGTATGGAAACTCTTTTGGCAACAAGTTTTCTAATCATTTGTAACCCTAAGATTAGGGCTTCATATTCAACCATGTTATTGGTGCACTTGAAGTTTAATCTGAATGCATGTCCCTCAGAATGATTATTCTCCATATTATGGATCCATACTCCTGCACCAATCCCTAACCTATTCACAGATCCATCAAAATCTAGATGCCATAGGGACTCATGAAAAATGTTCTCACTATCATCTGTTTTGTATTTCAGTTCTTTCGCTGTGATTTGATTATTGTCATGTTCTGAATTGTACAAGATGAAAGAGTCCATATCATAATGCATGGAGTATATGGGAAAGTTTTGTGGTTTTTTAGCACTACTCACCATGTATTTTATCAAGGTCTCTCTATATAGTTTCCTTTGTTGGCCAAAAACTGATATGGTGGCATAAGGCATATTTAACTGCAAGGATCCTTTCAATTTTGTTCCCCATGAGCGAGATAGTAGCATTCCATATTTGGGTGGGATGTCTGCAACTACTATGTCCATTAGAATACTCTTTGCTGGGCATTGGACTAGAGTTACACATAAATCCTTGATCAAACCAAGGCATTTAACTTGGCTAGAGTCAAAGGAAAACAAGTCCTTATATGGTTTGGTAATGTCTAGGTTTAGTCTCTCCATGATTGCTTTTGGCATCAAATTATGGGATGCCCCTGAGTCTAACATAGCATTATGTAATATTTTGTCATGAATGTTCAGGCTAATGTAGAAAGGAGGGACTCCCCCTTGCTGATGAATACCATTGGCCTCAGGGCCAAACAATAATTCAGGTTGATCATCATTCAAATTGACAACATCTTCTCCCTCTCCTATATTTAAAGTTTCAGTTATCTGTGATCTATAGGATTCATTCTTTACTAGTTCGGTCAAAGGAACTAATATCTTCAATTTTTCTATTTCAGTTTTGATGTTGAAAGGGATTTGAGCTTTGTTTGTTTGGATGAGATCTTCCTTAACAAATGTAGTTTGTGTGTTTTTATCTTGTTTCTCAGTACTAGGCAATTCAGTCTGTGTTTCAGCTGTTTTTCTTTGATTACTCTTATTTGGAATGTTTTGAGTGATTGTTTCAGTTTGAGTTTCAGTGGAGGTTATATCTACAATTTTTGGGGTAGAAGTCTCTGGTGTTCCCCTAGGAAGGATTTGTAAAATTTTAGTAACAGGAGCTTCTATTATCTTTTTATTTTGGGTCTGGATTGATCTTTTAGTGGGAGCTTCATTGTTCTTTTTACTTCTTAAGCTATATCGTTTGTGAACCTTATATATAGCTGACTCATAACCCTATTTAAAGTCAAAGGACTCATCAGATTCTAATTGTAATTGTTGCAGCATGTACAACTCCTGTTCTTCTTGGGTAAGAAAAACAATATCTTCATTATTAATTCCTAATAAGTTTATCTGGGTGTTATCCTCTTCTTCATGGTTCCGTGAACCCTCAACATAGTTCTCCTGGAAGGGAGGCCTAATCTGCTAATCTAGTATAGCATTCTTTCCAACATTATGATTCTTTCTAAAGTTGGGGTTTCTTATTGGGGGTGGTTGTTAATTCTCCCATTGAGTTTTTCTTTCCATGTTTTCTAATCTATCCATTATTCTTTCTACACTTTTTGCTAAATTATCTATTTTTCCATCAGAAGTGGAAGTTTCCTCTTTAATTACAACTCTCTTTTCATTTCTCATTCTGGCTTTCTTGGCTAATAGGTTGGCCTCTACACTAACAACATTGCTTTGCATTTGTTCCAATGTTTGAGGGTTTCTTTCCCTTAACTGGTATGACATGTCAGTGTCAAAACCATCAGGGAATTTGATTAATGTTAGGTCAGGTGGAGGCTTAAGATTAGCAGGGATTTCATTGTAGATGTTATTGAACCTAATACAATAATCCTGAACTGACTCATTAGGAGCTCTTCTAATGTTATCATATTCAGAAAGTATTTGCAGGGGGTTTTCTTTCTCTCCCATCTATCAAGGAATAATCTATGAAAAGCAGCTAAGTCTGCAATATGGGTAGCAGGTAAAGCTTTGAACCATTTCTTAACATCCCCAGTTAATGTTTGAGCAAACAACCTCATTTGGACATCTGATTCATCTACCTCATGCAATTCAAAATAGTCTATCATTTTGTTCACATGTTGTTGGGCAGTGTACTGACCAGTAGCATCAAACAAAAAGATTTTGCTTTGATAATATTGGGGCATGGCATGGAGTTGTGCAGGTAAAACCAGAGGTGCATATCAGTCTGCCATGGCTTGGATTCTGGTTTGACTAGGGGGTAAAGTGTTGGTAGTTGAGGAAGGGCTTAAACTAGATGGAGATGAGCTAGATGATGGTGAGGATGGTTGATGAATAACTGGTTTAGGGGAATGGACTGTGGTGGTTACTATAGGTGAGGTGGTGGTAAATGAAGGTGTATTTACAGTGATTGAAGATTGTGCAAAAATTTCAAAGGCAACAGCAGTAAGGGCAGCTAGTTCAACAGATTGTTGAAGGTAAGCATCATCTATATGGCTTATCAATGTAGAGGTCAAAGCTTCTAACTTGTCAAAAGTCTCCAAGACAAATTTATCTAAATCTGGATGGATAATCACCCTTTTTGATTCAATGAGTTGAACAAACTCAAGGTCTAACACTGTTTCATGGATGGCATTCTCAAATTTAGTTCTAAATAATGAGAGGTCAAATGAAAAATCAAAAGGGATTTCCTCTAAATTTGACAACTCCTCAGGGAGTGAGTTTGCTTTGACTAACTGGCTACTACTTGCCTGAGTTTCTACCTTTTTTGATTTTCTTAGAATTCTGTCTGGGTCATCAACTATAGTAGAAGGGTTTGGATCTGGATTTGCCCTGGTATAGTGAGTCTTCTTAGGAGCCAAAATTCTAACTTTTAAAACTGTTTTTTATGAAACTTCTCAAAAAAAAACTTCGAAAAATGACTTTAAGAGGCTCTAGATGAAATTTTAAGGTTTCCTTAAAGTTTTATGAGACTGAGGATCGAAGTCCCCAGTATGGTCGCCAATGATGTTATCACTCCAAAATTTCTTCAAAGTTGTCAGAAAAAGAAATGATAGAGGTAACCACAAACCACTTTTGGAGATCAGGACCTAGCCTTCCTAATCTTAGAGAGGGCTCTCTCTTTATGATTTAACTTTGTTTTAGTTAATTAATTTTAGGCTAGTTATGATTGTGCTTGGGTTTTTGATTTGGATTTGGGTGGTGGGATCACTTACTTAGATGAAAAGGGTTGCCTTTTACCATTGGGCTATGGGGTCAAATGTCAGACAAACAAGACTGGATTAAGCTCTAAAAATAGTGTCTAGAGGGCAAGATAGAGAAGTTATTACAGATCTCAAAGGCTTGAAGGTGAAATGGTTTCCAATCGGATCCCAGGAAAAATTAAGGTTTCCCTAGGTCGGATCATGAAGAGAAGTGAAAGAGGTCAACCGGGATGGCAGAGCAATTAAGGGTTCTCAAATATGAGTATCAGAGGAAAACATATAAATGACTAACTGCGCAAAACATAGTGTACTTAAACAAATTCTGATTTAAATTTCCAGTTATATCATTCAAATTTAGAAAACATCTAAGTTTATGAAACACATAAGAAGGAAACAAAATTATACAAAGAAGATACTTCACTACAATAGCTCATCTCATGAATCCTCTAGTGCAATATTTTTATTACTTGCTCTAGTCTGTTGACATGAAAATTGGTACAATCACCCTTAGGTTTGAGATCAAAATAACTCTACAAATGTATAGTAATCCACACTGAATACTTCGAATTATGAAGTATTTATACAAAAGGACTTTACAAAATATCTCAAACTGCATTGAGAACTAATCTAGGAAAAGGAAATATCTTCATGCAAGAAGATAAAGACAACTATTGAACTACTGTTTGATGTCCCTGCTATTTAGGTTCTGCTGTCTTTTAGTCTCTGATCTTTTTCCCTTTAAGCTGCTTGGTTGTTTGGTCTTCATGCTGGATGTCATATTTACTTATGACCTTTCATCTGATACACTTTAACCTTGTTGACCTGTCAATATCCTTTATTGTGCTTTTTAGTTTTATTGTACATTTCAAACTTTTACTGTGTATTTCAATAGTAAATCATTTAGTTTTTTCCATGTATCAGCATTTCATAGTTGGATATTGATCATTTTTCTGTATATTTGATATGTTTGTCTTTAAACTGTATGCTCTGTCTGCCTCCTCTGTTCAGTCTTTTAACTATATTTCTTTATGTAAATGATTTCTTCTATGTTCTAACCATTACTGTGTTAATTGTCTTTTTCTTCTGAATAAAGGCTTTTGAATTCATTTCCTTGTGAATTTTGGAGTAAACAAGTTTTGGAACTAGTATAAAAATTGTTTATCCAAGCTTCTGGTCTTCTAATTACCTGCAAAATAAAACAATGCGTTAACCAAATCTAGGTTTGAGAAGAGGTGACCAAAGGCTGTATTTGAATGGGGAAGAATCGTGGACGGAGTTCGGGAGGTAATCCATGGTGAAATCTGGTCGCAGAGGTTCAGGGTGGCGTAAATGGCTAAGGCAGCTTTTTAGTGAAAAACAGGTGAAAAGAGTGAAAACGAGGGTCTTCGAGGTTTTAATGGGTAACAGATAAATTGATGCAGAAATTCATAATATGAACAGTGATGGTTTCCGACTTTTGGCGAGAAGGCGGTTTAGGGCGTCATCACGCGGTATTTTCTTGAGAGCATGCGAGTTCACCCAGTGCTGCCACGTAGCCAAAAGGGGCCCAAGCAAAACCACGAATCTTGCGTGATCTCAGGCTGGTAAAGGTCAGAAGTCGGGAGCACACGATATGGATGCGCGCCATTAGATCTAGGGGTGAAAGATCTGACGGCTATCACGCGGTGAAGGTGCATGAAGGGCAAAGGAGCGGAGATTAGCGGGGCCTGGGGGATAATTACACTTAACTTGTAATTATTTAATGAATAAGTGGTGCGGGTTAAAAGTATAATGCACGGGTTTAAATATAGTGGGACCGAGGTTTAATATGGCGGGGGTTTGTTAACCACACCAAAGGGGTGGGTTAAAAGGTTTTTGTATCAGGAAAATGTGAATTTGCGCAGTTAATTTAAATAAAGCGGAAGGGACAAAAAACTTAGGAATTATGGTGTTTTATGGTTTAAAAGGTTTTTGGGGATTTTGTGGGGAAATATACGAATGGAGGAGTTAATAAAGTAATGCAGGGGGGGGGAATTTAAACTTAGGACAAGGGGCTTTTTGGGAAAGGGAATGAGTTTGGAGGGTAAATTGCTAGGGAAATGTGTGAAACCAATGGGAAGGGTGAAAATGTAGGGAAAATGGTATTTTCTTCGAAAATAATGGAATAATGGGGAAATTAGTAAGTATATAGTGGGAAGTGAAATGAAATGAGGGGAAGTTAATCAAATCAACTCGTGAACATCCTTTCACTTTCAAAACTGCTCTTGCACACTGAAACATTGGATTAAGCATGATAAATGTGCTTATGCCTCAATCAACTTTGTACTTCTGCAACCTTTCTTCTACTTACCCTTTACTTACCCTAACATTTTTCTTCACTTTATTGGGTGCATTTAAGCTAGCAAGCCCTTTCTTTCCTTTTTCTTTTGAAAAGTAAACTGTCTAATTCTAACCTTATATCTTCCAATGGATCAGATTAAGCTTATGAGCAAATTTTATTTCTCTACCTAACTACTGATCTGCCAAGATTAAATAGTTTGGCTAGATCTTTATTCTCTATCTATAAACATGAAATTTAAGTATCAACTAGTCAAGATTAAACTATTTGACTATCATGGGTGGTGGCATTTATGACAAGATGCACACAACCATTATTTTTCACAGTAAAGTAAAAAGTAGTGGCACTTAGACTTGCACACTTTCATGATCTGTTTTTGTTTGGGGTTCATATTTTTTCTTTTTCACTTTTTTCACTTTTCTTATTCTTTTTGTCCTTTGATATTTCTTTTAGGACATAACCTCTTTACATTTTTTAATTTTTAATATGGAAAACATTTTGCAAAAAGCAAAATTATGTACAATATTACCAAATATCCATAGACAATTCAAAATTATGAATCCTATTATTATAGGACCCTAACGGAAAGGAGACAATCTTGTCAATAGTTTGTATGAAGATTGATATTGCACATCTATTTCATTTAATTTTAGGTATCACAACTTTTGACAACTAATTAATTCTCAATAGTGTCGTCTAGGTATTACTAAATATATCTTGAAGAGTAGTTTTAATAATTTATTGTGTCAGGATTACTCTTGAAATAATTTTTTTCTTTGCTAATGTTTGAAATAATTTGTTTCGTTCAAGAATATTTTTATGTGCATAATTACTCCCTTCTTATTTTATCACTCTCCCAATGCAATGGTCTGGAAGCTTAATACAAAGACAATAATAATAATAATAATAATAATTTTTTAAGACCAACTTAGTATTAAATCCACAATAAATTAAACAAATAACAAGGGATCTAACACTGGAATATTTATCAAAGGATTAACAAGGGATCTTTATGTTTTTGAATTTGGATCTCTTGTTAATCCTTTGTTATTTATTTATTTATTTATTTTTATTATTTTTTGAGGACGTGACATACTTACACATAAGAAGGGAGTAATGAAAATAAAAATAACAAAAGATTAACAAGGGATCTTTATGTGTTTGGATTTGGATGATAATGTTTTTGAATGTTACAGTTGTTGTGTTATATTTTTATATGTGTATGTAATTGTCTATTAGTAATTAGTTGGTGATGAAGAAGGGAGACAATCTTGTCAATAGTTTGTATGAATATTGATATTGCACATCTATTTCATTTAATTTTAGGTATCACAACTTCTGACAACTAATTAATTCTCAATAGTGTCCGTCCAGGTATTACTAAATACATCTTGAAGAGTAGTTTTAATAATTTATTGTGTCAAGATTACTCTTGAAAATTCTTTTTTCTTTGCTAATGTTTGAAATGATTTGTTTCGTTCAAGAATATTTTGATGTGCACAATTACTCCCTTCTTATTTTATTACTCAAATAACAAATAACAAGGGAGTAATTATGTGTAAATATGTCACGTTCTCACTGTTAATCTAGGTTGTCATTGATGTCAATATAGCAGTGCTTTTGATGGCAAATTCTTTCATACGTGATTTCCCATTGATGCCCATTGATCATAATGACCATAGTGATGAAAGTTTGATATATGATGATATGATGAAATGGAGGACCCAAGTCAATTGAACAACAGGAGGTCAATTGAATAGTAAGTGACGCAGGAGTTCAATTGAACATCAATTGAATAGCAGGAGGTCAATTGAATATCAAATGATGCAGGAGGTCAATTGAACAACAATTGAACAACAATTGAATAACAATTGAACAACAAATGACACAGGAGGTCAATTGATCAACAATTGAACAACAATTGAACAAAAAATGACGCAGGAGGTCAATTGATCAACAATTGAACATCAATTGAACAAAAATTGAACAACAAATGACGCAGTATATCTAGTAAAGCAACAGGAGCAAGAAGCCAAAGAGTAAGATGAAGAGTTTATTGAAAGCCATCAAAGAAATAGGTCACAAGAGCAACAACTATCATAAGAGCGGGGGTAGGAAATTACAGACTTCCTTGATCGTGGCTGAAGTCTCGCACTCAATCCTAGCCGTCGATCTCATAGTCAACCCTTAGATCACGGTCAACTATGGGGGTTAAGGCCGTTTTTAATCCATGTGCTAGTCGAAGTCCCGCAAATCTCTGATTGCGATAGAGTTGTGGACTCAATGGATTCATTAAAAATAGTTCATTGAATATCGCATTTGTTCCATCGGAAGACAAAGCATGTGCACACTTGTAAAACCTCTGATTTTTTTATGAAATTGCGATTGTGGGATTAAATGTGATGACGTGGCATGTGGGACCTCCATGTGGAGAAGAAGGATAGTTCACAACTCGTGAATGTGAGTTAGCATACGAAAGGAAGCCAAAGGTCGAGTGAACGGTAGAAAGAAAACCGAAGGTCGAGTGAGCGCAGAGGAAGCCGAAGGGCCAACGGAAGACGAAGGTAAAAACATTCTGTTGATTGGGTTAATATTAAAAAAAAAAGGCTCAGACCTGTGATAAATTTACTTGATGGATGAAGTATAGAGCGCAATTTTGAAGAATAGTTCTGTGAAAGGAAATAAAGTTTCATCTGTCATCATTTGAAGGGAGCAGTAGATAGCACTAACATTGAAGTGATTGTGAGTTTGTTTCTTGGAAGTAAGATATCGCAACAATAAGAAGCAATCACTCCCGAAATAGTTACCGCAACACAGATCTTGGAGACATTATTGGAGATCATGATGGCTATTTGAAATCATCATAAGGTAACTTTGCAGACTCTGTGTGGGCAATATGAAGAATTGTGAAGACTCCTTCATATGAAGACAGGTTGTCATTGATGTAGCAGTGAAGCTGTAGATTGATAGAACACAGTGAAGAAGATTTTGAGAGTAGTGTAATACAATCAAAAACATTTCTTGACAAAGAAAAACTATAGGGTCGGAGCCCTTGGGGTTGGTGCCTCAGAATTGGAAGGATTGGTGTCCTTGGAGTTGGTGCTCCTAAACACAAGGTTGGTGCCTTGAGAAGATAGGGTTGGAGCCTCACAAATGACCAAGTTGGTGCTTGGCAACATATTGGAGCCTTATATATATTGTACCTGATTTATTGTAAAGATTATATTAATAAAAACATTTATTCCTATTGCTCATTTTGTGTTCTAAATATAAATAATTTAACTGGTAAAAATAACAATTGAAAATAAATACTGATTCACCCCCCCCTCAGTATTTCCAACAATTGGTATTAGAGCCAGCTTCTTCATATCAGCCTAACAGCTAGAAG
Source organism: Pinus tabuliformis (assembly GCA_031772625.1). Classification (NCBI taxonomy): domain Eukaryota; kingdom Viridiplantae; phylum Streptophyta; class Pinopsida; order Pinales; family Pinaceae; genus Pinus; species Pinus tabuliformis. Next base: position 1,945,845,490 of record CM062819.1, on the reverse strand, counting down.
AAGGATTCTTAGTCACAATGAGAAATCAAGAAGTGTCAGGAAGACCTCCTATGTTTGATGGCACAAATTTTGGTTTTTGGAAAAAAAGAATGTCCTACTACTTAATGTCCCTTGGACCTGAAGTTTGGCATTCGGTTTTAAATGAGTACACAACTCCTTCCACTCTTCCAATAGATCAAGACGAAAGGAAATCTTACATTGCAAATGAAAAAGCCTTAAATTCCATCACTAGTGGAATCACTGATTCTGAATTTACAAAAGTCATGAATTGTGACTTGGCCAAAGAAGTATGGGATAAGCTAGTTAGCTTATACGACAGGGACTCCAAAGTTAAGAAGGCAAAGCTTCAAACTCATAGAAGGAAATTTGAAAGTCTGAAAATGGATAATGAAGAAAATATTGCATCATACTTTCTTTGAGTAGCTGAAGTGGTCAACTCTCTTAAAGGATTGGAAGAAAACATTGAAGAAATCACTATTGTTCAAAAGGTCTTAAGATTTCTCCCAGACAGATTTGACTCCAAAGTAAGTGCTATAGAAGAAATGAGGGACCTAGATACTCTCAAGATGGATGAAATTCATGGAATCCTCATTGCCTATGAGATGAGAAAAGGAAGCCCAAGTTCCAAAGATGCAACATTCAAGGCCTCAAAATCAAAAAAGGGGAAAGAATGGAATACCAGTAGTGATGACTCCGATGTTGAATCTGAATTGGCACAATTTGTACGAAGACTAAAGAAAGGATCTAAGCTAAAAGGTAAGTACCCTCTTATTTGTTTCAAATGTGGAAGAATAGGTCATTATGCTTCAAAATGTCCTCTTAAGCATGATAGTGATTGTGAGGAAAGTTTTGAAAGGATGGTATACAAAAAGAAAGGGTTCAATAAGAAGAATTTATTTTCTAAGCAAGATGAGTCTGATGAAGGTGAATTTGTAGTCATAAAAAACAAATCAACTAATCAGTTCCCTCACCGCAAAGGAGGTAATGATGAATCAGAGGAAGAAAATGACCATGATGGAAGCCAAGAAGTATTGTTCATGGCATTCAAAAATGATGATGATTCAGGTCTAGAAGGAAATGTAGATGAATTGTTAATGAGTGCCATTGAAGAAAATGAGAAATTACGAAATAAAATCATCTCTCTCAAGGTAGAAAATGAGGAAACAAAAAGAAGGGAAGACCTCTTGAAAAATAAACTAAAAGAAAAAGAAGAAATTTGTGAGGAACGTGAAGCTGAAATAGTATCTCTGAGAAAGGAATTGGAGCAAGTCAAAAAGGGTTGGGAAAGCTCTCAAATACTTGACATTATCCTAAATAATCAAAAACCTCAACATGACAAATTTGGGATAGGTTTTAAAGGAGAATCATCAAGTACTAAGAATAATGTGAAAATCTATGCCGACATACTTTCCAGCAACCCATAAGAAGAAAGATTATTTCATGAAAGGCCCATCTCAAATCCAAAGAATGAAGAGAGAGTAACTCCAAGGAAGAATGTTGATTCAAATCATGGCTATTACAACAGGTACAAAACTATCTTTTTTGGGCATTGTTTTTATTTTAAAAATTTTGGTCATTAAGCTAAACATTGCATGGCCCATAAGAATGAAATGCCAAAATTGAAGGATCAAATAAACAAACCATATGGCCTCAAAGGGCAAGGACAAATATAGACCTACAACTCTTTTGATCCCTTGGCCAAATTTGATCCAATTTGCTCATTATGTAATGATAATGGACATAATGAACAAAATTTCCCCCTCAAAAGAAGAAAAGCAAAAAATGAGAATCCCAACATGGATAAATGTGGCCTAGCTCTATGTGCTCACAGTGATGAAAATCATTAGTTTGTGGATAGTGGGTGCTCCAGACATATGACAGGGGACAAACGGAAGTTTGTCTCATTGAACAAAAAGGAAGGAAATGTATCTTTTGGAAGTGGATCTGCCGAAATTGCTGGAAAAGGAACTATTACCCTTATTAATGGAAAAGGAAAGGCTCAAAATGATTTGCTAGTAAACTGGCTCAAACACAATCTCCTGAGTGCTAGCCAAATCTGTGACTAAGGACATAACGTTGTCTTTAGCACTAAAGATTGTGAAATAAGAAACTCTTCCTCAAGGGGACTTGTGGCGAAAGGAATTAGAACATCAGATGACGTCTACATTCTGAACAAAATTCAAGAAGATAAATGTTATTTAAGTCAAACAGATGAAAGTTGGCTGTGGCACAAGTGACTTGGACATACAAGTTTCGATAACTTGATCGATATCAGCAATATTAATGTAGTACAAGACATCCCAAAGTTATTCAAGCCAAATCAAGGAGTATGTGGTCCATGTCAACATGGAAATCAAACTAGAAGCAGCCACAATACCAAGGAGTTTTCTACATCAAAACCTTTGGAGATCATCCATGCTGATTTATGTGGACCAACTAGAACTCGGACACTCCAAGGAGAAAGGTACTTTGCTTTATGTGTTGATGACTATACTAGAATCATGTGGGTATATTTCATAAAATATAAATATGAAGCATTTGAGTGTTGTAAGAATCTTAAATCTCTTGTATAAAATGAAAAGGATTCTAAGATTAAATGTCTTGGAATGGATAGAGGGGGAAAATTCACCTCAAAATAATTTGATGAATTCTGTAAAGTACATGGAATCGAAAGAGAACCCTCTGCTGCCAGAACAACCAAGCAAAATGGGGTAGTTGAAAGAAGAAACCGAACAATTCAAGAAATGGCAAGAACAATGTTAATAGCAGCTGACTTGCAGCCAAAATTATAGAGAGAAGCAGTCGAGACATCTATTTATACCTTGAATCGAACTCAACTAAGACCAAATAATGAGAAGACTCCTTATGAAATATGGAAAGAAAGACCTGCTTCAGTAAAATAGTTCAAGATTTTTGGAAGCAAGTGCTTCATAAAAATCAATGATGGTTCACCAGGGAAATTTGATTCTCAGGTTGACGCAGGGATATTCCTTGGATATTCTACAAGGAGCAAAGCCTACAAGTGCTGCAATAATCGAATACGGAAAATAGTGGAAAGCATTGATGTGAAGATTGATGAAGACCTTCCAGAAAAAGAAATTGAAGATCATGAAGTTGACCCTCTCATTGAAAAAGAACCTGAAAAAGAGCAAAAAGATCAAGAAAAACACAATGAAAAAGAACCATCTCAAACCCCTTCAAAGATGAAGTTTCTCCAAAATCATCACCCAAAAGAGTAGATTATTGGAAATATAGATGAAGGGATACAAACCCGAAGAAGGATGACAAGTACACCAAAGAAAAATGACGTTGCTCTCCTATCTATGATAGAACCAGAAACATTTACTGAAGCAAGTAAGGATCCTCATTGGGTAAAACCCATGGAAGAAGAAATGTCTCAAATCGAGAAGAATGAGACATGGAAGCTGGTACCTCGTCCAAAGGATAAAAATATAATTGGAACCAAGTGGGTGTTCAAAAACAAAATGAATGAAGATGGAAAAATCATCAGAAATAAGGAAAGGCTTGTTTGTAAAGGTTATTCACAAATTGAAGGAATCGACTTTGAAGAAACCTTTGCACTAATAGCTCGTGTGGAAGCTATAATGATGTTATTGGCATTTTCTTGCTCAAAAGGATTTAAAATCTATCAAATGGACGTAAAATCAACATTTTTGAATGGGGAAATCAAGGAAGAAGTCTACATGGAGCAATCGGAAGGGTTTAATCTAGCAGAAGGAAAAGACTTTGTTTGTAAGTTGAAAAAGGCATTATATGGGTTGAAACAAGCTCCTAGAGCTTGGTACGCAAGATTGGATCACTATATACAACAAAAAAGCTTCAAGAAGGGTGTAGTAGGAAGTAATCTCTACATAAAGATGGATGAGGATAAGTTACTAGTCACTCTTGTCTATGTTGATGATATGATTTTTGCTAGTAATAATGATCAGATGAGCCATGAGTTTGCTCAAAATATGTCAAAATAGTTATAGATGTTGATGATAGGAGAGTTATCTTACTTCCTTGGACTACAAGTATCTCAAACCATGACAAGCATGTACTTATCTCAAGCAAAATATCTTAAAGGCATGCGTAGAAGATATGGAATGGAAGACTGTGCACCCATGAGCACACTTATGACCACAGATTGCAAATTAAGCAAAGATGATGACTCTCCTCCGATAGATGCAACTCATTACAGGTCAATAATTGGAGCCCTCCTATACTTAACTACTATGAGACCTAACATTATGCAAGCAATAGGAATAGTGGGAAGATTTCAATCAACTCCTAAACAATCACATTTGTTGGCTGTAAAAAGAATTCTCAGATACTTGAAAGGAACTCCTGATTTCGGTCTTTGGTACCCTAAGAGCTCAACTCTTACTATGACTGCATACATCGATGCTGATTGGGCCGGAAGTGTCGATGATCGAAAAATTACTAGTGGAAATGCATTCTTCGTGGGAGATTGTCTATTATCTTGGCTCAACAAAAAACAAACATCCATATCACTATCTACAGCTGAAGCCAAGTATATAGTTGCTGCAGATTGTTGTACTCAAATATTATGGATGAAGGAAGCTCTGAAAGATGTCAACATAGGTACAAATCAACCAGTCACCATCCATTGTGATAACACAAGTGTTATCAGTCTCAGCAAAAATCCAGTGATGCACTCAAAGACCAAACATATATCAATCAAGTATCATTTCCTTCATGAACAAGTAGCTGAACAAAACATCATCTTGGAATATATCAATACTAAGAAGCAGATAGCTGATATTTTCACAAAACCTTTTCCTCGAGAAGCATTTGAATATCTTCACCAAAAGATGGGGGTTATTTCTCTAACATCACATTAAGTTGATTCATAAAGATGTTGCATGATAGGGGGAGCAGTTTGACAGGGGGAGTCCTTGTGCACTCCTTTTCCATTGATGTCAAAGGGGGAGAGAAGAAGAATATTGCCATCAATGACAAAGGGGAGATTGTTAATCTAGGTTGTCATTGATGTCAATATAGTAGTGCTTGTGATGGAAAATTCTTTGATACATGATTGTCCATTGATGCCCATTGATCATTATGCTCATAGTGACGAAAGTTTGATATATGATGATATGATGAGATGAACGACCCAAGTCAATTGAACAAAAGGAGTTCAATTGAACAGAAAATGACGCGGGAGGTCAATTGAACAAAAATTGAACAATAGGAGGTCAATTGAACAGAAAATGACGCAGGAGGTCAATTGAACAACAAATGACGTAGGAGGTTAATTGATCATCAATTGAACAACAAATGACGCAGTAGATCCAGTAAAGCAACAGGAGCAAGAAGCCAAAGAGTAAGATGAAGAGTTTATCGAAGGCCATCAAAGAAACAGGTCATAGGAGCAACAACTATCGGAAGAGAGGGGGTAGAAATTATGTAATTCCTCGATCGTGGCTGAAGTCACGCACTCAATCCTAGCCATCGATCTCATAGTCAACCCTTAGATCACAGTCAACTGCGGGGGTTAAGGCTTTTTTTAATCCATGTGCCAGTTGAAGTCCTGCAAACCTCTGATTGCGATAGAGTTGTGGACCCGATGGATTCATTAAAAATAGTTCATTGAATATGGCATCTGCTCCATCAGAAGATAGAGCATGTGCACACTTGTAAAACATCCGATTTTTTTATGAAATTGCAATTGCGGGATTAAAGGTGATGACGTGGCATGTGGGACCTCCATGTGGAGAAGAAGGACAGTTCACAACTCATGAACGTGAATTAGCATAAGAAAGGAAGCCAAAGGTCGAGTGAATGGTAGAAAGAAATTCGAAGGTCGAGTGAGCGCAGAGGAAGCTGAAGGGCCAGCGGAAGACGAAGGTAAAAACATTCTATTGATTGGGTTAATCTTAAAAAAAAGGCTCAGACCTGTGATAAATTTACTTGATGGAAGAAGTACAGAACGCAATTTTGAAGAACAGTTCTATGAAAGGAAATAAAGTTTCATCTGTCATCATTTGAAGGGAGCAGTAGACAGCACCAACATTGAAGTGATTGTGAGTTTGTTTCTTGGAAGTAAGATATCACGACAATAAGAAGCAGTCACTCCCGAAACAGTTACCGCAACACAGATCTTGGAGACATTATTGGAGATCATGATGGCTATTTGAAATCATCATAAGGTAACTTTGTAGACTCTGTGTGGGCAATATGAAGAATTGTGAAGACTCCTTCATATGAAGATAGGTTGTCATTGACGTAGCAATGAAGCTGTAGATTGCCAGAACACAGTGAAGAAGATTTTGAGAGCAGTGTAATACAATCAAAAACATTTCTTTACAAAGAAAAACTATAGGGTCGGATCCCTTGGGGTTGGTGCTCCTAAACACAAGGTTGGTGCCTTGAAAAGATAGGGTTGGAGCCCTAGAGGTTGGAACCTCACAAATGACCAAGTTGGTGCTTGGCGATAGATTGGAGCATTTATTCATATTGCTCATTTTGTGTTCTAAATATAAATAATTTAACTGGTAAAAATAAAAATTGAAAAGAAATCATGATTCGTCCCCCTTCTCTGTATTTCCAACACTCAAAGAATAATTTTTTGCCAATCTTATTATATATAACATTTTAATATTATTAATGGATTAAGATTAATTATTAAAATATAACTATGTATTTGATTGGATGGTTAATTATATCATTTTTTTTTCCCAAGAAAAAATTGTAATTTCCATTATCTAAAAGAAAATTACATGTTGTATCATCTGCATAAAGGATATGCAAAATATCATAAATGGACCAAGCCATTCTATCCAGTGCCATGTTCCATTAGGTCCATAAATATATACATAAAAAGACATAAATATATACATGTAAATAACATCATAATCCGATCATTTAGTTCAAACAAAAAAAACAAAAATGCAAAAATCCGTCGAATGATCATGGTAGATCATTCGGAATCATCCCCATCCTGTTCAATGAAAGGCCGATGGAAGTACTGATATATATCCTGATCTCGATGTTCTTGTATTATCCACTGACCCCCTGTGTTGTTGCGCGTCCTCCTTAGAAATAATGTCAGAGATCGAATTCCTTTACCTGAATATATGCGAGCATACAATAAAATCAAATTTTGATTTTAGTGTGATGACTTCATACAGTAAACCCCTGAGTGTGTGCAGGTGACAATGAGATGCAGATTTGATCCAATTGATAACTAGTTTTGAGTCCCCAAAGATCTGAATACTGTTGCAGTTTTTCTCAAGTGCAAAAATGAGAAGGTGTCTGAGACTATTGAGTTCGAAATAATTGTTGATGCCCCTCCCCAATCCCATTTTGAGCTTCTAATAATGTCTTTCTATTATGTAAAGTATTGCTCCACCCCCACATCTGGTGTCTTGTGCCGACCCATCAAAATATGCCCATGGGAAGGTATGATCAATAAATTTAGGAGTAATGACACGATTGGGTTTTTATGCCAGTTCCTCGGGAATCAAGTGATATAATGTGGAAATGTGATTTCTTTTCATTGTCCATTGGAAGGGCGACTCCTGGAATATGGATTAATTCCTGACCAGCCATATACCCCAACAGACTAGCAAGGGGAGATTTCTAATTTTCTGTGATGCTGCTGAATTCCACCAAGTTTGCCAGGCATTTGTGAGTTGAGTCCCATTCCATCTGATCTTGATATCAAGGGAGATATATATCTGATGCCACACCTGATTCGTCACTGGGCAGTGTAGGAAGAGATGGCCTATGTCTTCAGCCTGATCCTTGCATAGACAACATTGAGATGGTCTATGAACGACACAACGTTTTAGATTTTCATTAGTAGGTGCTCTGTTTGATAATATGAACCACATGAATAGTGGGGCTTTATGTGGTGCCTTAAGCTTCCAGAGAGGTCATCACCACCAATCCACCCCCGCAAATTCTTGTTCCAATATAAGAAAAGTGTATCCATCCTGGGGAGTGTAACGACCTTGAGGTGTTGCAACCCATATGATTTCATCCTCTTGGTCGGTAATCCTAACATGTGACTCTTCTAATTCCCCAATGAATTTGTTCCAATCCAAACTCCATATCTCCAGTAACATGAGGTCCTGTGCAGGAAACCATGCCTGTGAGAGCCATGATGTGTTCCTCCCGTTTTCAATATGAGAGAGCTTTGTGATACTTTCCAGTTCAAGAAACTATCTGAGCTCCAGTGGTAGTATATGTGTATTTCCACATCCTGACCAAGCATCAATGCCAAGTCGAATGAGCTCACCATTTCCAACCCACCATGCCAATCCTTGCTTAATGACAGATATGGAGTGTGTGATAGCTTTCCATATGATGGAGGAACCAATAATACCCTTGTTAAGCCTATGAATCCATTCCATAACTGATAGTGGGTATATATATTTATAATAAACCACCTCTTTCCATAAGCTATCAGATGTGATAATTTGCCAACCCATATTTGTTGCAAGTGCCGATGCAAATATATTTAGATCCTTTATTCCCCATCCTCCCCATTTTTTTGGTTTTCCAATTCTCTCCCATTTTACCCATGCAAATGTCCTACCGACATTTTTCCCTCTCCATAAGAATCTACAACATAATTGTTGTATTCTATTGATGATGCCTTTTGGTATCTAGGCCAAAGCCATCCAGTATATTGGTATGGCCTCCAATACAGATTTTATAAGTGTCAGTCTGCTTGCTCTAGAAAGCCATCTTTACTGCCAGATGTTGATGCGACCTTCGATTTTTGCAATGAGCCATGTCTAGTCCACTATGTGGTAATCATTAGGCTTGAGTATGAAGCCAAGATACTTGAGACCAGCCTCCATTTCTTGCCTCGTGAATTGAAATTGATGAAGTGCATGTCTTTTCTCGTTTAGTAAACAGGACACATGCATAATGGTTGATTTGTTGTAATTGGGCACCATACCTGTAGCTTTACAAAACATGGATAGAATATTCTTGAAGCAAGTGGTGTCATAGATAGATCCATCTAAAAAAATAAGTACATCATCTACAAATAAAAGATGCGTTAGATAGGAAACATCTGTCATCTTGACACCACATAAAGACCTGTCAGCTCGAGCATTGGATATGAGTCTGCTTAACCCTTCCATGATCAGGAGAAATAATAGGGGTGATAAAGGACACCCCTATCTAAGGCCACGTTCAACATGGAAAAAATTGGATGCAGCCCCATTGATGAGTATGCTATATGATGCAGATGTAAAACAACACATAATCCATTTTATGAATGAGTGTGGAAAGCCTATATGGGTCAGTATTAGTTGTAGGTAAGTCCAACTAGCTCTGTCAAATTCTTTTGATAGGTCAATCTTGAGTATGATACTCTTAGTGTTCTTGAGCTTAATGGAGTGGATCCCTTCTTGTGCAGTCCCAATAGCTTCATGAATCTGATGATGATTGAGAAATGAAAATTTCTCCTTGGATATCATCTTGGATAATATGGGCTTGATGCAGATAGCAATGATTTTCGATATGATTTTGTATATGCAATTGCATAAGGAAATAGGTCGATAATCATCAAAAGTTTGTGGGTTATCAACTTTGGGAATGAGTGCAATAAATGTAGAATTGAACCGCTCGTGCATATTCCTTGAAAGTCTATAGTCCTAAATTTCTATGAGTAGATCATCTCCTATTTGATAAAAAAAGGTAAGGTAGAATTCAATAGGCCATCCATCTAGTCCCGAACTTTTGTCTTTTTTGAACCACTTTAGTACAACTTCGATCTCCCCCAATGTGACCAACTTGTTTAATGTCTCCTCATCCTCTTCCTCCACAAATCTAGGCATTGTCTCAACTATGCGTAGCAATTATGCAATGGTAGCTTCTCTAGGTGCTCTAAACATTTGGAGAAATGTTTAGTGCTCATGTCAACAAGCTGATTGAAAGTATTGGCTTCCCTTCCATTATGATCTCTTAAGCTCCAAATTGTATTGATCAGTCGCCTCCCCCCCTGGGCACATTGTTGAAAGAATTTCGTATTTTCATCCCCAGCCTTTAGCCATATAGCTCTTCTCTTTAATCTCCAAGTCTCCTCTTGCTGTCTCAAGAGTAGAATATTCTCTATTTCCATCCTTATCAGGTGTTCCTTTCTTTCAATTGATGAATAGCCTGCATTACTAGTGCCCTCCATCTCCATTATATCTGATTCAATTTTCAGTATTGTAGCTTCATCCCTTATATTTTTCCTTTTTGCCCATATTATAGTCCTGTGCTTGATCCGAGATAAGTTGCTGGCTATCACCTCAGCTGGTGTGGAGTTGTTATCTTGTCCACAATTAATCCATGATTCCATTACTATTTTGTGTAATTCTTCTTCCACTAGCCAAGCCGAGTTAAATTTGAAAGGAGAATTTGGCTTATAATTTGAATTCATAATTTCCAAATATATCAGGAAGTGATCTGATATACCCCCTGATCCCACCCACTCTCTTATTCTATCCATCCTCTCCAATAGTGGTGCTTTAATAATAAATCGATCCAATCTTCTGTCTAGTGCATCCACACCTATTCTCCTATTTCGTCAGGTAGGTTGTATCTTGGCCGAGTCAATATTCATGAGGTTATTATTATCCAACAAGTGCTCAAAATACTCCATCAGGGGATCAGTTTGAGCCCTAGTACCCCAAGATTCGGCATGTCCCAAGGAGAAGTTCAGGTCTCCTCCAATAATGATATTGTCATTATTCATAAAATATGTAGTCATCATATTATCCTAGAATCCCACCCTATTATGACAAGGTCCATATATATTAATCAATATGAGTGGTACATCAAGTTCAGTAGTTGTAATCTCAGCTCCCAATACTCCTTCACATCCCCATATATTGTCTATCTTGATAGTCTTGTTATTGAATCCCATGGCGCATCCCCCGGATCTACCTCTCACATCCAGTGTATGGAATGTCCAGCCAGGGAGTATGGTCATCAATATAGTGTTGATAGCTTCACCCTCTCCCAATGTCTCTTGTAGGAATAAAACATCAATCCTTTCAGTTCCTAAAAGTCTTCTGAGTGCCAATTTCTTATCCGGGCTGGCCAAACCCCTGCAGTTGAAGGATAGGCACTTCATGGGATAACCCGTTCAGGGTTGCCTTGTGCTCTAAGAACCCGGTCAATGGAAATCTGAATGCCAGTCACCACCTCAATACCAGCCCTCTGGATGGCTTTAGATATGTTGGATTGCCTGCCCCTGGGCAATTTCTAAGCTTTTGTGGGGGGGTCATCACCCAATCCGTAGGTGTGGGGTTTGGGGTGGGCTAGTGATCAGAGGTTATATCTATGAGAGCTATTTCCCGATGAATCCTCCCATTCAGGATGAATTGAAGGTGAACCCATAATGATGGAAGGCTCAGTAGCCAGTGCAGTGGGGGGAGCCGATGCAACATGACAAGTGATGGGACTCAAATTGCATGCATCTAAACCCATACTCGATGCTTCTAATGATAACATAGCAATTCTAGAATTCATAAAATTACGAGAAGAGGGAGGAGAGGATATGAGAGTACCTGGAATCATATCAGGGCCTGTTGAGCATGATCGTGTGACCCGAGCATCAAGTGTCCAGGCGTCCGCATGAATATGATCCTCCCCAACCACTCTCCACCTTCTCGGGGGTTCCACATCTTTATTTTGTGCAGGTGTCGAGTCAGCATCTGCTTGAGTCTAAGTGCCCGTTGTAACTAGTCTTCTAGGGGACTCAATAAGAACATTTGTAATCAATGGGAAATCCTTATACAAATTCCCAACCTCATGACACCTTCTGCACCGAAATGGTATCCCTTCATAATCGAGGATCTGCCATCTAATTATCTCCCGAAATTGTAAACGAAGGCTTTCAACTAACCCCTCTCTGGTATCCAGATGTACCAGAATCCTGGCAATGGCGATGTTGTTGGTTTTGATATATGATCTATCATGATCGAGATAAATGCCTAGGTCATCCCCAATGCATTTGAAAACATCATCCGACCAAAATTGTAGGGGCAGTCCTGGTAGTCTAACCCATATAGGACCTGCCCCCATTTTCTCTTTCTCCAGGTCGAATAGTGGCGTCCATCGCTTGAGAAGAACTGAAGTCATCTCAATGTGCCAGTACTTGGACAGTACCGAGTTGGCCTAGTCTGGTCGTGTGAATATAAGGGAAAACCAACCTCTCGTCATTGTAAGAACTGCTGACAACTGATCCAGTAAGTGTCCCCATATCTCCACGGTCCAACGCTTTAACCTAGCCGGGGTGTAATTCCGGCCTCTAATGCGGCTGACAATCATAGTGCTTTCTGTATCCGCGGCCTGTGCCATACTAATGCCCTCACCAAATACAAGTAATCACCCCCGTTCACGCACCTTAGTACATTTGGATTTTTTTCCACTGACCTCTGTGTGTGGTTTATTGGATTTTGATCAGTCTCAGGCAGATTCATGTCTGAATCTGAGGCTCTGTTTCCTCATTTGTTGGTTCCTGTTGCGGTATGCCATCAAAGCACCCAGATGTGCGAACCGAGTGCTGAGGTCGCGAGCCTTGTGGGTCGGCACTTGTATTGCCAATGCCAAGTGTGTCTTCTCCAAATACGCTTGTTCCCCCACCTGCCATAGAAGTCTCACCATGAACAGTTGTCTTTTGCCCCTGCTGCTCGTATTCCCAGTATTGGAGCTCAGATGGAGATGATATTTGCAATATCGGATGTGGCTGGTCTTCCTGGTAGTGAAGGTATTCCGCAGTCACTGTTGTGCTCGGGTGTATAAACCCTAGGTCATTGATGTTGCCCACAACATCAACCATCTATGTTATATATGCTTCTACCTAGACGTCTGGTTCCTGGGGGGGCTCCGGTGTACGCCCTGTTGGTTGCTGATGTGGATCCTCCGCCCAAATTTGGGTAGCATCCATTGAGTCTGAAGAGTAATCAACCAGTTCCTCTTCCATACAAACGAAGTTCACACTATCGTCGTTCCACCGACCCTATGCATTGTTGTTCACTGCAATCTCCGACAAGCACTGGCCCAATGTATTTTCAAATGCTACATCCCACTGTTTGTTCCTTCCGCTGCCTATTGACCTGACTTACCCGAGCTAACCATGTGATAATCCCAACCGCCGTGGTCATGTGCCCCTAGTGCTCCGTCCCTTGTCTACCATCGCCACTGTCGGTTATGCCATTCACCCATAAGCAGTCACCATGACCAAGGGTTTCACCATTTTCACAGTAGATTTTTCTCCTCGCTAGGGTTTCTTCATCCCGAATATCCCCTCAACTCCTTTCCTAGTGTTTCATAGTAAATTATATCACGTATTCAAAGGAAAAATGTTAATTCAACACATAATAGAAAATATTGTTCCAAAATCTTTTAATATTATTTTAACTAAACATTTGTAAAATAAATCTTTAAAAGGAAAAGCCATATCCTAGGGATATATTAAATTATTTAAAGACAAATATTTCCACATTAAAGTTGTAATATTTGAAAATATTAATTTGATGTAGTTTTATTATAAATTTTGTTATCATGTCATTCCATGTAACAAACATCATTAAATCTAGTATTGATATTATAATATTAATATTATATTTGATAGCACTACTAATATATTATAGTATTAATATTATCAAATGTAATAACTTTGAATTAATGTAATATTAAATTTAATATAACATTAAATTTTTTATATTATAATATATATTAAGATATCACCAGTTTAGATCTATCTAACACCGAATCTATCATGCGCCGAGAGGGATTAGATCCCTCTAAGTGCAAACCTTCTTTTTTGAGTGTAGAACTTGAGGAAATGTTTGCACCTCGAGGGATTTGATCCCTCTCGGCGCATGATAGATTTGGTGTTATTCCAGTTGGTGGAAACAATGTCACATTTTTAGATTATCATTATTATGTATATGTTTGAGATTAACTTCAAAATTCAAATTATGTTTTCTTTGTTTGTCATGACCATATCATTCTCTTCTTTAATTTAGTATGTGTTGCTTTCCTTGAATGGTTTGTACATCCGTGTTTGGATGCTTTGAGTGGTTTGTGTGTTTATGTATTTGGATTTATATGATAATGTTTTTGAATGTTACAATTGTTTTGTTATATTTTTATATGTGTATGTAATTGTATATTAGTAATTAATTGGTGATGAAGAAGGGAGACAATCTTGTCAACAATTTTATGAGGATTGATACTGCACATCTATTTCATTTAATTTTAGGTATCACAACTTCTGACAACTAATTTTTTCTCAATAGTGCCCGTCCAGGTATTTCTAAATATATCTCGAAGAGTAGTTTTAATAATTTATTGCATCAAGATTACTCTTGAAATACATTTTTTCTTTGCTAATGTTTGAAATAATTTGTTTCCTTCAAAAATAGTATGATGATTTTTTTATCTATAATTTATTCAACGAAGTCAAGAAATAATGTATTTTTGATTTTTATTTTTTAAAATGAGTGGCTACAATTATAAAATCTTTACATTATTTGTTTCTCCAAACAATTATCACATCTCCTTCAAGAATATTTTGATTTGTTTTGAATGTTTATGAATATATATTTTCCTCCCGTAAATATTATGATACATTATTCTATGCAATTATCTAGAAGGGAGACGATCTTTTCAAGGATTAATTTTCACTTTGCAAGAGGATTGATTATGCACATCTATTTCATTTTAATTCTAGGCATCACAAATTTTTAGAGCTAGTTAATTCTTAATAGTGTCCTTTTAGGTATTACTAAATATATCTTGAAAATATGTTTTCTTAATAATCTACAACGTCAAGATTAACAATATATAATGCATATAATGCAAAAAATCAAATAAGATTAGAAAACAACATTTACACTGAAATCAATGCATCTAATGCAAACAATCAAATGAGATTATAAATAAGCATCTACACTGAAATCAATGCATCCAGTGAAAGAAATAAAAAAGGATTAAAAATCCAAATCTACACTGGAATAAATGCATCTAGTGCAAACAATCAAATAGGATTAGAAATCAATGTCTATACTAAAATCAATACATCTAGAGAAAGCAATCAAATATGATTTGAAATCAACATCTACACTGAAATCAATGCATCTAGTGCAAACAATTGAATAGAATTATAAGAAAACATCATCTACACTGAAATCAATGCATCTAGTGCAAGAAATATTCTTCCCTCTCTCTCCCCTCCATCTAATCTTGATTTTTTTTTAATAATTTATAGTCTCAAGATTAACAACATCCAATCCATCTAATGTGAGCAATCAAATAGGATTAGAAAACAACATCTACACTGAAATTAATGTGTCTAATGAAAGCAATCAAATAATATTAGAAATCAACATCTACACTGAAATCAATGCATCTAGTGAAAGCAATCAAATATAATTAGAAATTAACATCTACACTAAAATCAATGCATCTAGTGCAAGCAATCAAATAGGATTAGAAATCACCATCTACACTGAAATCAATGCATCTAGAGAAAACAATCAAATAGGATTAGAAATAAACATCTACACTGAAATCAATGCATTTAGTGCAAACAATTAAATATAATTAGAAATCAACATCTGCAATGAAATCAATGCATCTAGTGAAAACAATAAATTATGATTATAAATAATCATCTACACTAAAATCAACGAATCTTGTGCAAGAAATCTTCTTCCCCCCCCCCCCCCCCCCCCCATCTGTATCTATATATCCCTTCATCTATCCTTCTTTGTCTCTCTATCTCACTCCCCCCAAACACACACACACACTCTCTCTCCATATATATCTATCTCTACCTCCCTCCCTCCCTCTCTCTATCTCTCTCTTCTTCCCTCTCTACACCTCCCATTTAAATATCTATATCACCCCCAAAGCATACACTCTTTATCCATATCTATCTATGTCTCCCACCCTCTTCCTCTCCCTCTTTCCCCTTTCTATTTCTCTTCCCTCATGCTCTCCTCTCCCCCTCTCTCTCTCTGCCTTATCACTCCCTCTCTCTCTATCTCTCCACCTTTCTCTCTCTATGTATTTCTTCTTACCTACCTCTCTCTCCCCCTCCAAATCCCTCTCTCTCCCTCCCTCTCTCCTCTCTCTCATGTCCTCTCTCTCTTCCTTCCTCTTTGTCCCTTTCTCTCCCACCTCACTCTATCCCCCCCCTCTCTCTGTTCACCCTCCAACTTTGTCACTATCTCCCTCCCTCTGTCCTCTCTCCTTCTCTCCCCCCCTTCCTTCCATCTCTCCTTATTTGTCTCTTTATCTCACCCTAAAACATACACCCTCTCTCTCCATCTCTCCCTTGTCACTCCCTCTCCCTCTCTCTCTCTCTCTCTCCCCACTTTTCTCTCTCTATGGCTTTCTTCTTCACTCCCTCTCTCCCCTCCAACTCCATCTCTTTTTCCCTCCCTCGCTCCTCCTCTCTCTAGTCCATCCCCTTTCTCCCTTTCTCTCCTACCTTCCTTTCTCTCCCCTCATCTCTCTCTCTCTCTCTCTGCGCTCCAACCTTGTCACTATCTCTGTCCCCCTCCATCTTTGTGTCTCTCCCTATTTCTCTCTTACCCTTCTCTCCCTCTCTCACTCCTCTCTTTCTCTCTCTCTTCATTCCTCGTCTTCCCTCTCCTTCATTGTATCTCCTCCTCTCCCTTGTCACTCCCCCTATCTCTCCACCTCTATCACTATATGTCTTTGTACTTCCCTCCAAATATATCTAGAGTTAATATATATCATGATATATTAATATATATTATAATACAACAAATTGAATATTATATTAAATTTAATATTGCATTAATCCAAAGTTATTAAATTTGAAAATATTAATATTAATATTAATATTAATATTATAATATCAATATTAGATTTAATGATGTTTTTTACATGGCATGATAACAAAATTTATAATAAAACTACATCAAATTAATATTTTTAAATATTACAATTTTGATGTGGAAATATTTGTCTTTAAAGATTTTAATATATCCCTAGGATATGAATTTTCCTTTTAAAGATTCATTTTACAAATGTTTAGTTAAAATAAATATTAAAAGATTTTGGAGCAAGATTTTCAATTCTTTGTGTTGAATTAACCTTTTTACTTTGATTTAAGAAATGACATTGGCTTTAGTAAAGAGTAAAAATGTTTAAACTTTTACCTAATTTGGAATTTTAATGTGGTAAAAAAAATTGTTAAAGTTAAATTTATGATCCATTCATATTCATATATGATAAAGGAACTATTAAAAGCATGAGATAATTTACTATCCATTCAAATGCATATGTATATTTTAATAATTAATCTTAGTACATTAATAAGATTAAAAAGTTATATATAATTTAAGATTGATTGACATTAGCAAAAATTATTTTTATTATTTTTTGAGGACATGACATACTTACACATCGGGGTCATAGTGGGTTGTAGAATGAGCCTCTTTGACATCAACTTTATCACAACTTAATAACTAGAAACAAAGGCAAATGTAACCACACGGAGTAAATGATCCTCTAAGTGAGACATTGGTAACAATTATTTTTTTAGCGAAGACTATTCAACCATGATTGGATAATAACATGTAAATTTCTCATATTCTCAAATTTTTAATAAAAATAATTCTCAATAAATTACTAAAACCTCTACTTTGTTATTACTAATACTAAATAATAAGAAGCAAATCTCTCATAATTATTGCTAATATCATACTTTAATATATCATTTTATTAAATAATATTCTTTATGTTCTTGTAATTTTCAATTTTTAAATTACTTAATATATTATTTCCATTCGAATTTTAAAATTGATAAATAGATTAAACTAAAAACTTCAATTTTAAACCTAATGTATATACTAACATAAGCAAATTATATAAACACTTTCTATGATATCATTTTTTTTTTCCGAAGAAAAAGCGAACTTTTTATTAAGAAAATAAAAAGTTACATTGCATATGCAGAGCATTTCCAATACACAGATGCATTGAAGCATTCCGTAAGCTGCCACATGGGCTCGAGTGCTTTCGCACCCCACGCAACGTTAGAGAACTAACGTGCACAAAGAATAAGAAAAAAGAAAAGAGAGGAGAGAGAGGAAAGGGCAGAAAAACTGAATACCGGACGCTTCAAGTTTTTCTCCCCTTTTTCTTTTCAACCTTGCGCCACTCTCCTTGAGTGGGCTCGATCGAAGCAATGACTAACTGTGTTTCTGCATTCTGTGGTCCTGTTTCTTTGTCTGAGTCTGAAGTATCTGAGTGGTGATGCCGTTTAATGCCTCCTATGCTTGGGTCCACGCTTGTCATCTCTGCCTGATTTTGGTGAATCTTTGTATTCTTGTTTGCTGATGTAGTAAATTTTCTGGAATCTGAAGACAAATGATCCTTCTATGATATCATTAAATAAACATACCATTAATATTTATAATGAATTTATTAAACATGCATAAAATGCCATACTTAAATCATATTATTTTATTTAAGTATAATTTTAAAAAATACGATTAATTTAAAATAATTTTATCATATCATTAGATTATATCCTTAATTTCCAAAGTAAAATCTAAAACAACATGAACATTAAAATAAAAATTAAATAAATAAAAATATTAAAATAAAAATTTAAAAAAAAACCAATAAAATTAAAAGCTTAACAAAAGTTTGATTTCATCCATTATTATTATAATTTTAAACTTTCATTCAAAAAATTTATAATTGTTTTTGTTTTTTTTTTCTATTTTATTTTTTTTTTCAATTTTTTTATTAAATCAATAATTAAAATGTACTAATATTCAAATAATATAATTTTGATTTATTTCACTATCATATATATAATTTCCAAGCATACCTATAATATAAAACACAAAATTAACCAAATTTTAAACTAACAACATTTTAAAAATACACAAAATTAACCCAACTTTAAATCAACAACATTTAAAAACTACTTTAATAATACACTTTATCATCGATTAATCTATATCTAAAAAATAACTAAATTTTATTTTTATAATATTAATAACTTATTTTTATCCCAAAAATAAACAAAATCCATTATCTAATTAATAAATAACTAGTATTAATTATTGTGTATCTTGAACTATGTAGCTAAAACATTAGAAATCTTTGGTGTGAGTGACCTAAAAGTGATGAAACGACTTTATTAGCTTTTAGGTTGTTTAATAAGGGTAACATCCCGACCTGGTATAAACGTATTTTTTAAATAAGATCATTATTATAGAAAATGACCAATACCTTTGGAGTTATATATATATGTGGTATTATATTAATAATTGTTTTTTATTGATAATTCTTTATTTGATACATTATAAATTGATAGTTTTTTATTTGATATATTATATTATAGTGATAGTTTTTATATATATATATAGATATATTTATTTATTTATTTTTTAATTATAATTTTTTGTATTAAAATAAATGTTTATTTTGGATATGTTTTGGGATAATTTAATTGGTGATCAAAGTAATGTGAAATATCTGTAAACTAAGAGATTCAAGGTTCAAATACCCTGTTTCTGACCTGATTTACGAAGAGGAGGACAGGTCGTAGACCCCCGAGGTTTACTAGTAGCTACATGTCAGGCAGGTTGCTAGGTTCCTTTGGGTCACAAAAAGAAATGTTTATTTGGGACACAATAAAAATTTAGAATTACATCAAGGGTTGTTTTCTAACTAAGTTCATTTGATAGGACAAAAGGTTTGTCTTTTGTGTAGTAAAATAACAAAATTAAAACATATGCTATGATCCTAGTGGTATATATTATGTAGAAAATGCACGAAATATAATATATCTTGACTTGCATAATTGTTACTAAGAAGCAAGGTTGTTAACCAGACTTGGGGTGGAATAGGTTGTGTTACCACAAAATCTAGTAGGCCTTGGAGAGGGAAACCCTACAAGACAAAAGCTAGACAAAGTGCTAACAATGGGTTAGAGGCCCAATGCCACCTCAACCAAAACCCCTTACTCTTTACAAAATTCCACTGATGGGAGGATTCCTGGTAGGATAGGATCACCTATGAAAGTTATTCTAAGAATAACGTATAAGATGATTACACTAGGGTTCATTCAAGATAGAGACACAATATCAGTTTAAGGCTTCACTAAGTAATCAATTTACTCTCAATGAAAAGCCCTAGAAAACAAGGCTCAAGATGTAGGTTTTTGATAATAATGGGAGTTCCAAAGTTCAAGACCAAAGAGAAAAGTTTTATTGTGATGAATTCCGATAATTACAAGGCTCATGAAACCTTCAAGAAAGCCCTCAAGTTGAGGGAGAAGATATTAGGGTTTCCCTGATGCAGGAGCATCCAGCTTAGGCACCATGACCGGGTGTCGATCTCCGCCAGGTTGAAAAGTTGAGTTAACATTTTATGTGTCTTTTATGTTAGTTTGTCAAAATAGGAGGTAGGATTTTTATTTTTATCTTAATCTCTAAATTAGTCAAAGGTAGTTTGATCGGTTAGGGTTATTTACATGTCTGTTTCTAATAAACCATGGATTAATAATTGTCCTGTTATTCTAAAAGGAAAAGACAAATGTTTCTAAAAGGGAAATCTTGTCATAAGGACATAACCAAATGATTAATAGGCATGTAACTGTAAAGTCTACAACTGAAAAGTAACTGTACAGTTTCATTAACTGTGAACAAGAAACATATAAATGTAACAATGAAAGTCATGTAAAGGGTTCAATACTTCTTGCACTCGAATAATATCAATAACAATGAAATCAATTCAGTCCATCTATATGTCCTACTGTATTTTTATTATGCTTTCTAATTAGTGAACAATTGAACAGACAACCTACTGTACATAGACAATTGTGTTTAATTCTTTTTCAAGACCAAAGAGAAAAGTTTTATTGTGATGAATTCCAATAATTACAAGGCTTATGAAACCTTCAAGAAATCCCTCAAGTTGAGGGAGAAGATATTAGGGTTTCCCTGATGCAGGAGCATCCAGCTCAGGCACCATGACCGGGTGTCAGTCTCTGCCAGGTTGAAAAGTTGAGTTAACATTTTATTTGTCTTTTATGTTAGTTTGTCAAAATAGGAGGTAGGATTTTTATTTTTATCTTAATCTCTAAATTAGTCAAAGGTAGTTTGATCGGTTAGGGTTATTTACTTGTCTGTTTCTAATAAATCATGGATTAATAATTGTCCTGTTATTCTAAAAGGAAAAGACAAATGTGTCTAAAAGGGAAATCTTGTCATAAGGACATAACCGAATGATTAATAGCCATGTAATTGTAAAGTCTACAACTGAAAAGTAACTGTATAGTTTCATTAACTGTGAACAAGAAACATATAAATGTAACAGCAAAAGTCATGTAAAGGGTTCAATACTTCTTGCACTCGAATAATATCAATAACAGTGAAATCAATTCAGTCCATCTATATGTCCTACTGTATTTTTATTATGCTTTGTAATTAGTGAACAATTGAACATACAACCTATTGTACACAAACAATTGTGTTTAATTCTTTTTGTTTTCCTAAGAAAAGGAACCAGTCCTAACAGCAAGACAGAAGAGCAGATGCCAGAATGAGGGCTTACATTTCCTTTGAAGCAAACAACGAAGACAGAAAAGGAGTGACACAAACAAATTCCAGTACGGGTCAAGCATCCACAAGCTAGACGAAATTTCCATTATTCTTTTAAATTTACTGTCAAACAAATTACTCGAGCACCTATAGCATTCTCGCATGTTCATATGAAACATCACAAGAAAACCGGAAAACAATAATTTCAGTCCAGGGGGAGAATTCGGAGTAAACCAAAAGAACGACGGCCTAATTACATAAATGACATTCAGGTAAACTGAACCCAATTTTCTTTCCTGAAGTTCTTCTCTTTCAAAATTGCAAAAACAAGTATATAACAATACATAGTAGCACTGCAAGATAAAGCCCAGACAAGCGTAAAGCCAGTGGACGACAAACCCTAGGTGAGGGTTTCGAAAACCGTTTCATACATAGCCATAGACGCATAAGCCCGTGAATGACAAACCCTAGGTGAGGGTTTTGAAAAATTGCGTTCATACACAGGAAATTACAATAAAAAAAATCACCAGATAGTAGAAGCCCAGACCACCAATACGACAGGACACTACTCACAGCCGAGAGTCAATTGACAAGCACCGAGGGTGACAAACCCTCACGACCAGAAGGCCTATTTTAAAAACAGAACGAGGACTGAAGGAAATTCATGTGACAGAGCCTACCGGACAAGACCGAAACATTCATTGCCAAGACCTCCAACCGCAAAACCTCAACACCTGCAAAGAAATGACACAAAGGTGTTAGAATCACATTGTCACAAAAGCGAAATTACAGAGCCTGAAAAGAAGTAAACAATGGAAGTTGTATTTAATTTACCTGAGGAATTGTAGTGAGAGCCAAGGACCAACTTTCCAACCACGGTTTTCGACCAACTACGGAGACGGAGGAGTAAACAAGGTTAGAAGCTAAGGAAAGAAGACCACAAATTGAATCAAGGAAAGAGGACTACCTGCATTTGAAGCCGAGGATGGAAGGACGCCATTGTTTTGAGCCTGGATGCAAGCCAACCACTGAGTTGCCAACAAGAACATGAAATACCAACACATAACTCGGAACACGATGACCTGTTGAGCCAACAACAGGAAAAAAAACAATAACAGAGAACCACTTACCCAGGCGACGACAGGAATACCCACAACTGCCCAACGAACTAGGCCAGAGAACAACCACGCAGACATAAAAGAACCAGTACAGAAGTCACCAAGAGGCGCGCCCAGAACTTGCAGCAAAGCTGCATACTCAACTCGCAGAGCATAGTAGAACAAACCCTCGGCAAGCCCAATGAAAATGACCAAGTGAACGACGAACGAAGAGTTTTGGCATAGCAAGGAGCGGGAAACGTGACCCGAGGTGAGTACACAGACTTAATTGTGAAATTGAATGCCACCTAACCCATTTCCAAAATATCTGATGGTTTGATCCTCACACATGTAATCACAACCATAATATCTACCCAATCATATAATCACCCAAACAATCATTTAAATTGCCTAAAGTCCGAACAGTGTTGGGTTGGTCCCATCATAGTGGTATCAGAGCAGGTGAAATTGATTGAAGAAATGGAGAGAGGAAGGTGAGGTCATGGCAGAGGTGCTCGAAGGATAGTAGAGGAAGGACTGAGAGAGGAGATCAGAATTCTTACTGCCCGTTTGGAGGTAGTAGAGGTAGGGAGAAGAAGAGACCTGGAGGTAGGCGATGACAACGAAGAGGAAGCTGAAGCAGCAATAGATGGACCGGAAGGCGAGACCCTAGAAGTGAGATTGTTGAGGTCTGTTTTAGTGGCAAGCAGTAAACCCAAACCAGAACTCCCAACCTATGACGGCAGCCTGTCCATAGAGGTTCTATTGGATTGGATCAACGAGATGGATAAGTATTTCGAGTGTGAGGAAGTCAGCGAAGACCACAGAGTTAGGTTCGTTGCGATGAAATTGAAGGGACACGCAGCCCTGTGGTGGGATAGTGTCCAGACAGAGAGAAAGAGATTGAACAAGTTGCCGATTAAAACCTGGTCAAGGATGGTGGCCAAGTTGAAGGGCAGATTTCTACCGAAAGACTATCAGATTGCACTACACAGGTAAGTGCAGAATCTGAAATAGAAAGGAATGACGGTAAGGGAGTACATGGAGGAGTTCTATCGAGTGAACTTAAGAGCCAGATATACAGAGGATACCGCAGAAAGGACAGCCAAGTACGTAAATGGTTTAAGACTAGAAATTTTAGATGAAATTAGTATTTTATCTCCGAAGAACACTAAAGAAGCATATCAGAGTGTGATGAAAGCTGAAGAGAAAATTACTAGAAGGTAGAATGCCCGGAGAGGACGAGGAGCCGGTAGGGGAAAAGGCCAGTCATATGGCAGAGGGCGGACTGCTAGTAGTAATGAGGAAGGCAGCAGTTCCAGAGCTTCCGGATCAGCGGACAGAGGTGATAATGCGAGAGGCGGTAGGTCATCCCAACGAGGCAGGGGAAATGGCTGAGGTAGAGGGGTTGGTTATCAATGTTACAAGTGTCATAAATGGGGACACAGATCATTTAAATGTCCAGAGGCAGATCAAGCTGGACAGAGGGGTGCATATGTTGCACAACCAGAGGAAGCAGCGGCGCCTCCCCAAGAAGCAGAAAATGCTCCAGAGACAGGGGAAGCCCTGTTGTTGAACAAGGTGTTGTTAAAACCAGCCAAGGAGGTCACCGAACAAATACAACGGAAGGCTTTGTTTAGAATAGTTTCTAAGTCAAGTGGTAAGTGTTGTAAGTTAATTATTGATAGCGGTAGTACAGATAACTTGGTATCCACAGAGATGGTGGAAAAGTTGGAATTGAAGTGCTTGAAACATCCCACCCCTTACAAAGTCTCATGGCTGCAAAAAGGCCATCAGTTGCTAGTGGATGAATAGTGCGAGGTGGAGTTTCAAATAGGCAAATATAAGGATAAAGTCGTTTGTGACATCATGCCGATGGATGTATGTCACATACTGCTAGGCAAGCCTTGGCAGTACGACAGGAAGGTGGTACATGATGGATTGACGAACTGTTATAAGTTTGTCAAGGATGGAATCAAGCATATGCTTGTGCCCATCAAAGAGGAAGGGACAATAGGGACAAGTGAACCAAGAGCATTGTTGGTTAGCAGAAAACAGTTTCTGAAACAAGTTGAGGACAGTGAGATGGGTTATGTAGTTGTAAAGAGAGAAAAAACAGTTTTTTTGCATACAGAGGTATCATATTTACCTACATAAATCTAGAAAATGTTGCAGGAATTTACGGATATAATGGTGGATGACTTGCTAGATAAGTTACCCCCCAAAAGAAGCATAACTCATCATATTGACTTCATACCCGGAGCCAGTTTGTCGAACAAAGCGGCATACCAAATGAGCCCCAAGGACAATGAAGAGATTAGGAAGCAGGTGCAAGAACTGCTAGACAAAGGATTGATAAGGGAAAGTTTGAGCCCTTGGGCAGTCCCAACGGTTCTCGCTCCCAAGAAGGGAGGAGAGTGGCAGATGTGCACAGACTTGAGGGCCATCAACAAAATCACCATCCAATACAAGTTTCCACTGCCACGGATGGATGACATGATGGATTGTTTAAGCGAGGCAACATATTTCTCTAAGATAGACTTGAAAAGCGGGTATCATCAGATCCAGATACGAGAGGGGGACGAATGGAAGATAGCCTTTAAGATGAATGTGGGACTGTACAAATGGCTGTTCATGCCATTTGGACTGAGCAATGCACCCAATACATTTATGAGGTTAATGAACGAGATGCTGAAGGAGTATATTGGAAAATTTGTGATAGTGTACCTGGACGACATACTAATTTTCAGCAGGACAAGGGAGGAGCACCTTCAACACGTTCGGAAAGTGCTGGAAAAATTACAACAGAATAAACTGCTAATAAATTTGAAGAAATGTACTTTTCTGCAGAAGGAATTGATTTATTTGGGCTTTGTAATAGCAAAAAACGAACTGAAGATGGATCTGGAGAAGGTTGCGGTGATAGTTAATTGGCCATCTCTGAAAAATTTATTTGAGGTATGTAGCTTTCATGGACTAGCGAGTTTTTACCGGAAATTCATAAGGAATTTTAGCAAAATTTGTGCACCTATGTTGAACAAAATTAAGAAGGCCAGTCAGCCTTTTCGATGGAAAGATGCAGTGGAGAGAAGTTTCTAGCTATTAAAGAGAAAGATCACTGAGAGGCCGATCCTGAGATTGCCAGACTTCAAGAAGCTTTTTCAGGTTCGCTGTGATGCTAGCGGTACGGCTCTTGGAGCTGTACTCAACCAGGAGGATAATCCTGTGGCGTTCTTCAGCGAGAAGCTAAATGAAAGCAGACATAAATATTCGTCTTATGACAAGGAGTGCTGTTATACAGGCATTAAAACACTGGAGGCATTATCTACTGGGAAATGAATTTGTGCTGTTTTCAGATAATTCTGCACTACAGTATGGTATGCAATAACACAAGTTGAACCACAAACACGCCTAATCGGTGGAGTATTTGCAGAGTTTCAAATTCGTGTTGAAACATATCAGCGGACAGGCCAGCAAGGTGGCAGATGCACTAAGTAGGAGAGCTTTACTTCTGCAAGAGAGTACTGTGCAAGTGCTGGGTTTTGAGCACTTAAAAGATTTATACCAGACTGATACAGATTTTAAAGAGGCCTATGAGGCATGTCAGAATCCCTTGGTGAGAGATAACAGTCCATGGTTGGACTACAACTTACAAGAGAAACTGTTGTTTAAGGGAGGACAGCTATGCATACCTGAATGCTCGATGAGAGAGAATATTATTTGGGGGAAGCATAGCGGAGGTTTGGCTGGACACTTCGGCATGGACAAGACACTCGAGCAGCTCAGTCATTTCTACTTTTGGCCAAAGATGCGGAGGGATGTACGGCGGTTTGTGACCAGATGTAAAGTGTGCTAGTTGGCAAAGGGTCATAGTCAAAACACGAGACTGTACACACCGTTACCTGTTCCAGGCAGGCCGTGGGACTCAGTCAGCTTAGAATTTGTCTTGGGTCTACCTAAAACACAGTGAGGTTATGATTCGGTGATGGTAGTAGTGGACAGATTCTCAAAGATGGCGCATTTCATACCTTGCAGGAAAACCAGTGATGCCACTCATGTGGCCCACTTGTTTTTCATAGAGATTGTCAGGTTACATGGGTTGCCTAAGTCTATCCTTTCGAATAGGGATGTGAAGTTTACAGGGCACTTTTGGCATACCCTGTGGAAGAAAATGGATACACAGCTGAGTTACAGCTCTGCTTATCACCCGCAAACCGACGGACAAACAGAGGTGGTAAATAGGAGTTTGGGAAACCTGCTACGAAGCTTGGTTGGAGAGAATTCGCGGATGTGGGATCGAGTGCTTGTGTAGGCGGAGTTCACTTATAACGACTCACCTAATCGCAGCATACACTTTAGTCCATTTTAAATCCTGTACGGCATGCATCCTCGCAGAGTGCACGAGTTGCAGGATCTTGGACTGCAAGAAAGGCGAAGCGCAGATGGAGAAGATTTCGCTAACGCGATGAGAGATTTGCATGAGCAGGTAAAAATTAAATTGCAGGACAATAGCCTAAAGTATAAACAACAAGCAGATTTGAAGAGAAAGGAAGTATAGTTTAATGTGGGAGATGAAGTCCTCGCGCATTTGCGCAAGGAACGCTTCCCTAGGGGTGAATACAATAAGTTAAAGTATAAGAAGATAGGACCCTGCAAAGTCCTCCGGTAATCTTCGACGAACGCCTATGAGATACAGTTGCCACCCGGAATAGGCATTTCACCTATCTTTAATGTAGCAGACCTGTTCCCCTACACGGTTGACCCAGAAGAAAAGGAAGAAGATAGAACCATGTGGCCTACACAGAATACCCAGGATGGAGGAGAAGCTTGGATGAGACAGATGCCTTACGTTCAGCCTCACAAGATTGAGTGCATTCTCGACACTTAGATGGCCAAATGAACTCGGCGAAAGGAGTATCTGCAATACCTAGTCAAGTGGAAGAACCGTCCTATTGAGGATAGTTCGTGGCTTGATGCCAGGCAGATTGAATAGACAGGTTCTTTAGTCGAGGAGCTCATGGACCGGAGTCATGATTTTCTTTTGCCTGCGAGCCTGATGTAGGAGCATCCTGCTCAGGCACCATGACCGGGTGTCGGTCTCTGCTAGGTTGAAAATTTGAGTTAACATTTTATGTGTCTTTTATGTTAGTTTGTTAGAATAGGAGGTAGGATTTTTATTTTTATCTTAATCTCTAAATTAGTCAAAGGTAGTTTGATCGGTTAGGGTTATTTACTTGTCTGTTTCTAATAAACCATGGATTAATAATTGTCCTGTTATTCTAAAAGGAAAAGACAAATGTGTCTAAAAGGAAAATCTTGTCATAAGGACGGAACCGAATGATTAATAGCCATGTAACTGTAAAGTATACCACTGAAAAGTAACTGTACAATTTCATTAACTGTGAACAAGAAACATATAAATGTAACAACGAAAGTCATGTAAAGGGTTCAATACTTCTTACACTTGAATAATATCAATAACAGTGAAATCAATTCAGTCCATCTGTATGTCCTACTGTATTTTTATTGTGCTTTCTAATTAATGAGCATTTGAACATACAACCTACTGTACACAGACAATTGTGTTTAATTCTTTTTGTTTTTCTTGAGAAAAAGAACCAGTCCTAACAACGAGATAGAAGAGCAGATGCTAGAACAAGGGCATACATTTCCTTTGAAGCAAACAACGAAGACAGAAAAGGAGTGACACAAACAAATTCCAGTACGGGCCAAGCATCCACAGGCCAAATGAAATTTCCATTATTCTTTTAAATTGACTGTCAAACAAATTACCAGAGCACCTACAGCGTTCTCGCATGTTCGTATGAAACATCACAAGCAAACCCAAAAACAATAATTGTAGTCCAGGCGGAGAATCCAGAGTAAACCAAAAGAACGACGGCCTAATTACATAAATGACATTCAGGTAAACCAAACCAATTTTCTTTCCTGAAGTTCTTCTCTTTCAAAATTGCAAAAACAAGTATATAACAATACATAGTAGCACTGCAAGATAAAGCCCAGACAAGCGTAAAGCCAGTGGACGACAAACCCTAGGTGAGGGTTTCAAAAACCGTTTCATACATAGCCATAGACACATAAGCTCGTGGACGACAAACCCTAGGTGAGGGTTTTGAAAAATTGCGTTCATACACAGGAAATTACAGTAAAAAATCACCAGATAGTGGAAGCCCAGACCACCAATACGACAGGACACTACTCACAGTGAGAGTCAATTGACAAGCACCGAGGGTGGAAATCCCTCATGACCAAAAGGCCTATTTTAAAAACAGAACGAGGATTGAAGGAAATTCATGAAACAGAGCCTACCGGACAAGACCGAAACATACATTGCCAAGACCCCCAACCGCAAACCCTCAACACCTGCATAGGAAACGACACAAAGGTGTTAGAATCACATTGTCACAAAAGTGAAATTATAGAGCCTGAAAAGAAGTAAACAACGGAAGTTGTATTTAATTTACTTGAGGAATTGCAATGAGAGTCGAGGACCAACTTTCCACCCATGGTTTTCGACCAACTGCGGAGACGGAGGAGCAAACAGGTTAGAAGCTGAGGAAAGAAAACCACAAATTGAATCAAGGAAAGAGGGCTACCTGCATTTGAAGCTGAGGACGGAAGGACGCCATCGTTTCGAGCCTGGATGCAAGCCAACCACTGAGTTGCCAACAAGAACATGAAATACCAACATATAACTCGGAACACGACGACCTGTTGAGCCAACAGCAGGAAAAAAAACAATAACAGAGAACCACTTACCCAGGCGACCGCGGGAAAAACCACAACTGCCCAACGAACCAGGCTAAACAACCATGTAGACATAAAGGAACCAAGACAGAAGTCACCAAGAGGCGCGCCCAAAACTTGCAGCAAAGCTGCATAATCAACTCGCAGAGCATAGCAGAACAAACCCTCGGCAAGCCCAACGAAAATGACCAAGTGAACAACGAACAAAGAGTTTTGGCATAGCAAGGAGCGGGAAACGTGACCTGAGGCGAGTACACAGACTTAATTGTGAAATTGAATGCCACCTAACCCATTTCCAAAATATCCGATGGTTTGATCCTCACACATGTAATCACAACCATAATATCTACCCAATCATATAATCACCCAATCAATCATTTAAATTGCCTAAAGTCTTAATAGTGTTGGGCTGGTCCCATCATTCCCTCTTAGGGCAACAACTAGGGAAATAAATTTATGGAGATGATTTAAGGTTGATCACCAGGGACTTGGACTAGTGCCTTGTCCTTTGGGAATATGGAGTCAAGGATGCTCTAGATAAGCCAAATTTTTTTCTAAGGAAGCCAAAATTTGATGCCCTAGGTATCAAGATTTTGTAACATTCATCTAGATAGCCTTCAAAATTTAATTTTAACAAATTAGGGCACAAACTAGGATAATATGTAAGTAATAGTTCCATATATTAGACATTCAAAATGATAATATTAAAAAAATAGAGCTTACAGGATTACATGAAATATATCCATCCATTTTCCAAAGAAATAACTCCAAAGACAATCCAAATTTAGCTTCCACACATCAAAATGAATTCCCAGAGTCTCCACTAGACACGAAGAAACAAATGTGAGTTCCTCTAAGAGGTTCCAATATCCAAGTGTGATGGTGATTGATCAAAATGAAATGATCTCAAATAGACACGACTCCTACTAAATCGATTTAGTAGGACTCATATATATTTGAGATCACTTCATTGTGATCAATCATCATCACACTTGGAGATTCCAGACCTCTTAAAGGAACTCCCATTTGTTTCTTTGTGACTAGTGGAGACTGTGGGAATACATTTGATGTGTTGACGCTAAATATGAATTGTCTTTGGAGTTGTTTCTTTATGGCTAGTGGAGACAGCGGGAGTGCATTTTGATGTGTGGAAGCTAAATCTATATTGTCCTTGGAGTTGTTTCTTTGGCAAATGGATATATATATATATATATATATATATATATATATATATTGCATGCTATCTTGTAAGCTCTCTTTGTTAAATATTATCATTTTGAATCTCTAATATATGGAACTATTGCTTCTATAATATGCTATTTTGTTCCCTAATTTGTTGAAAATAAATATTGAAGGCTATATAGATGAATGTTACATATGTTACTGATGCATAACATGTGATAAATGTTCCTATTGGTGAATCTTTTAAATCTCTCCCAAGAAACTCCATTTGTCATTGAGTGGGTAAATTTTGGAATCTTGATACATAGGGCATCAAATTTTGAGCTCCTTTGAAATGAATTTGGCTTATTTAGATCATCCTTGACTCCATATGCCCAAAGGACAAGGCACTCATCCAAGTCCATGGTGATCAATCTTAACTTTTCCCCATAATTTTATCTTCTCAAATTCAATCCTTTTAAGGCTAGGATGTCAAACTAGGGCTTAGAGTGAAATCTTTGGGGAGATGTTTTATGGAGGCTTGAGAGCCTAAATATTAGGCAGAGGGTCTTGGTTACTTGACCTATAAATTTGGTGGGCATCCACTTAAGTTTTCTCCGTAAAATCTCTTGCCCTATATGTTAAGAGGGAAACCCTAATTTCTCTTCCTCAACTTAATGTATTTCTTGAAGGTTATATGAACTTTGTACTTGTTGAAGTATAGATTAAGAATTATTTTATCCTATTGCCTTAACCTTGGGAATTCCAACACTCAATAAAAATCAATAAACCCTAGGTATTGTGCATTGCCTTTTTAAGTCTCTTATAGAAAGCATATTGCTTCTTAGTGAAGCCTTACCCTTGAAATTTAAGTCTTTCTTAAGAGATTCTAGCCTATCACCTTATACCTTAACCTTAGCATACCTTTCATAGGTGATCCTATCCTACCGGGACTCCTCCCATCGATGCAAATCTGTAAAGAACAGGGAGCTTTGGCTCAGGTGACATTGAGCCTCTACCCCATCATTAGCACTTAGTCTAGTGTCTTGTCTTGTAGGGTTTCTCTCTCCAAGGCCTACTAGATTTTGTGGTAACAAGCTGAAAAGGAGGAGCTTCTTCATTTAAATTAGGAAGATAAAGAGGAGGAGAGTAAAAAAAAATTGTAGAGGAGTGAGGCTGAGTACTATGCTAGCTAGGGAACTTGAATTCTTCAATTTGACTCCTAAGTAAGATAATTTCATCCTCCATCCTTTGAAGTTGTTGTCTTTAACTTATCAATATGTCAAATGTGGTGGAAAATTGGCTCACTAGTTGAGAATGTTGCATTTAAAGATGAGCCATATTATCTTGGAAATCAAAGATTTCAATAGAGGAAAACGATTTTTTTTTTCTTTTTGTTTGTTTGACTATGCTCCACCATTCTCAATAGAAATTCCACGTGGCACACTCTGAACCAACAATCCTATTAACCTATGTGTTTGTTCCTGTTACTTTAGTGTTGTGTAGAGGACTGGGCTAATCAATATCGATAACCAATCTAAAGAACACCTTGCTTCCCCCCAATTCTCAAAGGATGTCAAGAATAAGGTGAAAACAAGGATTGTGGTTTTTTGGAGGGTCGAGCCAAGCAATAACACCAACCAAACTAGAGAAATATGCCTTTCCTCCCACCAATTTGTAGGGGTATTCAAGAACAAAGAGGTAATAGAACATGGTTGATCAGGAAACATCTATTAAACCTACTATGAAGGCGCTATAAAAAATTTCTCACTCAAAATGCCGAGATACACATAATACTTTTCGACATTCATTAATCGAAGGAGGAGTAAATAAAGATTATGAGTGATTGATTTAATTTGTGAAAGTTGCATGTTGTCGATCCATGCAAGCCATAATGTTGCCAAGTGATCGAGGAAAACACTTACCATGTGTGCCAAATTCAAGGGATTGGGAAATTAAGTCTCGTCCCATTCATTCTTAATGTGCCTTCCTCACCTCTTATGACTGAGTTTGCTAATTCATCCACCCTTTGATTGTTTTGTATTAGGACATGAAGGGCATCAAATCTTGGAACAAAACTTAGAGCTAGATAGATATTTTTGAAATGTAAATTTAGTCTATAATCTAAAGGAAGAGTGCCATAGTGAATATGCTTGATAATAAGAGCGAAGTCTCCCATGATATACGAAAAGTGATTGTTTGTTTGATTCCTTAAAAACTACATAAGTCTTTGCTTGGTTATTTATGGCTTTGCTTAGGCTCCAGGAGAAGGTTAATTCTTTATGTCCTCTTTTGTGCACTACAACCCGACCCTCTATGATTAATCACAATGAAGTGATCTCAAATATACATGAGTCCTAATAAATCGATTTAGTAGGACTCATATATATTTTTATCACTTCATTCTGATCAATCATCATCACACTTGGAGATTTCAGACCTCTTAGAGGAACTCCCATTTGTTTCTTTGTGGCTAATGGAGGCTGTGGGAATGCATTTTGATGTGTGGAAGATAAATCTGGATTGTCTTTGGAAAATAGATGGATATATTGCATGCTATCTTGTAAGTTTTTTTTTTTTTTAATATTATCATTTTTAATGTCTAATATATGGAACTATTGCTTCTAGAATATGCTAATTTGTTCCCTAATTTGTCGAAAATAAATATTTAAGGCTATCTAGATGAATGTTACATATTTTACTCATGCATAACATGTAATGAATGTTCCTATTGGTGAATCTTTTAAAGCTCTTCCAATAAACTTCATTTATCATTGAGTGGGTAAATGTTGGAATCTTGATAACTAGGGCATCAAATTTTGGTCTCCTTTGAAATGAATTTGGCTTATCTAGAGCATCCTTGAATCCATATGCCCAAAGAACAAGGCACTCATCCAAGTCTATGGTGATCAATCTTAAATTTTCTCCATAAATTTCTCTTCTCAAATTCAATCCTTTTAAGGATAAGATGTTAAACTAGGGCTCAAAGCGAAATATTTCAGAAGAGGTTTTATGGAGGCTTGAGAGCCTAAACATAAAGTGGAGGATTTTGGCTACTTAACCTATAAATTTGGTGTGCATCCACTTAAGTTTTCTCCATAAAATCTCTTTCCCTATTTGTTAATAGGGAAACCCTAGATTCTCTTCCTCAACTTGAAGGTTGTATGAAATTTGTACTTGTTGAAGTATAAGGCTTCAAAATGATTTTGTCCTATTGCCTTGACCTTGGGATTTCGAACACTCAAGCAAAATCAAAGAACCCTAGGTTTTGTGCATTGCCTTTTTAGGTCTCTCATAGAAAGAATATTGCTTCTTAGTGAATCCTTACACCTGAAATTTGAGTCTTTCTTAAGAGATTCTAGCTTATCACCTTATACCTTAACCTTAGTATACCTTTCATAGGTGATCCTATCCTATTGGGACTCCTCCCATCAATGAAAATATGTAAAGAAAAGGGGGTTTTGGCTCAAGTGACATTGAGCCTCTACCCCATCATTAACACTTAGTCTAATGTCTTGTCTTGTATGGGTTTCCGTCTCCAAGGACTACTATATTTTGTGGTAACAAGCTGAAACTGAGGAGCTTCTTCATTTAAATTAGGAAGATAAATCAGAGGAGAGCAAACAAAATTTTTAGAGTGAGAATGAGTACTATGTTGGCCAATGAACTTCAATTCCTCAATTTGACTCCTAAGTAAGCTAATTTCATCCTCCATCCTTGGAAGTTGCTGTCACTAACTTACCAATATGTCAAATGTGGTGGAAAATTGGTTGAGTAGTTGACAGTGTTGCATTTGAAGATGAGCCATATTATATTGGAAATCAAAGATTTCAACAGAGGGATTTTTTCTTTTTCTTTTTCTTTTTGTCTAACTGACTATGCTCTGCCATTCTCAATAACAATTCCATATAGCACACTCTAAACCAACAATCCTATTAACCTATGTGTATGTTCCTGTTACTCTAGTTTTGTTTAGAGGACTAGGCCAAGCAATATCGATAACCAATCCAAAGAACACCTTGCTTCCCCCCAATTCTCAAAGGGTGTCAATAATAAGGTGACATCAAGGCTTGGGGTTGTTTGGAGGGTTGAGCCAAGTAATAAAACCAACCAATATAGAGAAATATGCCTTTCATCCCCACCAATTCACAGGGGTATTCACAAACAAAGAGGTAATAAAGCATGGTTGATCAGGCAACATCGATTTAACCTACTATGAAGGCGCTGTAACAAATTGCTCACCTAAAATGGCCAAATACACATAATACTTTTCGACATTTGTTAAGTGAAGGAGGAGTAAATGGAGATGATGAGTAATTGATTTAATGTGTGAAAGTTGCATGTTGTCGATCCATGCGAGCCACAACATTGCCAAATGATCAAGGCAGACACTTGTTATGTGTGCCAAATTCAAGGGATTGGGAAATGAACCCTCGTCCCATTCATTCTTAATCTGCCTTCCTCACTTTTTATGACTGAGTTTGCTAATTCATCAACTCTTTGGTTGTTTTTTATTAGGACATGAAGGGGTTAAAATATTGGAACGAAACTTAGAGCTAGATAGATATTTTTGAAAGGTAAATTGAGTCTGGAATCTAAAGAAAGAGTGGCAAAAAGAATATGATTGATAATAAGGGTAGAGTCTCCCATGATATACTAAAAGTGACTGCTTGTTTGATTCCTTGACATACTACATAAGCCTTTTCTTGGTTATTTGTGGCTTTTCCTAGGATCTAGGAGAAGGTTAATTCTTGATATATACATGCATGTCATCTGAAGTCTGTTGTGGTTTTCCATTGGGGAAACTAGACCAAATACAAATTTCAATTGTCTGGTTAACCAAGGGGAGAGTTTTATAATTAGAGTCTAAAAATTGATCAAGAAAAATTAAGAGTAAAAGTAGAAGAATAGAGCATTTGCAATGTAATCATCCAAACTTATTAGAATTAGTGGCTTCGACTTGAATGGGCTATTTGTTGCTGCATGGGGAGCAACCAATATTAGAAGGGATGTTGAAATTATTCTATAAATGTTTGAGCCTACGATCCATATAGATCATGTGATACTGCATCTCGTCTAGGGTTAGGAGGATGGTTTCCTTGGCTTCATTTATCTCAACTAAGGCTTTTCCAAGAAGAAATTTTAAGTTCCAGTAAATATCCACAATATACATGTATTCAATGTAGCGACCCCTAGTGCGCTTTGCATTTGGGACCCAATCTTCCACCTCCACTAAGACCTATGAATCTATAAGTCCACATCTCTCATGAGCCAGCTCCTGCTTTGCTTGGGCTATTTCATCTTGGACTAGTTGATATGTGAACTCATGGTACTTGGATGCTAAGCTCTCCGCCTGCTTATGAGCCCGTGAATGTCCATGGACTTGGCAATAAGATACACCACATTAAGCCTTGACCCTTTGGGGGAGTATCTTATCTTGCGAATTGAGAAATTGGACTAGGACACATTTTGAAGGCCACCTTGGGCTATTGACACTAGGTGGAGGCCATCTAATTGGGGTGGTGAAACTATGAGAAACAATTCTAAAACAACAACAAAATCATTGAAAAAAGGAGCAAAGATGGAGTTTTGAGCACCAAAAAACCTGAGGAGATTGAGTCAACTCAGAAGGAAAAGTGATAGCGAAACCTATGGGGGGAGCAAAGGAAATATCTTGGTTGAGTTGGCCTGGATTGCACAACCCCTACAAGGAAACCATGAAATTTTCAAACAAACCCACCAAAAAGCAAATAGAGAGAATACACATTATTTTATTTACCATCCAAACAATAATAATGAGCCAATGCCATACCTTGGGATGCCAAAATTCTCGCATTCCCAAGTTAATATACCAGATCCGAGCCATTTGTAGAGTGACATAATAATTCATTATGCACATGATGTTAATTCCAAATGGAGTGTTCACCACCTACTTCTAATTAAACCATAAAATGGTGGGAAAATACGAATTGATTGGATCAATCTGTGACTTGGTACGGTTCCTCATAAATCATAGAGATATGATCGTACTACATGTCAGGCTTGTTATCAACTTAACCTTGCAGGGATTAACTATCTCCTTTGCATAGTGGTAAATTCACATGTAGATTCAAGCCCACTACATGAAAGGGGTATAATGTATCGGGGGGCGTGCTACCATATCTGTCTACTATGTTAATAAGTGAGATGACGACAACACTCCTCCCACTATCTCTTCAGAAACACCCCCATCCAAAGAGAAATTCCACTCATATTAATGTTAATGGTAATACCATTACATGTACTTTGTTTGGAATCATTTATTTAATATATTCTAATATATTATTATGAATTTTTATCTAATAATACATATACATGATTCATATCCATACACACAAAATTCATTATCACTATCATGTTAATGTATTTGTTGTACATCCTTCTTGAAATTAAAGAATGATAAGTTAAATGTAAATATTAATTTTAAATAAATATATATATATATATATAATTAATTAATTTCATTTCATTTTTACAATTTTATTATAAATTTCCACATATATTATAATGTGTTTTTACCTCCCAAATCTGTATCTAATATAACACATGGGCACTCTTCAACCACTACAACATACATTTCGTTACATAATTTTTCAAATTATAAATACTTGAAATCCCTATCATCCTCATGTTCTTGAATTTCTTATAATGATGACTTTAATATATGATGAATTTTATGTTTCCTTAGTTTTAATTACAATTTCCGTACATACTATGGTGCACGTTTCAATGTTCTTTTCTCATTATATGTCTTTTGTATATGGCCATCTATAATATTTTAGTTTATAGTTTTTCATAAATTAATGTACGTG
Source organism: Pinus tabuliformis (assembly GCA_031772625.1). NCBI lineage: Eukaryota > Viridiplantae > Streptophyta > Pinopsida > Pinales > Pinaceae > Pinus > Pinus tabuliformis. The sequence continues at coordinate 1,945,808,035 of CM062819.1, read as the reverse complement.
TGTTAGTTTTGATTATGTATTATGTTATATCTGAAAAGGAAATATAATATATAAATTTATTAAAATAAATATTTTTATTTTATAATATTATTTTATTTTAACGATAAATAAAATATATAAAATTAATTTTTTATAAGATTTAAATTAAAAGTTTAACATATTCTCTTGATTGAAGTGTGAGTTGGTTCTATATTATGTTATATCTGAAAAGGAAATATAATATATAAATTTATTAAAATAAATATTTTTATTTTATAATATTATTTTATTTTAACGATAAATAAAATATATAAAATTAATTTTTTATAAGATTTAAATTAAAAGTTTAACATATTCTCTTGATTGAAGTGTGAGTTGGTTCTATTGGGTTCACTTTGGCTTATAGATTAATGCATATCTCTTATATTTTTTTGGCCACCCTCCGCATGCATGTTGCACTTGGAGAGGTGGCAGTGCGCATGTGAAGCTTAATTGCCAGCGTTGAAGGTGGCAAAGCCATTACAACAGGCGTAAAGGTGAGGTTTTCTTCCATTGTGTTGGGTAAGTTGGTATGGGCTCTCCGTGTACTGTGGATTTGGTCCGGGCTGGTCGTTCTGGGAAATTCGAGGTCTTCGTCTACTCCAGGTCTTGGAAGCAACCACTGGTATGTCCCCACTCTTAATTTGGCTTCCTCTGCATGTATGGATCAGTGTATCTGCCCTCTAGTTTATGAGATGCATGGCACTGTGGTTTGGTGGGACTCGAATTGAAATTTCCTGGAGCATGACATCGTATGGTTTTTGGTTTGCATTGAGTATTTAGTATTGTATGTCCTGGTGTATGTGGTGTATGGGATTTGGTTGTCTTGCATGGGCTTTTGCAGGGTTTGGCTGGAGGATTGTTTTGTATGTCATGGTACTCCCTGCTTGGGTAATTATGGAACTGTAAGGGTTTGGGTCTATGGAAAATTTTGTCTAGTTCTAGGGTATTTTGACTTGGTGCGGGCTTGAATTCGAGCCACAGTTGTCTGTATTCTTTGTCCCGACCTTAGTCGATATAGGGTCATGGTTTGGGGAGCCTTACTGGAACTCTTTAGGGACAATCCTGACCTGTGGGATAGGGTATGTCGTATTTGAATCTCTCGTCTGATTGTGGGACAATCCTAGTCAAGGGGCATCTCTTGGCTTAATTCCTGTCAAAGTAGGCTTACTTCTGGACAATTTGGTTTGGTTTTTGTAGCTCAATCTCACTACATATGGTTTCGATGTAAGGGTGTTTGTGGATTGCGGGCAAGGGGTAGCTATCGACTCAAATTCTGTTTCTTTTATTCGTATAATGTTCTGTTGGTTGATTCAGAAAATTATGAGACTCGCATGGACAATTTAGTGGTCTTGACTGTGGATGGTGTTGTTAGTCAGTTTAGGCCCATCAGTGGGCCTTGGTGGAACAATGACAGAAGTGGGCCTGTAAAATTGTGTTAGCAGTCGGTTAACAATATGATTAAGAGTTAATTCCTTACTTGGTTGGTTTCGTTTGAAATTTCTTTGACAGGTCTACAGATCTGGAACAACCCTTGATAGTGTCATGCTTCTAAGCTACGACCCTGTTTGGGTCGACATCTAGAGATTGACACAAGTAAACATTTGATTAGAAGAAGCTGAATCATGGTTTGTGCCTCTAGTAAAGGAAGGAATGGTCGTGGGGGACGTGGCCATGGGAAGCAGAGGAAGGCCTCCCCTTCTTAGACAAGTCAACCCAGTTCTTCCGAGGGGACAGGGCGTGGGCGCAAGTCGACCTCCCATATTATACAGTAAGCTGCTCAGGATTATCATTCTACTAATTCCAATCTGGTCAAGCATTTTATTGCAAATTAGGAAGTAGAGATCCAACAAACTAAGGATGATTCTAAAATTGATTTAGATGATTGACAAACTTTGATTCCAGACCCAGGCCACAATTGTGAAAGATCATCTCAATATAAGCAGACAATCCATTTGTTTTGGATGATGAAGAGCATTATGGCTAAAGCCTTAGAGCAGTTTCCTCCTGATATGCATTTTCCCTCCCATAGACTCTCGGACTATACCAAAGAGTTTCAAAAGATCCAATTTCAATTACAACAACAGAATGGTCGCCTCATCCGCATAGAGAAAAACATCTCCTGTATTCCCCACACTGAGTTGCCAGGTTCCATCGTGAAGGACCCTGCATTGGTGGATTCAACTGATGATCAGTAGTGATAATGCATCTCTGATTGTAGTTTTGTATGAAACAATTTTAAGTTTTCAGGCATATGAGTAGTTATGTTTATAGATATTTAGCAAATAGGAAGAACAAAGACTCTCAGGCATACATAGCATGGCTAGTTAGAATCATTATTTTTTGTTTATGGATGACATATTTTGTGGTTAAGTGGCCAACAGACTTGGTTTCCCTTAGGGAAGGTTGAGACCACTTAACATTCAAACATATAGATGTAACCTATTTTATTTTCGAAAATTAATAAAAAAATACCACCAAGCTTACGAAAAATAAATAAAGAAGTTTAACAATATAAAAAATTAATAAACATAATTTTTAAACTTGAAGTTATTTTATATAATATTTTATTTTAATTTTATAAGATTTAAATTAAAAGTTTAACCATATTAAAAATTAATAGTGACTATTTTTAAACTTAAAGTTAATTTATATAATATTTTATTTATTATTATTATTTTTAATATATTAATATTTTTAAATAATCCGTTCATATATATTTGAAAATAGAAAATATATGGTTAGTGTTGCAATAATCGAGAATAAAAAATATGACTTTATCCTTAGCCACATGATAAGAGGTTCTCAAATTTAAAACTCTAATCGTATACATGAGAATTTTTTGCATTAATGTTGTAGGCAAAATAAAAAAAGGGAATAAGATTAAAAAGAAGAATAAAAAAGGAATAAGCTTTAAAAGAAGAAGGGTCAAGCTTCATGTTGTGCTACTTCAATGGTTAAATCAAAAATTTTAGTCTTCGAGCAACACATATAATGATGAACAACGTCTTTCCTTAGGGCCTTTTCCTTTGTTTAATAATGGAAAAGTGATTTGGTTTGGAATCCCTATTTGTTTTTGTTCTTTTTAGGACTTTGATTTTGTTGCACTTCAAAGGATTTGTTCTTGATATGCAAAAATGACACCAATTGTTTATCTTTTTGCTATGTAACTATTTACAAGATTATTCATAACTAAGCTTATTATAAGTAGTTTTAAAAGTTTCTTTCATTAGGTAAAAAACAAAAAGAAAGCCAAAATATGATTCACCAAGTTTAGAAAGTATAACAAGTATCATCAAGCTTTTTCTTACTATAATATGCAAGAAAATGTATCAAAATCTTAATCTCTAAGATGAAATCTTCAATTTGACCAAAATTAACAGGATCCAAAGCAATAAGCTTATTCTCAAGCTATTGAACTTGTTTACCAAACAATCACTTAACTTAGTTCGTGAGAATTTTCGATCCCTTAAATATGAAACTTAATATCTTAACAGATGGACATGGCAAAAAGAATGCAAGCTTCATCATTTTTACTATCCCACTTAACTTTCTTAAGGGGATTTAACAGAACACATCTTTTCCCAAAGTAATGATGTCTAAAATAAGCCTTCCATATATGATCCCCATGAATAATCTATATAGTGGTTATGTTGATCTCATTTAGTTTACCCATAATTATAAACCTAAATTATATGGATATGAGAGTATAAACATAATGAACTACTTGAAAGTAGTAAAAAATAAAGTATTTTTATTAAGATATGATATGAAATTAAAAAACAACACGGAAAAAAATGTTTAATGCTTTTTAAGTTACAAAAATAATTACTAAGCATGGGTTTTCTTATATAATGGAAAAAAATGTAGCGCTCAATAATAAAGTTTATAGAAACCAATTGATATTGTAGAGAGCATAAGAAACTACATAGTAAAAACTACATGAAAACATATTTAGGATGAGAAATATATCTAATATTTAAAAGTCACCTTTCAAAATTAATATGCAAATGGAGGGGTTCCTCCAAACTATTGATGCAACATGTTGATTCTGCAAGTTGGTTGTGTAAGTGCTAGCATGCTGTGATGTTGTCAACATGGTAGAGAACATGGAAAATCCACATGGTATTGTTGGTGCAATACTATAACATGGTAGAAGGCTACATGGTAGTTCATTTGTGTGTCAATCTCTTGAGTCATTCACATGTGGAAGAAGAATCTATATAGTAGTGAAGGGTTATATCTTGGTGGAGGTGGAGGGATTTTGGTGTACTTATAGTGGTCAAAATGTTGTGTGGGTAGCATGATATACAAAGTAGGGGGTAATGCCTTCTTGGTATGGTCTTCGAGGGAAGGGAAGAAAGACCCATTTACAAAAGGAAAACACTAATGGACGTAATTTCCCCCAAGGATGGGAACCCTAGGATATGTGGTTGCTCGTGGAAATGAACAAAGGATTGCGGTTCTATTCAATGACAACAACTAAGAGCCCAAGGCAAAGGGTGTTGACTAGAAAAAGAGTGTTAATCATGGATTTTATTGTGGCAACAAGAGGAGCTTGTGATCCAAGGTAAGAGAACCATAATAGAATATCATAGGCCTAGAACCAAGAATTGAAGGCATCAAGCCCAAGATAGAAAAGGGCACCGATGAATCAATTGGAAACACTAGACAAGGGCCTCTCAACTAGAGAACTAGAATAAAGTTCTCTGTAAAAAAGTTGCCAAAAAACCACTAAATAAGTAAAAAATAAAAATAAAAAATGCATCAAAATAATATTAAAAAAACAATTTTGTTAAAAAAGAGTTTTACTACTTTCAAAATGGACAACCATGACTTGTTGAAATTCTAGTATCAAGAAAATAAAGGCCATTTTTGATGGAATAGAAGGCAAACCTAGTTGAAATGAATGTTTAGGGACCAATAAAGTGACCATATTTTATTTAAGATGCTTAGAATTTATTAAAACAAACAACAACCTAGTATCTTCAAGAGATAATATGGGGGTTTTGTAGGTTTGATTTTAGTCTTTAGATACTCAAGCATGTTACTAAGCTTGATGATGCAAACAAACAATAAATTTTAAACATGCACTTGAAAATCTTTCATATTTATCACCAGCTACCATAGCCTTGATCAAATTAGAAGTTAAATTTGTAATTGTAGCTTTGATACCATACTAGAAATTAATAGATGGGAAAATATAAGGGTCAAGCACCAAATATTAATAGCTTACACATGGATTAAAAATAGAGACAAGAAAATTTACTTAGTAAAACCCTTTGAAAGGGAAAAATTCGTAAATAAATTGAAAAGCTATATTACTACTATAAATTATGCCCAATACACTCTCACTCTATAATTTTCTGCCTTTTGACAAAGAACACTTCATGAACATCATGGGACCAATGATGTGAAAAGACATAAATGAAGTTTTATTGATATCATGAATGGGAAAGTTGTCAGATCACCTATTTATAAGATAGTATGGTGATTGTGGATTACTAGAGTGTAAAAGCAAATTGAAAGCACAATGCATTAGAATTTGTTGGTTTTAAGAAATCCCATATTGTCTAATACTCTAACACCACGTGGCAATGAAGAGATTGGATCCACGTAAAGATCAACTTGCTGTAGACTTTTTTAAAACAAGGCAATCCACCTACGTCAACAACTCCATAAATCTCACTTCATACTTTGTCATTGTGAGCTTACCATATGTCAAGAAGTGGATTCTGTTTGTTGGATAAGGAGATAACAATATGACATGTATTTCCATAGAATTGTTCCTCAAATAATTCCCATACAATTGTAGCTGAAAAAGTCCCTATGTCTTGGCATTTTTCTTGAAATAGAAAATTATCAAACAAATATTTTGATTACCTTTGATTTTTCAACCCTAGACAATATTAATATTAATTAACCAAGATTCGACTAATTGTACCTTAACATTTCCATTAAACTCTATAAACTTTCCTATCTACAAATCCCTAAAGAGAGAGTTTGATTGGGATCTAACAATAACAATGGTTTCATTCTTAATTATGCACACACCCCAAAAGGGTCACCTTATGCATATATATATATTTTTCTAAGTAAGGCTAATTCTATTAAACAAGATACAAAAGTAAAATTACAATGAGGCCCCAGCCTCAGCCGTTATAACCATTGTTCATCAAGAGTATCTAAACTGCCCCATATTTGGGGAAACCAGTTTTCCATAGCAAAAGAGACCATACCTAAGACCTTGACACAACGCAGAATAACACAAAAAAAAGCTTTGACAGAACAACCCTTCGTTTAGACAAAAAAAGAAACTGACATAACAATTGACTTAATTAAACAAGTCAGTAACTGAGACCTTAGTTGGCGTATGGGTGGCAGCGATTGACATGAGAAATCATTTGAGCTCATCCGGGGGTGGAGTCTCCTCTTCAATACGACATGCATACTGATACCAATCTTCTTCCTTCTCCACCACGCCACCTTGTGGTCCCCACGCATGAAGAGTTCCACTTGTGCTTCTAGCCACAACCATCAAACCAGACGCTTCCACCGAGCTGCCACCTGGTGGCCGAGTGTCTTCAAAATGTCCACCCTTTGGTTGCAGACGGCCACCCCGAATTCCTCTTCCTTCTTCCTCCGGGGCTGGAGTCTCCTCTTCAATTCGACAAGCATACTGATACCAGTCTTCTTCCTCTACCGCCATGCCACCTAGTGGTCCCCGCGCAGGAAGAGTGCCACTTGTGCTTCCAGCCACAACCATTAAGCCAAACACATCAACCGAGCTGCCACCTGGTGGCCGAGTGTCTTCAGAATTCCATCCTCTACATGCAGATGACCACTCCGAATTCCCCTTCCCTCTTCTGCTGGGAGCTTCCTTGAGTCTCGACCATTTCCTTGTCTGCTCTCCTCCTGATGCTACGCTTCAGAGCTTCTCAAAGGAGAGTCTTGCAGCTCACTTTCTTCAGAGAAGACAATGGTTATGCTGGCAGTGATGATAGGTCTGTTTAGGTTGCTACGAAACCTGAACTGGGTCGTGTGAGGGGCTGGAAGAGGGGGCAAAGGGGCTGGAGCAGTATGAAGCCGGAAATCGCTATGTCCAGCATCAGAAGCCTGCACACGGCCCCGTCCACTGCGAGTGTTAGGATATCGCCTGTAAATCGAGCTATGAAGGGGAGGATTTTCATGGGGAAGAGAAGGGGAGGCATGCTTAGGGCTCTGCGCTGCCTATGGGCGAGCGCTTCCACCGCGAGTACCACCCCTGTGACTCCTCATGCGGTGACGAACCATGTCAAAATGGTGGGACGAGAAGTCAGCGGGAGATAAGGCAGAGAAAAAAAGCAAAGGATTAACAGAGGTCGTCTGGGCTGGATTTAGAGGGCAAAGCCTGGAATGGGAATAGTGATGCCCATTGCCAAGGTTGATACAACACAGCAGCCAACAGTGGCTCCCGATAATAGTTCGATTGCAGGGATTATCAGCTTGGGTCAGGCAGATACAATGGGAAGGAGGGAGAACAGAGTAGTTGGGAGGCTCCATATCAAGGCATAAGATGTCCATGTCTCGACCTAAGCAACAATTAAATACTGCATGTAGGCAAGCCTGATTTGGCTTAGATGGGCATGGGATGGTGCATTGGCTACCATTTGGCCTGTCTGAACGCCGGCTAACAGTCAAGTCCCCATTAATTACCTCGGTGGTCACCCGCATCCGAGTCACCTTATACATATATAATCAATGAAGTTCATATGTCAATAATAATCAATTGCAAACTTATTAAGCATGAAGTATTAGACCCAAATCATTTAAATATGGCTTTGAAACCAATGTGTAATACTCTTGGCCATGTGATAATAAACACTTCAAAAGCTTTGAATATTGCATTAATATCAACATGTGGCACCCTTGGCCATGCAATAATAAACCTGTCAAATATATTAGCATCATTTTTGAAAATAAGAGATTTAACTATACTTGGTACAAATTTGTAACACCTTGTCAATGCAATAATAACATGTCACAAATGTAAGCATTGTTATTTGCAATAAGGCATAAAAACATGAAATAAGACACAATTTAATATGAGGTAATGTTTTAATATACAAACAATTAACATAAGCGAGTTCAATTTAATTCTATTATTGAAAACATAATGATAAACATAGAAAACTCTTCTAAACGTATATTAATATACTTTTGTTCTAGAAACCACTGTCTCTACAAATTTTGGCGTCATTGTGTTTAGGTGGTTGATGATAAGCTTATCCATTATAGTATTTCTAGTGCCACTTACATTGTGCAAGGTCACATGTCTCTTCTAATTCTTGTGAAACTTAAGCTAAAATAATACCATGTTTCTCCCTCAATACACAATATAAGTACACAAAAATAAAACATAATATAACTAGCAATTACCGTTGAAGGTGCAAGAAGTACGTCGTTATATAATTTATGCACACTTCAATTTAAAATGCATTGCAATTAAGAAAAGATTTGGTTTAATGTGTGTCAAGCCTCTTTTAGACTTGGGTTAATGCAATGTAGTGAACAAAAGCACATTTTTGTGCATTGCAATGTACCATAGGAAAGTAATTTTTTGTGCAATGTTATGTATAAAACTAAAGTAAAATTTGGTACATTGTAATGAATGCATAGAAGTATATCCTACTACAATGTGATGTATTGAAAGAAAGAAATCTTTGGTGTGGTGTGATGGTTCATGGGTAAAGTCAATTTTGGTGCAAGTAAATTTTTTTATTTGTGATACATTAGAAGAGGGAAAAACTTATAAATGTATGGTATAACAAATAAAAGAAAATTTTGATGTGGTTGTAGTAAATACAAGTAAATTTTGGTGCAATGCAATGTATCACATGCAAGTAAAGTTTGGCGAAGTCAACTTAGGTGTAATGCACTAAATCCCGAATAAAGTCTTTTTAGGTGTGAATTGGTGCAAGCAAGCAATTATCTTTGTGAAGTGCCAGGAGATGGAAATATCTGGGAAGTGCGATGTATGACACAAAAGTAGACTTCGATAGAGCAAGTGAAAACTTTTGATTATTGCAATAAAATGTAGGTACATGATGCTTCCTTGGGATATGGCACATTACAAAAAACATTTTTCAGGAGATAAAGAAAAGGATGAAAAGATTTTGATTGGACTTTTCCTTTGTTGTGATTGAAGAAAATTTAAAGGAATTCCATATGTTGCAACTAAATATTTATCAGGTGTGAGAGGTGTTGTGTCATAGGGAAAATTGTTTTAGGTGTGATATTTTGCATGGAAACAAAGTTTTGTGTGAAGTGAAAGGGAACTTTGCACAATTTTTTAGAATTTTTTCTTTGTTTCAAACAACTTGTTGGAAGGCTTAGGAAAATATCAAAGTGATTATTTGAAGAGTCTATTGAGTTTCAAAGAATAAGAATCAAGACAAGCTAAAGAAGCAAAAAATGCAAGTAAAGGAAAAAAATGTTACTAAAAAATCCATGAAGGTTTAGGTATTTGATGTAGGCGCATTCAGCCCAAGGAAAATCATTGTAATTAAGTAGACATAGGGGGTCATGTATTTTAGGAAGTTGGATTCCTAAGTGATAAATTGATGTAATGTTAGGCTTTTGAGTGCATAAAATAGAAATTAATTAAATAGTGAGAGGAAGTTGTAAATGCTCTCAAATAAATGAGAACATGAGTGGCGAATAAATGACAAGAGTTAGAAGTCAATTAGGACTCTTAAAACAGTTTCATGATTCGAGGGACGAGAGAGAGCTTTAGGAATTAATTGAAGTAGAAGTGGACAGAGGATTTAGGATTCAGTTTAGAGGATTTAGGAGTCAAACTAGGATTAGTTAAAAATAACTTTCTGGCATAAATGTAAGCCTACGGGAAGAGCACAAGGAGGCCAAAATATTGAAGAACAGGCCCGTGCGAGACACAGAGTATCGGATATGTATTTGACTATTTATATTTATATATAGATGTTTATTCCTGACTGTGTCAGTGTGTTGAAGAGTATTTCATGAATGAACTACTTGTGAATTCGTAGGCTTTGCAACAGGTTGCAGACAAAATTCTGAAGGACGCAGAGGAAAAGAATGACTCAGAGGAATCATGAATGGATCCTTGCATCTAAATGAGGAACAAAGGGAAGCTCTGTGGTGAAATAACGAAGTGAGATTTTGTAGAAGAGTAAAGCTCAGAGGTAGCCGAGCATCGGAAGCAGAAGGCAAAGTTCTGAAGAACTACGCAAGAGAAGAGCGATTCAGAGGACCATAATGGGTCGTTGAATCCATTAGAGGGATTAAAGCTAAGCTCAGGAGGAATCACACAGTAAAACAGCAGAAAGGCCGAAACCTTTGAAGAAGAGAAAAACCACAGAAGAACTGAAGACTTAGCGTAAAAACTAAGTAAAAAGGAGGAGCGAAGGAGTAAAGTGTCAGTGCTCAGCAGCCGTTGGATTTGGAAGATCAATGGTCCAGATGATGTTGTTGAGGAGCAAGCGGAATATTGCATCAGCGGAGTTATTTATGTAATTTTGGCCCACAAGTGAAAACCTCGACTTACACTAAAAACGAGTGCAAAACATAGTCGGATTTGAAATCCAGACTTGAAATATTATAAAGAGTGGCCTATATCCATATTGGGTCCATAAGGATATCAGATCAACGCATGGAAGTGGAAGGGGTCTAGCTTTGAGGTTGAGTGAAATGTGATCGCGTAAGTTAATCACAACCGTTGGATTGCGAACCGGATCGACGACCGCGATTTGATCGCTAATTCGCAATCAGAGGAGTTAAGGGCTAGCGATTATTGGAATGTCGATGCACCGATAGTGATAAAGCACTAATTGGTGATCAGAAGGTTCAGAGATCGGAGCTGCGGAAAGGGTCGGAGTGAAGAGCGGACTCGACGTATATAGATCCAGGTGAATTGTTTTTGAAGTCTGAACAAAGGGTTCGGGCGGGGTTTTCCTTTGTATTCGTGAAAGTGTTGTGCCGAGCCTTTTAAGGCTAGAACATATGTTAACTATTCCGATAGTCACATATCGGAGTCAGAGAAGTGGTGAGGCATACATGTATGTATGACCCGCGGAAGAGCCGATAGCGATTGAGATAGAGGTAGCCTCAGGAAATGTGCAGAAGTCGTACAGAGGCGGAAAAGGGTATGTTTGCATATTTTTCCTTTGTAAAAGGTGTATAAAGGAAAAGAGTGTCGATAGAGTATTTCATGCGATAAAACATATGTAACCAATGCATTAAAGGGGAAGGTTACATATATGCGGGCATTAAAGGGATAATGAAGGTTATGAAGGTTTAAAGGTCCTAATAGGAAGGATTAATGAAAGGCTTTAATAAATGTCTTATAAGAAGGCTCGAGGGTTGATAAAGTTCCGATAGGAGGTTATTAAGTTTCGATATAAAGGAATGGATAAAGAGGGCCTTAACCATTTGATGGTTGAAGATTTGACTCCTTTGAGAGTTAAATACTTGGGACAGATGATTTTATGCATTTACATGCATACTGTGGGTGTAAGAGGGGGTAACCCTGCGTCATTTGGTATCAGAGCAGAATTGTAATTAAAACCGTTGGGGTTAAATAGAACAGAGAAATTCTATGTGAAAGAATTAAAAGCAGAGTTATGTGTTAAGGTGTTTATGCAGGCAAGGAAGGATTAGATTCTAATATGACAGAAGGAAGGCACACAGAGGTGATGTGTAGCAGAACTTGCAGATGCAAGAGACAGAGGAAATCCATTCAAAGTACAGGTGGAATGGTGAAACAAGATCATGCTAAGATCTTGAAAGTGAGGTAATATGTTTTGTTTTAAATTGAGAATGTGTGTTTTTACACTAATGCATAAGTGACAACAAGAGAAGCTGTGAGACGAGAACCAAATGTGTTCTTGAAGACATAGTAAGGAAAACACTAGGATGGAGAAGTGGCAGTGAACCTGAAGAATCCAACAAGGGATTGGACAGAGAGGACAACTAAAGTGTTCTCAAGAGAGAGTGAGAGATTGCAAAAGATTAGAAGGAGCAAAGGTGTTTCTCAAGAGGAGGTTCCAAACAAAGGAATCGTGCTTACCAAAAGACTGAGTGAGGAGAGCTTATTGAGGTAAGATTGCAGTGAGGAGGACTAGTTGTTGCAGAGGCTTGTTGCAGATGAGTGAGGAGCTCATGAAGGAAGAGGAGAAGAAGACGACTACTGATAGTCATAACATAGGTTTAGATAGAAGCCACAACAGAAGAAAGATGAAGAAAGAGGATGCCAAGGAAAATGGAAAGAGGTTGAGTCAAGAGGAAATTGACAAAGAGATTGCAGAGTTAAAAGAACAACTCGATGCATTAAGGAGAATACTTGAGGAAATCCAGAGAATAGGTTGGGTCTTGAGAAAGAAGCCAATGAAGTGGCATAAATTGTAGAGAAAGCTACAACATAGACAAGTAAGGTGGCTGATGGAAAAACTCAAGGAAGTTGAGTTAGAAATGGAAGAGTCCATTTATGAACCAGAATAGGGAGAAATTCTTGGAGAAAGTGAAGACTACATTGAAGCTAAAAAATGGAGATCAAGTGAAGATCTCATGGACTATTGAGATAGTTCAAAACAACATGAGGAGATTTTGACTGAAGATGAAGACTTGAAGACTGAAACTTCAAGTGAGGCCAAAGGGTCACCTGGTTTTAGATCTGACAATTTGTGTATGTTTGCAGGTGAAACATGTAAAGAAGGACAATTTGCTGATATTGTCATAAAAGAGGAAGAAGACAAACATAATCTAAATTCTGTTATGGAAGAAGATGAGATAAATAGGTCTCATATGCAGTTGGGGAAAGATATCAAGCAACCAAGTGAAGGGCTTGAGGAGATTCAAGAGGAGACCATCAAAGAATTTCTGAGTCATAAAGAGAACTTGGAAGAGCAAGGAGATATGATGACTAAACCATTAAGTGGGACCATAGGGTCTTATGTTTTTTAGACTGATAGTTTGTCTATGGATGCAAAACAAATGCAAGAGAATTTTTATGCAAATGGTGAGACAAGAGTAGCTCTTGGAGAATATAAACAACAAGAGACTAAAGGCAAACTTGAAGAAGAGACTATGTTAGCTGAAAACCTAGTAAAAGATCATGAATTCACCATGATGATAGGCACAGTAGAAATAACCATGGAAGCTGTTGAGACAGACAGTAAGAAAGAAGGACATCTACTGAAATATGTTAAGAAGGAACAAGTCTATGCAAAAGACACTAATAAAGTGTTATAGACATTTTTGGGCACTACAACCCCAATCAAACATGTCCATAAACCAAGGGCTCCTAAGTCCCTAAAAGTGTTGTTCCATACCCTAAAAGAACAAGGTCAACTGATTACATCATCTCCCAGAAGTTCTCCATGAAAAACTACTCAGAACTGGTCAAAACTGGACCATCTCACCTACTCCATGGTCAAAGTGCGATGCATCCCACCTAATGCACACGGGAGGTGTGATGCATACTAAAAAGCCCTTCTATGGGGTGCGATGGGCGAGAGTGGACAAATGGCAGAGTCAGTCTGCGAGGTGGATGATCATGGAATCTTCTAGAAACTTCTCCTGTGACACTTGCCTCTCTGAATTCGCCCAGGGATGAGTAAGAGATCATCAATATCCAAGTGGAATCAAGAACTATCAGAGAGAGGACACTAATTAGAATCCCAGAAGCCGACTCACCCCCTTGCAATCATCTATATATGGATCCCTCATCCCAGAGATGCAGAGGCTAGAATTTTGTATCTTGTAAGGAAGTGTTGTTGGTTTCTTGTTGGAATATCATAGTGTTGGGTGATCTAAGCTTTTCATGAGGTGAAAGAAGGGATTTCATGCTGGAGGATGGTGCTGGGTCAGAATAATTGGTTGTAGTCCTCTTTGCTTATTCTTGATATTAATAAAGCTATTCAAGTTTTCCTCCACATTCTTGTATGTTTGATGATATATGCATTTGTGTGGTCAATATACATCTGGTCCTATATTGTTTATGATTGTAGATCTTTGTTCTTCGATAGTATTATGATGCTTTGATTCCACAGGTGCTCTTTGAAGCTGGGTAGACGAAGGAGAAGTGGCAAGGATCTGTTAGAAAGGAGAGGAATCGAGCAAGGAACCAAGCGCAAGAATGAGGTTGGTGTCCTTCATTCCACTCTTACCTACTTCTCATAAAGGAAAACAAAAGTAGTTTTAGTTTGCTTGTTTCTAAGATAGCTACTAGTCTTAATGGGACTAACAGTTCCGAGTGGACACTAGATTTCCTGATAACAAAATGGCGACTCCAATGGGGAGTGAATAGATTGTTTGTTGGTATATATATTTTTTTATAAACTTACAGATGGAGCCTGAAGTCAAGCGAGCTAGCCTTCGAATTGCATTTGCTATGCAAGTGCAAAGTAGATCAATGCTGCTTCAGTCTATCTCCGGGTTTTGTTTATAAACTGAACAATTGATTTGCAAACCTTCTAATTGCCCTAGTGGTGGCTCTAGTAACCTCATTAGATCAGCCCCTGTGATTTCTATTTACTGTACATCATTTGCTCGGCCTAAATCCCTGAACTGAGCTGCAAACTGTGACCAAGAGCCAAGTAAAGTCTCATCCTGGTACCATCGCACCCTCTCTTCAAGGAAACCAGTATGCATCGCACCTCCCATGTGCAGTAGGTGGGATGCATCCCTGTTTCCCTGTGTTACAGGTGCGATGATCAGAAAAGGCTAATTTTGCCTCCAGGTTTTGGTTTTTCTTCACTCTTTTCAGCTCTATTCTGGAGTTTTGTTGTCTGTGATCAGTATACCACTGTGGAAACCCCTTTCCTTTCCATCATTCCACCTCCATTGTGCAAAGAAATGTGAATGTATTTATGTATTTTAAGCCATTTTCAGTTCTCTTTTACAAGGTAGTAGCATAGTCGAACTGTTGTCTTTTGATTTGAAAGTGTCGCAAGTGTCGTTTTTAGTCAAAGAAAATAATTCTATTGTTCTTGATGGTCGATTATACAGTTACTCTTGTATTTGATTTGAATTAGTAGTTTTTCAAGTGTCAAAAGAAGTTTTCAATTCAAAATAGTAAAGTGTCGTCATTATCTTCCTTTCGTTTTTGAAGAGAAATCTGTTAGTGTTGTCGCTTTGAAAAGATAATTTAGATTTGTACTTAGCATTCTTCTTGTCATTCACACATTAAGAAAGCTGAAAACAAATACATGCATGTGCATTTGCATTTAGACTGCTTGTTGGTTTGATTTAGGACAGTGCATCTAGTGTGTGTTCTCTGCTCTATGTTGAAAGAATACCGTCTCTCTTTCTTTAGTAGCTAGGATTTTCATTGCAAAAAGAAGATTAAACAATTGTTTATCATCTTAGATTGCATTTTAGGAATTGTACATCTACATCACGCGGTGAACCTGAAAGGCAAATCTATTAAGAAAGATCAACTATAAAATAAATTTAATGAACCTAAAAACGCTTTGGAACCTAACGCACAACATCTAGAAGTCTAGGCTAGAGACGTATTCTGGCGTCGTAAAGCCTGGTAACTGTCGCTTCCACTGTTGGTTGGGTGATTCCTCCTCTTTGAGACGATAAGTGCTACTACGGACTTGTGCTCCCACGTACCGTCGAGTATATATTGGGAGACCACAATAGGCTATATCCTTTATCCATAGGAAGCTGTGTCTGCCGCCCTATCGATCGCAATGCACTGAACACAACATTCAGGAAGATTGACTTCCGTACCGTAAAAAGTATTCTGCATTTTTGCGATTGGTTTGGTAATCCCTCTGTCTAGATTTCCAGAGTAGTCTCTTTCATTCCTTTTCAGACTCCTTAAAGGAAAAGGTCCATCTTAGCACTTGTCACTTTAGGCTCATTAAAAATTGAAGGCGACTAGAGTCATCTTTTGTTTTTTCTCGACTCTTAAAAACTAAAAAAACAAGTTGTGTCAAAGCGTCTAAAATTCATTTAATTCGGAAACATCTTCCCCTTTATTTTTAGTTGATCGAGTAATCCGCAATCGTGGAAGAAAGTCAATTGAAACCTCGTCGTTCACGGAGGCTCATGAGTCAACCATCTTTGTCCCCAGAATCAAAACTATTCCAGACAAAGCGAACTCGTTTAACCAACTCAAAGTCCCCCGGTCAGGTTGGAACAAGTGTTCCAACACCCTCAGAGACTTCGGTTACTCCAAACATTTCTGGTACCCCTGCCATTACAGAAGAAGTTCCGCAGCCACAAGAGGACAATAGAACTGATCCTAGTGTGAGGGTAAACACTTCTATACTTGAACGACTCCATCCATAGCTGATTCGGAGGGTGTTGTTCCCCAAACATCAGTCATTGCAGAATCTATACCTTCTTCGGCACCGGAAATATTTTATGGACCTGATGGTATACCTCTTCCACTCGGTTTGATTACTATAGAAGAGATTATGGAGGATCCACCATCTAGTACTCCATCGCAATTTGGAGTAGGGGCCACTCTATATCCTTCTTCGTCAGACATTAGCCTATCGTCATCGGAAGTTCCTGTAGAATCGCTAGGAAACCTTTTGGATACACTAGACATGTCTGAACAACCGTCGACATCTAGGACTGTGTCATCTGACACAGCAGCGACAGAACTTCCTGCTGCTACTCCAACAATGTTCGCCAGCATACCATCTGTCGCAACTAGCTCTCAATCACTAGATGGGACCCATCCAGGGGTTGTTTCGACGGTATGGTCTGTTCCTGTTTGTTCGTCCGGAATAATATCTGGAATCTCTTATGTTGAGTCTCAACAAATTGATCCTTCATAATGTCAATTTGGGTAGTCCGGTCCTCAAAGGCAAATAATTCCCTTAAGCACCAGATTACCGCCGTATGGGGGGCAATATGCCCTTTCATTGTCTCCTCCAGGAGGTCAAACATACGAGAGTTCCCAACAGAATTCAGGTTATGCTGGAATTACATCCAGTGGTTGGATGCCAATACTGCCTCAACAACCAAGAGCTATATACTCAATGAAACAAAGTTTGCCTATGTCAAATATCCCCACTACACCGGCTATTGTGATGGTGTCACAAGTACAAGCGTTACCTGTTGTATGCCAACCTCAAGTCTCTCAGGTCGCAATCCAACAACCCCTTGTCCCTACAACGCCACCACAATCATCGGTTAGTGGCTCCTTAACTGGAGTGACCCATGCTCAAACGGGTACCATTACCCCTCATCTCGGTCAAACAACCAGTATTGGGCAACAACACATGGTCTCACAACCATGGCTGGTGCAATATCAACAACCACAATTCCAACAAGTTTACCAAGGATCTGAGCACCAAGTCTTTGCAAGTAATGGGCAGCCGTACATTCAAAACGGACAACGTCAACCATTTCATAATGGTTATGCCCATCAAACTTATCAAAGTTATCAGCATCAAATGCACTATGCTGGTATGCAAAGATCCACGGCTCAGGCAATCCCATCTTATCCTGGGTATGCTTCGCTGAACTTGAATCAACAGTTGCCTTCGTGGCAACTTTAGAGTTACCAGATCTGAATCGGCTAACAAACGATCCAATCACTTATGCCCCTTGGTGGCCAGCGATTTCTCATAAACTTTCGTCAGATATTCCTAAATTTAATGGAAATCCGGGTGAAGATCCGTCGAATCATGTGATGACCTTTCACCTGTGGTGTTCATCTAACACCCCAAATGATGATTCGATTAGGCTTCGCCTTTTTCAGCGAATGTTAACTGGTCTGACAGCAAAATGGTATATCAAATTGCCTAGAGCTTCGTTTGATAACTTCAGCGCCCTAGCCACAACCTTTTTAACCCATTTTCAGTTACCCATAAGGTACAAAACGGGAACAGAGCTTCTTACCAATTTCAATCAAACGACGGCCACTCACATATCCGATCATATTCATGAGTGGCGACGTCGTCGTAGAATGGTAAAAACATATGTTCATGATCAGCTATTGGTTGAATGGTTTATTAAGTCGTTGTTACCATCTATTACGAAAGATGTGGCAAAGGGAGGAGTCGTCATTGAAGAGCAAGTAATTTCTCGTGCCCAATATATAGACTTGATCTATACTAAGTCTGGCACGCTCTACGATAAAATCCCTAATGCGCCTAGACCGAAATTTTCCGTTCCTCCGTCTAATAAATCAAACAAAGACTCTCATGCCGGGGACGGCGTGATAGGATTGACCAACACGAAAACTGTAAAGGCTAAGTCGAAGAAAGCCCGTATGGTTTCAGGTCAAAATTCAAATGAAGAACTTCTCGCCTCGGAAGTAAATGCTGTATCGACTGACAAAGGCAAAGAAACCAAGCAACCAGGAGGCAAGAAGAAAAAGAAAGGGAAGAAGAAAAAATAGGAGGAGTCGTCCCCTGAAAAATCTTCTACAAACCCTTCTGGAGATAGGAAACCAAAAATTCCATGCCTAATATGTGATGAGGATCATTGGACAAGAGAGTGTCTGTATAAATCTGAGCTTAGAAAATTCTTCAAGAATTCAAAAACCTCGGCAGTATTCACTGAATTGTTTCCAAATCCAGGAACAAATCTGGTTGCTAGTGACAATGCTTCCCCGTCCTAAGTGCTAATGTTGTCGGTTTCAAAGCAGCAAAACGATGCTTTGATATCGACAAGGAATAAATATTACGGGAATCCACAACTGTCGGACAACAAGGCCAATGATCAACCTAGTAGTTCGACAACAACTTCGACCGAAGTTGTGCCACCCATCATTCCTGAACTAATGATAAAGCCGCTAAATGGAGTAGTACACAAATCGACATTTAATCCTCATGCCAGAGCATCACAACATTATAATATAGTGGAGGATCTAGTCCAATTTCCATCCGCTATGTCGACACTTGAGGTACTGCAAAATTGCCCCTCCCAAAAGCAGGCTTTATTATCAGCAATAGGTGGGATTGACCCAACGGATTCCAATCTTGTATCCTTTAATCACAAAGGATATGACCCTCAGTTACCAGCTCAACTAGCTTTCCTCATTCAAGTGAAAGCCCTCAACAAAACTGTTCATCGAACAATTATTGATGAGGGGGCATCTACATGTATTATGTCGATGAGTTGCTGGAAAACTTTAGGATCTCCACCCTTGTCGCGATCTTCAACAACATTAAAAGCATTTGATGGACGAACATACACCCCATATGGGATTTTAAGTAACTTGCAAGTTGAACTGGGGGGAAAAACAATAGAAATAGATGTTGAAGTAATTGACGGAAACCTCGATTACAACATCCTACTGGGAAGGCCCTGGATATATGCTATGGCAGCCGTTGTGTCGACCTACTTCAGGAAGATTGCATTTCCCTTTCAAGGAGGAATTACAATCGTCGACCAACAGACATTTCTCCCCAACAGTTCACAAGTTACGGGAAGCATTCTGATGATCCACGGAAGCCCTCACTCGCTTCAAAATATCGGAGTAGGCCTACTAAAAGACCCTATATTAATGGGGAATTTTGCCCTACCACCTCCAATCAATCTGGCGGAAGTGGCAACAGTGGGAACCTGCAATATGATATCTTATATTCAAAAGATCTCTGAAAAAAATATTAAAACGGATCATCTACAGGTATTGCCTCCAAGCCCCATAGAAATCTTGTAGCAATCAATGTTTTCAGCATGGGAGGCAAACCCAAATCAACGCTCATCAAGCATTTGGATAGATATGTCTAAGGAATGTGGTACCCCTTCAGATCCTTGGTCGCAAGTACATTATACAGATGAAGGAATTGTTCAGTCAATGATGATTGACGGGGCACCATGGGAAGATTACCACCATCGTTCCCATCTTCTGGATTACAAAGAAGATACTCCTAGTGACCTTCATCATCCCTCAGTTTTTGATTTTCTATCAAATACTATAAACACGGTGGATTCCGAGCGAAACTTGTCCAATATTGAAGAGACTATCGCCATAAATATCTCGACCAAAACAGATGTTGTAGAGAATATTCATGTCAGAAAATCTTGTTCTCCTTCAGAACTGGAAATATATAGCGCTCTTTTTCACGAATTCAGAGATGTCTTTACTTGGTCGTATGATGAAATGCCAAGCATTGAATCGAGCATGGTTGAACATGAAATTAAGATGTATCCAGATGTCAAACCGATACGACAATGGCTACGGTAGGTGCACCCCAAGAAAGCTGTTGCCATCAAGGCAAAAGTTGAAAAACTTCTCCATGCTGGTTTTATTTACCCAGTTCCTCTAACCGATTGGGTATCGAATATTGTTCCTGTAATGAAAAAACAAGGAACAATTAGAGTGTGCGTCGATTATAGGGATGTAAATCAAGCTTGTCCGAAAGACAACTACCCTACACCCTTCATTGACCAGATAATTGATGAATGCGTCGGATGTGAAATCTTCTCATTTATGGATGGATTTTCCGGGTATAATCAAATAAATATCTGCCCACAGGACTAGTCAAAGACTGCATTTATTTGTCCGTGGGGCACATTTGCATATCGCAAGCTACCCTTTGGTTTAAAGAATGCAGGGGCAACATTTCAGAGGGCAATGAATTATGCCTTCCATGACATCAAAAACATCGTTCAACCATATCTCGACGATCTTCCGGCTCATTCGCGAAAGCGGACCAATCATCCGCAACATTTGAGAACGATATTTCTACGTTGCCGACACTACAAGATATGACTCAATCCACACAAATGTGTATTTTGTGTCAATTCTGGTCGTTTACTTGGCTTTGTGGTCTCAAAGGACGGGATTCGTCTCGACCCATATAAGGTTCAAGCAATCATTAATTTGCCTCCACCTTCAAATTTTCTTGAGATTCAAAAACTCCAAGGGAAAGCAAACTTTCTGAGGAGGTTCATTCCAAATTACGTTGAACTTGCTAAAGGTTATACTCGTCTATTGAAAAAAGAAGTACCCTTCATTTGGGATCAGGTCGCGCAAGCTTCCTTTGACGCTTTAAAAGAATCCCTAATAAAAGAATCATTAATGTACGTTCCTGATTATCAAAAAGACTTTAACCTATATCTAGCTGCAGCAGATACAACCATCGCAATGGTTTTAGTTCAAGAAGACAATGGAATTGAACATCCTATATATTATTTAAGTATAAACTTAAATGATACAGAAAGCAAGTACTCCTACATTGAAAAGCTAGCTCTCACAGCTATTCAAGCGATACAGAGATTTCGACACTATATCCTCTTTCGAAAAACTACCATTCTGTCAGATTGCAACCCCATGACTTATATATTGTCACGACAGTTGCTGGGGGGCAAATATTCAAAATGGATAGCAATTCTACAAGAGTTTGATCTGGAATTTATAAAATCCAAATCAAAGGAATCCCTGATTTTCGCAGAGTTACTATGTGATCTCCCATCGTCGTCCAACGATGTAACATCAGAAGAAGCAATCGTGGACGAATCTTTGTTTCTAATATCTTCAAGCAATCCGTGGTATGGAGACATAATAATCTATCTCCAAACCTAAACATATAGGTCTAATACCTCCCGCTCGGAACAACGACGCATTCGATACCAAGCAAAAGACTACATGATCGTCGGTGATACACTTTACCGTCGTGGTGTCGATACAGTTTTGAGGAGGTGCCTCACCCACGAGGAGGCCGAAAAAGTCCTGAATGATTGCCATTCAGGCGCGTGTGGGGGGCATCAATCTGGTTACACTATGGCGCAAAATATTTTACGAGCAAGATACTTCTGGCCAACAATGTTTAAAGATTGCATAACCGCAGTCAGAAGTTGCCATGCATGTCAAATCTTTGATCGAAAAACCAGAATACCACCCGCACCGCTGCAACCGGTAGTAACTGTTGGGCCATTTGCAAAATGGGGCATAGAATTCATGACATGTAACCCCACCTCAGCCAGGGGGCATGGGTATATCATAGTCGTAGTAGACTATTTTACCAAATGGGTTGAGGCGATGCCTACATTAAACAACAGCGGCGAAACGGCTGCCCTCTTCTTTTTCAATCATGTAGTCTCCAGATTCAGCGTTCCACAGGCCATAGTCACAGATCATGCATCGCATTTTCGCAATCACATGACGGTTGAGTTGGCAGCCAAGTTAGGGTTGTCCCACGACAGCTCTACTCCATATTATCCGTAGGCTAACGGACAAGTTGAGGCAATCAACGAGGTCCTGAAGAGGATGCTGCAAAGGATGATTGGAGTCCACAAAAGGAGTTGGCACCTGATCATGTATTCAACCTTGTGGGCATACCGAACATTAGGGAGGAATGCAACCGGGTTTACACCCTTTCAATTGGTGTATGGCTTGGAAGCAATCTTATCGGTTCAGTGTGAAATCTCGTCCCTCAAACTCGCAGTCGACCTTCTCCCCTGAACTTCTGAAGAAGAGGCTCGTTTCTTGGAACTAATCCAATTGGATGAAACCCATCGTGATGCCACTTTGGCTAACGAATCCCATAAGAAACGAGTCAAGGCGTAGTTCGACAAGAATGTCAAACCCCGTGTCTTCTCGGAAGGTGACCTGGTTTTACTTTTCAACTAGGAATTCGACAAATTGGGAGCAGGTAAATTCAAATCCTTATGGATGGGCCCCTATATTGTTAAACATGTATTAGCAAAAGGAGCCTACGATTTAGTAGATTATGATGGGATTCCACTGGCGCAACCTCGCAACGGGTTGTACCTTAAGCGTTACTATGGTTGACTCAAGATAGTAACCCCTATTCTTTTGTTACATATTTGTTTTCACTAAGGGTAATTGTTTTGGTTAAGTGATCTGCTTTTACGTTCGTTGTAGATGTCAGACCTATTGGAATCATTTGTTGGATATGCCAACGGAGCGAGTCGTAGTTTGCGGAACCTATCTTCTGCGGCCTGGGCAATTTTCGATCCAAGCAGAGAGTTAGTAAGTTTCAGAGGGGTATGTATCGGTCGGTCAACGAACAATATTGCTAAATATAACGCGTTGATAGAGCTCCTCTCTGATGCCATTACGCGTGGCATACGCTGAATAGTTGTCAGGCTAGACTCACAACTCGTCATCCTACAACTCACTGGTATCTACTCCGTACGGAATCCAACTATCTATTGCATGTTCCTAAGGGTCAAGATTTTGGAAAGGCAGTTTGATTCTATTCAATATCAGCATATTTCCAGAAACTTAAACACGTTAACAGACTCATTGGAAAATTATGTGTTAGATAGACATTTGCAACATTTATAAAAGAAGCATTTCATCAAATATTTGCATCAAGATCACATAACTCAACCAAAATAAAGCTCCGAAAATCAAAAACATATATATAAATGTTTATGGTTCATACATAATGTTCTGTAACCAGGAAAAAAGCGGTCAAATGACCCAAAACTCAAAATTCTAGGGGGCACCCTAGTCTAATGATGCTGGTGATAATAGGTCACCGCCTGTGCAATCATGCGTAAAAGCCTAGTCCATCGACTCGGCACGCTAGTAGTATGTCGCTGCAACCTCAGGGGCAACTCGTTGGTCCTCACATCCGGAATACCAAGAGTGAGGCCCTCGAACTGATCCTGCAATGCGGAAAGAGTCTCGGCCACATCGAGGTCGCAAAGGATAGCCCTCCGCACAGCCTCTCTTGCTGGAGCGGCAACTGTTACTCTCAGACGTACTACTAACCGAACTGGTCCAAAATCTGCATGAGCACATGAGTTTTGATTAGTCCTGGTAGAAGAAAGCACAAGAACATTATAAAAAGAAACAATGAACAGAGATATGGTCAGAGAATTTATCGATAGCACCCCACTGCTCACCAGCTGGCAACACCAAATCCGGGTCACCCCGAAAATCCATACCAGCATATGGATACTTGGAAAAAACCATCTCCTGACAGTTGAACCACTCGAAAAAGGTATCAGAAAAGGAAACCTGGGACTGACCAACATGTCGGGCCATAAGGTCGACCCATCTCTGCATCCGTGGCTCAGTCGGTAGAGGTAAGCCAAGTGAGATGTACTGCGGCTGCATCAGTGGGATCTTTTCCAAGGCGAAAGCGGTCAAAATAGAACCATAGCCGAAGTTCTTCAATTTTCCGTTTTTTACCTTGGTCAGTTGTTCTTTCATCACAGGGAGTACTGCATCACACCAGTTGAACACCTTTGGTTCAAGGCATTCCAAGGTGTACTGCATATAGGACCTGTTAGCCACGTGAGGAGCCACACTACCAGCCAGTCTAGTAAAAGTGAACAGAATGGTCCTCAAGGACCGGTCATCGACATCTCGGATGTTGATCTTGCCATCCCTACTCGGCTGAGATCCCTCTTTGCAAAACCGGTGAATATAATCTCTCACGGATTCGCCCCCATGGGCAGAACCTGATAGTGAAAGAGGGGCACCATGCCTCGATAAACCGGTCAAAAAATAGATGTCCACGACAGTCAAGGGGATAGATTTTCCTCTAATCTAAAACACCTAGTTGGTAGGATCCCATGCATCGAGAAAATATTGCAACAAGTTGATTTGTTGCCTCATGCTGGAAATGCGGAAAAATTTGAACAGACCACAGTTCCGCAGTGCAGTTACCGTAACCGGATCATGTAGAGAAAGCATGTCCTCATCTTCATGCTCGTGTTCTCGCCATGTAAAAACCATTTTGCTTCGATAAATCTCTGCAAAACAAGCAAGAGAAGAGTCAGGATCTTGATTTGGCAAAAAAAGGCAAAATTCCATGAGAAAACAATGAAAAAACTTCCCTTCTCGCACCCATCACACCCCCAGCAGTGTACTGGGTGGGATGCATCCTAACTGGCCAATGGCCAAGCCAGGATGCATCACACCTTTCGATATTGAAAGGGTGCAATGGAGCCAGGGCGAATTTTTCAAAACCCAAAGGCTCAGAAAAACAAGGAAACGTGCACAGAATTCAAAAAGGAAGGAATGCATCTGAAGAGCTCAGGTTTAGCTCCTACCTGGTCCAGACGGTGCCAAGAATCATCCACAGAATCTTCCGAAATCAGCTGGTGAAAATCAAGGGGGAAAAGCACCTCCATAGCTCCAACAAACCAAAGTTCAAATGAAATGGTAAAATGAAGGGTAAAAACCACTTTTAAATTACTTTTCACATAATTCAAGTAAAATATTAGTGTTTCAACTCATTTTTGAAACATATATTGTTCATTTTTAATCGGTTTGATGAAGCAATTGTACAAGCGGCACAACCTTTGAAGGAACAAAGTGATTAACAGTGAAATTAAATCAATGACCATTATCACGAGTAGTTTTTATGTGGAGTTCAAGCTCGTTAAAAATTAAACATAAGCAATGAGCAAACGTTCCCCCAGAGTTTAAGCTCATTAAAAAATGAACCAATTTCCGGTAAATAACCATTGTGAATGCATTATCATCAGCTTTTGAGCCCTGGTCGTGTTCTCATCATCACCTCCACTCTGTTTTAGCCGATCATTCACCTCCATTTGATTGTTTACCCCTTTTTAGGAACAGCTGCGAAGAGTGATCCTGTTAGCCATCCTTGTGACACTGCCGTGATTGGAAAATTCCAAACCTTACTTGGAATCAGCTGCTACCCGAAATTATCACTCGTTCCTAAAAAACGAGTCTCCTTTAAGCTCTTTTCACCTGACTCATAAAATATGAAAAGATTGCTGAGCGATTGGCCTTTCCAGCTCGTTAAAGTGACCGGAAGTGCTATCCCTCTTCTAGATTTTAATATTTTTGGACCTGAGGGATTATTACACAAAAAGATCGAGTGCTTGTCTTGTTCGGCTCGTTAAAATTATCGAAAATTCATCCCTTTCGTATTATTTATACTTTTTCGGACTTAAGGGATTACATGATGAAAAGTGATTATTGGAGTTTCCTTTACGTCCCTTTCAGACTCTCTAAAATTGAAAAGGACCGAGTTATCTTTGTCATTAAACTCGTTAAAACCGAATAGTGACAAACTTGTCCACACAGACAAGAACGAGTTTCACTGTCGCTAGGTTCGTTAAAATATAGCGACGGGTTTGCCCGAAGGGCAAATTATAGAACAAGCATATGTTATCCTCCTCAAGCTTGACAAAAATAAAGAGGTACTGGTCAGCAATGACTGGGGAAAAATTGGGAAGAAAACTTGAAGAAACTTTATTGGTAGCAAGTCGCTCTTGAACATGACACTTTCACTCCGCATCCGAGTCGGGTTGGGTTGTTCCGTTCACTGGTCATATCACCATTGGTCCATCACACCATCCATATTTGGGGTTAACGCTACCAATCCATCATGTCAGTGTCGCCGATATGTTCAAGAGAAGTCGCTCAGAGAATTCACTTGTGTCTCATCCGCTGCAATACATTCACGCTCCATTATTTCATGACCACCACCCTAAACCCTGTATCATCAGATCGTTTTCACCTCCAAAATCATTTACTCCATTTTGTGCCGTAGATGTGGGATTCATTAAGGCCCTACTACGATGGGTCGCTTCTTGTCGACATCGGCTCATTATCCAAGAATCCGACTTAGGGACAACCCTTTCAGTACTTTGAAGCTTGCATGCCTCAATGGCAAGTTTCTCACTTCCAGCGATAGGTTTACATCAATGGCCTTTGACCGAAAGATTTTGCGCGGTGTTCGACGCCAAGTCCC
This sequence comes from Pinus tabuliformis, assembly GCA_031772625.1. Classification (NCBI taxonomy): domain Eukaryota; kingdom Viridiplantae; phylum Streptophyta; class Pinopsida; order Pinales; family Pinaceae; genus Pinus; species Pinus tabuliformis. The sequence goes on along the minus strand of CM062819.1, from coordinate 1,945,781,369 downwards.
TTATTCACACCACGCGAATTGTACTGTAGTACCTTGAGGGTCATCATCATTATCGGTGATTCCTCTCGCGCTTGTTAACAACTTACATCAATGGCTGGTAATCAGGTGATGTCTTTCCATTTTCGACTCGAGAACATCTTTCACATGGATCGAATTGTACTGCGAGTGAAGATTGAATGAGTTTGAAGACCCCGGATCTAGTTTCATCCATCCGGGCTGCGATATATTCAGGAAAATAAAGACATCAAATGTACATTGTTGCGGCACAGATGATCATCTGAATCAAAGGATGATGATTCTATTAGAATCATCAGTCTCCCGCACAGACGGTTGTCTGTCTTATGTACATGAAAATGAATTTATAAAGCTGAGCATGGGAATGCCCGCCTCAACTAGATCATGAAAAATATTATGAAGATAATGTATTGTATTGTATCTCATTACAGATCGCCTTCCGGCTCGAAAAAACTTCGGATCCTCGTGATAAAGCATTTCACCCGACATCAAAGATTAATGACTTCATGCTTTAGGGGGCAACTGTTATAGACATTTTTGGGCACTACAACCCCAATCAAACATGTCCATAAACCAAGGGCTCCTAAGTCCCTAAAAGTGTTGTTCCATACCCTAAAAGAACAAGGTCAGATGATTACATCATCTCCCAGAAGTTCTCCAAGAAAAACTGCTCAGAACTGGTCAAAACTGGACCATCTTACCTGCTCCATGGTCAAAGTGCGATGCATCCCACCTAATGCACACGGGAGGTGCGATGCATACTGAAAAGCCTTTCTATGGGGTGCGATGGGTGAGAGTGGACAAATGGCAGAGTCAGTCTGCGAGGTGGATGATCATGGAATCTTCCAAAAACTTCTCCTGTGACACTTGCCTCTCTGAATTCGCCCAGGGATGAGTAAGAGATCATCAATATCCAAGTGGAATCAAGAACTATCAGAGAGAGGACACTAATCAGAATCCCAGAAGCTGACTCACCCCCCTGCAATCATCTATATATGGATCCCTCATCCCAGATATCTAGAGGCTGGAATTTTGTATCTTGTAAGGAAGTACTGTTGGTTTCTTGTTGGAATATCATATTTTTGGGTGATCTAAGATTTTCATGAGGTGAAAGAAGGTATTTCATGCTGGAGGATGACGCTGGGTCAGAACAATTGGTTGTAATCCTCTTTGCTTATTCTTGATATTAATAAAGCTATTCAATTTTTCCTCCACATTCTTGTATGTTTGATGATATATACATTTGTGTGGTCAATATACATCTGGTCCTATATTGTTTATGATTGTAGATCTTTGTTCTTCGATAGTATTATGCTGCTTTGATTCCACAGGTGCTCTTTGAAGCTGGGTAGACGAAGGAGAAGCGGCAAGGATCTGTCAGAAAGGAGAGGAATCGAGCAAGGAACCAAGCGCAAGACTGAGGTTGTTGTCCTTCATTCCACTCTTACCTACTTCTCATAAAGGAAAACGAAAGTAGTTTTAGTTTGTTTGTTTCTAAGATAGCTACCAGTCTTAATGGGACTAGCAGTTCCGAGTGGACACTAGATTTCCTGATAACATAAAGGAGTGTTTTGCAGAGGATGAGCAATCTATTGAGGTTGTCAGAAGTATGAAGAAGTATCTTTCAGAAGATAAAAACTCTGAAGTAAAGGAGGATGGAGGATGTCTCTTAAATGAGAGAAGCATTGATTTATTGTAGCAGAAATAATTTAATAATGCATGGATGTGTGAAGATGTGACAACACAGGAACAAGTTCTTGTGGAAGAAGGAGATGAAATTCAGTCTGAAGAGCTGATATGTGAAGCAACAGTTGAGATTGTTGAACCTTATGATTTCAAAACTAATAATTTGTGTATAAATGCAGGAAACATAAGTGATGATGAAATAGTTATGAAGTGTCACAAAGAAATTGCATTGTTGGAATATTTGCTGAGAAATTCAAAGTATGACAGTGTGATTACAAAGGAAGGAGTTCACTCTGGTGGACAAGAGCAAGAAGACATCATTAGAGAAGATGATGTGGAAGAGAGACTAATTGATAGTCTCATGAGTTCTTTTGAGAATTCAAAATAGCATACTGATGTGTTGACAGAGGAGAAAGAAACAGAACAACAAACTGAGTTGTTGCCAAAGGAAGATGAGGCACATAAGTCTTATGTTTTTTATTTTAACAAGTGTTTTGTGAGTGCAGGTTTTGTTGCAAATTCTAGAGGAAATTTGGCACAGATAAGCAGCCAAATAAAAATGGAAGAAGAATATTTTGTGGAAGAACTTAATCCATGGAACAAAGATGCTAAATTGCTGGAGAGAATGCTGGAAAGTCATGATTCAGTGCAGACATAAATAATCATGAAAGAGGGTAAGGATGATAGGGAGGCAGTAAGCATAGCAAGCAAAGCAAAAGTTGGAACAAGAGCAAAAGAAGAAGAAAAAGTAAACCATCAGCTACAAAGAGAAAATAACCAGCTGCAGTTTAAATAATTAGTGGACAACAACAACAACCTTAAACAAAGAGGAGGAAGAAGTAAGAAGCAGAACATGGACCAGTCCAAAGATGTGCTGGAAAAAGAAATTGAAGAAATGTGGCAACTAATGATGAAGCAGTCCAAATGGAGGAAAATGTTAGCAACAGGAAGGATGATCAATTAAAGTATGAACCTGATTGACAAGAAGAAGAAGATGGAGCAAAAGATAGCAGACATACAGTGACAACAAAGGTAGAAGGCATTTGGGCAACCACAAAACAAAGTATGAGATCCAGGAAGACAAAGATCAGAAGACACATGATCAGGAGATCATAAATACTTTCTACTTTGGGAGTTTGATGCAAGAGCGTTTAGCCCAAGGAAAATCATTGTAATTAAGTAGACATAGGGGGTCATGTATTTTTAGGAAGTTGGATTCCTAAGTGATAAATTGATGTAATATTAGGCTTTTGAGTGCATAAAATAGAAATTAATTAGATAGTGAGAGGAAGTTGTAAATGCTCTCAAATAAATGAGAACATGAGTGGTGAATAAATGACAAGAGTTAGAAGTCAATTAGGACTCTTAAAATAGTTTCATGATTTGAGGGACGAGAGAGAGATTTTAGGAATTAATTGAAGTAGAAGTGGACAAAGGATTTAGAAGTCAGTTCAGAGGATTTAGGAGTCGAACCAGGATTGGTTCAACAGAACTTTCTGGCATAAATGTAAGCCTATGACAGAGCACAAGGAGGCCACGATATTGAGGAACTGGCCACAGAGTCTCAGATATGTAATTGACTGTTTATATTTATATATAGATGTTTATTCCTAACTGTGTTAGTGTGTTGAAGAGTATTTCATGAATGAACTACTTGTGAACTCGTAGGCTCTGTAACATGTTGCAGACAGAATTCTGAAGGACACAGAGGAACAAAATGATTCAGAGGAATCACAAATGGATCCTTAAATCCAATTGAGGAACAGAAGGAAGCTCTGGGGTGAAATAGCGAAGTGAGATTTCACAGAAGAGTAAATCTCAGAGGTATCTAAGCAACAGAAGCAGAAGGCAGAGTTCTAAAGAACTACGCAAGAGAAGAGTGATGCAAAGGTCCATAATGGGTCATTGAATCCATTGGAGTGATTAAATCCAAGCTAGGAGGAATCGCGCAGTAAAATAGTAGCAAGCTTGAAACCTTTGAAGAAGAGCAAAACCACAGAAGAACTAAAGACTTAGCATAAAAACTAAGTAAAAAGGAGGAGCGAAGGAGTAAAGTGTCAGTGCTCAGCAGCTGTTGGATTTGGAAGATCAATAGTCTAGATGATCTCACCGAGGAGCAAGCAGAATATTGCATCGGCGGAGTTATTTATGTAATTTTGGCCCGCAACCAAAAACCTCTACTTACACTAAAACGAGTGCAAAACATAGTTAGATTTGAAATCTGGACTTGAAATCCTATAAAGAGTGGCCTATATCCATATTGGGTCCGTAAGGATATTGGATCGACGCATGGAAGTGGAAGGGGTCTGGCCTTGAGGTTGAGCAAAATGTGATCGCACGAGTTAATCACAACTGTTGGATCATGAACCAAATCGACGGTCGCGATTTGATCACTAATTCGCAATCGGAGGAGTTAAGGGCTAGCAGTTATTGGAATTCTGATGTGCCGATAACGAAAAGTGTTGATTGACGATCGGAAGGATCGGAGATCGGAGTTGCGTAAAGAATCAGAGTGAAGAGCGGACCTGCCAGATATATAGATCCGGGTGAATTGTTTTTGAAGTCCGAACAAAGGGTTCGGGAGGGGGTTTCCTTTGTATTCGTGAAAGTGTTGTGTTGAGCCTTTTAAGGCTAGAACATATGTTAACTATTCCGATAGTCGCATATCGGAGTCGGAGAAGTGGTGAGGCATACATGTATGTATGACCCGCGGAAGAGCCAATAGCGATTGTGATAGAGGTAGCCTCGGGAAATGTGCAGAAGCCGTACAGAGGCGGAAAAGGGTATGTTTGCGTAGTTTTCCTTTGTAAAAGGTGTATAAAGGAAAAGAGTGCTGATAGAGTATTTCATGCGATAAAACATATGTAACCAATGCATTAAAGGGGAAGGTTACATATATGTGGGCATTAAAGGGATAATGAAGGTTATGAAGGTTTAAAGGTCCCGATAGGAAGGATTAATGAAAGGCTTTAATCAAAGTCTTATAAGAAGGCTCGAGGGTTGATAAAGTTCCGATAGGAGGTTTAGGCGGGGTGATTGAGTTCCGATATAAAGGAACGGATAAAGAGGCCTTAACCATTTGATGGTTGAAGATTTGACTCCTTTGAGAGTTAAATACCTGGGACAGATGATTTTATGCATTTTCATGCATACTGTGGGTGTAAGCGGGGGTAACCCTGCATTAGTTTCCAAGATAAAAGGAGGGACCTCATGCTACTTTTACCTCCATCAAATGTTGAAAACAAAAATAGTATTGGGGGTTGTTTCTAAGTAAAAAATTGATGTCATGTTGAGTGAAACCACAAAGTTCTACCAACAAGCCCTAAGATAGATACCATTTATATTAACAAATTTTACCCTTGTTAGCCATTCCCAATCTGAGTAGATCACTAGTTAAGTGTATGTGAACATGGTTGAAAATGCTTGACTATGGATGATTATGATTGAATATGGTCAATTATGTTTTATTATGCGGCTATGGTTGATCATGTTCAATCATGGTTGACTATGTTTTCCTATTGTTCACCATGTTTAACTATAGTTTCAACCATATTTCATTATGTTGGTCTATGATTAACCATGGTTGGCTATGGTTCACCATGTTTGAGTATGATGAACCATTTTTGACCATGGTTGAATATGGCTAATCATGGTTGACTATAATGACCAAGTTTGAGCTATGGGTGACTATTTTCTACTATGGTTAAATGTCGAATAACTATGTTTGTCCATGCGTGACCATATTTAACTTTGGTTGACTTTTATTAACCATGATTAACTATGCTTGACTGTGGAAACTACAGTTGACCATGGTGCATTATGGTTGACAATGGTTGAATATGGTTTACTATAGTAGACCACATTGACAATGTTGATCATAGTTGACTATGGTTGAAAAATATTGATTGTATTTGACTATGGCTCGTTATTGTTGAAAATAGTTGACTTTCGTTCATCATGGTTCTTAATGGTTTACTATGGTCGAATGCAGATTGAGTATGGTTATCTTTGGTTGGTTAACAATTGTTGACTATAGTATGTAGACAATTTTGGTTGCCTTTTGTTTACACAATGCTTAATGAATGATGTGATGTGACATTTCCATTGATGAACATTGAAATGTGGCGCAAGTCAACCAAGATGAACATTGCAATGTGACACAACCCTTAATGAATGCGAGAATGAAACACAACCATTGAGGAATGTAGCAATTCATTGTAAGCCAACTAAGTTGAATGCCATAATGCAACAAAACCATTGAGGAATATTGCAAATGCAACAAAACCCTATAAAAATTATAATCCAATATATTCCATATTGAACATTGCAATGCAACATAACCATTAAGTTGTGTAGTAATATGACATGAGTTAACAATGATGAATTTCATAATGCAACAAAACACTTAAAGAATTTTGGAATGCAAAATAATAATTTCTCCATTTTTTTTTTGTGTGACATCGCACAACTACTCCAACTTTCTACCTTTGCAATGTCACATTAAACTGCACAAAATTTTTGTTTTGGACAATATAGAACAAGCAAAACATTTTTTTTAAAGGGGGTGCATACGTAATTGAATATGGCAAGTCTAGTTTTGGAAATTGTAGACCAAATGATTTTCTTTTTGGTACTTTCATATGGGTTGGATATACTCAATCCAAAACTCTTTTTTTTTTCATCTTGTATGAAAATGCATGGTTGCATTGTGTTGCACGTGAAATTTTTGGATGCGACATATTGCATTGCTCCAAATTTTGCATTTGTGGTAGCATATTGCATTGCATAATAGTTTATCATCATATTGTATTGCCCCAAACTTTCCTTTGCCACAACATATTGCATCATGGAAAAATATGTTTCAGTGTGACACAACGCTCTTTCCCATAGGTTTCTTTCATCATGACAAAGGGAAATTTCTTTATTCATGACGTGCCACATTTTTCCAAATTTTTAAGATCTCCTCAATCCAAAACTCTTGTTTTGCATCTTCCAATTTTTTTTATGTGTATGTTGTATTTCACTTAAGCTTTCTTAGACATGGCATGTCACATTTCTCTAAACTATCATTTGTCACAACATATTGCATTGTGCCAAATCTTCTTTCCCCACTAAACATTACTTTTTAAAACTTTCCTGCATTGCGACAATGTGTATCACATCAAAAATGCATTTTCTCACAACAAATTGCATCACTCTAAACCTTACTTTGTCATGAAATATGGAATATAGTGGAAATGTGTATTTGTATCAGATCCATAAAGGATGAAACACTATTTTAAAAAGGATGCACATTAGTGTTTGACTTCTCTTGTTTTGCACGTAAGGTGTGTGGATAAAATATAGAAGCATTGGTTGGTCTAAAGGGTTCACAATGGCATTTTTATGTTCCTACCACTACAATGCACAAGTGGTTAGTAGAAGAATAGGCCGGGGTAAGAAGAGGAAAACCTAAAGCCACCATCACATCGATTTTAGAAGGAAAGAAATTACAAAACAATCATATTGACCATAAGAAATGGTTCAAAGAAACCTAATTTCCGTCTAACAAAATTGATGAACAAGTCACAACAAAGTTCCCATTCAAAGAAATCCAATTTTAGAAGAGAATACTTATCCAAGATCAATGGTTCAAAGCAACTTGATAGTCATCTAATGAATCTAGTTGGTCTTTATATTTCCTTTTCAAACGTTGTCAATAATCTAGATATATAAACTCTTAATAAACTTTATCTTAATAAACACATTGAGCGGTAAACCTACCTTATGTTAAGCTTGCAAAGTGCTCATCCTCATTTGACATATGCCACCAAGGCATCATGCAAATTATCTATAACCTGACTTCTTAGCTCTTTTTTGGGTAAAATTTTCGATCAATTTTGTTTAAAATCCAACAATAAATTTAAAAAAATTAAAATTTTAAATTGTTGAGTTTGTACAATCCTAAGTGTCTCAATTTTTATTATATTAAATTTATTTTCACATTATGAATATAATTTAAACAATAAAATATTACATTCTCACCATAAATCATATCACCCAATTTTAATTAAAAAAACAAAACATTAAACTATTCCATTTAAATTAAAAAAAATTACACCTATGCAAACTTCCAAATTCCTTTAACTACAGCATACCAAGCGAAACCTAGTAAAACTATACGTACCTATTCTCAATCATTGTACAAGCCGAACCTACTTAAACTATTACGGACTTATTCTCAATCATAGTACACTGGAAAAGTATTATCTAGCTATCATTTGTTAATTCGAAACAAAGTGCCCAATGCAAAGTCAAAAAAATATGTTAGATATGTTCTTCTACTTTTGAATGCAAACCATTAATGGCCCACTTCCATTTTCAATCTGGAAGAAATAATTATTGCTTTTGTGAATATATTGATCACTAAGAGAAGTATTTCTTTTCTTTACATTGATTGGTGCTGCGGTCAATCCAATGAAGCTGATTCTATTTCGTTGGTGTTTGTTATTGCTCGAAAAGACGTGCATGGTTCAGATATTTATCAGACATACTTTTGAATCTATAAGATACCATGGTAATAAAACTATCACGCTGAAAACCATGTGGGAAATCTATGCACAAAATCATAGGTAGACCTACCCACCTAATATAGGCTGCAACAAAAATTTCGGGGTTGTTTTCCCGGACCCCGTATAGGCGAGCTACTGTCCCTCTGAAACCCCCTTATATGGAGGGTTGTGACCCCTTTGTGAACCCCTTGTTGTGCCCAGTGCAATGAACAAGGGGGTTTCCGCCCGCGTGTGACCCCCTCGTGCATGTGATTTGTTTCTTGTATTTTAGATTTTGAAATATTTTGTAACTAAGTGGGTTTGGGGTATGTTAAAATTATTTTTTTGGACGCAAGGAAACAGGTTAATAGTCCAAAAGTCAGAGGTATCTGACAAGAGTAAAAGCTTGCCCTTTTACGGATTAACTTGCTTTTCCTTCAATAAAAGTGATGAGTCAACCTGCATTAGCCTTTAACAATAAGAACTAACTATCTTCATTACTAATTTGATAACCTAATTATAATAAATTTTTCACCCTATAAAAATATCATAACTAAAAAAATTATTATTATCACTATCCTACTAATTTATTTTAAAAACAAAAACAACACAAAAACACCTTCAACCTTCAACCTACTATAACAATTTACGTATAGAAATCCACAAATTCATGCAGAAATCAATGGTTTCTTTACGTAACGATTTACACTAGGCTTTCGAGTTACAAGATATTCCATAGCAAGAATTTTACCATAGATAACAAGCGAGACCTTGGTTGAGCTAGTATATCCAATAGAGATTTAATGAGAGGTGACATATCTGCATCGTAGAGTCATATGAAACTGAAATAATAAGAAGGAACTGTATGAAGACATTCAATTCACCTCGTCAAGTGGTTGACTCAACAAAGTAAATATTCAGCAAAGGAGCCAATGGTGCCATGTTGGAAATGTTTCTTTTTTTCCTTCATCATGTTGGAAAGGTGTAAATTGAAGATAAAATTTTAAGAGATGTAACATATTATGAATATTAATATTTTTTGTTTTTTTTTTTTAAATGAGATATGTTGTGAAAAATGTAATATGTTGGAAAAGTGTAAATTGAAGATAAAGTTTTAACAGATGCAACATATTATTATATATATATTTTTAAATGTAATATGTTGTGGAAAAAGTGAAAATCGAGTGATTAGGTTATATCATGGAAAAGTGAAAATTGAGGTGATGAAGTGTTTTATAAGTAAAAACATGTTAGGTGTGAAACATCATAGAGGAAAAAGGTTTTTTGAACATGTTAAATTGAAATTTTGGGTTTTTTTGGAAATTTTATTTTTTAATAGTTTATTGTGACGATAAGATCAAACTTTTGATAAGACACAACAAGTTACATGAAGAACAACTTTTGGTCCATGTGACACATTGCAAGGAAAAACACAAGTTTGTGAGAAATAAGATAAGGTGTGATGGATGTGAAGATTGATTTTTTTATAATTGTTTAAAAAAGGTTGCACTGCAACTAATTATCCAAATGTCACATCAAGGCAAATTATGTTGTTTTTAGTGGAAACACTTTTTAGGTGCTCTCACATACATACAAAAGAGAATATAATTTAACTCCATTTTTAAAGAGATGTTTAAAATTAAACAATTATAACATTTATGTAAAATTAAATTTGATTAAATTTAAAGTTTATATATACATATATATATATATAGATCTATCTATAAAGTTCAATTTGCGTTAAATTTAAAGTTTATATATATATATATATATAGATATAAAGGTTTTTTTTTTTTCCTTGATCATGTTGGAAAAGTGTAAATTGAAGATAAAATTTTAAGAGATGTAACATATTATGAATATTAATATTTTTTGTGTTTTTTTTTAAATGTAATATGTTGCGAAAAATGTAATATGTTGGAAAAGTGTAAATTGAAGATAAAGTTTTAAGAGATGCAACATATTATGAATATTGGAATTTTTTATATTTTTTTTGTAAATGTAATATGTTGTGGAAAAAGTGGAAATCGAGTGATTAGGTTATATCATGGAAAAGTGAAAATTGAGGTGATGAAGTGTTTTATAAGTAAAAACATGTTACGTGTGAAACATTATAGAGGAAAAAGCTTTTTTGAACATGTTAAATTGAAATTTTGGGTTTTTTTTGGAAATTCTATTTTTGAATAGTTTATTGTGATGAAGATAAGATCAAACTTTTGATGAGACACAACAAGTTACATGAAGAACAACTTTTGGTCGATGTGACACATTGCAAGGAAGAACACAAATTTGTGAGAAATAAGATAAGGTGTGATGGATGTGAATATTGAATTTTTTTATAATTGTTTAAAAAAGGATGGACTGCAACTAATTATCCAAATGTCACATCAAGGCAAATTATGTTGTTTTTAGTGGAAACACTTTTTAGGTGCTCTCACATACATATAAGAGATAATATAATTTAACTCAATTTTCAAAGAGATGTTTAAAATTAAACAATTATAACATTTATGTAAAATTAAATTTGATTAAATTTAAAGTTTATATATATATATATATATATATAAAGTTCAATTTGTGTTATTATAGAAAATTCTATAAACCATGTACATCCATTAAGTATTATCATGCCATAAGCCATCGGGTATGTTGTCTCAATCTGCCTAGTGAGAAACCAGATGTTTTTGAGCACCTACTAATATAGTAATTAGTCCAAAATTCAAAAAGTATTGGTATTTCTATCCTGACTAAACTATCTATGCATGACCTATAAAAATGAAAACTAGAGATAATCATGTAGACTCAAGTGTCTAAAGAACTGACCGGTACGGTATCTCGAGCACTCGATCTTGGAGGATCATGTGAAGCTTGATTACATTGGAAGTGCAACTCAATGTCGGCTAACCTCTCCTCAATTATGTCTAAGTGGTAATTCTAATTACGCTGGTACCTTTTAACATCCTCCAGACTAGCCAAGATGTATCTTTTAGCTTGCATGTCCATTAGGATCGTGCTTAGCCAAGACTTCATTTTCCAATATAGAGTTAGTGCTCCAAAATAGTGCTTCCTTTGTCCCAAGGTATGCCTTGGGTCAGGAATCCAAGTGGCTACATCTTCCAATATCTCAGAGTTTGAGAAGACCTATCTATCGCAAGCAACGCAAGCTCCAAATTATGGCTTTCATTTTGGGTATCAGGAACTTCCTGAGCTTGCTATTGGGTTCTATAGTCATCTTGAGGATTGTGACCCCCTCCCCCATGCCTACTTCACATTCTCTAATGTTCCACACTCGACCAATTACAATGAAACCTGGGAATAAGGCTCCTAGGCCTCAACACCCAGACATAGGGAATGTAATTTCCAAACTAGGGATGCTTTAAACCACTAATTACATGCCCCCCATAGGAAGAAAAACACGGTATAAAATGATAACACAACCAAGTCAAGGAGAAACTATTCCCACTCGTAGTGAGCCTCCAAAAAAAGACGACTACCAATGGCCACCCAAGATGGATATCAACAGTAGGGTCACATAGACAAAGACCTCTAATTTCTAGCAGACACAAAACTAGTAAAATAATGTGGAAACACAAAGGGTACCGATCCTGAATCCACTGATCATGACCAGAAGTGACACAACTAAGTGAATAAGTAATAATTGTTAGCACATACACTACACCACGATTATTCCTCCAACAACTATTCAAGCTTCCACACAAATTACATTGACTTAGGATTTTTTTTTTTTTCCAAAATTGTACCAGACACAGATAAGAGAGTAATCTTGAAGGTTAAGGAATAAGGTGAGAAGGAACCCTTTCTTCATAGTCTAGGGAAGGTGTCTCACTCATAATAAAATTTTCAGCATCCAAGATCACGAACTTGACCAGGCCAAGAGACCCACCTCATCCCCCTTTGTCTACGTCCTCTATTCTATTCTACAACAACTTTCTCAAGTCAACCCACCATGCATTCCAAATACTAGTGGCCTCGTATTCCTTGCAAAAATTACCATCTCGAATTTCATATTCCTCTACAAATCACTTCCCTGTATTCTCTCCCGGGGCAGGGTCATATTTTGTTGTCGTTATGGTTCACCATCGAAGCCCTTACCACCCCCACTCGGATCTTCTCATTTGGAGTGCATTGTACTGAATGATAAATAAGACCACACACTTATGCATGTGAGAGGGAAACCACACCACCCTTGCATTAAATTGAATTTCATTTCCAAGGTGGTGAGAATGACCCCCTAACCTCATTCACCTCTCAAGATTCACCCCATCGAGGGAGATATAAAATTGTTTTTGAAAAAACTAATAATATAATTTTATTGTATGTATTTCAAATTGTGCAATGCAAAAATGGTTTTTGGTGAAAATAAAATTATTTTTAAAATTTAATATAACATATTTTGAAATATAATTATAATAGAGATGATTGAAATAATAACATCATAATTACAAAACTTAAAATGAGATTGAAACCATGACAAAATATTATATCAATATTGTTAGGAAAATTCCTTTGGTCTTGAAAATTTGCACAAGAGGTCTAGCTTCTAGTTTAATTTTTTGAAGGTTAGGTTAGCCGCCATGGAGTTTGCTATGATATAAACACATCTGTCCACTCATCGACATTATTAGACAAGTGGTAGCTATTATAGGTATTAATGGCTTGAAGTAATTTGATGATTATGGACATAGTAAAAAGAAATAGGAAGACATTTGATTCCATAGAGTAAATGCCTTACATTGTAACACGAAATTTGTGAGATGGTGAAAATGGTGGGAAATAGCAAGCATTTATGTATGAAAAAATGTATATGCATATCTATTCCATATTTCAAAGATTTGGTATAAGTAGCAATTGTTTGTTTTGTGATTAGGATAAAATCAACCTAATACACTATTCTTACTAAAAGGAGCAATGATAAAACTTAAACATCTTCAAGTAGTATTTCCAATTACTTTTCAATTGGGATTTTAAAACAAATTAAAAAATAACGAGACATTTAGTCGAACTAAGAAATATCACTTTTATAAATACCTGAAAGCCTATTAGACACTACCATTGAGGCAACATGTATCTCCTATACTAAATTTGTAAATTAAATTGAATAAAGTCATCTAATGAGACAGTGTATAGTGATTTGTGTAGATGAAAAAATGTTGCAATAGATAGACAATTTACACATCACAAAAAGCTCTACATTTTCTCAATTACTAACATTTTATATTGGAAATAGATTATATAGATTTTGAATAAATACATGAGGAACTAACGGAAATAAATATAAATCCCAAAAAAATCTTATAAACAATAATTATACAAATATTTATTTCTTCACCTCGAACTTTAGTATAACTTTAGTATTAACTAAAAATAATAAATATAAAAAATTATAATTGAGAGTATCTTCTCTATCTACTATTGACATTGTGCAAACATAATGTGACAAGTGAATAGAGTCAGAGTGTTTAAAGAAGAATAAGCATATGCATGTGAAAGTGTTGTTCTAACAAATAAAAATAGGATCATTACCATTAACAACTTTTTGAAAAACAAATGAGAGAGTATACATGGGAATATGTTGCCATAAGGTTGTTTTTCCAGCGAGGGCATATCTTTGAAGTTGGTTGATTTGAAGTTAGGAATCCTTAAAATTTGAAGATCTATTGAGGAAATAAAGTGAAAAATAAGAGACATCATTGAATAAAATATCTTAAAGTTAACCTGGAAAATAAACCATTTATGACATAAAGAGCAAAAATACCAACATAAATGAGAGGTACTTTTGGAATTGAAAATACAAAAATCACAAAGGTATGAGAGTGACAATGCAAATAACCACAAGACAATTATTACGCGTAAATTTTTTTCAGTTGTCCATTGAGTTTAGAAAAAAGAAAAAATTACTTATTTTTATTCTTTCATTTAATTCGTTATTAAATTAAATTTAAATTAGATTTTTTTTTGTGAATTTAAAATTAATTATGTTAATAAACATGTTTATTTTGGAATAGAGTTTTTATATTTTTAATTTAATTATTAATAGTTATTAGGTGAATGGTAATGGTTCAATTTTTAAAGAATATTCTTGGTAATATATACAAATCAAACGCTGAAATTTATTTCCAAAATATTTTTATCTTTTTTTTTTAATTAAATATATCATATGAACAAATATAATATGAAATAAGTTATGGTTTTGTGGGTAAATAGTATTGATAAACCATGGTTTTGTAACAAAGCCATTTACAAATTAAGAATTTTCATGATAAAGTGAAAATAAATTTTCATCCTTAAAAATCTTATTACATGTATTTTATATATATATAAAATTAATTAATTAATTAATTAATTTATTTATATATTAATTATTTTTTATAATTAATAATAATAATTATTATTTATAAAATTAATTAATTAATTAATTAATTTATATATTAATTATTTTTTATAATTAATAATAATTATTATTATTTTAAGTAAAAATGTAATTTAATAAGTTTTTATAATCTTTTAAATTTTAATACAGAATAAACAAAATATTTTGATGTTATTATTATAAATAAATACTATTAATATTTATGAACCATTTAATTTGCATAACTACATTACTTTATAAGTTGTAATAATGTGTTAGATTTACCTACCTATAATTGAGAAAAACACACGTACAGATATGGTCTCATGGTGATGTGAAGAAGATGGTCTCACTTCCCATGAATTCCAAAGAGAGAAACAACGACAATAATAGCCTCACTATGGGCACTGCTTTAATGATTAATATGTTAAATGATATTATTTAGTGGAGTGTTTGATGGCTTGGGTTTTCATTTTTTTCTTTTAATTAATTATTATTATATGTCGATTGTCTTTTGTGTTTTTATGGTTAATTGGTTTTACATATATGTCACTCTTGCAAGTTTGCAACGTGTATTAATAAATTTTAAGATATTTATCACTGGGTTCCCTGTCTTGAAAATTTATTAATGTTTAGTTTAAATCATAGCTTTATTTTATCTTATCATTTTATTTTTTATATCATTATGTTTATAATATTTTTTTTATTTTTATTTTATTTTTATATATATAATCTAATTTTAAGGTCATAATCAAGCTAGACACCAAATTAGTGTATGAGACTCTTTTGTTTGTAGGACAAGG
This sequence comes from Pinus tabuliformis, assembly GCA_031772625.1. Classification (NCBI taxonomy): domain Eukaryota; kingdom Viridiplantae; phylum Streptophyta; class Pinopsida; order Pinales; family Pinaceae; genus Pinus; species Pinus tabuliformis. Next base: position 1,945,765,965 of record CM062819.1, on the reverse strand, counting down.
GATCCACTTCCACGCAACGATTTGACTACTAAGTCTATGAAGGCATACATACTCTACCCTCCTCTGGTTTTGAACTTGTGACCTCTTAGGAGGAAACACATGCTCTTAACCATTAGGCCCACTCAAGCTATATATGGGTAGTTTTGTTGGAACACCCAAAAATTGAATGGAAGGAAGATGTCAACAGAGAAACATTGTATGTAATTGTAATAAATGTTACTATTATTTGCATATGATTGGTTTTAGTAGATTTAGTAGATTATAACTAGGGAAGCTGAAGACTAGAATCTTGTCCAATAACATTATCATATGGCCAAGTGTTACTTTGTGACATAAATAACATTAAATTTTTAAACAATGAATTAAAATCAAAATGAAAAGTAAAACAATGAATTGATAGTGGAGAAGAGGACAAACTTCACATTTCTATTACTTTCTCTGGTAGTACGATCTAAATATCGTCATACATCTAGTTGATTGATACAACAACCTTTTTATCCAACAACGTGGATACGCGGATTCTAACTTGCAACGATAGTAGGTGATGCATAAGACATAGTTTAACACTAGCAAGTAGATAAATCGTATACCACTTGCTATGTGACCTGTCACAACTACAACATGCAAACGCCCTAGGTATATGTAGCAAACATTGCATTTTATTTCTCTAGTCCTTGGTTAGCTCTAGTTGTTGGTCTCTTTCTGGGTGAAAGCATGAAGATGGGTTACACTTTTGGGCCAAATGTGGTGATGAAATTTCAAGTTTTTCCTCTTTTATCAAATTGAAGCCCTCAAAATTTATATAAGCATCGTGAATTTTGATTCGGGGTAAAAAGACAAATTGTGGAGAATTATGTTGTTTTTCTAATGATATTTTTTGCAAAAATATTTAGTGTCATTTAATATGTCAATTTTTCATTAAATGAAATGCGTGTCCTTGCAAATTTTCACACATCTTAAGAGGTATGTGTGTGTTCATGTAGCATAACTTAGTCTAAAATGTGTAATTTAAAAAAATATATATATGAGCATGATTTACACGGAGAGAGCTGAGTTTTTCATATTAATTTTGTTTTTATGCAAAATTGTATATTTTTATTATTTTTCGAAGTTGGCAAAGTGATATTTCAATTACATTTTGGAGACACATTTGTTTATGTAAGATTTTTTTCAACTCTTCAAATAAATTGAAAAACCAAGAGTACGCTTTTGAAGAGGACTAGTAAACGAAGATAGTGGTATTTTTTGAAATTTTTTTTGTTGTGTATATTTTATGTTATTGATTTTTTATTTAGCCCATTTGAAACTATCCAAAAAAATTTCAAGTGTTATGTTTAAAAGAAATTAGATGAAAAATATCATATGAATTCGAAAGTGTCAAATTCATATGCCATTGGATAGAGGATTCTTTCATGAATCCAATGTGATCAACTCCACCACATAAGGACAAATTCTTCCCTAAATCTGATAGGGTACAAAACGGGGTTGCAGAGAAATCTGCAAAAGAGATGTTGAAAATGTAATTTTTAGGACTTTGAGAGATCGATCGAGCACTTAAATTCGAAATTTAAATCACTCGATTGGGCATTGAAGTAACCCTTGATCAAGAGACATATGTGGTTAACTAGCGGCTCGATCGAACCATTAAAAAGCTAACTTGTCAGCATGCTTACCAACTTTTGTTGATGGTGAACCATATAGATCAAGGGCTCGATTGAGCCTCTGATGTCAACAAATAGTTTAGTGTCTAAATTCAATTGTGCAAAAAAAACAACAAACATTCTTTCATAGAGAAATATCAGAGCATGGAAATTACACAAAGATTCATAACAAACATGGGAAATTGGAGATTTGGATCTAGAAAAGGAAATAAATTGCCATCCATATAGGAAATACAAGAGAAAGCTAGAGAAATGATGAGAAAAAGAAGTCAAACATTGAGAGAACAAGAAGTTCATGCAAATACAAGTGGGCAAGTCTCTTATCATTATTGTTCTTTATGTTGATGATCTTATCCTGACTGTTAGTGATCCCAACCTTATAAACCATGTGAAGTCTAGCCTTGAAAGGAAGTTTGAAATGACAGACTTAGGACACTTACATTATTTTCTTGGTCTTCAAGTCTTGCAATCCAAGGAAGGTATTTCCCTTTCCCAGTCCAAGTATGCCTGTGATATTCTACGCCATTTTCACATGGAAGACTGTAAGCCAGCCCCTTGATCCAGGTGGATATTGGTGGCCACCTGCCAAGTCCACCTGGACCCCCACCATTATCTTTCTCAGCATTTTCAGTTTCCTTAATTGTAGCACAACTTACTATTTTTAGCAGTTTTTCGGGTCCTGAACTTCCAGAGCCGTTTTGAGGCCCTAAACGACGTTTTTTGGGGAATCCAGGGGCAACATGGGTCCAACAATGATAGTGCTCGGATAGATCTTTCTAATGAGCTATTGTACGCGTCAAACGGAGATCATATGCCAAAGTTATGACGCCGGGAAGTTGATGTACCAACTTACCCCCAAACGGGGCCCACAGTTTGGCGTTTCATCTCCTAGGGTTAGGTTTTGGAATGTTAAGGGTTTCCTATTGTTTCTCAACAATAAATAGGCCTTTGAGCCTCATTGTAACACAGTTCAGAGGCATGTAGCCATCACATCTCTTCTCAGAGATAAGCTACCATCGCCCTAGCTGGTTTATTTCCATTTCTGGTTGTAAGCATATTTCAGTATTTTCCATTAATGAAACGAAGTATTATTTCCGATGCATCTTTTTGTATATGGTTATCTCTGTAATTTGTTGCATTCCTGTTTAAATCCGGATCAGTGGTATCAGAGCGGTCTGCTTTTTCTCTGTTTTTCTTTGCATGTCCCCAATAAGGTCGGGATATAAGGAGTTAGGGCTTGAACTGGTTGAACCTTTGCAAGACCAGCCTCGCAAATCCCGACGGCCTCCCATGGCGGACGAGAAGAAAGACGAGGGGGTAGGAGATCCCATCAAAATCTTGCTCGAAGAAGCCCTCGAGCGACAACGGAACGCGATGATGGACAGCTTTGCCCAGATCCTTCAACGGCTACCCAGAAGCAACGCATCGACTTCCAGCAGCTACTCTGGAAATGCCACACCCTTTAAGGTACAAGTTAATTTTGAAATCCCCATATTCGAGGGTCAAATAGACGCAGATGCCGTAGATAAATGGTTAAATCTGCTAGAAGGTTATTTTTCTGTTCATGAATTTTCGAGTCGGGAAAAGATTGTTTTTTCTCTTCTCAAAGCAGCCCCCCACGTCAAGGACTGGTGGGAAACCTACTGTGAGCAGAAGGATGAAAGTACTGGCTCACTATTTTCAGCCGCACCCACCTGGGATTCGTTCCGGGATGCCATCAAGGAGCAGTACTACCCTGTCGGAAGCTATGAGGATGAATACATAAAGTGGACCACGCTGCGGCAGGGAAGGGACCAAGACGTGCCGGACTTCACCAATCTTTTCCATACCCTTCGCACAAAGTTGGGTATCAAGGATTCGGAGCAACATTTGATACTCAAATACCGTGGCTGCCTGCACAAGTACATCCAGGAAGAAATACAATTCCTAAACATCCCCTCGCTCGGCGCAGCATATCGATATGCCGTCAAGGTCGAGCATAAGTTTAAACAAAAGAAGCGAGACTTTGGATCTGTGAATCCAAAGCAGGGGAAAGGTGCCCCTAAACCACAGAACAAAGGACAAAGCCAAGGCGGGACAGCCCAAGACAACCAGCCGAAGCCGCAAGCAAAGAACAGCGCCGCGAAGCCGAGAAAGGACACTGGAAAATGGTGCGAGTTCCATAAGAGCTCCACTCACAACACAAGTGAGTGTCGGGCCAAGCAGTCACTGGTGGCTGAGCTAAAGGTTTCAGAATCAGATGCATGTTCCGACTCTGAGTTAGAACCCGATAAGGGGTATGAAAAAGGGAAGCAGATCATTGATGCGGATCCCAGCGCCACTGTTGCTACCGCAAAGATCCAGAAAAATGAACCCGAAGATCCAGAGGAGGAGGAGCGTCTCTTCCACTCCCAGATGTGGGTAAAGGGCTCCCCGATACAGTTCATTGTTGATAGCGGGAGTCAAAAGAACCTCATTTCGGCAGAGGTCGTGAAGCGGTTGGGCGTACCGACCACAGCACATCCACAACCATACACCATTGGGTGGCTTCACCAAGGACGAGATCTTCGCGTGAGCCAGCAGTGTCGCCTTCCATACAACATCAAGCCCTTCACGGATGAGGTATTGTGTGACATTGCTCCCCTTGAATTTTGTGATGTATTACTAGGACAACCATACTTGTGGAAGCGACATGCTGTGTATGAATCAAGGCCCCGTGCTGTTATTATTACATTGGGAAATAAGTTGTTCAGGATACCAGAGGTAGCACCACCTGCCGCCATCTCTTTGATTACTGCAAAACAATGCAGTAAGATCATTTCCAAAACCAGGAAATTTGTTTTCCTGATGATACGCCCTCAAGGAAAGAAGAAGACAGTGGCCACGACCTCCAAACGGGGTCCCTCTGCACGACAACTACAGATGGACAAGGTTGTGGAGGAGTACGAGGACATCTTCACCTCCCCGGCAGGGGTTCCTCTGCACTGTCAAGTCAAGCACTCCATCGATCTGACCCCAGGTGCGCCGCTACCCAATGGACCAATTTATCGGCGCTCCGTTCTGGAGAACGATGAAATCAAGAGGCAGATTCAGGAGCTCCTGCAGAAAGGTCACATCCGTCCGAGTTCATCCCCTGTGGGAGCCCGATCGTGTTGGTACAGAAGAAGGATGGGACGTGGAGACTCTGTATTGACTATCGGGCGCTGAACAAGATCACTGTCCGTAATAGGTACCCGATCCCGCGGATTGATGACCTCCTAGACCAACTAAAGGGGGCGAAATATTTCAGCAAGATCGATCTGAAGTCAGGATATCACCAGGTACCAATCGAACCCTCCGATGTGTGGAAGACTGCCTTCAAATCCAAGGAGGGCCTCTTCGAATGGTTGGTCATGCCTTTCGGATTGACGAATGCTCCTGCAACCTTTATGAGGCTAATGGATGACATCTTGCGGCCATTCACCAACTCCTTTGTAGTAGTATACTTGGATGACATTCTGATCTTCAGCCAGAGTTGGGAAGAGCACCTCCACCACATCCGACAGGTTCTCCAAACACTGCGGCAACACAAGCTATGTGCCAATTTGGAGAAATGCACTTTTGGCATGACCCAGGTTCAGTATCTGGGATACATCATTGATGAACAGGGGGTGCATGTCGATCCAGCCAAGATCCAAGTCATTCGGGATTGGCCCTCTCCAACCACTCTAACAGAGCTCCGCAGCTTTCTAGGTCTTGCCAACTTCTACCGCAGGTTTGTGTTGGGGTTTTCTCATATTTCTTGGCCCTTGAGTCAAGTCACCAAGGGCGGGGCGAAAGCAAAATTCTTTTGGTCTGAATCTCAACAGAAGGCATTCAGGGAGTTGAAGGATCGCCTCTGCACGGCACCAGTGCTCGCGTTACCAGATTTACAACAACCATTTGAGGTCGAGACAGATGCCTCTGACTATGCTATTGGGGCAGTCCTTACTCAACATGGACATCCAGTGGCATATCACAGTGAAACACTTTCAGACACAGTCCGGAAGTACCCCACTTATGATAAAGAGATGTATTCCATTGTACAGGCCTGCCGACAATGGAAGCATTACATTTTGGGGAAGGAAACGGTCATCCACACAGACCACCGACCTCTGCAGTTCATACAGACCCAAGGGAAATTGCAGAATGATCGCCATCAGAAGTGGTCTACATACCTGCAACAGTTTCACTTGAATATCAAGTATAAAAAGGGCAGCACCAATAATGTTGCAGATTGCCTCAGTCGACCACCGATCATGGCGCTAACCACCGTGCTCAACTCTTGTGGGCACGAGACTTCTGATTGGCCACTTCTCTACAAAAGCGACCCAGAATTCGGCCACACATACCAGACACTCTTGGAGGGTCGGCATGTTGCAGATTTTCACCTCCAGGATGCCCTATTATGCCACCTCGGTCACCTTTGTGTTCCTTCAAGCGAGCGTGCCAAGATGATTTGGGAAGCACACTACAGTCGGGCTGCTGGGCATTTCGGGGTCGAGAAAACAGTGGCAGTACTGCAAAATTATTTCTATTGGCCGAATCTTCGACAGGATGTTGGGAAGTACATCCGATCATGTACTGCCTGTGCCATTGCCAAACCGACCATTAAGAAGCACGGCCTCTATACCCCGTTGCCTACCCCTAGTCGACCTTGGGAATCCATCTCCATGGATTACATGTCAGGCCTTCCTTCCACTAAGCATGGAAATGACTGTGTTTTTGTGGTCGTCGACAGGTTCTCGAAGATGGCCATTATGATGGCCTGCAAGAAGAATATCACAGCAGAAGCCACTGCTAAACTCTTCTTTGAACGAGTGTGGGTGCACTTTGGGATCCCACAGTCTATCATCTCAGATCGGGACAGTCGGTTTCTCAGCACATTTTGGTCCAGTCTCTGGTCAATGCTGGACACCAAACTCACGAAGTCCACAGCCTTCCATCCTCAAACTGATGGCCAGACAGAGGTTGTCAACAGGATGATTGTGCACATTCTGCGCATGTATAACTCAAAGCATCCACGCACATGGGACGAGAGCCTCCCCTATGTTCAGCACAGCTACAACCGAGCTCTTCACAGCTCCACTGGCCATAGCCCTTTTCAGGTGGGTTTGGGATTCCAGCCACTATGCCCCATTGATGTGGCCATGCCACTTGCAGCTACTCACATGAATTCAGCTCATGTCCAGTCCGAAACAGATAAGGCCACCAGCTTCATTGAGCGCATCCAACATATTCGCCAGCAGGTCCATGACATTCTTGAGAAATCAAATGCCAAGTACAAGCAGCGACATGATCAACACTGGGTGCCACACAAGTTTCAGGTGGGCGACAAAGTCTGGTTGCATTTGCAAAAGGAACGCCTTACTGGAGCCTATCGGAAATTGAGACCACTCTGATATGGTCCTTACACCATTACTAAGGCTATGGGAGACAATGCATTTGAGCTCAGCATTCCCCCATTCCTTGGCCTGCACCCAGTGTTCAATGTGGACCGCCTTCGGCCATACTTTCCACCATTGCTAGACACATCCGACATTGCAGAACAACTCAAACCCACAAAATTAAATCCAGATTGCATGGAACAAGCTGCAACTGATCGGATCATGGACACACAGATCAAGAACACTCGCCAACAGAATATCCAACTGTATCGAGTTGTCAAAGCAGGCCAACTCCTTCAGCAGGGCAAGTGGCTCACCAGGGAACAAGTTCAGCAGAAGTTTCCTCATCTCATGGAGGAGCTCAACGCAATGGGGACCATTGCTTCCTAAGGGGGGAGGAATGATCCAGGTGGATATTGGTGGCCACCTGCCAAGTCCACCTGGACCCCCACCATTATCTTTCTCAGCATTTTCAGTTTCCTTAATTGTAGCACAACTTACTATTTTTAGCAGTTTTTCGGGTCCTGAACTTCCAGAGCCGTTTTGAGGCCCTAAACGACGTTTTTTGGGGAATCCAGGGGCAACATGGGTCCATGGAATAGACTGATGTTTCCCGTTCCAAAAATGATAGTGCTCGGATAGATCTTTCTAATGAGCTATTGTACGCGTCAAACGGAGATCATATGCCAAAGTTACGACCCCGGGAAGTTGATGTACCAACTTACCCCCAAACGGGGCCCACAGTTTGGCGTTTCATCTCCTAGGGTTAGGTTTTGGAATGTTAAGGGTTTCCTATTGTTTCTCAACAATAAATAGGCCTTCGAGCCTCATTGTAACACAGTTCAGAGGCATGTAGCCATCACATCTCTTCTCAGAGATAAGCTACCATCGCCCTAGCTGGTTTATTTCCATTTCTGGTTGTAAGTATATTTCAGTATTTTCCATTAATGAAATGAAGTATTATTTCCGCTGCATCTTTTTGTATATGGTTATCTCTGTAATTTGTTGCATTCCTGTTTAAATCCGGATCACCCCTTCTCCCTTTCAGTCTGGAGTCAAACTTTCAGTCACTTGTACTTCTCCTGAAGTTGATGCTACCTTATACCGTCAACTTGTAGGAAAACTTTTGTATCTAACCCATACTCGTCCCGACCTTTCCTTTGTTGTTGGCCTTGTTGCTCGGTTTATGCAAAACCCACGTGAAAGTCATTGGAAAGCAACTAAAAGAATACTTCGTTATGTTCGAGGTACAGTTCAGTTTGGGATTCATTACAGTGCTGAAGCAGCTCCTCTATTGGTTGGTTTCACTGATTCCGATTGGGCTGGTGACCCTGATGATCAGAAGTCTATTGCAGGTTATGTGTTCACTCTTGGTTCAGGACCTATTACATGGGCTTGCAAGAAACAAGGTGCCATTTCTCTTTCTTCAGCAGAAGCAGAGTATCGTGGTGCCGTAGAAGCTAGTAAGGAAGCCTTGTGGCTTCGTCAAATCCTGTCAGAGTTTGGCTTTCAGCAACAACATACGACTACACTTTGGTGTGATAATCAAAGTGCCATTCAACTGTGCAAAGATCCAGTCCAACATCAGCGCAGCAAACACATTGAACTTCACATGCACTTCATCAGAAACCTCATTCACGACCATGTTCTTGAAGTGCAATATTGTTCAACAGATGATCAAGTTGCAGAAATCTTTACAAAGGCTCTCACAGAGGTGAAGTTCACTAAACTTCGATTTATGGTTGGAGTTCAGGAAGTTGTCACTAAGGGGGGATAGGCCCTAGTGCCTCCTTCCTTCTCCTATTGTGTCATATTTTTAAATCCTTCAATCCTATCCCAAGTTGTTCTTAAGGGGGGATGTTAGGATATTCCGACACATAGGAAATAGTTAAGTATAACTTGGTCTAGTATAGAGTTAGGTAAAGTGTGTTTCTTTACTATGTACATTTTGTAACTTACAATCCGACGGTCACGATATGTAGTGATCCGATGGTTCATTCTCTCCTCGGTATTACCTACACTTGATTCGTGGCTTAACACCCGATTGGTCCATGATCTCTATTTAAAGAGCATGGAGGGTCATTTGTAGGTTAACCCGTTCATGAGAGAATCTTATGTAAATTTTCATTCTTTTATTAATAAATTTCCTGAAGTGGCCGCGTTGGCTCAGGTCGTGGACTGTTTCCCTCTTTGAGGGTTTTAACCACGTCAAAAGTACTGGTGTATTGATCTGTGATCTGTTTGTGAGCAGTGTCCTTTGGTGTTCTGTCCGAGGAACTTACCCTGTAAATTCCTACTGGTCTCTGTTGGTCTTCCTTTTTTTGCTGAATTAAGTGTCAGACCTTCTATTCAAATAGAAAAAACAAAAACATATTACAAAATGTACACATGAGATGTGGGTCACCTATAGCCTAAAAAACCGAGCCTAAGCCCACTGTCCAGGCTCCGGGCCCACAAAACATGACGTCGGAACCGTAAAGGAGAATCGAACACCAAAACCGTTCGATCTGTCATCGTAGATTCCACGGTCAAGAACAATATCGGAATGCTAACAAGCTCACTCTTTAACTCTTGAATCAGACCTGATGAGCATTTAGAGACTGCTCTATAAAAATTTCAGGTCTGATTTGGCTAATAACCCTCGCACATGTAGTCTGCCCAAAATCCACCAGATGCAAACGATTCGCATCGGTCCGAGTAACTTGCTCGATGTTTAACACTACTTCTAGACTCGAAATCTAATAAAGTTACTGTTAAAGTTGATTTTAGGTCTGTTTGGCTTGATAACCACCTTGCTATTTGCCACGCGAAATTGGTAAGATTGTTGTTATATCTCCTATCTACTCGCACTTTAACCAAGCTCCCTGCAAAGCCAATGAAAAGGCGATCTGTTGTATAATTCAACTTCATGTAAATACTTGTGCTATTAATCTAAACCCGCCCAAGAACCTTGTGTTTGAAGAGTTCTCGGCACATATTCCGTCCAAATTACTGGACATTCTTTTCATAAATATCCCTAAACTGCTGCATCAAGTGAACTGAAAATCAACTGTTCCCTGAGGTCTCCAGCCTGCTAGTATCCCCTGCTCTGATAGAGCTCCCGGTCTGCGTTCACCTGTTTGAGACACTCTTCCCTCAATCTACCCTAGGGGGTCTCTATCCATTTATATTTATTGTTGCTTTTAGCACAGAGTACTCCTTCATTAGCTAAGATGTCTGCTAATTTGTTGGTTGTTCGGCGCACATGAGTGAAACTCAGGGTTCTCATGTTCTACAGGTGGGAATGAATCCTTTAATAGACTTGCAGAAGCCTCCAATGTCTCGAAACTTTTTCCGGAGCTGAGCCATAGCTAATTTTCTTGACCAAATTGATAATCAATTTGGAATCAGCTTCAATTATAATGTTATGAAGATTTGAGTCCCTCAGGATTTCTAAGCATTGCTCAAGGGCCATGAGCTTTGCCATATTATTTGTGGCTTTCCCCAAATTACTATGAAAGATGATTTCTATGCACCCCTTCTCATCCCTTATCACTCCTTCGTAACCAGCCATGCTCGGGTTTCCTTTTGAGGCCCCATCTATATTGCATTTCAAAAAACCTTGAGGGGGAGGTTGCCAGAAATCCTTATCAGCAATTATATGATTTGCATTTTTGTTTTTTCCCTGTGGGATAAGCCCCTGCAGACCCAACTATAGTAGTATCTGCATATCAGTATCTGTAGGGTTGTTCTCAGGGGGGTTTTTAATGAGGATTCCTACCGTCTCATTGAGTTGTCTTAAAATCTGTGCCATGATGCTTTGGGAAGAACCTTTCCTATTTTTGAATATTTTGTTGTTGTGTTCTTTCCATACATCCCAAATTAGAAAGCCTGGAGCTAAAGCCCAAGCTTTGTTGACTGTTTCATTATCAGAGAAATTTTTCCTCCACTTCTTTAAGGTGCTGGTAATGCTACCCTTGTCCCTGTCTGTTTGTCTGAATATTGAAGCAATCCAATTCCACAATGTGGATGTGAATGGGCAGAGGTTGAGAAGGTGATCCATAGTTTCTTCTTGTAATTCACATAGCTGGCATTTAGATGGACTAGATACCCCTCTTTTCCTAAGGTTTTCCCAGGTTATAATTTTTCTATGCTGCACTAACCACATGAACAATTTGATTTTCATCCAGCTTTGGTTCTGCCATAGGTCCTTCCAAACCCCATTAGTGTTTGTAAAGTCAAGCCCAAGGGCTATGCGCTTGGCCTCTTTGAGGTTAAAGGTGCCTTCATTGTTATTGCCCCATCTCAGCTGGTCTGAATCTTCTGATACCAGAATCTTCCTCTGTTCCAGGATGGCTGTTAGAGCTTCTGCCTGTGCCTTCAAGGGGGAGTTATCACTATAAACCAGGTTCTTCCATATCCTCCATTTTCCCTCGCTATTTTCCTGATCCCAAAATTCATTTACTTTGACTAACCTTTTGTTGTCAGTGTCGTTCTTGAGATTTTCCAATTCTTCTCTTAACAATTTAGGTTCCTGTTTCCACTTATCCTCCCAAAACCATGCAAGGTTTCCATCTCTAATTTCCCAAAAACTGTGTTTCTGAACAATGGCTCTATTCTCCCAGGCTTTGTTCCAAATGTGGGAGCCTTTGATGATCCCAGACATTCTAATGTGATCCCTGTCTTGCCAATTGTTTGCATATTTCTATTTCCAAATTTGGGCCCAAGGGGAAGCTGAATCTTTTAGCCATCTCCACCATAGTTTTGCCCCCAAAACTTTGTTTAGCACCTCAGGATCATCTAGTCCCAAACCTCCATGTGTCTTAGGTTTACAGATTTTTTCCCAGGCTACCAAGGCCCATTTTTTCTTCTCTTCCCCTTTACCCCAAAGAAAATCTCTTTGGATATTTCTGCAAAGTTGCATGACTCCTTTAGGAGCAGGAAGGGCTGAAAACATAAAGATGGGGATAGTTTGTAGGACAGCCTTTGTGAGCACTAGTTGTCCTGCTAAGTTCAAAGACCTACTTGTCCATTTCCATATTTTGTCCTGTAGCTTATTAATCACAGGATCCCAGACTATATTGCTCAGAGGTTTGTCTATTAGCGATACTCCCAAATATTTGGATGGTAGCATATCTCTTTGAAAGCCTAGAATTTTGGATATATTTCTCTGAATAGCAATTTTAGTATTAAAAAAGAAAAACTTTGATTTGGAGAGGCTTACCTCTGTGCCCTCAGCCATTGCAATTTTTTTCAGGATTTGTTTGTAGGCTAGAGCTTCCCTGACCGTAGGTGTACCCTGTAGCATAGTATCATCCACAAATTGTTGATGGGTCAAAGCATTTCCGTTCATGGTGAGTTTGAGACCCTGGATTTTGCCTTCTGCTTTGGCAGACTTGATAGCTTGGCCTAGCCCTTCCATCATGAGAATAAAGAGGAAGGGTGAGAGAGGATCTCCTTGTCTGAGACCTCTCGAAGGATTAAAGGGCTTGGATGGTGAACCATTTAACAGGATTGAGAAACTAGAGGTAGTTACAAGGGCCATTACCCATCTTACCCAGTTATGGTCAAATCCATATGCTATAAGAACTTTCCTTATGTAGGCCCAATTTAGCTTATCATAAGCCTTTTCTAGGTCAAGTTGCATAATCATTCCTGCCTGCCTATTGCCTATAAGTGAGTGTACCACCTCGTGAGCTTGAATGATGTTGTTGAGAATTTGTCTGCCTTCCACATACCCAGTTTTCTCCTCAGATACGAGAGTTGGTAGAAGTGGTTTAAGCCTGTTGGCAATTATTTTGGAAATTATTTTGTACACCACATTGCATAATGCTATTGGTTTGAATCTATCTGGTGTCATAGCATTATCCTGTTTTGGAATCAAGGATATGAAAGAGGTATTGAGCGCCTTCAAAATAGTTCTATTTTTCCTAGAGTCCTCCACCACATCGAGGATATCCTGCTTGTCTATTCCCCAACATGCTTTAAAGAAGTCGACATTATAACCATCCGAACTTGGTGCCTTCCCATTTTTCATTTCTTTGATGACTTCGTTGACCTCCTCTTCATTCACAGGCTTGTTTAGATTATAATTGTCTTCTCTTGTCACAAGATTGGGAATGTGCTTTGTGAAGTCATTGATGTAGTGTGATCTGTCTAAGAGAGGCTCCTCTGCTATGCCTTGGAAATGTTGAACCAGAGCATATTCTATTTCTTTATGGGTATTGAGTTGGTTTCCTTGAGAATCCTTGATTTTTGAGATCCTGTTATGAGACCTGTGATCTATGGTGGATTTGTGAGAAAACCTTGTGTTCCTTTCTCCTTCTTTTAAACATTGTACTCTTGATTTCTATTTCTAGAATATCTCCTTTTATTTGCATAATTCTTCCCATTCCTGTTGATGGTTGTCAGCTTGTTCCTTTTTTTCCTCGTTGAAGCCATCTATAATGAGGATCTGATTAATTTCCTGTAGCTTCTGTTCAACAACTTTTTTGGCTTCAAAAAAAGTTGCCAAAATCATTCTTATTCCACTCGTTAAGCCTGATTTTGATATGTTTCAATCTTTTATGCAGGAGGAACATTTTAGTGCCCTGAACCTGCATATCCTCTTTCCACCATTTTTCAATACTGCTGATAAAGTCTGGATGGGTGAGCCAAATGTTTTCAAACCTGAAAGGTCTGTTTCTTGGAGTTCCTATAAATGACGCTTCAAGTTGAACAGGCCAATGATCCAATCCACCAAAAGGAAGTATCATTGCTGAGAATTCAAGGCTTGTTAGGATAAGGTCCCCTGAGATAATGAATTTGTCTAGTTTTGAGGCCACCTGAGACTCTCCTCCCCTTTTTTTATTCCAGGTAAAGATGCCATTACTTGTCTCTGTGTCTACTAGCCTCATATTGTTTATAAAATTCTGAAATGCTATGGAGTCTCTGCCTAGTGATCTGGTTCCACCTTTTTTTTTTGACAGGGACCTGATCATGTTAAAGTCCCCTCCCAAAATCCATGGGATGCTCGAATGTCTGTCTCTTAGATCCTCCAGTGAGGTAAGCAGCTTGAGTTTGTCTTCAGGCTTCTGTGGACCATAAACATTTGTGATTAAATAAACTTCCTTGTCCCCCAAGGGTTGAATCACCATTGATAAATAGTTCCTAGATGCTTTAGCATCAAGGATTCCTAGTTTCTGAGGGTTCCAAAGTGTGAGAATTCCTCCTGCTATTTTGTCTGCTTTAACTTCTAGATATTCATATTTAGTCAGCCATTTGCTGTGTATTTCTCTTATTTTTTCGACTGAACATTTTGTTTCCTAGATGAAAACCAAATCTTGTTTTTCTTCTTTCATTCTATTACTAAGATTCCTTTGTTTCCTTTTACTCCCTAGACCCCTAATATTCCATGTTGTGAGCTTCATTAAGAAAGATTTGTAAATGAGTAATTGGTTAGGTCTTTCATCTTACCTGAATCAATCATGAGTTTTCCACACTCTATCAATAGCTCATTCTGTTTTTTCCTACCTCTTTTCCTGCCTGGGTTCCTAGGAGCTAGTCCTGATGTTGCCTTCATAGTTTTCACCCCTTCATTGTCCTGACTATCATGGTTTCTTTTGACTCCCAAACCTTTTTCCTGCGTTCTCCATAGAAACAACTGTTGCACTCTATTGAACTCCTCTTGTGGTAGCGAATCCATTCCTTTGGTGGTTCCCTGCTCCAGGAACTTTTCCAGATCTAGATGCTCCCTATCAAGAATATCCTGCAGTTCATGATCCTCTGTTCCCACCTCGCTTGGGGTCATCTCTTGGTCCCTATCAAGTTCCATAGTGTTCAGAAGATCCTCCTTTTTCTAGTTGTTGTCATGTGTGTCCTCCATACTCTCTTCCTTTTCTTTCTCCACAGGGCTATCCTCCAGAGTCTGATTTGCTTTATCGTGCTCCTCTTCTTCTTCTAGTACCTTGTACCTATTCTGACTTAGTTGCTTTTCCTCGTTGATTTTCTTTTGGTACTTTCTCCCTCCTTTACCTCTATTTCCCACTTTGTTAAAGCTATCAGTTTCTTTCCCTGAGGTAGCTTTGGTTCTACTTTCTATTTTGTTTAAGGGGCAATCCCTGAATAGATGCCCATGTTCATGGCATTTGCGGCATCTGAAAGGAACATGCTCATAGTCCACCGCTTGTACCCATTCTTCATCAAAAACTTCCAGAATTACTTCATCCAGTAGAGCTCCAAAGAGGTCCATCTCTATGCATATACGTGTAAAGGAGGTATACTTTCCCCGCCTGGTGGCCTCTGATATTTTTACAAAATGCCCTAGTTTATTTCCTATTTCTTTTAATGATTCAAGCTGCCAATAATCTAGTGGTAAGGAGTAGAGCCTTACCCAAACCGAGACCGAAGTGAATGTCTCATGCTCCGGGACAAAATTCATTACCCAAGGCCTCATATATAGGCTTACAGTAGCATAGAAGTAGGGCCCTCCTTAAAACACCCTATCTTTATCCTCAATGTTAGTGAAAACTACAGTGAAGAAACCCTTTGATCCAAGGTGTAGATCTATATCCCCCTTAGGTTTCCAATGATTCTTTATCCATGCCTGTAAAGCCTTCTCTGTTGGCCATAACCCCATGAATTTACAAATGATAACGTAAGTCTCCATGTGTTCCCTATGCGCCTGTAGCGCTGGATCACTTAACACCACTGTGGGTGTGATAGTTGCCCTAGGCTTACACGGTCCAGTTCGATTTTTGGTGTCTGCATTCTGATTTTCTCCTTCTATTTGTTTTTCTCTTCTGACTTCTTCCTGTGTATTTTCCTACTCATGTGTACCTCTGTTGTCCTATTTTCCTCCTCCTAAAATTCCAGTTTTAGCCTCCAGAGGTTTCTTGAATCGAGGGAGTGGAACTCCCCCCCTCTCGCCTCTCCATGGTGCCCAATGCTTAACTTCTACTGCAAACCCTAGCTTTGGTATCCAGATTCCCAATAGATTGCTTATTCATTAGTGAAAGTGAAGCTAGGTCTCTATTGGTCTTCATCTCCTCTCCTTATGCTATTTTCATAGCTTTTTGGAATTTCTTCATTTTCATTTTTTTATTATTTCTTGATTCTCCCTTGGAGGTATTATGATTTTCATTGTAGAAAAGGCCTATTTTAATGAAAGGTCACCATTTATAGCCGAGAATATCATCTAAGATTTTGGTATTCTTTCCAAAAGTCAAGATTTGCCAATTGAGCATTTTCTTTCTCTAGTTCCTTTCTTAAGAAAATAACTTTTGCTTCTAGATTTTCATGATCTTCTTAATTTTTGTTAAACTAGCTTCTCATCGCTTGTTTTACCCTCTTTTCCATATCTAACTATGTCTTTAAGATATAAATTGGTGTTTCATGAAGATCATGATCCTTTTTCTTATTGCATTTTTATAATAGTTCCTTCTAATTTTTTATCTTGCCTCTGAGTCTATCTATTTCTTCTAGGGATTTAACAAGTTATACTTCAAGGTTTACTTCTCCATCAATATCATCGTACTTTGAATATGTTTTCTCTTCTTGATTGCATTCATATTATTTATTATCATTCTTTTCATCAATTGCTATGAAGTTTTTTGTCAAGTTCTGGAATATTGAACTTGGTGATGTGAATAGATCCATTCCTTGATATTGTAATATTGTAGAAGGAACAAGGGAATTACACTCGGTGTGGAGCAAAGACACAGGGGAAATATTTGCCATCGAGACAAGAAAACTCACATGTTTTGTGATTTTTGCATTGGTGTTGATGGAAGTAGACTTGATCACTATGAAAATCATGGGTACATGAAAGGATGGAAATATGTTCCTCCCTCTTAATCCAAAGGGACCTCATCCAATTCTGACATCATTGTTCTAACCGGTTTCGTCATTGTTCCTATTCCTGATAATATTTTCTTCCTTTATTTGCTTAGGAAACCTTATTGTACTACTTGTATAATGACATGCTTTGTGCCCATGGTTATTACACTTGTAACATTCAATATGGTCCAACAGTGGAGCAAATGAGTTGTAACTTATAACACCACCTTCATTAAGACTTCTAGTTTTGTTATCATAGAACTATTCTATGAGGTCTTGTTGAGTCCCAAACTTGCATCTTCCCTATATACCTTTTCAGCCTTCTTTTCCATTTACTTGACCCACCAAGCTGTCAAATCATTGCATATTAGTCTAAAAAGAGCTTATAAAATGGTTTCCTAACTATGTTTGTGACTGCTGTTTGATTTAGATTTTTGTTCAATCAGCTGCGGAAACTTGTCACTTTCCGTAGCCAGCTCAAGTTTCCGCAGCCATTTTGTTAAAGACTATGTTACAGGTGTCCAATGGAGAATCCGGCCACATGGGCAAGCTGCAAATGACATGTACATGGAGCGTGTCCCCTTGGTTCAGTCGAATCACTCACAAACAGCCATGGTCAAAGACGGTCAAAGGAGTGGTCAAACCAAGAGTTTTGCAGTGGCACGGCTCTGTTTTGCCCACGTGAAGTTTTGCGTGGCAAGATCCTCAATCTCCGGAGGTGTGCTAACACCTGTGGATCAATCCGTGAACCAAATCGAACAACCACCACTCCATAGATTTATTTGTCATGATTACCATACTGCTAGATCTCAGGCCGTGGAGATTTACGTGTCTGTTTGGCAGCGTAGAATTTAGGAATCAGTTATAGCATTTTCACTTATAAATAACGCGTTATCATACGCTTGATAGTTAGCTTTTTACATGTAATCTTGACTGTGTTTACGAGCCCACTGTGCCGTGCTCTATTTCTATGTTTTGACTGCACTTTAATATATGAGAAGACAACATTCCTAAGTTCAATTTGTGACTGAGTATTGATTGGCCGAGGTTGCAGAGGGCCCCTGTACACCAAGGCTCTATATTTACTGTATAGTTTCTTACTTGCTTTCATTATGTTACTGCTTTTATAATCATTTGCTTGTATATATTACGCTGTCCTGATATTTATACTAATTGCTGTTCATATTTTCTTTTATGCTTTCTCATGATTGCTAGCTGATCAGTATTTTTCTTTCAGGTTCTTGTAGGCAGCCCGGGAAAATTACATAGTTTTAATGACTAATGACATGAGATCATCTTGTCCTTTCTGCTGATTCATTTACTGAGTTTTAATCCCACTTCTTCACCCCTGTGAGCATCACCCGATGCAATGAGTGCTAAGTGAACTATTCAAATCATGAGAAATTAGTCACTTATGGCTACCTCTCATGGAAATGGTCATACGTGAATGACTTACTTAACTCAGTTGAATCCCAAAAAATGATATCTAATAAAAGAACTAAGAAATCGGTTATCTTGCATATACAGTGCACTTCACTTCAGCAGTTTACGACTCTCGGATTGACATTTTAAATAGCAATTTAGGACACACTAAATTTACCAAACAGGTCTTATAAGATCTTCTACTTCTATTTCTAACATATTCATTTCTTATATAAGCTCTACAATTTATTTCTTTATATGAAAAATTATTACAAGCAAAGAAACAACCAAATAAAAGACTTTGATATTGAGATGTGAAAGGCATTTTTGGTGGATTGGCTCTTCTAAATTCATTCTTGTTGATCTTACGAGAAAATTAGGTCTTTGTTGGTCTTCATCTCCTCTCCTCGTACTATTTTCATAGATTTTTGGAATTTCTTCATTTTCATTTTTTTTTATTATTGCTTGATTCTCCCTTGGAGGTATTATGGTTTTCATTGTAGAAAAGACCTATTTTAATGAAAGGTCACATTTTATAGCCGATAATATCATCTAATATTTTGGTATTCTTTCCAAAAGTCATGATTTTCCAATTGAGTATTTGCTTTCTCTAGTTCCTTTCTCAAGAAAATAACTTTTGCTTCTAGATTTTCATTATCTTCTTCATTTTCTTTCAACTAGCTTCTTACCACTTGTTCTACCCTCTTTGCCATATCTAGTTGTGTCTTTAAGATATAAATTGGTGTTTCATAAAGATCATGATCCTTTTTCTTATTTCATTTTAATAATATTTCCTTCTACTTTTTTATCTTGCCTCTGAGTCTATCTATTTCTTCTAGGGAACTAACAAGTTATACTTCAAGGTTTACTTCTCCATCAATATCATCGTACTTTGAATATGTTTTCTCTTCTTGATTACATTCATATTATTTATTATCATTCTTTTCATCAATTGCTATGAAGTTTTTTGTCAATATTAGATGCATATCCATCACTCTCCCATGAGGAGATATTATCTTCTTTAGAATAAAAACTATTCTTCTTGGAATACTTTCTTAATTTGTGTCTATAAGAATTGATTATATTTTTCATGCTCTTATTCATCATCATTATCCTCACATTTTGCATATGGACATTTAGTAGAAAAATTCTTATGCTACCACAATTAAAACATTTAAATGGTAGCTTACCTTTGTATTTTCTAGATCCTATTTTCATCTTTCTCACAAACTATGCTTCTTTTGCATTTGATTCATTACTGGAATAATCATTGAATTTAAGTTCTTCTATCTTCTTTGAAACTTTGAAAGTTGCTTCCTTCAAAGTTGACTTTCCTTTCTCTGTCCTCATTTAATATACAATGAGAATCCCATGTATCTCATCTATCTTCAAATTTTCCACATCTCTCATTTCTTTAATAGCTAAGACATTTGCATCAAATCTTAAGTGGAGAGATCTTAACACCTTATGTAAAATAATTTATTCCTTAATTTCTTCATCAAGTCCTCTAATAGTATTGACAATCTCATCCACATGAAGGAAGTGGGCTGCAATATTTTCTTCATCATTGATCTTCAAACTATCAAACTATCTTCTACAGGTTTGAAGTTTTTCCCTCTTCATGTTATCATCTCCTTCATAACTATTTTGAAGTTTTTCCCAAATTTCCTTTAAATGTTTGCAATGCATTATGCTATCAAACTTTATCAAACTTTTATTTTGATTGGCCACAAAATATGTAATTCATGTCCTTTTCATTATTTACACAAGCCTTCCTACCATTTTGATCAAATGGAGGAGGTTTTAAAGCTTTATAACCATCTCCTACATATTGCAAATGTCAAAACCAAAATACATTAGATAAGTCCTCGTGCCTAGCCTACATAAGGCATAATTTATTGCATTGAATAATGGAGATCTACTTGTGAAAGGACCTTCATCGATGGCCATGGCCCCTCTAATATCTTCCTTCCAATGGTTGGACTATTTCTAAAGGAACCTCCCTTGATACCAACTACTGGATTCACACTTATACTAAGAGGGGTGGTGAATCAATATAAGAAAATTTGTTATTTAAGCATTGATGAATCATAACCAAACAATCTCACATATGGAACACAAGATATAAATGAAAACTTCTTTATAAAATATATTTGTAGCAACCAACCTAGTGATACAAAACTTTGTATGTCCCACTACTATTACAAACTTGTAGGCAGAAACCTACATGAGACACCAATATCTTCTACTACAAAATTTGTAGGCACCACCTATAGGAGACACCAACCCCCCTACTGCAATATTTGTAGGCACCAACCTGCAAGAGACACTAATCCCATCTACTGCAAGATATGTAGGCACCAACCTATAATAGAAACCAATCTCCATTAACCTATAGGAGGCGTTAGTCCCCTTTGTTATAAAATTTGTAGGTACCAAACTATAGGAGACACCAATCCTCTTAGTTGCAAGATTTGTAGGAAAAAATATATAGAAGACATCAATCCCCTCTGCTAAAATGTTTGGAGGCGCCAACCTATAGGAGACACCAATCCCCTATGCTTCAAATATTTGTATCCACCAACCTGTTTTATTGAGTCTTCTTTCTACTTCTACATTAATCATTTCTATTAGCTAATTTTTCCTTCACCAAGCCTAATTCTCACTTCAACCTTCACCGGGTCTAATTCCTTCTTCTGCCTTCACCATGGATGCTTCTCCCAAAACTTGTTGTTTATGGCCTCTTCCCAAGAAAAACCTTGTACAACATGCCACATATCCAATTACACAAATATGATTCTAGATTTTTTATCTAAGGAACTTCTATATGTCTCCTTTTATCTTTGAAATATTCACAATCTAAAGATTTCCAAAAAATAAGTTATAGAAAAAATCCCAGACCGACATGTTTGTAGTTGATTTCAGGACTATTTATTAACCTTAAATTCCATAGGGTATATCTTCCAAAATATAGAAATCAAGTTCTAAAATTTCTACCATGGGTACCTAGATATATCTCCTTTGTCTCCTCTAGATGTCACATCTTGATACATCTCCAGAAACATGTTATTGTGAAAATGCCATGCTAACTTGTTTGAAACATATTTTAGGAACATTAAGGAACCCTAACTTCCTTGGAGAATATCTCGAAAATTGTAGCAAACTAAGGTATGAAATTTATACCATATGTACCTATATATCTCTCCTCTAGCTACTCCATATTTTACACTTTGAAACATCTAAAAAAAGAAAGTAATAATGAAAATGCCAAGTTGTCTTATTTCAAGCAAATTTGAGCATTTAGGAACCATAAATTTCTCATAACAGGTATCAATTTGTTTTAGCTAAACGAAGTCTAAAATTTCTACCATGTGTATATGAATATCGCAACTCCATCTCTACCAAATTTTATGGTCTAAAACATCCCAGAAGAATATTTGTAGGGAAAAATCCAAGTTGATATGTTCGAAGCAAATTTCATGAACATTCAATAAGTTTTACTTCCTCAGAGCATATCTTTGAAATTATAACAAAACAAAGTATGTTATTTCTACCACATGTACCTGAATAGTTGATCTAAAATTAAAATTGAACGCTTCATATAAAGTTTTGCAAGCTAGTTTATGTCTTATGGGGAATGGAGCAATATTGAAAAAACACACAAAATAAGTTCAATTTTTCATATTCTAACAATGAAAAATAGACAACAAGCAACATGATATAAAAATAATTTGATGAGGAAGTTCACCCCTCTTGGGCTACATCTCCAGGTCCAACTTTCATTGTTGTCCCTTTAAATTATATGCCCAAATGTGTACTTACATCAACATACAATGCTCAAACTGAAAAAATAACACTATCATTATGTCTAGAACACCCAAAAACCCCCATGTAGGATCTTCTTGGGCTCAGAAAGGCTAAAAAATGGCCAAGTTAGACATCCTTCTCCATTTCTCTACTAATTGTTCTGAAAATTTGTCCCTCTGTCAAAATTGGAAATGAAATTCGTCTTTGGCAACCTTGCAAGGTGAAAATTTCGCAATTCCAAGTGGTAGGTTCGGCCCACGAAACTCCATGATTTTGGTGCAAATTGTAGAACCGTTATTCATGATAATAGAGTCGCGCCTCTAGTCTTCTACCCCCGGGTCAATCATATGGAAGTAATATGACCGTGGGACATGGGACATGGGCCACGCGCCTCGCTGGCCCCACTTTTGGTCATATTATAGTTATGTGACAGGGGGTTGGGCATGGGGATGGTGCCACGCACCCACCCCTCCTGAATATTTCACTGATGGTTATATTAATTCAACAAACCAAGGGCTCGGTGCTGGTAGGGTGCCACACATTCACCCCTTTTACCTTACACCACAGTCACGAAATTCCATATAAATTGGGTTGGGTTGGTTGGGCGTGCCCGCCAGCTCGACCCTCCCCCCAATGACGAAACTAGAAGACTTTAAGTATAACTGGCCAACATTGTTATAACAAGAAACAACGTGAAGTAACGGTGGAATGGTGGATTGTGTTACCAGAGGTCATGGGATTGATTCCTCTGTAGTGTTAATCGGTCGAACCCAACCAATTTTGGTCCACATGGCGCCCCGTGATTGGTCCACATGTCACCTAATCATTGGCCCAAGTGTCCAAATTTTATTTTCCCATCACCATTTATCCATCAGCTTTGGTGTGTCAGCTTAGGATTGGCCCATCTGACCACCATACCACACAGTCAGATGTCATCATTACATCATCATACAGACTACCACGTGGTAGCCATACACTGTCCAATCAAGCCTCTAAGTTGACTTTTTCATTGTTTGCCAAAAACTTCAGAACACAATAAATTCTTCATACAATGTCAAATTGATGTGATTCAAGCATCATTAGAATCAAAACGATGAGGTCTACGATTTGGCTCTGGTTTTGGGATAATTTGAGTACTTTTATATTTGATCCCGTAGATCATTCCTCCCCACTAGAAGCTTTTGGACCACCAAAAGTTTGTTTTTACTCATCAAGTAAGTGAGGGTACAACTCCCTCACTTTCTCGATCTTAATCCACCTTGATTTACTTGGATTGGTACCTTTGATCCCCACTCGAAGATACTCCAGATTGCCTTTGCGTGAAGTCCTTATCATCCTATCAATAAATCAGTCTTCCTGCAACTCATTTAAATATTTAGGAGAAAAATATCCTATAGATGGAATCTGAACATTCTCTTCTTGATCATCAATCATTAGAGGCTCATACAATCTCGAGTTTTCCACATTCACAACAGAATAAATTTTCATGTAAGGTGGCAAATCTAATCAAAAAGCATTGTTACCAATTTTCTCCAATATTTTGAAAGGACGATATCTAATCGGATTGATCTTTTTACCTTCACCTTGCAGTGTTTCCTTGCTTGTGTACAACCAAACTTGATCTCCCACTTGGAAATCATGATCAATCCTATGCTTGTCATGTCTTTCTTTTTACTTGTTTTTGCTTTTCTCTAGTTTCTCTTGTACCCTTTGATGCACAAGTTGATTTTTTTCAATGAAGTGTTTGGATTTTTTCACATCACTATGTCCATCTATTGACGTGTCTTTACCAAAGATGAATTCCAAAGGAGACTTCAGAAAATAACCCAAACAAACTTCAAATGGATATACTTGTGTAGATGAATGTTTGACCTAATTGTAGTCATTTTGGATGTAATGCAAATGCTCATCCCAAAGTTTAGTATGCTTGCCACAATATCCTTGAAGGATATGCACTACTGTTTTGTTCACTACTTCTATTTGGCCATCAGTTTGTGGATGAAATGTGGTGCTCTTCTTCAACTTTGTGTCCATGAGTTCCCATAAACTTGACCAAAACTTCCTGACAAATCGAGAATCTCGATTAGAAATAATAGAAGTGGGTAACCCAAAGTGAACCCATACATTTTGGAAGAACATCTTTGCAGTTTGTTCAACTGTAACATGTTTCTTACATGGCATCAACACACACATTTTGTTGAAACAATCCACAAAAACATATAGATAATCATGACCTTTCCTAGACATTGGTATTCCCCCAACAAAATCCATATAAATACTTTTCCAAGGATGAGAAGGAATAGGAAGTGGAGTATACAAACTCAATATCCTATTACTTGGCTTGTTAGTAGCCCACATGGAACATCCTTTCACATATCTTAAAACAATTTCATTCATGCGAGGCCAATAAAAATACCTCTAAATTTGAGCAATTGTTTTTCCTACACCAACATGGCCAACAATAAGAGAAGAGTGGGCTTCCCTTATGATATTGATTCTTTCACCCTGTGGAACACATAACTTGCTAACATGATACAACAACTTATTATGAACATGATAATCCAATTGTTCAACATGATTGCCTTGACTCAAAGTTGCATAAACATCTTTGCAATCTTCATCTTGAGCATACCGTTCAGTATGAATTTCATGCATGATAGAGTTATGATTAATAATAACAGATGCATTAACAATAGGCCTCGATAACATATCTACAACTTTGTTGTATATACCTTTCTTATACCTGATTACCATATGAAATTGTTGTAGGAATTCCATCCACCTGAAATGTCCAGCTTGTTGTAGCTTGGTTTGCGATTGTAAATATTGCAAAGGTTGATGGTCAATATGAATAACCATTTCTTTACCCATCAAATAATGCTTCCATTTCTTTACGCTTTGTACCAAAGCATACAACTCTTTATCATAAGTTGGATAGTTAATTACTGCATTGGTAAAGGTTTCAGAATGATAGATTTATTGGTTTACCATGCTGCATCAAAACTTCTCCCATAACATATTGATCTCATATCTGATCTTTTATTGAAATGTGATTTATTATATTTTAAAAAGTGTTAATGCATGACTTTGAAAAACACCATTTTAAGCACATAAACATTTAAGCATGAAGAACTTATAAGAAATTTGCAGCAAATAAGAACATCAAACTTGCAAAGAATAGCGACACAAGAGATTGTTAATGGAGTTCGGATATCTTCAAGCCTACATCTCCGGGCCCTGGTCTTTAATGGGGAGGCCTTTATATTAAAATATTCAAAATCATAAATTACATAAAATAAAATAGCTTCAGCTACAATCCTAGAAAATCCTGCTACAATCTTCTCTATCTCAGGATCCTATAGCAATTATCAGTTCTGAAAAAGGTTTCCCGGATCTCCCAAAAAGTGCCTTCAAAGTTTCGCCTTCAATACTTCAAAGCCACTCCAAAACTCTTATCTCACCTCTCTCCCTATTCCATGGCCTAACATTACATATTTATAAGGTTTTGGCTAACCAAATATATTCCTCCATAACAATATTACATTAATAAACCTTATCACTCCATAACAATATTATATTAATAATCCTTATCACTCCATCCACCCACAAGCCTACCTTAATTATCCATATCCCATGGCATATAATATTCAATCCTTATCGCTCCACATTAAACTTACTATATCCTTATTATAACAAACCCAAACAATAATTGCGCCCCTCCCCAACCATATATTAAAACTTATTAAAATTTATGAGTTGGCGGATTAACTATAGCAGAGCCGATATTGCATGGCAGAGGTAATGTTGATATGGTGGAGTTTAGATATTGTGCTGGCGGAGATCTTGGCGAATGGATAAAACATGGCAGAGTGGAGGTCTTGGCAGGGCCGCCATTAATGGTGGACTCTGCCATTTTTTTTGTCTTAATACAATATAATTACTCCTTAAAACACACAAACTACCTTTTTCACCCACTTCAACATTCATATTTGTTGCTAATTTTTAGGCACCACTAAATAGTAATAAACCCATTAAAACCATTGAAAGTATTGACATAGATGAAATCATACCCTGCTTTTTCTTCATAGTTGAAACAAAACTCAACTTATCATGCTACAACTCTTGTCGATGTACAATTTTTTATTCCTTAAGCATGTCTCTTTGTTTGTTATTAACTTTCATGATTTCATGCTTAGGTACTTTAGGTTGTACAACAACATTTTTACTGGCATAAGCTGCGTGTTTTAAATGTTTCACTGTGAAAAGAAATTTATTTGCTTTTATGGGGTGAGAATGTAAAATATATTCAATTCCTTTCTTGAACAAGTGATATTTATTATGTTCCCTGAAAAATATTGCCTTCCGATCATATTAATACGAGCTACACAAGACCATCCCACATGTATCTATTTTTACCACATCACAAATCACACATCACCTTATCCTTAAATTGAGAATATATTGCAAATGATAACATACATTACTTAGTCACTCACAATTTTTGGTTTCTTCTCATCCAAATTAAAGTACAAGGTTTACGATGCTTTATGGTTTTCAATCCCAATTGCTTAACCACTTTTTATGAAATTAGGTTAGCTTGAGATCCACTATCTAGTAATGTGTCGATCTTTGTATGTTTCATAACAACCCTTATATGAAATAACTTGCGTCTGAAATTATTAGAATCATTACCTTCATCATATTTACCGGTCATAATCAATGATGCAATCTGTGACTCATCACCTGAATTTGACCCTAAGTCCATCAGTTTCACTACTATCGCAACCTTTTGCTTCCCTTTTCTGGTCCACTTCGGTTTCATTTCAGGATGCAATTTCCAACAGTGGTCTTCGTCATGGCCCTCTTTCTTGCAATGTTTACAAGAGATATTTTCAACCTTCATATTAGTATAGTTTTCTTTCTTCATTTTTCCTTTTCCCTTGCTCTCATTTTTGATTGTCAATTCTGATGATAACCCAACTCCTAATTTACCTGCTTCAATGTAAGTTTCTTGTGTTGCCACTTCATCTAGGTTAGTAGGAATGAACGTAAATACAATATTGCGAACATACTCAGGTAACCCTCCTATGTATTTCATTAGAGTTTCTTGAGTATACAAAGGAATATCTAGCATCAACGCCTTCTTACGAAACTCATCTGTAGATTCCTGCACTGAATGACCTTTCCTAACTTTTAGTTCTTGCCATTCTATTAAATATTTTTCCTTATATCCCAATGAATATAATTTATTTCTAAGTGGAGTAATAAAATCAAACCATGATGGAAAAATATTACTGATATGTTGAGTACCTTTCTATAACTTACTTTGCCACCAGATCAATGTTGTTCCTGCTAAATGAAGCGATGCTAGCCTCATTTTGACTTCATCTTTAGTGATCCATTGCACGCTACAGTAAACCTCCATTTTCCTAACCCAGCTGTCAAGCTTCTCAACATCAACTTCTCCATTGTACATGGGCAACTCGAACTTAACATCGAGCTTCAATAGCGGTTTCGAAGTTTCAGATGGAGTCAAAAGAGAAGTGATAGGGTATTTTTGATCACTTTCATCTTATTTTCCAGATTGTGATGGTTGTTCTTCTTCGTCTTTAGGTTTTGTGTCTTCACCTTTTTCTTTATTAAATTCTCGATACATTTCTTCGACCATGGCTCGCAAGGTCATGAAAGCATCCACGAAGCCTGCATCAGATCCAAACAAATGGTCATCGCTTCCTTCTTCGACCATCTCTTCTCCTCGAGTTGTCCTTCTTCTCGAGCCAACTTCTTGATCTCCTTCAACAAGTTCTCCTTCAATAAGCTTTAATTTTCTCCTGGTGATCATGCACACTTACAAATCACAATTATCGATAACTCGCTCTAATACCAAATGATCGCAGATCTAATATTTTAATTAAATGTGATTTATTAGCTTTTAAAAAGTGTTAATGCATGACTTTGAAAAACACCATTTTAAGCACATAAACATTTAAGCATGAAGAACTTATAAGAAATTTGCAGCGAATAATAACAACAAACTTGCAAAGGATAGCGACACAAAAGATTGTTAACGGAGTTCGGTTATCTTCAAGCCTACATATCTGGGCCCTGGTCTTCAATGGGGAGGCATTTATATTAAAATATTCAAAACCAAAAATTACATAAAAGAAACTAGATTCAGTTACAATTCTGGACAATCTTGCTGCAATTTTTTCTGTATCAGGATCCTGTAGCAACTCTCAGTTCTGAAAAAGGCTTCCCAGATCTCCCAAAAAGTGCCTTCAAAGTTTTGCCTTCAATACTTCAAAGCTGCTCCAAAACTCTTCTCTCACCTCTCTCCCTATTCCGTGGCATAACATTACATATTTCTAAAGTTTTGGCTAACCAAATATATCCCTCCATCACAATATTACATTAATAAACCTTATCGCTCCATAACAATATTACATTAATAATTCTTATCACTCCATCGACCCACAAGCTTACCTTAATTATCCATATCCCATGACATATAATATTTAATCCTTATTACTCCACATTAAACTTACTATATCCTTACTATAACAAACCCAAACAATAATCGCACCCCTCCCCAACCATATATTAAAACTTATTAAAATTTATGAGCTGGAAGATTAACTATAGTGGAGGTTGATATTGCATGGCAGAGGTAATATTTATATGGTGGAGTTTACATATTGTGCTCACAGATATCTTGGTGGATGGATAAAGCATGGGGGAGCGGAGGTCTTGGTGGGGCCGCCATTAATGGCTGTCTCTGCCATTTTTTTTGGCTTAATACAACATAATTACTCCTTAGATATATGCGTTTCGACTTTATAAACAAGAAACATTGTAACTCGATCTGGAAGGTGCCCGGTTTGTAGTTGATAGTTCACAGGTTCAAATCATGTTAGCTCCGCTGAGATTCAGTAACAATTTTTTAGTGAATCTGATGCGGCCACGTGTCACCCTCTGATAGGGCCACATGTTGCCTTGGGATTGATCCCAATGCGCCCAACTGTAGCCCACCACTTGTCACCTTCTCGTGCTGCCATGTGGTGGTCAAAATTTGACCGTTGACTGCCCATTGAACGTTCACTTCCCTTTGACCGTTGACTTCGTCTTTTTGGAGTTTGTCCTGAACACTTTAACTTTGAATACCTTTCACATACAGACTCAGCTTTCACCCATTCAAGTTGCGTTGGAATAATTTTTTCGAGCTCTACGCAATGGTACTGCTTTTGCTCAAATCCAACAACTTTGAATTTTGGCATTTTCTGGATCCTTGGTCATCCATTGATCAATTTCAGATCACATATTCAGTTGTATTGGTTTGAATTTAAAATCCCTGCTTAAGATCTAGAAGTGCTAGACCTGGTTTTGTACTGATTTTCTCTTTCAAATTGTTGAAGGATTTTTGTTGCTTGCCTCCCCACTGAAAGATCTATTTCACACTTGTCAAAGCATCTAATGGTGTTGCGATGAGTGAGAAGTTAGAAATAATTTTTCTCCAATATTGGGTTTCTCCCAAAAAGATCCTACCTTCTGGTTACATTGTTGGGTTTAGGCCAATTCACAATGACATCAAATTTTGAGGGATCAATTTCCAATTTACCCCTCCCACATTATGACCCAAATAAACCAAAGAGGTTTTCCCAAATTCACATTTAGAAATATTCAAATACAAATTTTCATTTTTCAAAACATCTAAAACTTGTTTCACATGCTTGACATGATCTTCACGAGTCTTATTGAAAATCAAAATATCATCTAAGTAGACTAATGTTGAGAAATCTAGGGGCAACAAGATAGGTGATTTATATTAATTTGAAAACTGCTTGTAATGTATTTTTACCAACTTTTCTTAGCTTCTTATTTCACTTGATTATAATTAGTGTTCTTATCATCAAACAACTACCAAACAATGAAGAAAAATGAGACAAGAGGACACAAGATATAGGCGATCATCTAGGGCCAAAACCTCTCCAACTGAGAGGAAAACCCGCAAGAATTCTTCTCTTCTTTTAGATCTTCAATTGACGAATTCCAAGACCTATGACCCTTGACCAAGACCCTCCAAGACCAAGTCAAATATTTCTTGCTTTCCAAAAACTTCTACAATTTTGATCCCCAACAAATTCTTCTACAACTTCGACCAATAGATTCTTCTGCAACTTCGACCCAACAACTTCAGTGCTTCGACCTTTCACAACTTTGACCTAGCTGCAACTTCACAACTTTGATACAGCTTCGATGCAACTTCACAGCTTCGATGCGGCTTCACAACTTCGATGCATCTTCATAATGTCACAATTTCGAGGCAGCTTCATAGATTCAATGCAACTTTAGAATTTCATATTTCCTAGTAACTATAAAAAACCGAACACGAGAGAGAGAGAGAGAGAGAAAGGCCCAAAACTTTGATCTTTATCTTCTTCTCCTTTTTCTTCCTTTTCCAGCTTCTATCTCGTGGAGATCGAACTTCTCTTGAGAGTGTGTCCAAATGAGGTCAAGTTCCTTCTTATTTATAGGCTCTTGAAGGGTACAAATTGTTATCTTTAGGCCGAATTGTCCCTTCATGTAGGCCAACTTTATCTTTGCACCATGACAAGGCCTTGGAGGGTATTTTGACTCAAATAATTTTTCTTTACAATATGCAACATGCCCAAAAGGGTATTTCATACATGACAATGAATCAATTGACTTGTAGACTCAATGACAAGCCATAGAAGCAATCAATGGGTGCTTGACCTAACCACATGAACAATTTGATTTTCATCCAGCTTTGGTTCTGCCATAGGTCCTTCCAAACCCCATTAGTGTTTGTAAAGTCAAGCCCAAGGGCTATGCGCTTGGCCTCTTTGAGGTTAAAGGTGCCTTCATTGTTATTGCCCCATCTTAGCTGGTCTGAATCTTCTGAAACCAGAATCTTACTCTGTTCCAAGATGGCTGTTAGAGCTTCTGCCTGTGCCTTCAAGGGGGAGTTGTCACTATAAACTAAGTTATTCCATATCCTCCATTTTCCCTCGCTATTTTCCTGATCCCAAAATTCATTTACTTTGACTAACCTTTTGTTGTCAGTGTCGTTCTTGAGATTTTCCAATTCTTCTCTTAACAATTTAGGTTCCTGTTTCCACTTATCCTCCCAAAACCATGCAAGGTTTCCATCTCTAATTTCCCAAAAACTGTGTTACCGAACAATGGCTCTATTCTCCCAGGCTTTGTTCCAAATGTGGGAGCCTTTGATGATCCCAGACATTCTAATGTGATCCCTGTCTTGCCAATTGTTTGCATATTTCTATTTCCAAATTTGGGCCCAAGGGGAAGCTGAATCTTTTAGCCATCTCCACCATAGTTTTGCCCCCAAAACTTTGTTTAGCACCTCAGGATCATCTAGTCCCAAACCTCCATGTGTCTTAGGTTTACAGATTTTTTCCCAGTCTACCAAGGCCCATTTTTTTTTCTCTTCCCCTTTACCCCAAAGAAAATCTCTTTGGATATTTCTACAAAGTTGCATGACTCCTTTAGGAGCAGGAAGGGCTGAAAAAATAAAGATGGGGATAGTTTGTTGGACAACCTTTGTGAGCACTAGTTGTCCTGCTAAGTTCAAAGACCTACTTGTCCATTTCCATATTTTGTCCTGTAGCTTATTAATCACAGGATCCCAGACTATATTGCTCAGAGGTTTGTCTATTAGCGATACTCCCAAATATTTGGATGGTAGCATATCTCTTTGAAAGCCTAGAATTTTGGATATATTTCTCTGAATAACAATTTTAGTATTAAAAAAGAAAAACTTTGATTTGGAGAGGCTTACCTCTGTGCCCTCAGCCATTGCAAATTTTTTCAGGATTTGTTTGTGGGCTTGAGCTTCCCTGACCGTAGGTGTACCCTGTAGCATAGTATCATCCACAAATTGTTGATGGGTCAAAGCATTTCCGTTCATGGTGAGTTTAGGCCCTGGATTTTGCCTTCTGCTTTGGCAGACTTGATAGCTTGGCCTAGCCCTTCCATCATGAGAATAAAGAGGAAGGGTGAGAGAGGATCTCCTTGTCTGAAACCTCTCGAAGGATTAAAGGGCTTGGATGGTGAACCATTTAACAGGATTGAGAAACTAGAGGTAGTTACAAGGGCCATTACCCATCTTACCCAGTTATGGTCAAATCCATATGCTATAAGAGCTTTCCTTATGTAGACCCAATTTAGCTTATCATAAGCATTTTCTAGGTCAAGTTACATAATCATTCATGCCTGCCTATTGCCTATAAGTGAGTGTACCACCTCGTGAGCTTGAATGATGTTGTTGAGAATTTGTCTGCCTTCCACATACCCAGTTTTCTCCTCAGATACGAGAGTTGGTAGAAGTGGTTTAAGCCTGTTGGCAATTATTTTGGAAATTATTTTGTACACCACATTGCATAATGCTATTGGTTTGAATCTATCTGGTGTCATAGCATTATCCTGTTTTGGAATCAAGGATATGAAAGAGGTATTGAGCGCCTTCAAAATAGTTCTATTTTTCCTAGAGTCCTCCACCACATCGAGGATATCCTGCTTGACTATTCCCCAACATGCTTTAAAGAAGTCGACATTAAAACCATCCGGACTTGGTGCCTTCCCATTTTTCATTTCTTTGATGACTTCGTTGACCTCCTCTTCATTCACAGGCTTGTTTAGATTATAATTGTCTTCTCTTGTCACAAGCTTAGGAATGTGCTTTGTGAAGTCATTGATGTAGTGTGATCTGTCTAAGAGAGGCTCCTCTGCTATGCCTTGGAAATGTTGAACCAGCGCAACTTCTATTTCTTTATGGGTATTGAGTTGATTTCCTTGAGAATCCTTGATTTTTGAGATCCTGTTATGAGACCTGTGATCCATGGTGGATTTGTGAAAAAACCTTGTGTTCCTTTCTCCTTCTTTTAACCATTGTACTCTTGATTTCTATTTCCAGAATATCTCCTCTTATTTGCATAATTCTTCCCATTCCTGTTGATGGTTGTCAGCTTGTTCCTTTTTTTCCTCGTTGAAGCCATCTGTAATGAGGATCTGATTAATTTCCTGTAGCTTCCGTTCAACAACTTTTTTGGCTTCAAAAATGTTGCCAAAATCATTCTTATTCCACTCTTTAAGCCTGATTTTGATATGTTTCAATCTTTTATGCAGGAGGAACATTTTAGTGCCCTGAACCTGCATATCCTCTTTCCACCATTTTTCAATATTGCTGATAAAGTCTGGATGGGTGAGCCAAATGTTTTCAAACCTGAAAGGTCTGTTGCTTGGAGTTCCTATAAATGACGCTTCAAGTTGAACAGGCCAATGATCCAATCCACCAAAAGGAAGTATCATTGCTGAGAATTCAAGGCTTGTTAGGATAAGGTCCCCTGAGATAATGAATTTGTCTAGTTTTGAGGCCACCTGAGACTCTCCTCCCCTTTTTTTATTCCAGGTAAAGATGCCATTACTTGCCTCTGTGTCTACTAGCCTCATATTGTTTATAAAATTCTGAAATGCTATGGAGTCTCTGCCTAGTGATCTGGTTCCACCTTTTTTTTTTGACAGGGACCTGATCATGTTAAAGTCCCCTCCCAATATCCATGGGATGCTCGAATGTCTATCTCTTAGATCCTCCAGTGAGGTAAGCAGCTTGAGTTTGTCTTCAGGCTTCTGTGGACCATAAACATTTGTGATTAAATAAACTTCCTTGTCCCCCAAGGGTTGAATCACCATTGATAAATAGTTCCTAGATGCTTTAGCATCAAGGATTCCTAGTATCTGAGGGTTCCAAAGTGTGAGAATTCCTCCTGCTATTTTGTCTGCTTTAACTTCTAGATATTCATATTTAGTCGGCCATTTGCTGTGTATTTCTCTTATTTTTTCGACTGAACATTTTGTTTCCTGGATGAAAACCAAATCTTGTTTTTCTTCTTTCATTCTATTACTAAGATTCCTTTGTTTCCTTTTACTCCCTAGACCCCTAATATTCCATGTTGTGAGCTTCATTAGGAAAGATTTGTAAATGAGTAATTGGTTAGGTCTTTCATCTTACCTGAATCAATCATGAGTTTTCCACACTCTATCAATAGCTCATTCTGTTTTTTCCTACCTCTTTTCCTGCCTGGGTTCCTAGGAGCTAGTCCTGATGTTGCCTTCATAGTTTTCACCCCTTCATTGTCCTGACTATCATGGTTTCTTTTGACTCCCAAACCTTTTTCCCGCGTTCTCCATAGAAACAACTGTTGCACTCTATTGAACTCCTCTTGTGGTAGCCAATCCATTCCTTTGGTGGTTCCCTGCTCCAGGAACTTTTCCAGATCCAGATGCTCCCTATCAAGATATCATGGTTTCTTTTGACTCCCAAACCTTTTTCCCGCGTTCTCCATAGAAACAACTGTTGCACTCTATTGAACTCCTCTTGTGGTAGCCAATCCATTCCTTTGGTGGTTCCCTGCTCCAGGAACTTTTCCAGATCTAGATGCTCCCTATCAAGAATATCCTGCAGTTCATGATCCTCTATTCCCACCTCGCTTGGGGTCATCTCTTGGTCCCTATCAAGTTCCATAGTGTTCAGAAGATCCTCCTTTTTCCAGTTGTTGTCATGTGTGTCCTCCATACTCTCTTCCTTTTCTTTCTCCACAGGGCTATCCTCCAGAGTCTGATTTGCTTTATTGTGCTCCTCTTCTTCTTCTAGTACCTTGTACCTATTCTGACTTAGCTGCTTTTCCTCGTTGATTTTCTTTTGGTACTTTCTCCCTCCTTTACCTCTATTTCCCACTTTGTTAAAGCTATCAGTTTCTTTCCCTGAGGTAGCTTTGGTTCTACTTTCTATTTTGTTTAAGGGGCAATCCCTGAATAGATGCCCATGTTCATGGCATTTGCGGCATCTGAAAGGAACATGCTCATAGTCAATCGCTTGTACCCATTCTTCATCAAAAACTTCCAGAATTACTTCATCCAGTAGAGCTCCAAAGAGGTCCATCTCTATGCATATACGTGTAAAGGAGGTATACTTTCCCCGCCTGGTGGCCTCTGATATTTTTACAAAATGCCCTAGTTTATTTCCTATTTCTTTTAATGATTCAAGCTGCCAATAATCTAGTGGTAAGGAGTAGAGCCTTACCCAAACCGAGACCGAAGTGAATGTCTCATGCTCCGGGACAAAATTCATTACCCAAGGCCTCATATAGAGGCTTGCAGTAGCATAGAAGTAGGGCCCTCCTTCAAACACCCTATCTTTATCCTCAATGTTAGTGAAAACTACAGTGAAGAAACCCTTTGATCCAAGGTGTAGATCTATATCCCCCTTAGGTTTCCAATGATTCTTTATCCATGCCTGTAAAGCCTTCTCTGTTGGCCATAACCCCATGAATTTACAAATGATTACGTAAGTCTCCATGTGTTCCCTATGCGCCTGTAGCGCTGGATCACTTAACACCACTCTGGGTGTGATAGTTGCCCTAGGCTTACACGGTCCAGTTCGATTTTTGGTGTCTGCATTCTGATTTTCTCCTTCTATTTGTTTTTCTCTTCTGACTTCTTCCTGTGTATTTTCCTACTCCTGTGTACCTCTGTTGTCCTATTTTCCTCCTCCTAAAATTCCAGTTTTAGCCTCCAGAGGTTTCTTGAATCGAGGGAGTGGAACTCCCCCCCTCTCGCCTCTCCATGGTGCCCAATGCTTAACTTCTACTGCAAACCCTAGCTTTGGTATCCAGATTCCCAATAGATTGCTTATTCATTAGTGAAAGTGAAGCTAGGTCTCTATTGGTCTTCATCTCCTCTCCTTATGCTATTTTCATAGCTTTTTGGAATTTCTTCATTTTCATTTTTTTATTATTTCTTGATTCTCCCTTGGAGGTATTATGATTTTCATTGTAGAAAAGGCCTATTTTAATGAAAGGTCACCATTTATAGCCGAGAATATCATCTAAGATTTTGGTATTCTTTCCAAAAGTCAAGATTTGCCAATTGAGCATTTTCTTTCTCTAGTTCCTTTCTTAAGAAAATAACTTTTGCTTCTAGATTTTCATGATCTTCTTAATTTTTGTTAAACTAGCTTCTCATCGCTTGTTTTACCCTCTTTTCCA
Source organism: Pinus tabuliformis (assembly GCA_031772625.1). Taxonomy (NCBI): domain Eukaryota; kingdom Viridiplantae; phylum Streptophyta; class Pinopsida; order Pinales; family Pinaceae; genus Pinus; species Pinus tabuliformis. Next base: position 1,945,729,815 of record CM062819.1, on the reverse strand, counting down.
TATCTAACTATGTCTTTAAGATATAAATTGGTGTTTCATGAAGATCATGATCCTTTTTCTTATTGCATTTTTATAATAGTTCCTTCTAATTTTTTATCTTGCCTCTGAGTCTATCTATTTCTTCTAGGGATTTAACAAGTTATACTTCAAGGTTTACTTCTCCATCAATATCATCGTACTTTGAATATGTTTTCTCTTCTTGATTGCATTCATATTATTTATTATCATTCTTTTCATCAATTGCTATGAAGTTTTTTGTCAAGTTCTGGAATATTGAACTTGGTGATGTGAATAGATCCATTCCTTGATATTGTAATATTGTAGAAGGAACAAGAGAATTACACTCGGTGTGGAGCAAAGACACAGGGGAAATATTTGCCATCGAGACAAGAAAACTCACATGTTTTGTGATTTTTGCATTGGTGTTGATGGAAGTAGACTTGATCACTATGAAAATCATGGGTACATGAAAGGATGGAAATATGTTCCTCCCTCTTAATCCAAAGGGACCTCATCCAATTATAACATCATTGCTCTAACCGGTTTCATCATTGTTCCTATTCCTGATAATATTTTCTTCCTTTATTTGCTTAGGAAACCTTATTGTACTACTTGTAATGACATGCTTTGTGCCCATGGTTATTACACTTGTAAGAGTCAATATTGTCCAACAGTGGAGCAAATGAGTTGTAACTTATAACACCACCTTCATTAAGACTTCTAGTTTTGTTATCATAGAACTATTCTATGAGGTCTTGTTGAGTCCCAAACTTGCATCTTCCCTATATACCTTTTCAGCCTTCTTTTCCATTTACTTGACCCACCAAGCTGTCAAATCATTGCATATTAGTCTAAACAGAGCTTATAAAATGGTTTCCTAACTATGTTTGTGACTGCTGTTTGATTTAGATTTTTGTTCAATCAGCTGCGGAAACTTGTCACTTTCCGTAGCCAGCTCAAGTTTCCGCAGCCATTTTGTTAAAGACTATGTTACAGGTGTCCAATGGAGAATCCGGCCACATGGGCAAGCTGCAAATGACATGTACATGGAGCGTGTCCCCTTGGTTCAGTCGAATCACTCACAAACAGCCATGGTCAAAGACGGTCAAAGGAGTGGTCAAACCAAGAGTTTTGCAGTGGCACGGCTCTGTTTTGCCCACGTGAAGTTTTGCGTGGCAAGATCCTCAATCTCCGGAGGTGTGCTAACACCTGTGGATCAATCCGTGAACCAAATCGAACAACCACCACTCCATAGATTTATTTGTCATGATTACCATACTGCTAGATCTCAGGCCGTGGAGATTTACGTGTCTGTTTGGCAGCGTAGAATTTAGGAATCAGTTATAGCATTTTCACTTATAAATAACGCGTTATCATACGCTTGATAGTTAGCTTTTTACATGTAATCTTGACTGTGTTTATGAGCCCACTGTGCCGTGCTCTATTTCTATGTTTTGACTGCACTTTAATATATGAGAAGACAACATTCCTAAGTTCAATTTGTGACTGAGTATTGATTGGCCGAGGTTGCAGAGGGCCCCTGTACACCAAGGCTCTATATTCACTGTATAGTTTCTTACTTGCTTTCATTATGTTACTGCTTTTATAATCATTTGCTTGTATATATTACGCTGTCTTGATATTTATACTAATTGATGTTCATATTTTCTTTTATGCTTTCTCATGATTGCTAGCTGATCAGTATTTTTCTTTCAGGTTCTTGTAGGCAGCCCGGGAAAATTACATAGTTTTAATGACTAATGACATGAGATCATCTTGTCCTTTCTGCTGATTCATTTACTGAGTTTTAATCCCACTTCTTCACCCCTGTGAGCATCACCCGATGCAATGAGTGCTAAGTGAACTATTCAAATCATGAGAAATTAGTCACTTATGGCTACCTCTCATGGAAATGGTCATACGTGAATGACTTACTTAACTCAGTTGAATCCCAAAAAATGATATCTAATAAAAGAACTAAGAAATCGGTTATCTTGCATATACAGTGCACTTCACTTCAGCAGTTTACGACTCTCGGATTGACATTTTAAATAGCAATTTAGGACACACTAAATTTACCAAACAGGTCTTATAAGATCTTCTACTTCTATTTCTAACATATTCATTTCTTATATAAGCTCTACAATTTATTTCTTTATATGAAAAATTATTACAAGCAAAGAAACAACCAAATAAAAGACTTTGATATTGAGATGTGAAAGGCATTTTTGGTGGATTGGCTCTTCTAAATTCATTCTTGTTGATCTTACGAGAAAATTAGGTCTTTGTTGGTCTTCATCTCCTCTCCTCGTACAATTTTCATAGATTTTTGGAATTTCTTCATTTTCATTTTTTTTTATTATTGCTTGATTCTCCCTTGGAGGTATTATGGTTTTCATTGTAGAAAAGACCTATTTTAATGAAAGGTCACATTTTATAGCCGATAATATCATCTAATATTTTGGTATTCTTTCCAAAAGTCATGATTTTCCAATTGAGTATTTGCTTTCTCTAGTTCCTTTCTCAAGAAAATAACTTTTGCTTCTAGATTTTCATAATCTTCTTCATTTTCTTTCAACTAGCTTCTTACCACTTGTTTTACCCTCTTTGCCATATCTAGTTGTGTCTTTAAGATATAAATTGGTGTTTCATAAAGATCATGATCCTTTTTCTTATTTCATTTTAATAATATTTCCTTCTACTTTTTTATCTTGCCTCTGAGTCTATCTATTTCTTCTAGGTAACTAACAAGTTATACTTCAAGGTTTACTTCTCCATCAATATCATCGTACTTTGAATATGTTTTCTCTTCTTGATTACATTCATATTATTTATTATCATTCTTTTCATCAATTGCTATGAAGTTTTTTGTCAATATTAGATGCATATCCATCACTCTCCCATGAGGAGATATTATCTTCTTTAGAATAAAAACTATTCTTCTTGGAATACTTTCTTAATTTGTGTCTATAAGAATTAATTATATTTTTCATGCTCTTATTCATCATCATTATCCTCACATTTTGCATATGGACATTTAGTAGAAAAATTCTTATGCTACCACAATTAAAACATTTAAATGGTAGCTTACCTTTGTATTTTCTAGATCCTATTTTCAACTTTCTCACAAACTATGCTTCTTTTGCATTTGATTCATTACTGGAATAATCATTGAATTTAATTTCTTCTATTTTCTTTGAAACTTTGAAAGTTGCTTCCTTCATAGTTGACTTTCCTTTTTCTGTCCTCATTTCATATGCAATGAGAATCCCATGTAACTCATCTATCTTCAAATTTTCCACATCTTTCATTTCTTTAATAGCTAAGACCTTTGCATCAAATCTTAAGGGGAGAGATCTCAACACCTTATGTACAATAATTTATTCCTTAATTTCTTCATCAAGTCCTCTAATAGTATTGACAATCTCATCCACATGAAGGAAGTAGGCTGCAATATTTTCTTCATCATTGATCTTCAAACTCTCAAACTATCTTCTATGGGTTTGAAGTTTTTCCCTCTTCATCTTATCATCTCCTTCATAACTATTTTGAAGTTTTTCCCAAATTTCCTTTAAATGTTTGCAATGCATTATGCTATCAAACTTTATCAAACTTTTATTTTGATTGGCCACAAAATATGTAATTCATGTCCTTTTCATTATTTACACAAGCCTTCTTACCATGTTGATCAAATGGAGGAGGTTTTAAAGCTTTATAACCATCTCCTACATATTGCAAATGTCAAAACCAAAATACATTAGATAAGTCCTCGTGCCTAGCCTACATAAGGCATAATTTATTGCATTGAATAATGGAGATCTACTTGTGAAAGGACCTTCATCGATGGCCATGGCCCCTCTAATATCTTCCTTCCAATGGTTGGACTATTTCTAAAGGAACCTCCCTTGATACCAACTACTGGATTCACACTTATACTAAGAGGGGTGGTGAATCAATATAAGAAAATTTGTTATTTAAGCATTGATGAATCATAACCAAACAATCTCACATATGGAACACAAGATATAAATGAAAACTTCTTTATAAAATATATTTGTAGCAACCAACCTAGTGATACAAAACTTTGTATGTCCCACTACTATTACAAACTTGTAGGCAGAAACCTACATGAGACACCAATATCTTCTACTACAAAATTTGTAGGCACCACCTATAGGAGACACCAACCCCCCTACTGCAATATTTGTAGGCACCAACCTGCAAGAGACACTAATCCCATCTACTGCAAGATATGTAGGCACCAACCTATAATAGAAACCAATCTCCATTAACCTATAGGAGGCGTTAGTCCCCTTTGTTATAAAATTTGTAGGTACCAAACTATAGGAGACACCAATCCTCTTAGTTGCAAGATTTGTAGGAAAAAATATATAGAAGACATCAATCCCCTCTGCTAAAATGTTTGGAGGCGCCAACCTATAGGAGACACCAATCCCCTATGCTTCAAATATTTGTATCCACCAACCTGTTTTATTGAGTCTTCTTTCTACTTCTACATTAATCATTTCTATTAGCTAATTTTTCCTTCACCAAGCCTAATTCTCACTTCAACCTTCACGGGTCTAATTCCTTCTTCTGCCTTCACCATGGATGCTTCTCCCAAAACTTGTTGTTTATGGCCTCTTCCCAAGAAAAACCTTGTACAACATGCCACATATCCAATTACACAAATATGATTCTAGATTTTTTATCTAAGGAACTTCTATATGTCTCCTTTTATCTTTGAAATATTCACAATCTAAAGATTTCCAAAAAATAAGTTATAGAAAAAATCCCAGACCGACATGTTTGTAGTTGATTTCAGGACTATTTATTAACCTTAAATTCCATAGGGTATATCTTCCAAAATATAGAAATCAAGTTCTAAAATTTCTACCATGGGTACCTAGATATATCTCCTTTGTCTCCTCTAGATGTCACATCTTGATAAATCTCCAGAAACATGTTATTGTGAAAATGCCATGCTAACTTGTTTGAAACATATTTTAGGAACATTAAGGAACCCTAACTTCCTTGGAGAATATCTCGAAAATTGTAGCAAACTAAGGTATGAAATTTATACCATATGTACCTATATTTCTCTCCTCTGGCTACTCCATATTTTACACTTTGAAACATCTAAAAAAAGAAAGTAATAATGAAAATGCCAAGTTGTCTTATTTCAAGCAAATTTGAGCATTTAGGAACCATAAATTTCTCATAACAGGTATCAATTTGTTTTAGCTAAACGAAGTCTAAAATTTCTACCATGTGTATATGAATATCGCAACTCCATCTCTACCAAATTTTATGGTCTAAAACATCCCAGAAGAATATTTGTAGGGAAAAATCCAAGTTGATATGTTCGAAGCAAATTTCATGAACATTCAGTAAGTTTTACTTCCTCAGAGCATATCTTTGAAATTATAACAAAACAAAGTATGTTATTTCTACCACATGTACCTGAATAGTTGATCTAAAATTAAAATTGAACGCTTCATATAAAGTTTTGCAAGCTAGTTTATGTCTTATGGGGAATGGAGCAATATTGAAAAAACACACAAAATAAGTTCAATTTTTCATATTCTAACAATGAAAAATAGACAACAAGCAACATGATATAAAAATAATTTGATGAGGAAGTTCACCCCTCTTGGGCTACATCTCCAGGTCCAACTTTCATTGTTGTCCCTTTAAATTATATGCCCAAATGTGTACTTACATCAACATACAATGCTCAAACTGAAAAAATAACACTATCATTATGTCTAGAACACCCAAAAACCCCCATGTAGGCTCTTCTTGGGCTCAGAAAGGCTAAAAAATGGCCAAGTTAGACATCCTTCTCCATTTCTCTACTAATTGTTCTGAAAATTTGTCCCTCTGTCAAAATTGGAAATGAAATTCGTCTTTGGCAACCTTGCAAGGTGAAAATTTCGCAATTCCAAGTGGCAGGTTCGGCCCACGAAACTCCATGATTTTGGTGCAAATTGTAGAACCGTTATTCATGATAATAGAGTCGCGCCTCTAGTCTTCTACCCCCGGGTCAATCATATGGAAGTAATATGACCGTGGGACATGGGACATGGGCCACGCGCCTCGCTGGCCCCACTTTTGGTCATATTATAGTTATGTGACAGGGGGTTGGGCATGGGGATGGTGCCACGCACCCACCCCTCCTGAATATTTCACTGATGGTTATATTAATTCAACAAACCAAGGGCTCGGTGCTGGTAGGGTGCCACACATTCACCCCTTTTACCTTACACCACAGTCACGAAATTCCATATAAATTGGGTTGGGTTGGTTGGGCGTGCCCGCCAGCTCGACCCTCCCCCCAATGACGAAACTAGAAGACTTTAAGTATAACTGGCCAACATTGTTATAACAAGAAACAACGTGAAGTAACGGTGGAATGATGGATTGTGTTACCAGAGGTCATGGGATTGATTCCTCTGTAGTGTTAATCGGTCGAACCCAACCAATTTTGGTCCACATGGCGCCCCGTGATTGGTCCACATGTCACCTAATCATTGGCCCAAGTGTCCAAATTTTATTTTCCCATCACCATTTATCCATCAGCTTTGGTGTGTCAGCTTAGGATTGGCCCATCTGACCACCATACCACATAGTCAGATGTCATCATTACATCATCATACAGACTACCACGTGGTAGCCATACACTGTCCAATCAAGCCTCTAAGTTGACTTTTTCACTGTTTGCCAAAAACTTCAGAACACAATAAATTCTTCATACAATGTCAAATTGATGTGATTCAAGCATCATTAGAATCAAAACGATGAGGTCTACGATTTGGCTCTGGTTTTGGGATAATTTGAGTACTTTTATATTTGATCCCGTAGATCATTCCTCCCCACTAGAAGCTTTTGGACCACCAAAAGTTTGTTTTTACTCATCAAGTAAGTGAGGGTACAACTCCCTCACTTTCTCGATCTTAATCCACCTTGATTTACTTGGATTGGTACCTTTGATCCCCACTCGAAGATACTCCAGATTGCCTTTGCGTGAAGTCCTTATCATCCTATCAATAAATCAGTCTTCCTGCAACTCATTTAAATATTTAGGAGAAAAATATCCTATAGGTGGAATCTGAAAATTCTCTTCTTGATCATCAATCATTAGAGGCTCAAACAATCTCGAGTTTTCCACATTCACAACAGAATAAATTTTCATGTAAGGTGGCAAATCTAATAAAAAAGCATTGTTACCAATTTTCTCCAATATTTTGAAAGGACGATATCTAATCAGATTGATCTTTTTACCTTCACCTTGCAGTGTTTCCTTTCTTGTGTACAACCAAACTTGATCTCCCACTTGGAAATCATGATCAATCCTATGCTTGTCATGTCTTTCTTTTTACTTGTTTTTGCTTTTCTCTAGTTTCTCTTGTACCCTTTGATGCACAAGTTGATTTTTTTCAATGAAGTGTTTGGATTTTTTCACATCACTATGTCCATCTATTGATGTGTCTTTACCAAAGATGAATTCCAAAGGAGACTTCAGAAAATAACCCAAACAAAATTCAAATGGATATACTTGTGTAGATGAATGTTTGACCTAATTGTAGTCATTCTGGATGTAATGCAAATGCTCATCCCAGAGTTTAGTATGCTTGCCACAATATCCTTGAAGGATATGCACTACTCTTTTGTTCACGAATTCTATTTGGCCATCAGTTTGTGGATGAAATGTGGTGCGCTTCTTCAACTTTGTGTCCATGAGTTCCCATAAACTTGACGAAAACTTCCTTGCAAATCGAGAATCTCGATTAGAAATAATAGAAGTGGGTAACCCAAAGTGAACCCATACATTTTGGAAGAACATCTTTGCAGTTTGTTCAACTGTAACATGTTTCTTACATGGCATCAACACACACATTTTGTTGAAACAATCCACAAAAACATATAGATAATCATAACCTTTCCTATACATTGGTATTCCCCCAAAAAATCCATATAAATACTTTTCCAAGGATGAGAAGGAATAGGAAGTGGAGTATACAAACTCAATTACTTGGCTTGTTAGTAGCCCACATGGAACATCCTTTCACATATCTTAAAACAATTTCATTCATGCGAGGCCAACAAAAATACCTCTGAATTTGAGCAATTGTTTTTCCTACACCAACATGGCCAACAATAAGAGAAGAGTGGGCTTTCTTTATGATATTGATTCTTTCACCTTGTGGAACACATAACTTGCTAAGATGATACAACAACTTATTATGAACATGATAATCCAATTGTTCAACATGATTGCCTTAACTCAAAGTTGCATAAACATCTTTGCAATCTTCATCTTGAGCATACCGTTCAATATGAATTTCATGCATGATAGAGTTATGATTAATAATAACAGATGCATTAACAATAGGCCTCGATAACATATATACAACTTTGTTGTATATGAAATTGTTGTAGGAATTCCATCCACCTGAAATGTCTAGCTTGTTGTAGCTTGGTTTGCGATTGTAAATATTGCAAAGGTTGATGGTCAATATGAATAACCATTTCTTTACCCATCAAATAATGCTTCCATTTCTTTACGCTTTGTACCAAAGCATACAACTCTTTGTCATAAGTTGGATAGTTAATTACTGCATTGCTAAAGGTTTCAGAATGATAGATTTATTGGTTTACCATGCTGCATCAAAACTTCTCCCATAACATATTGATCTCATATCTGATCTTTTATTGAAATGTGATTTATTAGATTTTAAAAAGTGTTAATGCGTGACTTTGAAAAACACCATTTTAAGCACATAAACATTTAAGCATGAAGAACTTATAAGAAATTTGCAGCAAATAAGAACATCAAACTTGCAAAGGATAGCGACACAAGAGATTGTTAATGGAGTTCGGATATCTTCAAGCCTACATCTCCGGGCCCTGGTCTTTAATGGGGAGGCCTTTATATTAAAATATTCAAAATCATAAATTACATAAAATAAAATAGCTTCAGCTACAATCCTAGAAAATCCTGCTACAATCTTCTCTATCTCAGGATCCTATAGCAATTATCAGTTTTGAAAAAGGTTTCCCGGATCTCCCAAAAAGTGCCTTCAAAGTTTCGCCTTCAATACTTCAAAGCCACTCCAAAACTCTTATCTCACCTCTCTCCCTATTCCATGGCCTAACATTACATATTTATAAGGTTTTGGCTAACCAAATATATCCCTCCATAACAATATTACATTAATAAACCTTATCACTCCATAACAATATTATATTAATAATCCTTATCACTCCATCCACCCACAAGCCTACCTTAATTATCCATATCCCATGGCATATAATATTCAATCCTTATCGCTCCACATTAAACTTACTATATCCTTATTATAACAAACCCAAACAATAATTGCGCCCCTCCCCAACCATATATTAAAACTTATTAAAATTTATGAGTTGGCGGATTAACTATAGCAGAGGCCGATATTGCATCGTAGAGGTAATGTTGATATGGTGGAGTTTAGATATTGTGCTGGCGGAGATCTTGGCAGATGGATAAAGCATGGCAGAGTGGAGGTCTTGGTAGGGCCGCCATTAATGGCGGACTCTGCCATTTTTTTTGTCTTAATACAATATAATTACTCCTTAAAACACACAAACTACCTTTTTCACCCACTTCAACATTCATATTTGTTGCTAATTTTTAGGCACCACTAAATAGTAATAAACCCATTAAAACCATTGAAAGTATTGACATAGATGAAATCATACCCTGCTTTTTCTTCATAGTTGAAACAAAACTCAACTTATCATGCTACAACTCTTGTCGATGTACAATTTTTTATTCCTTAAGCATGTCTCTTTGTTTGTTATTAACTTTCATGATTTCATGCTTAGGTACTTTAGGTTGTACAACAACATTTTTACTGGCATAAGCTGCGTGTTTTAAATGTTTCACTGTGAAAAAAAATTTATTTGCTTTTATGGGGTGAGAATGTAAAATATATTCAATTCCTTTCTTGAACAAGTGATATTTATTATGTTCCCTGAAAAATATTGCCTTCCGATCATATTAATACGAGCTACACAAGACCATCCCACATGTATCTATTTTTACCACATCACAAATCACACATCACCTTATCCTTAAATTGAGAAGTTATTGCAAATGGTAACATACATTGCTTAGTCACTCACAATTTTTGGTTTCTTCTCATCCAAATTAAAGTATAAGGTTTACGATGCTTTATGGTTTTCAATCCCAATTGCTTAACCACTTTTTCTGAAATTAGGTTAGCTTGAGATCCACTATCTAGTAATGTGTCGATCTTTGTATGTTTCATAACAACCCTTATATGAAATAACTTGCGTCTGGAATTATTAGAATCATTACCTTCATCATATTTACCGGTCATAATCAATGATGCAATCTGTGCCTCATCACCTGAATTTGACCCTAAGTCCATCAGTTTCACTACTGTCGCAACCTTTTGCTTCCCTTTTCTGGTCCACTTCGGTTTCATTTCAGGATGCAATTTCCAACAGTGGTCTTCGTCATGGCCCTCTTTCTTGCAATGTTTACAAGAGATATTTTCAACCTCCATCTTAGTATAGTTTTCTTTCTTCACTTTTCCTTTTCCCTTGCTCTCCTTTTTTATTGTCAATTCTGATGATAACCCAACTCCTAATTTACCTGCTTCAATGTAAGTTTCTTGTGTTGCCACTTCATCTAGGTTAGTAGGAATGAACATAAATACAATATTGCGAACATACTCAGGTAATCCTCCTATGTATTTCATTAGAGTTTCTTGAGTATACAAAGGAATATCTAGCATCAACGCCTTCTTACGAAACTCATCTGTATATTCCTGCACTGAATGACCTTTCCTAACTTTTAGTCCTTGCCATTCTATTAAATATTTTTCCTTATATCCCAATGGATATAATTTATTTCTAAGTGCAGTAATAAAATCAAACCATGATGGAAAAATATTACTGATATGTTGAGTACCTTTCTATAACTTACTTTGCCACCAGATCAATGTTGTTCCTGCTAAATGAAGCGATGCTAGCCTGATTTTGACTTCATCTTTAGTGATCCATTGCACGCTACAGTAAACCTCCATTTTCCTAACCCAGCTGTCAAGCTTCTCAACATCAACTTCTCCATTGTACATGGGCAACTCGAACTTAACATCGAGCTTCAATAGCGGTTTCGAAGTTTCAGATGGAGTCAAAAGAGAAGTGATAGGGTATTTTTGATCACTTTCATCTTATTTTCCAGATTGTGATGGTTGTTCTTCTTCGTCTTTAGGTTTTGTGTCTTCACCTTTTTCTTTATTAAATTCTCGATACATTTCTTCGACCATGGCTCGCAAGGTCATGAAAGCGTCCACGAAGGCTACATCAGATCCAAACAAATGGTCATCGCTTCCTTCTTTGACCATCTCTTCTCCTTGAGTTGTCCTTCTTCTCGAGCCAACTTCTTGATCTCCTTCAACAAGTTCTCCTTCAGTAAGCTTTAATTTTCTCTTGGTGATCATGCACACTTACAAATCACAGTTATCGGTAACTCGCTCTGATACCAAATGATCGCAGATCTAATATTTTAATTAAATGTGATTTATTAGCTTTTAAAAAGTGTTAATGCATGACTTTGAAAAACACCATTTTAAGCACATAAACATTTAAGCATGAAGAACTTATAAGAAATTTGCAGTGAATAATAACAACAAACTTGCAAAGGATAGCGACACAACAGATTGTTAACGGAATTCGGTTATCTTCAAGCCTACATATCTGGGCCCTGGTCTTCAATGGGGAGGCATTTATATTAAAATATTCAAAACCATAAATTACATAAAAGAAACTAGATTCAGTTACAATTCTGGACAATCTTGCTGCAATTTTCTCTGTCTCAGGATCCTGTAGCAACTCTCAGTTCTGAAAAAGGCTTCCCAGATCTCCCAAAAAGTGCCTTCAAAGTTTTGCCTTCAATACTTCAAAGCTGCTCCAAAACTCTTCTCTCACCTCTCTCCCTATTCCGTGGCATAACATTACATATTTCTAAAGTTTTGGCTAACCAAATATATCCCTCCATCACAATATTACATTAATAAACCTTATCGCTCCATAACAATATTACATTAATAATTCTTATCACTCCATCGACCCACAAGCTTACCTTAATTATCCATATCCCATGACATATAATATTTAATCCTTATTACTCCACATTAAACTTACTATATCCTTACTATAACAAACCCAAACAATAATCGCACCCCTCCCCAACCATATATTAAAACTTATTAAAATTTATGAGTTGGAAGATTAACTATAGTGGAGGTTGATATTGCATGGCAGAGGTAATATTTATATGGTGGAGTTTACATATTGTGCTCACAGATATCTTGGTGGATGGATAAAGCATGGGGGAGCGGAGGTCTTGGTGGGGCCGCCATTAATGGCTGTCTCTGCCATTTTTTTTGGCTTAATACAACATAATTACTCCTTAGATATATGCGTTTCGACTTTATAAACAAGAAACATTGTAACTCGATCTGGAAGGTGCCCGGTTTGTAGTTGATAGTTCACAGGTTCAAATCATGTTAGCTCCGCTGAGATTCAGTAACAATTTTTTAGTGAATCTGATGCGGCCACGTGTCACCCTCTGATAGGGCCACATGTTGCCTTGGGATTGATCCCAATGCGCCCAACTGTAGCCCACCACTTGTCACCTTCTCGTGCTGCCATGTGGTGGTCAAAATTTGACCGTTGACTGCCCATTGAACGTTCACTTCCCTTTGACCGTTGACTTCGTCTTTTTGGAGTTTGTCCTGAACACTTTAACTTTGAATACCTTTCACATACAGACTCAGCTTTCACCCATTCAAGTTGCGTTGGAATAATTTTTTCGAGCTCTACGCAATGGTACTGCTTTTGCTCAAATCCAACAACTTTGAATTTTGGCATTTTCTGGATCCTTGGTCATCCATTGATCAATTTCAGATCACATATTCAGTTGTATTGGTTTGAATTTAAAATCCCTGCTTAAGATCTAGAAGTGCTAGACCTGGTTTTGTACTGATTTTCTCTTTCAAATTGTTGAAGGATTTTTGTTGCTTGCCTCCCCACTGAAAGATCTATTTCACACTTGTCAAAGCATCTAATGGTGTTGCGATGAGTGAGAAGTTAGAAATAATTTTTCTCCAATATTGGGTTTCTCCCAAAAAGATCCTACCTTCTGGTTACATTGTTGGGTTTAGGCCAATTCACAATGACATCAAATTTTGAGGGATCAATTTCCAATTTACCCCTCCCACATTATGACCCAAATAAACCAAAGAGGTTTTCCCAAATTCACATTTAGAAATATTCAAATACAAATTTTCATTTTTCAAAACATCTAAAACTTGTTTCACATGCTTGACATGATCTTCACGAGTCTTATTGAAAATCAAAATATCATCTAAGTAGACTAATGTTGAGAAATCTAGGGGCAACAAGATAGGTGATTTATATTAATTTGAAAACTGCTTGTAATGTATTTTTACCAACTTTTCTTAGCTTCTTATTTCACTTGATTATAATTAGTGTTCTTATCATCAAACAACTACCAAACAATGAAGAAAAATGAGACAAGGGACACAAGATATAGGTGATCATCTAGGGCCAAAACCTCTCCAAATGAGAGTAAAACCCGCTAGAATTCTTCTCTTCTTTTAGATCTTCAATTTACGAATTCCAAGACCTATGACCCTTGACCAAGACCCTCCAATACCAAGTCAAATATTTCTTGATTTCCAAAAACTTCTACAATTTTGATACCCAACAAATTCTTCTACAACTTCAACCAATAGATTTTTCTGCAACTTCGACCCAACAACTTCAGTGCTTCGACCTTTCGCAACTTTGACCTAGCTGCAACTTCACAACTTTGATACAGCTTCGATGCAACTTCACAGCTTCGATGCGGCTTCACAACTTCGATGCATCTTCATAATGTCACAATTTCGAGGCAGCTTCATAGATTCAATGCAACTTTAGAATTTCATATTTCCTAGTAACTATAAAAAACCGAACACGAGAGAGAGAGAGAGAGAGAGAAAGGCCCAAAACTTTGATCTTTATCTTCTTCTCCTTTTTCTTCCTTTTCCAGCTTCTATCTCGTGGAGATCGAACTTCTCTTGAGAGTGTGTCCAAATGAGGTCAAGTTCCTTCTTATTTATAGGCTCTTGAAGGGTACAAATTGTTATCTTTAGGCCGAATTGTCCCTTCATGTAGGCCAACTTTATCTTTGCACCATGACAAGGCCTTGGAGGGTATTTTGACTCAAATAATTTTTCTTTACAATATGCAACATGCCCAAAAGGGTATTTCATACATGACAATGAATCAATTGACTTGTAGACTCAATGACAAGCCATAGAAGCAATCAATGGGTGCTTGACCTAAAAATAAATATCCCTTGAGCATGAAACCCATGCCTCAAGAATAAAAATAATAAATTTGTTTTTCTCTTTTCATTAAATACATAAAATCATGATTACATATGTCAATATGAAGACCGAACCTAGTTACATGTTTCAACACTCGATCTTAACTAGGGAGGTATTCATAATCCATACAAGGTACTTTGACATTCTCAATCTAAAGAATTCTCATAAGAAGGCTCAGATTGGTAACCCATCTGTTTAGCATCATATCATCTAACATTGTCACATAGCAAGGCCTTGACTAACAACTCTATCTCTCCACAAGATCAGGGTACAGTGCTGGCGAGACCAATGATTTATAGACACCATCATCATTGTCTCTTAAGGAACATACCTCACCCGGGTGTTCACAGGGTATGATCTTCTAGGACTATTCTTATCTTGGATTCCCAGTCCTCAAATAATATTGGTCCTCTACGAATACTCTTATCTTGGATGCCCTACAACATCCTCAAAGAGTATTAGATGTCATATTCTTACCCAATCCTCCATCCTTTCTTCCTGTGGTGTAGGGAAATCCTCTCTGCGGACAGAGACAATCCCTCCAGCCCAAGAGTGGGTCTAGCCACAAATAAGACAATCTAATGTAAATTTCCTTAGATTAGAATCAAATAAGAGGGCCTACCTCTTATAGCGCTAATCTATTTGATGTTGATCTTGTTTCCTTACTCCAGCTTCCTTTCGTTCCTTTCGTTCAACTTGAAACAAACATGCAAGAAACAACAACAATCATGATAACATAAAATTGAATTCAATCTACTTAAAAGGTCAAGGAGTTCTAACCTATCAAATGTAATATTACACCCGATATAGGAAATAAACCATTAGTTTTATTAAAATCAACTTCAAAGAGAAATACAATCGAAGCCTTGACAGTGGAGATCTACTTTGCAGTATCCAAGCCCTACTACATGCCTTTTCAGCACTCTTTTCCTCCCCTAACTTGACATGAAATGGCTTCCAAGCTCTAACTCTATTTCCTCGTACTTTATCTAACAAAGACTAGTCTTTTTTCATCTAAGACTAATCTTCTTCTATCAAAAGCTAAAGATTTCAGAATTTTGCAGTTGGTTTTTATATTGTAACCAAAAAGGGTAAGAGGAAGTGGTTTATATAGGGAGAGAATGAGATCCACTCAAGGGGGGAAGAAGGTCTTATCTCCTTGGGAAGGTCCACTTTTAAGGGGGAAAGAACCTTATATGGAGTTCTCGGCCCTTATCCAACCAAACAAACATCCAACGCATTGCCACTAGAAGTTTCTAGACGTGAAACTTCGTTTCCTTTTATAAAAACTTTCCAGAAGTAGACTGGTGTGGGTATTGGGCTAACAATAACGTTGATCGACATGGGTCACAGTGTAAACTTCCGCCATTGGCGTGGGTGAGACACTGGGAAAGAGAAATGATCTTAAAAATTGGGTTTTAAGAAGGATTCTCTGGAAATGTTCTGAAGGGAGTGGGGATTACTTTCTTCAAACTTCAAGGGATGCAAGAGCATAGGTTTCAGGGTGAAATTATTACACAGTAGTCACTACTAGGGTTCTCCGAGATCAAGAACGAGGAGTGACAAATTATTGTGTAACATATGCCCCCTAAAGCATGAAGTTAGAGCTGAGAGCCATGGTTGAAATGCTTTAAGATGGAGTGAGGACTTGGAATACCAGCATCGGAAGACCTGCAACTCAAACATACATGTACATATCTGAAATCTTATAATCATGCCTGATAAACATGAGAGGCATATAACAATACATGAATCCATGGTATAGGCGCAGCTATCCATCAAGAAAAGGATCATGTGCATGGATCCTCGGCATGGATGCAACCATCCGACTGAAGGGATCATATGAAATAGATCCACGGCATGGGTGCAGTCATCCACATAGAGAGGATGAAAATGAAAATACCCACAATATGGTTGTAGCCATTCGACTGAGCAAGATCAAAATGATACCCACGGCATGGTCACAGCCATCCGTCTAAAGAATCATGTATATAATCATGAATGACTCATCACTCCTCACAACCTAGACTTTTGTGATCTAAGCCCAGGGTCTTGCGCTCCAACACGACCCGATCAAAGTACAAATTCTAACATGTGAATAGATGTGTTGAAGTCGAACATGCTAGAAAATCACTTGATTACCAGCCAATGATGTGAATTGTTAACAAGCGCGAGAGAAACCACCCATAATGTCAATGGCTCTCAAGGTACTATCAGTACAATTCATGAAGTGTGAATAAGGAACTGAAGTCGAACACCTATGAAATCACTCGATCGAGGGCCAATGATGAGAACCTGTCGTCGAGTGCGAAGAACTTGCCATTGAGGCATGCAAGCTCTAAGGTACTGGAAGGGAGTTTCTAGATCAACTTCCTAGATAAGGAGCTAAAGTTGACAGGAAGTGATCTACCGAAGGAAGGTCATAATGAATGCTTCATCATCGACACAAAATCAGAAACAAAATGAATGAGAGTAATCCAAAATGGTGACATAGGATCAAACAATGTATAGGTAGGAAGACTTCTCTTGAACATGTGGATGACACGACTCTGGATTTTGGCAGCATTTGACATCATAGGATCAGAGGTCATGGTGACGTGGCAGAGATCATATGAGAGGTTTAAAATGGATAAACAAAAACCTAGGGAGGAAAGTGACAGAGTGAGGATGTCCCAAAACCTGACACGAATAGCAGATGAGTGTCAATGTTCAAGAGCGACATGTTGCCTCAAGTGAAGAATACAACTGATGAAACACTTCCAATTTTCCCCCATCATTTCTGGCGAGTACCCCAATTATTTTTACACAAGCTTGACGGGGATATCATATGCTTGTAATATAAGTCCATCCTTCGTATGGGTCCATCCTAGTAAGTTTTACGAGCCCTAGGAAGGAGAGGCTCGGTCTCGTCATAATGACAAGTCCTATGTCGTTTAATCTTTTAACGAGTCTGACAAAGGTGAAACCTAGAATCTTTTTCATGTTTAGAGAGTTTGAAAAAGACACAGAAAAGAAAACTCCAAAAGGTCCCTTTTCGTAAAGTTGTCTCTCGAGCCCGGAAAGGTAGAAAGCAATACTTGAAAGAACCTCTTGACCATGTCAGCCAAGGAGTACCTTTTTCATAAATAGTTTATCATAGCCCGAAAAAGGGGTAAATGTATACTGGGTAAACGACGTTTTGAAACCATTTATGAGGTCAAAATGACAAGAACATGACAATATTTTCATATTTTGAGAGTAAAAAAAAAGCTCAAATATGACTCCTTGCTTTTATTTACTTTAACGATTCTAAAAGGGAAAAATATTCGACATTCTTTACATTTTTATGAGTCAAAAAAGATCTTAAAGCTGACTCATCCTGGAGGAATGAGTGGTATAAAGGGATAGAACTGGTTCATCTAGGCTCATCTAGCAAAAATTAGCTGATAAAAACGGCGATCACCAGATGTAAATTGGGCATGGGTTCATTTTTACACAAGCTTGAACCATGGGGAACTTTGCTTGAATTCAGTTTCATGTTTACACAAGCTTGAAACGAACAACTATGCTTGAGTTCGGTTTCATTTTGACACAAGCTTGAAACGAAAAACTATGCTTGAGTTAAGTTTGCATTCCCCCATCATAATGACTCAATTTGAGGTACATGCCCCCCCAAGCTTCATTTCATTCAGCTAGGTGGATGGAATGAAGGTTCACTTTCGAGATCCAGGAAAGACTCGACTGGGATTTTACGAGATCTTAATCAAAGACTCGATTTGGAAAAGGGAGGTGTTTCATTTTTTAACGAGGTTGACATAGTAAAAGAACTATCCTCGGACATCTTTTTCATTTTTTAATGAGTTTGATAGAGGAAGAAACTGTCCTCGAACTCCTTGATTCATTTTTTAATGAGCTTGACACAAGACAAGGAACTATGCTCAAATCCCTTGTTTCATTTTTTAAGGAGCTTGACACAAGACAAGGAACCCTGCTCTAATGTCCTTGTTTCATTTTTTAAGGAGCTTGACACAAGACAAGGAAATTTTCTCCAAGGTCCTTGTTTCATTTTTTAAGGAGCTTGATAGAAGACAAGGAACTTTGCTCCGACCCCTTGTTTCATTTTTTAACGATCTTGACATAAGACAAGGAACTCTGCTCCAGCCCCTTGTTTATGGACCATACGAGAACATGGCTCCCAAGAGGTCCTCACTGAACGGGAGAACCACGCTCTGGGAGGAATACATGTCAACTGATACTAAAGACAAATCGGGTTCCAATGCCCCTAGTACATAATGTACTATACCATCTGTGTGATCCTCAGCAGATGTGGAGACGGAACAGGTAGCCACATAATTGACCTATGGCGGCAGGCAACTGCTTGCAAACAAGGACCAATAGGGGACGATGGTTGAATAGGAGACACTTGGTGACCAATGAATGACAATTGATCAATGGTCACTATTCTCCCTTCATTTGGAAAACAAACCACACGGAAAAGCGAAGAAACAAGGGCTCCCATGACATAAACATAGTCGCGTCCAAGGAGAAGATTGAAATCTAAGGGACCTTGGACTACCATCACACCTATATAGATGGTATTTCCTCCCAAAGTAATAGGGAACTTCAAAAGGATCCCTAAGGGTTGACTGGTTCCTCCATTGAAAGCCAATAGATTCTGGGTGACATACACAAGCTATGGGGAACCCAAAGCTTGCCAAGTAATAGAAGACATGATGCTAACAGACGCGCCTTCATCTAATATAGTTCCATGTGCTACCATATTATAGGTTTGTACTGTGATCAGGAAAGGCACAAAAGATGGAAGGACGAAAGCAGTCAATTGACTCCAATCAAAAGCAACAACAAAACTACTTGGTGGGGGTATCATATGATTGTCCCCATGCCCTGCAGGAGAAGGAGAAGGACTCTCCTGAATAACTGGGATGGGAGGGTCATTCTTCGATTCATGAGAATCCAAGGAGATGAGAAGAACATGAGCAGTATGATCATCACTACTCTCTTCGAGAACAAAGTGAACAACTGAAGGCGGAGCCAAGTCGACACTCGTTTTGACCAATGGTTGGTCGGGAATAGACACAAGAGAGCGATGCTCAAGAAGAGCAAGATGGGCAAGAGATGAATCCAAGTCAATCTCTTTACCAACTAGGAGAGGGTCAGAAGAAAGTCTCTGATAACCAACAGGGAGTTGGACCTGAGGAGCTGTAAAGTCTTCCAAAATTTTGGAAGCTTTATCCATAAGAGGACAAAGGTGAAGAAGATGCTTCCCTTCACATAACCTATAGGGGAATTTATTTTTTCTCTTCTTCTTACCATCACTAGCTGAGGGTGTAGCATCGACATGATCTCTAGAGGTCGATGGGGATGGTCGATCCATATTTTGAGACCATACCTCTAAGACTCTGGGAATACCAGGACAGTCTCAAAGGAGATGGTCACCCTTACATAGTCTACAAGGGAATTTTATCTTCTACAAAGGATTGAAAGGTTTGTCAATGGGAGGTGCATTTGGAGTAACAGTTGCACGGTTGGCCTCTCGCTTATTTGACTTATTCTTCTTCGTCTTCTTCTTCTTAGCCCCCTGGTTACTGGATTTCAAACTTTCACCACGTGAATTATAAGAGGAAGGTGAAGAAATAGGGGAAGAAGGTGCGAGGTCAACCTTAGAACCAACGTGATGTGGTTCAAATGAAGGAGATGGTTATGTAGGAGTTGGGACACTCGAGACCACCAAGGTCGAAAATAACCAGATAGGTAAACTAATAGTTAACCCATGGAGGGACAATGTTTCCATATAAGGAGCACCAGCGTTTCCAAAAGAAGGAAAAGGACCAGGATTCTCATCCGAGGGGAATCCTTGATTGGTAGACTCTAGAAATGTTGCCATTGGAAATGACCCTAAAGAATCACTAAGGAAGATAACTTTAACCAGGAATATTTCGTGGGTAGTTAATTTTAAGACACTGAAACAAAACTTTGCCTTTTCATATTTTAAGAGTTGAGAAAAGGACGAAAGGTGACTCTAGTCACTTTCGGAGTTAACGAGCTTGAAAGGACAAGTGCTCGATGATCTTTGAAATTTAAAGAGTCAAAAAGACCAAAATGACTACTCAGGATAATCTAGGCAAAAGGGATTACCAGGTAACCGTGAACTACATAATACCTCCTGGCGAACCGAAAAGTATGAGCAGTCAATCTCCCCGAATGTTGTGTTTGGTGTATCACGTTTACAAGGCAGAAGACTCAGCTTCCTACGAATAAATGATTGCAAACCTAGTGCGGTCTCCCTATATATACGCGACGGTATGGGGAGCACAAGTCCATACTAGCGCTGTCTAGTGCTGAAGCAAACGACAACTGCTAGGTTTAAAGATGTTGGAACACGTCTCTAGCCTAGACCACTAAATGTGAGTGTTAAGTTTCAATGCTTCCTTAGGTTAATTCAATAGATTTTAATGGTTGATCTTGAATTAGGTTTCAATTTCAAGGCCCTACTACTGTCATATGAAAACTCCTATATGCAGTGGTATGAGAAAATAAATCTTTCTTCAATGAAAGTTAACACTAATTGAGGGATAGAGAGCACATAATCAATGCAACAATCAAAGAATGAAATCTTTCACTAATACATGTCCTAAATGCACTTAATCTTCCCTTAACAACAAAAGAAGTTTCATTTCATTTCCAATGCTTATGATGATGCAATTATAGCTTCTCAATGATGCTACTAATGCAATATTTTCGCTTAAGGAAACTAGAATGGTGTTCTTCTTTTCATAAAATGTAAAATGAATCTTTCACATAAAGCACTTTAATGAAAATTTTCACAATTTCGAACAAACAAGCATCGATCAAATCCAAAGCATGATAAATGAAACTAAAAGCAACTTCTTCCCTGAATCAAACAAACCAAACACATAAATGCTTCAATCGACAAACCAAGCAATGTAATCTATGCTTGGAAAGAGAAAAGAGACAATCGAAGTAAGAGAACAAACGAGACTCTTTCTCTCATTCAATTGAAAATGAAGCAATGAAGATGTTGCGGTTGAAAGATGGATTAAATGAAGCAGCAAACCAGAAAATTGACACAATGAGTAAACAAACAAATGAATGGTAATTGACCTAGATGCCCTAGGGCCATAGAAACTATCCAAAGAACTCAAAAAATAAAGCAATGAAACTTCAAGCCAATCAATCAATTAAAACCAGCAAACAAAGTATTCTAGTCATTTCTGGGCGGAAGAACAGAGTCTGAGGGTCAAAACACACTGGCACTGGAATGGGAGAAATTCTGATTTTTTCTTAACTCAGAGATCGACACACTTTTTGGGCTAAAACTAGCGCTGATTGGCACGACCGACATGACTAGCTAGGCTACAACTAACGCTGATAGGCCTGATCGACACAACTATTTGGCCAAAAAGAGCATTGATCGAGGGATTCAAAGAAAAAATAAAAAATAACTTCACACAGGGCCAAAGTTAACACATCAGAGGGTGTGCTAGTGTCTGTATGCCATCAAACAGGTCAATATAGATCAAGAAGACCATAAATAAACAAACTAGGCACATAAGTGGAAAAACAGAGTGATGAAAAGAAGATGTATCTCCCCAGTGGAGTCGCCAATTTGTGATGTAGGTAAATCCTCTATGTGGACAGAGACGATCCCTCTAGCCCAAGAGTGGGTCTAGCCACAAACAAGACAATATAATGTAAATTTCCTTAGATTAGAATCGAATAAGAGGGCCTACCTCTTATAGCACTAATACATTTGATGTTGATCTTGTTTCCTTCCTCCAACTTCCTTTCATTCCTTTCGTTCAACCTGAAACAAACATGCAAGAAACAACAACAAACATGATGGCATGAAATCGAATTCAATCTAATTAAAAGGTCAAGGAGTTCTAAGCTATCAAATGTAATATTACACCTGATATAGGAAATAAACCATTAGTTGTATTAAAATCAACTTCAAAGAGAAATACAACAGAAGCCTTGATGTTTGAGATCTCCTTTGTGGTATCCAAGTATTGCTACACACCTTTTCAACACTCTTTTCCTCCCCTAACTTGACATGAAATGGCTTCCAAGCTCTAAATCTCTTTCCCCATACTTTTTCTACCAAAGACTAGTCTTTTGTCATCTAAGACTAATCTTCTTCTATCAAAAGCTAAATATTTCAGAATTTTTCAGCTGGTTTTTATATTGTAACCAAAAAGGGTAAGAGGAAGTGGTTTATATAAGGAGAGGAGGATAAGAATTAGATCCACTCAAGGGGGGAAGAAGGTCTTATCTTCTTGGGAAGGTCCACTTTTAAGGGGGAAAGAACCTTATATGGAGTTCTCGGCCCTTATCCAACCAAACGAACATCCAACGCATCGCCACTAGAAGTTTCTAGACGTGAAACTTTATTTCCTTTTATAAAAACTTTCCATAAGTAGACCGGTGCAGGTATTGGGCTAACAGTAGTGCTGATTGGCGCGGGTAAGACACTGGGAAATAGCGTTGATCTTAAAAACTGGGTTTTAAGAAGGATTCTCTGGAAATGTTTTGAAGGGAGTGGGGACTAGTTTCTTCAAACTTCAAGGAACGCAAGAGCATAGGTTTCATGGTGAAAGTATAACACAGTAGTCACTAATAGGGTTCCCCGGGATCAGGAACGGGGAGTGATAGGAGAGTGACAATTATTGTGTAACACTTGCCAAAGTGAAGACAAGAATGATGTGTCTATCTCTCCCTCTCAACTAGGGAGGATATACCCATTCCTATAAAGGAATGTACCCATTCCTACAAAAGGAATGTTCCCAAGTTCTCTCTGATCCTGGGACTTGTCCAAGCTCTCTCTTAACCAGGGACTTGCTTCCAAGCTCCCTCTTAACCAAGGACTTGTTTCTAGTAGACCCTATCTATTCTTTGGTGGATATCATGGGACCTATAGCTGCTTGTAGGGATCCTCCTTTCGATGTCATGAATTTCTTCTTCATTATTATGGAGCCTTCATATTTTCTTTATAGGAAATCAACCACCCATCACTTTCCTTCACGAACAATGTTAGTCATGTCATCCTTTTCTTCTTCAGAAAGTGATCTTCTAGTCCACATCTGTATTTCCTTCATACAACTACCTTTTCCACATCATGTTTCTTTTAGGATCTTTTATCCCACCACATGAGTGATAGTTGTAGGTGACATCTACAACTCTTTTTATGGTAGCCCTACATTAACCCTTCTAAATGTTGTTCAAAAATAAAAAATTAACATCAAATCAAAGTTACCTTTTGTAATGGCCCTTCATCATGACATTTTATTGTAGAAACATCAACATCCTTTATATATATTGACACATCTCCAAGATATTCAATGTCAAGGGTCTCATTTCTTTTCATACTTCATCATAGTCTTTATACCTTTTCTATGGATATGTCACGGTGAATTCTCCTAGTCATCGGATGTTGATATCTTTTTCTACGTGCTCATAGTTGTATCTTTCATGATCACTTATTTCTTTCTTCACATATTTCTCCCCGGGAACTTTCATTCATGGTTCCTTCACCTTTTTCAACCACCTCATATTCCATATGAGGACATATTATGTTGATTTTATCTAGTGAATATGTGAACCATGCCCTCAAGCATATATCCAAAGGAGGATATCCCTTTTCTTTAATCATGATCATGAGATATAACATTTACCCATGCAACCATATGACGACATGACCCAATTAGATACATGCATACATACCTATTTCCTTCTTTTGGTCACCTAGGCTTCCTTCAGTAGCTTCCTTTCCTTGATTGAGAGTACTTCAACCATCTTTACATGTTGCATTCCTTTGTCATCATACCATCATTCTTCAAAACAATGAATCCCATACAAGGTGGAATTCTCAGCGAGGCACTTGCTTCTTCCAAGAGGTGAACCTTCGAATGAAGATTCCAATAGAGGATATTGATTATCCTCATCCTGCAAATGCTTCTTCCTAATGATGTATGATGAGATTTACACTATATGACTTTCTTCTAACCATAATTACTACTTATGATTTCAATTAGGTTACCAAGAACTACTTCCTTCTATGATGACTGCTACAACCATGTAGACTTCTACTTCAACTATCTTTCAAGCTTTTATAAGGATGTATCGAGCTCTTGCTTTAATCATATGCTTCTAACATGATGCCATCTTTTACTAATATGTATCTCGTCATAATGCTTCTCATCTTGACTTCCATGGTGGAGGTATTTTCACCTCCCACTTCTCCTTGTTATGAATTGGAGAAACCCTAATAGTGAATATCTATCCCTTTGGATTTCTTCTCATCAGGTTCTTCTACTTCTTCAATGATATGAGCCTCATTTCTTTCTTTCATTTTGTTGTTGTTATGGAATTTTAGACAATATTTATTGTGATGCCCATATTCCTGACAACCATATCATTGAATCTTCGACATATCCTTCTTTTTCTGAGGACTAAAGTTTCCAAACATTTTTTTTCTCTTAGTCATGGAAGAAAATTCTTGAACTTGTTCACTTGGTCCCACGTCGCTCTTTGCTTTTAACCTGGTTTCTTCAATTTTACACAATGACCAAAGTTTACTGAATGAGGTGGCTTCCTTCTTTCCAAAAATTCTTGATACTAAGTTGCCCCATTCATCAAGTAGTGCATTGAGTACCACAGTGGTCATTTCTCTATCTGACATGATTTCCCCCAACTCTTTCAGTTGGTCTCATATTTCTGACACCCTCATGAAGTATGAGGTTATTCCTTCTTCCTTTGATATCTTCATCTTGTAGAGCTTGAGCTTCTTCTTTTGGTGGTTCAACAATTAAACCCTTAACATGACCAATGACTTCATTTTCTATGAGGATCAAATTTGTCCTCTTTTTCCATGCAAGATAGTTTGTTGACCCAACCAATTTGTTGCTCTCCTTGCAAAATGAAGTCATTTTGATAGATTCAGACATAGATATAAAGATACTTACTTGTGAAGATACTCCTTGATGACAATATCTTCAACTTGATTCCTTCTTGATTTTTGATGATGATGTTGATAATAGAAGATGTCTTCTTGATGAAGATGTTTTCCTTCAAAAGTGATCCTTGACTCAAAGAGAGGGACATCACTTTGAATCGTTGATGATGATGACAACACCTTCTTCTTGATTCCTTGAATTGGAGACTTCAAGATGATTCAATGTGCAATCCTTATTTGAGTTTATGTAGGGCCTTTAAGTTCTTATTTTCCTTGTGATGGAGATTGTAAGCTTCCCAAGAATGCTTTAGTTGAAGAACCCTATCTTTGAGTGAGCTAGGTTTTTGAGGTCTTCTCGTTGTTATTGCTTTGAGTAGTCCTTCTTCATGATTATTATTTTGTTTGGCCCTTATGAATCATTTATTGATGATTCAATGTCCTTGATTTTGAATGATATTCTTGTGCTTCAGCCCTTGAGTATCCTTCTCTAAGTTTCCCTTCCTTGATGTAGTCACCTTACGTATGATACCATGTTGAGAAATATAAGGGCAACAAGATAGGCAATTTCTCTTACTTTGATAACTACTTGTGATGTATTTTTACTTAAATTTATTATCTTCTTCTTTCACTTGATTATAATTAGTGTTCTTATCATCAAACAACTACCAAACAATGAAGAACAATGAGACAAGAGGACACAAGATATAAGCGATCAACCAGGGCCAAAACCTCTCAAACTGAGAGGAAAACCCACTAGAATTATTCTCTTCTTATAGATCTTCAATTGACGAATTCCAATACCTATGAACCTTGAACAAGACCCTCTAAGACCAAGTCAAATATTTCCTTCTTTCTAGAAACTTTTGCAATTTTGATCCCCAACAAAACCTTCTACAAATTCGACCAACATATTCTTCTACAACTGCAACCAACATATTCTTTTGCAACTTCGACCCAACGACTTCATTGCTTCGACCTTTCACAACTTCGACCTAGCTTCAACTTCACAAATTTGATGCAACTTCACAACTTTGATGGAGCTTCACGGATTCAATGCAACTTCATAACTTCAATACAACTTCACAACTTAGATGCATCTTTAGAATTTATTCTTTCCTCGTAACTGTGAAAACCCTAACACGAGAGAGAGAGAGAGAGAGAGAGGAAGAGAGGCCTAAACTTTGATCTTGCTCTTCTTCTCCTTTTTGTCCTTTTACAACTTCTATATTGTGTAGATCAAACTTCATTTGAAAGTGTCTCCAAATGAGTTTGAGTTCCTTCTTATTTGTAGCCTCTTAAGGGGTACAAATTGCTATCTTTAGGCCGACTTGTCCCTCCATGTAGGCCGAGTTTATTTTTGCACCATCACAAGGTGTTGGAGGGTCTTTGACTTTATTTTGACTCAAATAAATTTTCTTTGCAATATGTAACATGCCCAAAAGGGTCTCTCATACATGAAAATGGCTCAATTGACTTGTAGAATCAATGACAAGCCCTAGAAGCACTCAATGGGTGATTGACCTAAAAATAGATCTCCCTTGAGCATGAAACACATGCTTAAAGAAAAACAATAATAAATTTATTTTTCGCTATTCATTAAATACATAAAATCATGATTACATATGTCATTATGAAGATCAGACCTTGTTACATATTTCAACAACTATGAAAAAATCATCAAGGAATGGTCGCAACACATTATTTATAACTCTCATGAATGTCGCAGGTGAATTGCAAAGCCCGAACGACATAACTAACCATTCAAACAAACCTTGTTTTATCTTGAAAGCAATTTTCCAAATATCATCTTCAACAATCCTTATCTGATGATACATGCTTCTCAAATCTAACTTAGTAAATTAAACAACTTCCTTTAAATGATCTAGAAAACCATCAATGCGAGGAAGAGGATAGTGATTCTTTACCGTGATCTTGTTCAAAGCTCAAAAATCCACACACATGCGCCATGTACCATATTTTTTGGAACCAAGACAATAGGAGATGCATAAGGAGATGTAATAGGTCTTATGACCCCTCTATCAAGCAGCCCTTGAATTTTCTTCTAATCTCTGCATTCTCCAAAACTGATATTCTATACATGCCACTATTTGGAAGTGGTGCATCTTGCTACAAGTGAATCTCGTGTTGGATTCCTCTTTGTGGAGGTAACCCTTTTGGTTCCTGAAACATCTTGTCATAAGTGTTAACAACTTCAACCAATTCATGCTTGAGTTTAGAATCACATCCTGTGAAAGCTTCAGATTCAACAGTATATATAGCTTTAATCATCAACAACACAAAATTCTTACTAGCATTTACAAGCCTTTTCATCTGACAAACGCTAACAAGAGATAAGTTCATCTTGTTGTGATGTGCTCTAACAATATACTCAACTCCATCTTTAAAAATATGATATTTTTTTTATGACAATAGAATATGGTTTTTTGGTCATACAAATATGGACTCCCTAAAACAATCCCACAAATATCAAGTGGTACAACATCAAGCTCTACCTCATCTATAAAATTAGTAGTGATGGCAAATTTGAGTTTACATTTTCTTATAGCTTGTAATTTGGCATCATCACGTACCCAACCCAAAGGGTAAGGCGTAGTATGAGGTGTAGTTCATAGATTAGGTTTCTTGACAATTCCTTCAAAGATAAGATTGACTTGTCATCCACTATCAAACAATGTATCAACTTTTGTATGTTTTGTAATGACCCTGATATAAAAAATCTCACTTCTTTCTTTATCATTTTGAGATTCTATAGGCTTACTAGAAGAACTAATACTTGCATTGGAAGCTATACCTTTCACTCCCATGCTTGTGATTTTGGTTTCATCACTTGAATCAGATCTTAGATCTCGTTGAGTTGTAGTAGCAGTCTTTTGTTTCCCCTTATTATTGAACTTCTGTGGTCTCATTTCTGGATGTAATTTCCAATTGTGGTCCTCATTATGGCCTTGTTTTCAACAATTTTTATAGGTAAGTTTCTCTACCTCTTTTTTGTTAGTAGAATTTTTTTCCCTTTGCCTTTAAACTTCCCCTTTCCTTTGTCTCCAGATTTGGAAGGTTTATTGCTAGTCTCTTAAGGAACATTCTTGCCTCTTGATTCTAAATGATTTTTTTTGTAAGCTTGGTAGGTCTCTCCGATTTTCGAGTTTACATGTCCATTATTCACCTTGCTACAGAGGGAGGTTAACTCAATATTCGAATCCAAGATCTGCGGTTTGGTGAGACTTCATTCCACAACCATCGCCACTTGAGCAACCCCAGGTGATGGGGTAGCTCAAGTGGCGAAGGCCGTGGAATGAAGTCTCACCGAACCAGAGATATTGGGTTCGAATCTTGTGCTAAACTCCCCCTGTAGCGGGGTGAATAATGGACATGTAAACTCTAAATGAGTTCTCTGAACATACTTCATTAAGATTGGTGGGATTAAAAATAAGTATAGTATGTCTCAAATAACTATGTAATCCACCTATGTATTTAAGGAGACTACCTTGTGAAGACAAATCAACACCCAAGATTAATGCTCTTCTTCTAAATTCTCGTGTGTAACTTTAGACACTCTAACATTTAGCTTGTCTAAAATTTTTTCAATCCATACTTGTTTTTTGCATGCAAGCTAATGGATAAAATTTCCTTCTTAATGCAACTATAAAATCATTCCAAGAAGAGATCATTTTACCACTTTTCTTCAAATCTTCTTGAGTTCTAGCCTCCCACCAGATGAGGGTTGCACTTTCCAAGTGAAGAGAATCAAGCTGGATCTTTGTGACATCATCATCAATCTTTTGAATCCTACAATAGAATTCAATTTCAAGAACCCAATTATCCAACTTTTCATCGTTTACTTCCCCACTGTACATAGGCAATTCAAACTTGACATCAAGATTAATCAAAGGAGACTTAGCATGTCCTTTTGGAAATGGAGGAGGAGTAGGTCTATGAGATGAAGGAGGTGAGGATGGAGGTGTAGATGGAGGTGAAGGAGGAGGTGTAGGTGGAGGCTTGCTTCCATCACCACCATTACCTTATGGTTGATTAGAACTTTCTCGTTGCAACCTTGTTGTCCTCTTATTGTACAACACTTTCACCATCTCAGACATATCATAGAAATAATTTCTAAAACCTCTCTCATCCTCAAACATCAGCTCTTGTCCTTCTTCACGTACCATGACTAGTGGAGTTTGTGACCTCCTTGAACCAATTTGAGAATTTAGTTCTTCAAGCACTCCTTCTCTTCTTTTTAATTTAGACCTCGCAATCATTCAAGAAAGCACTTGAAAAAATTGTCAAACTTTCACAACAACCATTTTCTAATACCAAACCGATCTGAAATTAAACTTGAAGGTTTCATATAAAGTTTTGAAAGCTAGTTTATGTCTTATGGGAAATGGATCGATATTGCAAAAGCACATAAACTAAGTTGAATTTTGCAAATTTTAACAGTGAAAAATAGATAACAAGCAGCATCACAAAACCATAATTTGATGACAGAGTTCACCCCTCCTAGGCTACATCTCCAAATCCAACTTCCAATGTTGGCCCTTTAAATTATATGCTCAAAATGTGTAATTACATCAACATGCAATGTTCAAATTTAAAAAATAACACTGTTGTAACACCCAAAAACCCCTATATAAGCTCTTCTTGGGCTCAAAAAGGTCGAAAAATGGCCAATTTGGGCCTCCTTCTCCATTTCTCTGCTAATTGTTCTACAAATTCATCCCTCTGTCAAAACTAGTAATGAAATTCAGCTTTGGCAACCTTGTAAGGCGAAAATTTCGTAATTCCAGGTGGTGGGTTCGGCCCACGAAACCCACTGATTTTAGTTCAAATTTTAGAATGGTCAGTCGTGCCAATAGGTTTGTGCCCCTATTCTTCCGCCCCGGGGTCGGTTGTATGGCGGTAATATGAATGTGGGGCGTGAGTAATGGGTCATGCACCCCACCGATCCCACTCCTGGTCGCATTATAGTTAATGTGGCTCAGGGTTGGGCACAGGAAGAGTGCCATGCGCTTGCCCCTCATGCCTTATGCCATGGTCACAACACTCCATATAACTTGGGTTGGGTATGTTGTGCACGCGCACTAACTCGACCCTGCCCCCCAACGACGGAACCGGTAGACTCTAAATATAATCCATCGACATTGTTATAACAAGAAACAATGTGACATAACGATTGAATGGTGATTGTGTTGCCGTAGGTCACAGGCTTGATTCCTATGGAGTGTTAGTCGGTCAAACCCAACCAATTTTGGTCGAATCTGGGGTGCCACGTGGCGCCACGTGATTGATCCACATGTCACCTGCTCATTGGCCCAAGTATCCAAACTGTATTCGTCCACCACCATCCTATCATCAACTACTACATGTTAGCTCAGGATTGACCCATCCAACCACCGTACTACCTAGTCAGCTTGTTGATGTCATCGTACGGACTTCCATGTGGCATATGTACACTATCCAATCAACCCTGCAAGTTTATTATTTTACCATTTGCCAAAAACTTCAGAACATGATAACTTCCTCATACAATGTTAGATTGAGGCTGTTAGCTACCTATACCAATAGGTTTCATATTTCATGATTGGCTATGAAAGGGTCCAAATATGCTCTGCTTTGATGATTCAAAGATCACATATTTCCAAGAGAATCCAATCTGTGTTTATAGCTTGGTATGGACTCAAATTTTGATGGATGGTCCAAAAGTCTAATCTGGATCATGTCATGTTTTAAATTTTCAGTTGTAGAATAGAGAAAGGAGTCTGTCCAAACTGTTTAATCTTGGCAGACAAGTAGTTTAGGTAGAGAAAAAAGGCTCCCAACAGCTTAATCTGGGACCTTGGAAGAAATAAGGGTAGAAGTAGATAGAAAAACAAAAGAAAAAGCCAAAGAAAAGAAAAGGCAAGTAAGGGTCTGCAAGTCCAAGTGCACCCTCCAAGAAGAAATAAAAAATGCTAGGCAAATAGATGGGTAGGCAGTTGGGGTTGCAGAAAGGTCATTTCTTATAAGTTGCATGTGTGCTAACTCTGTTTACCAAAGAAAAATCAATGAATTGAGAAGGTGTCATTCTTCATCAAGTTGCAGCAAGCAAGAAGCATGTCTAACCTCCCTTCTTCCCCTTTCCATTTCATTACTAACACTCCCTCATCAGCTGAGATTCATGGAAGAGATTATGGTTTCATGGTGGTTCTTAATCTTTTTAGAAGCCACATTTCTTGTCTAAACTCTTTTCATTTTGATCTACTCCCTAAACTAAGTAAGTCTCAAATAAACTTAGTGATTTTCCCCTTCATTCACATTTTCCCCCATATTAACTCTAACTCTACTATGTAAATCCCCTATATTACCTTTCCCCTAATATTATTAACACCATGGTGTATAAACCCCAAATTTTGTATAAATATCCCTCCCCTTGGCATTATAGCCAATAAATCCTCTGTCAGGGATCAAATTGGCATCTGGTCACTTTGATGAACCTAAACCTTACCCCTCTCCCTTCTTTGAAGTCATTTCCACCCATTAAGCCTTTGTTTGTAAAGAAGAAACCTTGTAAAAACCCCTCCTACCCATAACCCCTTTGAAATTATGAAAAAACCCAAAAACCCACCTTTTACCGCTTTTCCAAAGTTTCGACGCATATATTTGATTTTCCAAAATACATTGGAAACCTTACAAAAACCCATATCCTAATGTTTTCTGCCAGGCGCATATTCCAAAACAAATAATAAATTAAACCCGCCCCCCCTCCGTATTATTCGATCACATCACCCTTCCGTCAACCGTCGGATCGGGCCCATGTGATCCGACGGCCCTCATTGATATCGGAGCGGCCCCCACGCCCGACAGTTAGCGCCCGAGAAAATGATGAAGGGTTACGTCAGTCCTCGGCCACGCGTCACCCTCTCGAGTCTCTCGGAGCGGCCTCTGACAAAACTGAGGCCGTATCGTAAGCGGTCCGAGAAAAACCGTAACCACTATTGCAATTACCGCCCGGTTTGCTGGTCCCACGTCATGCCCACGTCAGAGCCACGTCGCCGCCACCCCGCCGTCGCATCACCTCATTCGTCCGTCCCTTCGCTGACATGTCCGCCACTTCAGCACATCCATGGACCAACCAGGGCCTGCCACATCACCCGGTGACGTCATGCTGACGTCATCCGACTCCGACCCCACCTGATGACGTCATGCTGACGTCATCCCAAAAGCGCGCCAATATTGCCAAAAATCTATTTTAAGCCAAAATTTCGTGTTTTTTCTACTTTTGCCGAAAGAGACTGTTGTTGTTGCTGCATGAATTTGACGACCATACCAGCGCCAACCTGCACCGTTCAACTCTGAAACCACGGGCGCCTCCGCCGTACCTGCATTTGCAACTATTAGTGACAATCCGCAAGGTATTTTTCGAAATTATTCTATGCACCTGGTTTTTATCCGAATTTCTTCGAACAAACTGTTAAGGGAGTGTTAAAACACTGAATTCACCGTCCAGTATCCAGTAACCTGCACCTATTTCCCTCTGGCAAGACAACGAACAGTTTACGAAACCTGCATTTGACTGAAACAACCTGAATTCACAGGTAGCTCGCGCAACCGTGAGCTAGAAACCTCTGCTGGCTAAATTCACCATAGAAAAGTTCTGGTCAGCCCTGCTATTTGTCTTTATCAATCTGTTAAACAGTATTTCAATTGCTGTGTGCTCAATTCACCCTCTGGTCCCTGAAATTCACACTTTCATTGTAAGGAATCACCTCTGTGTTGTTCTGCTTACTTCAACCAGTTCACCTGCAAGTCAGAAGCTTAATAGACCATGGAAACTCCAATTGCACTGAACATCAAGCCTCTCAATACCCCTCACAGGGAGTTAGAATGGAAAGCTCTGGGAGATATGGATTATCAAATGTTAGATTGGTTTCCATTAGGCTCTAAATATAATATTCAGTTGCTGAATGAGTTGAAAGCCCAGCACCTTAGTGGAGCTGATATCCTAGGGATTTGGGACTCAAACTTGCCCATCTACAACCTCCCCCAGGTAAATCCTATGCCTGAATTGATCCACAGATGCCAGGAGTGCTATGATCCATGCCAAAGAGCTGTCCTTAGCCCCACAGGCTCAATTCTGTTCCATATCACCCCAGAGAGCATAAATGAGATGCTGCATTTCCACACTGCAAAACCATTAACCCCCCTCTACATCCAGAACTTGATAAAGAAGGGGACTAAGTTGTCAAATGACCAGATCATCAAAATCAACCAGCTGTTTGTACAATCAGGCTCTGAAGCCATCAGAACTCCTCCTATTGGATATGCATACTTAAATTAATTGGGCAGAATGCTAGTGGATTTGATCAGCTATGTCCTAGGGTTCAAGGGAGTGGAGGATGTGGATGATAGTATAATGGCAATGCTGTCTATATTCTCTCCTGGAAAGCCTCCAGCTGTACATTATGACTATGCCACATATATTGCAGATAGGATCCATGACCAGCTAATGAATCTGCAAAGGGAAAGACTGTTCAAATACACTTCGTACATTTACCATCTATTCTTGTTTTATCAACCAGGCAGCTTCCTCATTCCCCTGAAGCAAGTTAATGCCCAGGGAAATCTAAGGTCAGTTGTGTTTTGGACCTCTGTTTTTCATTGCACCTCTGTATCACCATACACATACTGTTAGTTCATAGACTTGTTCATTCATCCAGCTATGACATTATTGTATGGTGTTTCTCCTCCAAGGTTAACTGATGACATGAGGAGAATTATACATCTAAACAAAACCCGCAGCATTGGTAATTAGTACTTTTACCAACACCACACAGTGATCAGAGTTTATGGCTGTGAGTTGAAGCCTTATAGGCTGCCAAGGTATGTCCCCATGAGACTTTTTGCCCTAGAATACTTCAGGCAATTTGGGAATGCCGACTACCTCCACTTCCAAAGTAAGAACAAGAAGGCGCAGTTAAAGGTAAGGAGCCAGCTGGGCCCTTTCCTATATAACAAAAAAGAGGAGGGATGGAAAGAGGCAAATAGTATCCTAGAGGCCCTCAAACTGCAAACTAGTATTGAGTGGATACCCTATGACCCCAATCATTTTGTTTCCCTCAGGAGGATAAGATACAAATTGGGTACCTATTCACATATGAGGCTGCCTGAGATTGAGTAGTATGCCAATGCATTGAGCTGGGAAGAGGGCACCCTAGAAGAGGAAATTACTAGTGAAGAGCTGCTAGAAAGAGAGGTTAGAAATATTCAAAAAGAAGCTGACTTAGAAACTTGTGGACAGGTCCCCCTCTCATATAAAAGACAACTTGGAGCAGCTGCCTCATCCTCAATAACACATCAGCAAGCTGCCATTAATACTCCACAGACATCCAGCAAAGGCAAAGAAAAGCAGGTGGAACAGCCACCTCCTATGACAGAAGAGCAAATGGAAACACTAGTGCAGCAACAAGAAGAGATGGAGCAGCAGGGAGAAGTGCAGCAGCAAGAAGAACAGCAACAACAGGAAGAACAAAGGCAGGAACAGCCTGTCCAGCAAGAGCAAATAGTGGAAGCCCCAAAATCCACTGAACAAACTGTGCCTCCAAGGCAAGAAACTTCAGCTGAGGCATCAATCCTCCAAACTCCACAAAAGGAGGATACAAGCAGGAAAAGGGACAGAGAGACTCCCCTTACAACATCAGCAACTCATGGGGAGAAAAGACAGAGAATCAATCCCTTCTCAGAAGAAGAAATGCCAATAGGACAGTCTTTTGGTATGGTCCCACCCAGCAGGGAAGCATCAACAAGTTCCTTTCAACAGGAACAGGATAGAGCAATGGGAGGAGAAGTGAGTTCCTCAAATCAGCAAAGGGAAGGTGGACTCAGCATTAAACAGCAGTTCATCGACATTAAGAGGAGAAATGAGCCCATCAAGATACAGCTATATAACCATCTGTTAAACATGGCTCCCACCAATCAACAAAGACTCATGTCTGCATATGATGTGCAGGAAGGCAAAATGATCATGAGTCATTTTATGCCAACAGCAGTGCAGCCCCAATCTGCCTCTGACTACTTGAGGACTAACCTGGAAGTCCTTGCCAAGGATATCCACCCAATGGACAAGATAGAACTGCATAAGCAAACGGGTGAGATGGTCTATGCTTCCTTGGCAGACCAAACATTGGATAACTACAGGCTACAAAATAGCCTTAACAATACAGCCTCTCAGCTAGAGTTGGAGAGAGCATCATCCCAGTCAAAGGACAACAGAATAAGGTCCTTAGAGGACATCATCATAGAGATTGGGCATGATCCCAAAGACATCAAGGGAATACAAGAGATATTAAAATTGAGGGATGCAGACATGGCAGCTTTGAGGAGAAAGATCAAACTCCCAGCCTCAATTCACCCTCAAACAGATGATGTTGCCCAGCAAAGACATGATCAAGAGGCCACAACCTTGTTGATATCTCTGTACAAGCAGCTAATCCAAACTCAGGAAAAGCTGGGAGAATCGGAGGCTGCAAAAGCAGCACTACAGGCAGCCTTGAAACAAAGAGAAGAAGGGAAAACCTCCAAGCCTCCTCCTGAAGTAATCAACCTTGAGGAAGCTGCTCCAACCACTGCTCCTCCTCCTCAACAAACAGAATCTACAGCACCAACTACATCGACAGCTGCACCAACAACAGAGCAGACTCATAGTCTGGATATGCAGAAGCTTCAGAATGAGATTCAAGTCCTGGAAGCTCAAATGTTAGAGCTTAATCAAGCCAAAGAATCTTTGGCTAAAGTAAATGAAAGATATGACAAAAGCAAACAGAATGTGGCTGAGAAAGAAAGAGATATAAAAGCTCTCAAAAAGAGAATAACTGAGCTTGAGAAAGAGCTCACACTAGATAAGGTGACAGCAGAGCTCAAAACAGTCCTTTGGGCCAATATTGGCCAGTCCATTACTGATCAGTGGCAGTTCATTGAGACCATAGATGAACAGTCAGTGCTCATTACAAAGGCAAATAGGGAAATACACAGAGCAAGAGCAAGCCTTGGCAACATGCCTGATGCTGCCAATAGAATGATCAACATATTGAATAACAGGACAAGCTCTCAACTGGCCACCATGGGAATTGCTCACAGGACTGAGACAATCTCAATGGTTAAAAG
Source organism: Pinus tabuliformis (assembly GCA_031772625.1). Lineage (NCBI taxonomy): Eukaryota > Viridiplantae > Streptophyta > Pinopsida > Pinales > Pinaceae > Pinus > Pinus tabuliformis. Next base: position 1,945,693,212 of record CM062819.1, on the reverse strand, counting down.
GGTCCTGACATTAAGAAACCTGGTTGGAACATTAGAAAGGAGAACTCAAGATTTGCAGACCGAAATCAACAAGTTCATGGACAGGTTTCAGGTATTGCAAAATAGAGGCCTCCCCAGCCTACTAAGCAGTGTGGGAAGACTGCTTACCCATGAAAACTATGCTAAAAGGGTCAATGCCTTTGCTGCAAGTCAAATTGCAGGACAACCCAGCACTTCAGCAGAATCAGGGCCAGCATCAGGGCAGACTCTATATAATAGGGTGGAAAACCTGTTTTTCATTATGAACGAGATCAATCATCTGTTCGATGTGCCTCCAAATTTCTATAAATATACAGAAGCAGATGAAACCATAGAGGCAATTGTCAAGCACCAATTTCCCACACAGGAAGTCTGGAATAAATTGACACAGATAATATTATTAAGCCAGAACCTGTAATGTTATGTTTTGTCCAATTTATAAGTGATCATACACAGGGAAAATTTTGGTAGATAAGCATACAGAGGAAAGATGAAAGGTTGAGCCAACTCAGCAGGGCTATTCGGTCACCACAGCAGCAAACACAGTCACAGGTGGCAGGGCCGAGAAGATACAGCGCAGCGAACGTAAAGACTCATTTTCCAGCATTAAAGCAAAGCGGTTCAACCGACTCACTGACCTCCAAAGGTCAAAATATCCTCTGACAGACTTAAAGAGCAGTTATACTGCATTCAAAGCTGTAATAACTTCTTTTCTACTTTTCTGTACGAAGTAATGAAGATATTTCTCTCTCAGATGACTCAATGCCTGAGATATTTTGTATAAACATTTCTATAAAGTCCCCTTCGCATGAGTTTGAAGGGGTTGTTGTTGATTTCATTTCTATACTTCTGTTGCTGTATAACTCTCAGAGAAATAATACAAAAGGTGGATGGAATTTCCAAAGCTCTGTGTTCCTTGATGCACTGTGGTGGCTGGCTGATTGTTACAGGATTCCTGCATGTTTCATAGCACAATAAGTCTTCTTTTAACCTCTGTGTTATATATTTTCTAGTCTTTCATGTTTCTGTGTTTTACACTTAATGGCAAAGTAAAAGAATAGTTCTAGGATTTAATCACAGACTACCCTGAACTCAATCTAAGCTGTTATAAATGTTTTCTTCAGATAGAGTAAATAAGGTGTAATTCTTAATTGCTACACTTTCAAGCTATATCTTTCACTGTGAGAAATATTTTCAGGAATTCAAGTTTGCTCCTGAAACATCTATCTCTTTCCCACACCCCAGCTTAGTGAAAAATTCTTGAATGCTTTTCACTGGTTGTTCACATATCACCAACATAATCTAATTTTGTTATATGAAGTATTTAAATGGCCCTGTAATTTCAGTAAATCATCTCAAGGTGTCTAAACACTTGTAGCCACAGACTCCATTGCCCAATGAAATAAACTCATCTGCAGATTGCACATTTCAAGTACAGAAAGATATCCCTCAACCAAAACATAAAACTAAATACCCTTATTTCATAGCTAGCCTAAAATCTCCAGAGAACAGAGACAAATTATAAAGAGAGAGCCCTCTCTGATTACAGTTTGGCTAGAAACTGTGATCCAAAGATTGGTTAGTGGTTACCCCGGCCGTATTCCCTTGGGAGTCATAGGGAACAACCTGAGTGTTAACAGAGGCGATTCAAGGATCGTTGGAATCAAAACGAAGATATATACGATTTAGAACCAGTTTCAAAAGAATTTGAGCACTTTGATTTTTGAGAATATTTTTATCCCCTAGATCAATATCTCATCTACATATTCTACAAGTTTCATGTGCTGAAACATTCCAAAATAAAATTTACAAAAAAAAATCTAATATGACTCATTCAATCCACAAATCCAAATTTTGCACCATATCTAGGACCCCAATAGTATTCCCCAAGTTTTGTTGTGCATCTTAGAACTCATCTTACTTTGATGGTCTTCAAATGTTCTGGTTGGGTTAACCTATACTTTCCAGCTAGGTCGACCTGTAATTTCTGGCTAGGATGACAAGAGAGAATTGTTCATATCTCTTCATTCATATGGAGTTAAAGGGAGTGTTGTTGAAAATGGCAACAAGAAAACCCTGATTTAATTTTCCCTTGAATTAAATTAGGAGAAAATTGTAATTCCACATCATAAGACAACAAGAATGAGTTAACTACATTAATTTCACTTAGTTGGATCAATTAATTCAATTTGAGGGCCGAAGTTGAGTCATGTAAAGTGGTTCCTAAATTTTAGGAGCCTTGCTTGAGTTTAAATTGAGTTGTAATAGTTTAATTAAGTTAAATTGAGTTAAAGTCAGTTAAATTGGTTCCAACTATTGGAGGAACTAGTAGGAGGTCTAGCAGTGGGGTGAAACTTTAGTGTTCAACCGGTTAACTGATAAATAAACCATAATTAACTCATGCATGCATGAAATTCGAGTTACCTAGTTAATATTTGAGTTCAATGGCAGTTTATGATCAATTGTATGATTTTCCGGGTTGTACAAATGGTGCATGCATTCAAAGAAGGGCCTATAGGGACTGCACAATTTAGGAGGGGAATTTCCCTAATTAATAGGGGGATAATTACCAAGGAAACAAAACAAGGAAATAAGAGTTTGGAAGGTAGCAGAATTGGCTAAGTATTGGCCAGAGTTAGCCTGTGAGGCAGAGAGATAGATTACACTGGTGCAAAGATTGTTCAGGCTTGAAAAAGCATTCTCTATTCTAACTAATGCAATATAGATTGGAAGGGGTTTTGAGCAGCAAGATTTCTCGTTAGATAAATCTCTGAGCATATGTGATTGAATCTTGTCTCATGTTTATGTTGTGATTTCTCGATTAATTAATTTTTTCCGTTGATGAGTAGGGTAGATTCAAGTATTTTTTTTAGCATATTATATAAGTAGTTGGAATCTATAAGGAATTTCTACATGGTATCAGAGAATGAATCACAATAGAAGAGAATAGTTGAGTTACTCTTTGCAAATAAATCTAATTTGCAATATCATTCTTTAGAGCTAACAAGATGTCATTCTATGGATTGAGACTCGAGTATACCCTTGAGGGTAGCTCATATTATATTGATTGGAAGGACAGGATGGAGACAATGTTAGAAGATAACAGGCTAAAGGAATTCATAGACAATGATATTCCTAAGCCCCTAACAAATCATGCTCAAGATATGGCAGAGTCGAAGAAATGCGTGGCAAAAGCGAGGAGGATCATTCTAGAATGAGTTCGAGATCATATTGTCTCGAATCTCCATGGGAAATAAACTGCATTCGCGATGTGGAAAACATTGACCAACTTGTTTGAGAATCCTAGTGAACACAGGAAGCTAGCACTGAAAGACAAGATTCGTAGCATCAAGATTCAAAATAATGACACAAATTTGTACTATGTGAGCAAGTCTACACAATGTCGTGATGAACTTGGAGGGGTCGGTGTGACTGTCCCTAGAGAATATTTGGTAGCTCTAGCTATGTGGTTCTTCCCAAGAGCTGGCACAATTATCAGGATTCAACTACCAAGTTTGGAGTGGTTATGGTATGATCTAGTGCAGGAAGAAATAAGGCGAGAAAAACGAGATGGGACCTCATCCAAAGAAGAGGAAGAGGACCTTACATTAGTCAGCAAAGGAAATAAATCCAAGGGAAAGAAGTCCCAAGGTGAGGAGGGAAAGAAGAAAGACTTGTACAACATCAAGTGCTTTCATTGTCATGAATTCAGGCACTATGCCACAAAATGTCCACATAAGAAGGCAAGCAAGAAGGAGCGCAATAGCAACAATAGGTGAATCTCTAGCTTCACAATTAGAGCTTGATTTTACTCTCATTTGATGCATCAAAATCACAATAATGGGAAGCATGTGGTATCTAGATAGTGGTGCCTCATGCCATATGACAAGGAATAGAGATCTCTTTAGTGACTTGGAGGAGAAAGACATCAAGTAGAACATTGAGTTTTTAGATGACGAAAGGTATAACACGATCGACATTGGTAACATTACTTTTTACAGGGATTTTGGCTCCCCTCTCAGGCTCAAGGATGTGATATATGTACCCGGTCTAAATAATAATCTTGTTTCCGTCGTGGTATTCAAATACCATGGCTACATTATGATATTTAGCAAAGCAAAGGTTTTCCTTAGACACATCGCCACGAGACAGGTGAAGCAGATCAACGTTAGATTCAAGAACCTATATGCACTTGAGGTTGAATATGCATGCAAAGTCTTGAGGAGCAAGGCAAAGGTTAGAGACTTGGCTTTTTAGAGGGAGCATAATTTGCCTCTCAAAATGGAGCTTCAGAAACAGCCTCAACAAGTTGTGGAATAGCCACAATTATAGAATTAGAGAGAAGACAGAGTGGAAACATCCACTCATGTAGAGACCTCTAGTAGGGGGGAATTTTGAGCTAAGTGGGCAAAGGGAGCACATGCAGCCATAACTCTAGGTGTGAGGTGGGGTGATGTGAAGTAATAGTCCCAAGTGTTGCAGAAATTTGGGCAGGGTCCATTGAGGTGGTTTTGTCTCATAGATCATTACCTTGCTATAGGGACCCACAGTATTCAATAGCATGAGGATCAATGTTAGTCATATATTGAGGAGTGTAGAGTAGTCTTGACAGCAAAGTAGGGGGCTCAGTAGCAGAGTAAATAGTAATAGAGTTTTCCCAACAGACAATTTTTTTTTTATGCTCTTCAGATGCAGATGCTTCAATAGCAACAATAGTAGTGATAATTTTTGCATGCAATACATCCCAAAGGTGTTGGATCAGGGTAGATGTGAATCCCTTTCTTGTTGAGAGGGAGCGTTGAAAATGGAAATAAGAAAATCCTGATATAATTTTCCCTTGAATTAAATTAGAAGCAAATTGTAATTCCACATCACACGACAACAAGAATGATTAACTAAGTTAATTTCACTTACTTGGCTCAATTAATTCAAGTTGATGGAAAATTGTAATTCTACATCACAAGACAACATGAACGAGTTAACTAAGTTAATTTTGTTGAAGGAAATGTAACTAGGTTTGGTCTTCATAAATGTACTTTTGATATTTGTATTTATTCAAGAAAATAAATATTATTTTTATAATATATGTCAATTAGCTTCTTGCTCATTGAAGTAGGTCTAGCACATGTTAAAGTGTTATAGGTAAATCGAAAAGGTCAAAAGAATTATGTTAAAGACCTTAAGGGTATGTTACATTGTGTATAAGAGTCCAAGAAGTAACCTCCAAGTAAAGTCAAGTCCCCTCCTATGAAAAGGCACCATCAAAGAGTCTGCTTCAATCATGTGACACCACCAAATAAACCATCCAAAGTAAGCATAACAAGTCGGCTTGGAAACAATCTACAAGTTGGCCTTCTAGTTGGCATAAAAGGAGGGACAATCCTCTATAAATAGAGGTTGTTCACTCCATTACAATGTCAACCAAGCTGTTCTAAAATCTATGAAGAGAAGAAGCTAGAAAAATGGTAATGAAGGACGAAGAAGATGTCTCCTTGGGAAGTGAAGGAAGGAGGAGAAAATCCGAAGTGAAGAGGACTATTTCTAGGGCTAGAAATAGTCACACGTGCGAAGAAAGGGTGGTAAAGTTTGTAGATATGACAACAGGGACACACAGTCCATAAACTAGTGTTGATTGGGTTTGAAACTAGGCCTACAAGGCCTCCCAAGACAAGCGAAGAAGCCTATCTATCTAGCGAAGAAAAAGGACCCTAATTATCTAGGGTACCTCTCACACGTGTGAGAATTAGGGTTGCATTGCTATCACACTAAGGAAGAATGAAGTATAGGAAGAAGGACGAAGTGCCAGGAAACGAAGTGTCGGAAGGAGGTGAACAAAGTACTGAGAAAACATAGTGCAAAGAAAATGGTCTTCTAGTCAAGGGTCTAGGGTTTGGCATTGATCAAGAAAGAAACTTCAATAAGAGAAAACTTACCAAAGGTTTTTCCTCTCAAGAGAAGAGAGGTTTTGGCCTTGGAAGAGAGCCAACATCTTGTGTTCTTGGTTTTATGTTTTGATATCAGTTTGATGAAGTACACACACATTCATTAATAATAATAAAAAGAAGATTAAGCTAACAAGGAAAAGTAAAAAGATTAAACAAATTGTTATCTTTTCAATAAGAATCACACTATGCCTAATTTCCCTAGATTCTTCAACATGGTATCAGAGCTAAGGTGACACATCAAGGAAAGGGAAACTCAAGATCACTCATCAAGGAAAGGTATCTACAAGGTTGAAGCATCAAGCCAAATCTACTCAAGGAAAAGAAGGCCTACCATCTATCATTCATCAAGGAATACTACATAACAAGAATAAGAGACTCACACAAAGGCACATACAAAGAAGAGCAGATCAAAGAGGGACCTACATCATCTACAAGTTACTAAGCAAATCTCATCATCAAGCAAGTCCACTTGGAAAAGGAAACTTGAAGAACATCAAGATCCTAGGAAGGCAAGCCATCAAGTCTTCAAGGAGAAAGAAAATCCACTACATATCAAAATATATCAAGTAAGTATATGTCCCCTTCTGAATATACAACAATGTATTTTTGAAAGGAAAACAACAAATTGGTAGGTACCAATAACTTTCTTGCATGGAAGAAGAGGACTGATTTACTTCTCAAGGAGAATGAACTCCTAGAACATGTCAAAGGGAATATCACTATCCTTGCTAAGGAACAAACTCAAGCCTTAGCCAAGTCAAATAAGGATGAGACAAGAGATCAAAGGATTCTTATAGAATCTATCAAGGACTCTCTCATTCCTTATGTCTCCAAATTTGAAACATCAAAAGAAATCTATGATAAACTAGTAAAGTTATTCTTGGTAACCACAGCTGAAGAGGTGATATATCTAAGAAATGAATTGTACAAGATGAAGATATAAAAGTAAGAATAGCTCCCCACTTCATGAAGATCTTTGAGATGAGGGATTGACTTCAAGAGATTGGGGAAGTCGTGTCTGACAAAGAAATGACAATTGTAGTACTCAATGCTCTACCTGAGGATTGAGGCAACTTCACATCAAGCATATATGCCAAGAAGGAAGCAACCACACTCAGTGAAATGTGGTCTCTATGCAAGATAGAGGAAACTAGACTTAAAGCAAAGGAAGATGTGGGATCAAAGGAGAAAACATTTTCTACCATGGCCAAGAGAAGGGGAAAATTTGGCAAATTTGCTCCACGAAGAACAAACAACAAAGACATGTCCAAAATCCAATGTTATGGATGCCAAGAATATGGACACTACAAAAGGAATTGTCCTAAGCTTAACAAGGACAACAAAAACAAAAGAAAGAGGGAAGAAGATCACATGACTCAAGAGGTGAAAGAAGAAGAAAAGAAGTAAAAGAAGAAGAAAAGAAGCAAAATAAGGAAGATCCTCCGGATCTCTACTATGACTAAGTCAAACTCTTTACTTCAAGTCTTATTTCAAAATTTTGAGTAGGATAGGAGAATGTAGGAATAGAACAAAATGCATGGTTAGAAATATCTTCTAGAATATAGGAGCATGATGGAGATAGCTCAAGATATTCATGCAGAAGGAGCATACCTAGAATAGGACCTCATCCACTATGAAAGAAAATTGATCATGAATAAGAATCTTAGAAGACCTCCATCATCAAAAGGAAAGAAAAATTTGTAGGGTAAGGGTCTTTAAGATCCTATGATGGAATATTCAAAAGAAGATTCATCAATAAGAAGCATATGGCTCAGTGGGAAGTCCTGTTCTTGTTATTCAAGAAAAGGATGACGTGCAGACAAGCTAAGATGAAGCAAGAAGGGCCACACCATGAACAATCAACTAAAGTCAAGATGATCAAAGGATAATCAAGATGAGGTATGTATGCATCAAAGTTTAGTCATGTTATCATATGTGTATTATTGAATCATGGGAATAGTTCTATAAATTGATCAAGAATGAAAGAATTTCTTTCTCCAAGGACATGCTCGAAGGCATGTAGTACAATGAAATCAAGGTCAACAAAAGGATATGCTCACATAAGGAGTATAAGATTGCTGACTAAGAGGCAAGAAGAAATATTGACTAGTCGAGGAAGCAAGCAATGAAGAAGGCCTCTCACAAGGAGCATAAGGTGGTTGACCAATCTATCCAAGAAGAAGCAAATGAAGAAAGAGATCAAGCATGTGAAGAACACCATGATCAACAAGAATCACTATCTGACAAAATACTTTGAAGATATCTCCTAAAAGAAAGTAGGACAACTCTGACAAAGGAAGGAAGGAAGGACCCTTGACACCTATGAAGTCCTTGGAGATATTAAAGGTGCAAATAACATATTCTACTCTACAAAATATGTCGTGATGAAGAATCCATCCAGCAAAAGCACCATTTAATGTTGAAGCAATATCAGGATGAACTCATGAAGGGATACTAGATCAAAGCATGGAAAAAAGCAAGTACAAAGAAGCATCCATGTGAAGAGTAGTCTTAAGAATATAAAAGATGACAAGGAATAACAAGATGACAAGAGAACACGATATATGAAAAGAAGGCCACTTTCCACGAAGGAAGCAATGACATGACTAACTGTTGGCATTATGATACAAGTGTTGTCCTTGATGGCAATTCACTTAGAGGTATGATACAGGTGGCAACTCAATCAGATGACAGATCATAGTACAACAGCTCAAGAGAGAGGTATATGCAGGTTAACCTTGATGAAAGTGCGTATACACGCGGATGAGCATAATGGAAGATGTGTATACGTACACACGCAAGTTCACAGAAGGAAAGGCGAGTACATGTCGAAAAACTAAGTTTTGGTCCATGGTATTTTGGTATTGGTCCATGGTATTTGGTCCGAAGTATTGACTCCAAGTATTGGGTCCAAGGTATTGGTTCTACATGGTTTTGGACCATGGTATTGAGAGAAGCCTAAACCTATATAAGCAGAAGATCATTAGGCCAAAAAGGGTGTGTGATGAATATCTGATGAAGTGTGAGATCTAGTATGCTGGTTATGGGTTTGTGATATCTGAACCAAGGATGCACCTATGTGGTTGATGATGGATGATGGATCGGGATCTTAAGGCTTGGAATGTTTATCATTATATGGTTTGATTATGGATAGACTAGATCTGAATTATTGACGCATGTTTTATTGTATGAATGTTATGATCTAGGTATGACTGATGTCTGGAACAGCTGCAAAGTTATGAGTAAATATTTGCAGATCTGTATGCGGGTTGGCTTTGGTGAAAGCGCGTATGTACATTGGTTTGGTTCATCATAGTAGCGTATACATAGAGAGATATGATATTTGAAGTTGCAGTTGGATCTAGTTGTTGTTGCAGAGTTCTGTGTTTTGGTTACTGTGTTTTGATGACAAGGTTTCAGTGATTCAGTATTGGGTGATTCAGAGATTGATGATGCAGGTGTAGTTGATGATTGTATTACAGTGGTGATTGTTTTGTATTTATGGATCTAGTATGAAAATTTATGAAACATGATCCCTGGAAGAAAAGAGAGGGTTGTAGCCTTCTATAGGCCAGCGCCTACGTACTAGTAAATATATCGGCTAGTACAAGAGCCAGGGGGTTGGAGCTCCCTTCTAGTAGTAGCTGGAGAACGAGAGAAGGTTGTAGCCTTCTGCAAGTGGGTGCTACTGGTATGAGTTTGCGCCAGTACAAGATTGTAAACAGGTTTTTGTTATATTAAAGAAAACAGTAGTAGGTGGTTTTTATCCCGCATTGGGTTTCCACCTTATATCATGGTGTTCATGTGTGCTTCTTATGTGTGATGATCTGTTCTATTTTTACTGCACTTGTTTACTGTTTATATGGTTAATGAAGTTCTAATGCATTGATTAAAGGTCAACATATAATGGATTAACTGAACCATAAGTTTACTGGATATATGCTAGTTGCATTAAACACATGATCCAGGTGGATGTTGGTGGCCACCCACCTATCCCATTTGGACCCCCACAACTGTCTCTTTCAGCTTTTTCAGTTTCCTAAATTGTAGCACAGTTTACTATTTTTAGCAGTTTTTCGGGTCCTGAACTTTCGGAGCCGTTTTGAGGCCCTAAATGACGTTTTTTTGGGAATCTGGGGCCCATGTTGCCTCCCAAAGTGGTAGTACTCGGATATATCTTTCTAACGAGCTATCGTACGCGTCAAACGGAGATCGTATGCCAAAGTTACGACCCCGGGAAATTGATGTACCAATTTACCCAAACGGGGCCCACAATTTGGCGTTTCATCTTCTAGGGTTAGGTTTTGGGATGTTAAGGGTTTTCCATTGTTTCTCAACAATAAATAGGCCTTCGAGCCTCATTGTAATACAGTTTTAGAACAGTTCAGAGGCATGTAGCCGCACATCTCTTCTCAGCGATAAGCTACCATCGCCCTAGTTGGTTTATTTCCATTTCTGGTTGTAACCACATTTCAGTATTTTCCATTAATGAAATGAAGTATTATTTCTGCTGCATCTCTGTATTTATGGTTATCGCATCTCTGTATTTATGGTTATCTTTGTAATCTATTGCGTTCCTGTTTAAATTCGGATCAGTGGTAACAGAGCGGTCTGCTTTTTCTCTGTTTTTCTTTGCATGTCCCCAACAAGGTCAGGATATAAGGAGTTAGGGCTTGAACTGGTCGAACCTTTGCAAGACTAGCCTCGCAAATCCCGACGGCCTCCCATGGCGGATGAGAAGAAAGACGAGGGGGCAGGAGATCCTATCAAAATCTTGCTCGAAGAAGCGCTCGAGCGACAAAGGAACACAATGATGGATAGCTTTGCGCAGATCCTTCAGTGGCTACCCAGAGGTGACGCATAGGCTTCCAACAGCGACTCTGGAAACGCCACACCATTTAAGGTACATGTTAATTTTGAAATCCCCATCTTCGAGGGTCAAATAGACGCAGATGCCGTAGATAAATGGTTAAATCTGCTAGATGGGTATTTTTCTGTTCACGAATTTTCAAGTCGGGAAAAGATTGTTTTCGCTCTTCTCAAAGCAGCCCCCCACGTCAAGGACTGGTGGGAAACCTACTGCGAGCAGAAGGATGAAAGTACAGGCTCACTATTTTCAGCCGCACCCACTTGGAATGACTTCCGGGATGCCATCAAGGAGCAGTGCTACCCTGTCGGAAGCTATGAGGACAAATACATCAAATGGACCACACTGCGGCAGGGACGAGACCAAGATGTGCCGGAGTTCACAAACATTTTTCATACCCTTCGCACACAGTTGGGTATCAAAGATTCTGAGCTGCATCTGGTACTCAAATACCGTGGCTGCCTGCATAGATACATCCAGGAAGAGATGGGGTTCTTGAACATCTCCTCACTCGGCACAACATACCGATACGCTGTCAAAATCGAGCAAAAGTTCAAACAGAAGAAGCGAGACTTTGGATCTGCAAATCCGAAGCCCAAAGGACAAAGCCAAGGCGGGGTGACCCAAGACAACCCGTCGAAGCTGCAAGAAAAAAACAACACCATGAAGCCGAAGAAGGACACAGGAAAGTGGTGTGAGTTCCACAAGAGTCCCACTCATAACACAAGTGAGTGTCGGACCAAGCAGTCACTGGTGGCCGAGTTGAAGGCTTCTGAATTAGATGCATGTTCCGACCTGTTGTGGTCACCAACAACCCCCCACTTTGTTTGGTATTAGCAATAACATCAAGCAAAGGGGGACCCTTAACAAAAAATCCCAAAAATATTTTTGTCAAAATTTTTGTATTTAACTCCCTAAAAGCTATATCGCATCGCAAAGAGAGAGTGAAGCGTTTTCCTATGCGCATAAATAAGCTGCAAAGAAGCGATGTGAAATTCATCGCATCGCGTATTTTGAGAGCGCTCTTAAAAGAAAACCTAGGGAATTGCCGACGACTGATATGCGATGTCGCATATCGCAACGTCGCATAAGCAGCGCACAATGATCAAATGAAAAATGCGATCTTGCGATTTTTGATCTGCGATCTGCGATGGATGAGACTATCAATTGCTGCGATGACACTTCTCGACATCGCAATCCTCGATGCTACGATGCGAGTCACAGAAACCACTCATCGCAAAGTTTCCTCGGCATGATCTGTAAACCCAAAATTGAGCGCGCACCTTAAGGGAAATTAATGATCGCACGCCTGAGTATCCAAGGATGATCGTGTTGCGTTTTTCGAAGAGTCAAGTCATTATGAGTGTCATGATTATGCATCCATTAGAACTTAAATATTTCATGTCAATCTTTTCGTCAATTCTCTTTTCCTTTGCGTAAACTGTAAGGCAGCAACTAATATAAATCTATATGCATGAAACATCTAAGGAAAAGGGGAAAGAGCCAATATTAGAAGAACAGAGAGAAGATGCCTTCGCAAATGAATGCCACATGCAGCAGGTCCGTGGATTCCAGAGTATCACTCAACAGACACTGATGAAAATAGACTATCCAAGGCTCAGAGTCAAAGGCGCGCAAAAGCAGCATGTTTGCAAAAGATCCTGAAGCTCAGACTGGGTAAAGCAAAAAGAAAAACGCTAAAGAGGGAGAACGCTCCAGAAAAGCCTAGAACAAAGAACGGAAGCAATTTTCAATACGGAAGATTGTTCAGGCAACGAAATCCCTAACTCATTGAGTCATTCGCACGGCCGGAAACCGAAATAGCAACATCACAATCAGTTTGAAAGAAATCTGGGTTATGCTAAGTATACACACAACAAATACACCCAGCCAGAGGAAGATTTTCGAAAATATCTTCTAGTTTGTCAGAAAGAGGTGCCAGCTTTTGTTATTTCTACTTTTATCGCTCGAACAAAAGGAAAAGACAACCAGCCAACTCTTTCCAGGCGAACCTTGCATTACTTACAGCACTAAGGAGCAGATACAGAAACGGTTAGAAATTAGATTCAATTTTTAGAAATAAATTTGTTCTAGTAAAAGGGCGGTCATTTGAAGCCGTTTCCTAAATTTGTGTAATTAAGATTAGTTAGCTAGTAGTATTTAACCCTTCTCATGGCATTTGGAGAAGGGTCCGGAAATTTGTCAAAAAACTTGTCCTCAGAACATGCACTTTTGCACCCTCGGAGGGGGTTTTTGATGAATGGATGGATCGAGATTTATTTATGTTTGCATTTTAATGTCTGCTACTGATGTTGCACTTCTGTACTCTTAGTAGATGTTAGAAGTAAGTAGAGATAAATCGTTATTGCTTGAAGTTTGTGAGTGAAATCAGTCATAAATGGTACTTTTATCTCTTGATTAATTTCTGCTCATATTCTTAGAGTAATATACAGCTGAGTTGTTTATATGTTAATGTATGAATGTGTGGGTTACCGTTTGGCACTTTTGTACGGTGGAGTCATTTGTTTGTGCTTGACATATGAATAACTGATTATGCGATATGCTTTTCACAACTGTTTTGCCTAACTTCTTATGCAGAATGGTTTATCTTAATTGATTTATATTCTTATGATAGCTGAATGATCTTTATTACCAGTTGTTGTATGAAATCTTTTTAGATCGCATAATAGAAGAATTCTACCCCGGGTTAGTATAGATTAGATGTGCTGTTTTTGTTAGATTACAGTAGCATAGAGTCCGTTTAGAGTTTAGAATTAAATTAGCTTAAAATTACCTCTATATTAGCATCATCAAAATCTACACACACACACATCCTTTAGATTGGGAAGCTGGTCCCATTATCCCCAGTCAGACCCGCTACATCAAACGGGCAAGGAGCCGCCAACTAGGTTCCGGACCGGGTGGGTATTCCCCTTGTTGTTGACCCGATTTTAGGGCCCTCAACATATTTGGCGCTAGAAGGAGGGCTCGAACTATGAATGGCAACTAAGTCAAAATCCAAATACCATTCTGAGAGTAAATCACCCTCATCAACTCCCTCGACTTCTCCAGTATGGTTAAACCCGGAGTTAGAAGTCGCTCGAGTATCCACCGCTGCTACCTACCCTAATATATCAGACAATCTCATCATTGAACCCCCTGAAATTCAAACTTTGATTCATAAACTCCAGGGATTCTCTATTTTTTCTCAGAGGTCTGATAAATCTCACAGCAGTGTGACTTCGCAGTACAATCCTGCTCATCCCCTGACCAGATTGAAGAGTGAAAAATTTGGTATTCAACCAAGTGAACTCCCTCTCCCTACTAGGAAAAGAGCAAGGAAAACACCACCAGAGTCTGACCGTGAGACTCTTTCATCCACTTCGTCCATTTCAACCCCCTCACCGCAAAGTCAACCACCCACATCCTCATCCCAAATCACTCATCCATCTTCCACAACCCTTCCTCTTCAATCATCAAAGATCATAATATCTTCATCTTCTCAGCATCAGGGATCATCTTCTGCACTTTCATTAACTAGCGGCTCAACGATGGCCCAGTCTCCATGGAACAATCCTGGGGCGGTTTTAATGCCTCCACCACTGAGCCCAATACCAGCCCATTCTGAGAAATGGCTACCTAAATTCAATCCAGAAACAGGCATGCTAGCTGAAGAGCATATCAATAATTTCATGCTTTCTGTTAATCTCAATGGAGTTACCAACGAGGATGTTGTCGTCCGGCTTTTTCCTTATACAATGCAAGGAACAGCCGGGTTATGGTACTTTTCGTTACCTTCCGGGTCCATCACAAGTTGGGACATTTTTCAAAGTCAATTCCTCACCAAGTTTGGCGACAACAGATCAACAGCGACATTGATCAATGACCTATCTAATCTTAAAGCTGAGGCTAGAGAACCCATTAAAGATTTTAATTTACGGTTCAATAAGATCCTCAACAAAATTCCTGCTGCTTCTCAACCCAGCGAGGAAGTAAGATGTGAATGGTACATCATGGCCTTACCATCAAACTTGGCTATCTTCGTAGATAGGGCAAACAAGGCGACCTTAGTTGAAAACTTGACAGAGGCGTTAGCAGTAGAAAAGCGCGTAGTTGCCCTAGAAAAGAGATCTGCAATAGAAGAACGCAAATCTAAGAAAATCTCTTTCAAAGAAGACACCAAGAAGAAACAAACGAGAGATCCTTTCGATATGGAAGGATTACAAAAAGTGTTAAAGGCCATGTCCAATGAGATGATTGGCATAAGAAAACAAGTAGCAGAAACTTCTTCAAAAAAGCCCTACAGGTCTTTTAAAAGAAATCCTCCCATGGAGGTGAAACCACCCAATGCTGTCTCAAACGTCGAATCTGAAGAAGAAGAAGAAGAAGAAGAGAATGCCACTGAAGGGCAGACCGACGATGAAGAAGTTGTGGAACTACAAGGAATGTGGGATTTCATCCTCCCACAAGAAGAAGATCAAGAAGCATTTCCGGTTAGCACACGAAGCAAAAATCAACTTGATCCTCCCCAAACTACCCCTAAACAGAAGGGCGCAAGCCCTGCAACAAAAGATAAGGTCGCAACAAAGAAAACAACCGCTAGAGCAACCCAATTTAGCCCAGTCCAATCAGATCAAGCACCTCCATCAAGAACACTGATAGTGTCGGATGAAATGGAGTATAACATTATCGATGACATGAAAGAGACTAGGGCTAATATCACTCTTTACGAATTGAGCAAATTGAAACATCAACAGAAAATAATGATGAAAGAATTACATGATGTGCCTACTACATCTTTACCTACAGCTGTAGCTTCCCACAACATGGGAAGACATCCAACCAACATGATCAATAAGATTGATCCAAATGACATTGCCTTGATTGGAGGAAGATCAAGATCCCATACTCCTCCTTTTCTTCTCACTTATGAAATTTTCAATAAAAACGTGCACAATTGCTTGGTTGATTATGGTGCTTCAACGAATATTTTACCCAGATCAATATGTGCCAAATTGAATGTTCAGCCGCAAAAATCCGCAGTGCGCATAGTTCAACTTGATCGATCTCAAGTCGAAGTGATTGGTGAACTTAACCAAGTGACCATAAGATTGTCATCTAACCCGAAAGTATGCCAGGTTATCGACATTCTAGTAGCTGATATCCCTGAATTCTATGGTTTAATTCTTAGCAGGGATTGGTCCGAAAAACTCCACGGATATTTCTCAACCGACTGGTCGCACATGTGGTTACCCTACAACGGTAAACCGAATCAAATAAAGGTTGAACGAGAGTTGTACCAAAATTACATAGTGACAGAATTGGAAGGAGAGAATGAAGCAATAGCATACAACAGCAGTATCATAGGCAATTACTCGATAGATTCTTTCCTCGGAAATTTCAATGCTCACACCTCACCTTACTTAGAAAATTCAGTTTTGTCCCAAGTTGAAATTTTTTCCCAAACTAATGATTCAAAGTGTTTTAAATTTTTAGATAACTCTGTAAATACATCTTTGTTTTGGAAATTATATTTTGATGGCTCTAAATCTAACGAGGGAGCAGGAGCAGGATGCGTTCTGATTAGCCCAGACGGAAACAAGATCATGCTTACATGCAGACTTGAGTTCGATTGCACAAACAATACAGCAGAGTACGAAGCCTTGGTGCAAGGCCTATACAAAGCAATCGGGTTGAATGTTAAGTATCTTCAAGTCTTTGGAGATTCTGAAATTATCGTCAAACAGGTACGTAACACCATACATTGCCTGTCAAGTCATTTAAAGCACTATCAATCTTTAGTACAAGATCTGACTTCACATTTCATAGCATTCAATATTTCGTCAATCCCAAGACTCCAAAATGCGAGCGCAGACCTGTTAGCTAACGTAGCCTCTAGACTTATTCCCTCTGAAGATTTTAGTCCAGATAGGTTCTCAATAGAATTAATCTTTAGACCATCCATCCCTGACAACATCACCAACTGGAGAGTATTCAACGACGATCCTGACATTGTAAATTTCCTCACTTCTGAAGGATCCTACTCAAATCAAATAATTGACGAAGACCATCATGATCACCAAATACAGCAAAATAGCACTGATAATGCTGTACCTAAATCGGTGGCTAAGTTAGAAGATTTATATGATTTAAAAAGTCGGTTCAAAAGGTCTGCCAATTCTAAACTCTACAGTTCAACTCTGAATTATGAATTAGTGAACCTAGGAACCGATCAGAAGCCACAAAACGTTAATCTAGGCCACGGCCTAGCCCCTGAAGAAAAATCAGCATATATCCGTCTTCTGAGACAATACAAGAACGTTTTTGCATGGAATTACGATGAGTTGAAGACATACAACACTTCTATCATTCAACACACTATCCTTATGATTGACAATGAAAAACCTGTCCAGCAGAAGCTCAGAAAAATCCACCCCAACTTAGAAAATCAGATAAAGACTGAGCTAAATATGTTGTTGAGAGCCAGAATAATTTTCCCCGTCAGACATTCCAAATGGGTATCCAATATGGTGCCCGTTAGAAAGAAAAACGGAGATATTAGAATCTGTATTGATTTCCGGAATCTCAACAAAGCCTGTCAGAAAGACAATTTTCCCCTCCCACCTATGGAGCAAATACTACAGGCAGTAGCGGGCTCAGAATTAATGTCTTTCCTGGATGGATTTTCAGGATACAATCAAGTGCTAGTACATCCCGATGATTAGTTGAAAACCACATTCCGAACCAAATGGGGCACATACACATATCGGAAGATGCCATTTGGTCTGATCAATGCCGGCGCTACCTTTTAGAGAGCCATGGTCATCGTGTTTAAAGGTTTAGTCAATAAATCGGTAGTGATTTACCTGGATGATATAACAGTGTACTCCAAGAAGCGAAGCGACCATCTCAAAGACTTGAAACAAATCTTTCAAAGATGTTTAAGGTATGGGATTTCACTTAACCCAAAGAAATCTTTTTTCGCATTAAGTGAAGGGAAATTGCTAGGATTCATAGTGTCAAAATCTAGTATTCACATTGAACCTGACAGAATCAAAGAAATTTCTGAAATATCCATGCCCCATAACAAAAAGGCCATGCAATCTTTCCTTGGACAAATCAATTTTGTAAAAAGGTTTGTCCCGGACTTTTCACGTATTATTTCTCCTTTACAAAATATGATAAAAAAGAATTCAAATTTTAAATGGGGTCAAGATGAGCACGAAGCATTCAACTTGATCAAACAAGCTATCATCAACGCTCCATCTTTAGCTACCCCAAATTTTTCAGAATCTTTTATCTTATACACTTTTGCCTCAGAGAAATCTTATGCCGCGATTTTAACTCAAGTAAATCAAGAAAAGGCGGAAGCTCCAATCGCATTCTTTAGCTCGAACTTACAAGGTGCTGAGCTCAATTATTCAGACGTGGAGAAACAAGCATATGCTGTTTTCAAAGCGATCAAATATTTCAGACCTTTCTTACTTAAAGCCCACACCAAAGTCGTAGTGCCGTTTCCAACGGTAAGAAACCTTCTGGTACAGAAAGATGTGGGCGAAAAGAGAGCAAATTGGATTACCGCTTTACAAGAATACGATCTTGAGATCAAGCCGGCGAACATCGTAAGAGGTCAAGGCTTCTGCAAGATGTTAGCTGGAGCATCGCAAATTCCTGAGAACTCATCTGAAGAGGTACATACATATGAGGTAAGCCTAAACGATGCAGAATCATTATATGCGGACACCATTTATTATCTTAAGAACGGGTATGCTCCATCACACCTGGATCACACCAAGAAAAGAGCTCTGAGATTGAAAGCTAAACAATACCAGCTCATAAATGATGTTCTGTTTAAAAGGAATTACGATTTTGTACTTCTTAGGTGTCTTGAGAAAACTGAAACCGAAAAGGTTTTGCAGGAACTCCACGATGGACCAGCAGGTGGACACTATGCTGGAGAAGCTACTGCACATAAGATCCTACGTGCAGGATATTATTGGCCCACGCTGTTCAAAGACTCATACAATTACGTAAGGAAATGCCAAATCTGCCAGACTGCTGCGGGGAAACAAAAGAAATCGTCCATGCCACTACAGCCGGTTATCATCGAGCAACCATTCAGCCAATGGGGCTTGGACATAATAGGTGAGATCGTTCCTCACTCTTCTAAGTAGCACAGGTATATCCTCACAGCAACAGATTATTTTACTAAATGGGTAGAAGCAGTTCCTCTCAAGACAGTTAATTCTGAAAACATTATTGAATTCATAGATCAATTTATCATCACTAGGTTTGGATTGCCAACAGCCTTAATGTTTGATAATGCATCATACTTTTCTGGAAATGCAATGACAGAGTTTGCACTTAAAAGAGGGTTCAAACTGAAATATTCTGCCAATTACTATCCGCAAGGTAATGGGTTGGCTGAATCAACAAACAAAAACCTAATCAGGATTATTGAAAGAACAGTCGACCAAAACCAAAAGAATTGGCACAAAGCGCTGGTAAATGCTTTATGGGCAGATAGAATTACAAAGAAGGCTTCAATCGGCACTTCTCCCTTTAATTTAGTTTATGGGAACGAAGTGGTTCTTCCAACTCACTTAGTCATTCCCTCTTTGTCTTTAGTACAATACATCGATGAAGTATCTACTTCCTCCTTACAATTGAGACAAATGGAGATAATCAAACTAGAAGAACGACGAGAACAAGCTAAGAAAACCCATGCTCATCACCAAGCGCTAATAAAATCCTCTTTTGACTCAAACATCATAACCAGAAAGAACTTTCAGATGGGAGATTTAGTTTTGAAATGGGATAAGGCTCATGAAGAAAAGGGCAAACATACGAAATTTCAGAAGCTATGGCTTGGTCCTTTTCAGATTGTAGAAGTCGTAGGCCCATCGACGTTTGTGTTGCAGGATTTGGCAGGTAGAAGAGATTCTTTGCCTGTGAATGGACAGATTCTTAAAATGTATTTTCCATAGAAGATCATTCTTCTATTTTTGTAGGATAGTTGTAGTTTTTTTTTATTATTATTTTGTTTTTCTCTTTCTTATAAATAAAACCGGTTGTAAATGATCATTGAAAAGGATTCATGAAAGAGCACACCAACTCTCTATCAGATTTTGATTTCGCTTGTACAAATAGCAAAACTTTTCGAAAAATATGATTTTTATTATTGACAAATAGAGTTAACTTTAACCTGAATATGATATTAGTTTCAACCTCTCAAAAAAACTTTGATGAAAACAACCTT
The DNA here is from genome assembly GCA_031772625.1 of Pinus tabuliformis. Classification (NCBI taxonomy): domain Eukaryota; kingdom Viridiplantae; phylum Streptophyta; class Pinopsida; order Pinales; family Pinaceae; genus Pinus; species Pinus tabuliformis. The sequence goes on along the minus strand of CM062819.1, from coordinate 1,945,673,123 downwards.
TGGTAAAAAATTGTTTTATGTCAGCACAATGAAAGGTATCATCAATAATAAAATAAATATTCTCTGTAAAGCTGTTGTTTTCAAACTCTATTATTGTCGTCCAGAGCTTTCTTAAGGAAAAACAATGACTTCCTCCCTGCTAAAGGAAACCGCAGCATTGAGAGAAACAATATGAGAAAACACTATATCTCAAAGAATAAGAGGTCTCATCACGAGCTGGCTTATCATGATCACAGATATTATAACTTGCTGACTTTGCCAATACTGTCTATCAAAATAGGGCAACGACTCAAGATTGTTGCAATCAAAAGACAAGGGGTCTCATCACGAGCCAGCTTGTTCAGCAAAAGTGTAAATCAAGTGAATGACTGTGTCATAATTTGGCCACCAAACCAAGACATTGTTCTTTAGAGAATTAAAAAAAAAAAAAAAAAAAAAAAGGAAAAAGTGTCGAAAAGGATTTTTCTCTGAAATGTTGTAAATAACCTCAAGCAGGAAAAAGGATCATTGCTGGATAACATGGTAACCCTGTCGAGGCTATGGACGCTTGCGGGCAGCAGAGGCTCTACCTACGACAAATGAGCATATTTTAAAGCTAGTACGCAGAGAAGACCTTATTTTATCTTTAAAAAAGGACCGAGTAATGTCTGGTGTGAATGCAAGAACTAAGCCTAAGGAAGCAGACAATTGGAATAAAAGAAAGGTTGAGACAAAGTATCATTGACAGGATAAGGGGTAATCTACTCTATCTGTCCATAACAAAATTTAGACTTATGAAAATTTTTCTGTTTCGGAAGTGGAAATGTCAATAGAAAAGCAGAGATAACTGGTTCTTCACAGTGAATCGCCATTGTTGTGGTCACCAACAACCCCCCTCTTTGTTTGGTATTAGCAATAACATCAAGCAAAGGGGGACCCTTAACAAAAAATCCCAAAAATATTTTTGTCAAAATTTTTGTATTTAACTCCCTAAAAGCTATATCGCATCGCAAAGAGAGAGTGAAGCATTTTCCTATGCGCATAAATAAGCTGCAAAGAAGCGATGCGAAATTCATCGCATCGCGTATTTTGAGAGCGCTCTTAAAAGAAAACCTAGGGAATCGCCGACGACCGATATGCGACGTCACATATCGCAACGTCGCATAAGCAGCCCACAATGATCAAATGAAAAATGTGATCTTGCGATTTGCGATCTGCGATCTGCGATGGATGAGACTATCAATTGCTGCGATGACACTTCTCGACATCGCAATCCTCGATGCTGCGATGCGAGTCGCAGAAACCACTCATCGCAAAGTTTCCTCGGCATGATCTGTAAACCCAAAATTGAGCGCGCACCTTAAGGGAAATTAATGATCGCACGCCTGAGTATCCAAGGATGATCGTGTTGCGTTTTTCGAAGAGTCAAGTCATTATGAGTGTCATGATTATGCATTCATTAGAACTTAAAGCTTTCATGTCAATATTTTCGTCAATTCTCTTTTCCTTTGCGTAAACTGTAAGGCAGCAACTAATATAAATCTATATGCAGGAAACATCTAAGGAAAAGGGGAAAGCGCCAATACTAGAAGAACAGAGAGAAGATGCCTTCGCAAATGAATGCCACATGCAGCAGGGCCGCGGATTCCAGAGTATCACTCAACAGACACTGATGAAAATAGACTATCCAAGACTCAGAGTCAAAGGCGCGCAAAAGCAGCATGTTTGCAAAAGATCCTGAAGCTCAGACTGGGTAAAGCGAAAAGAAAAACGCTAAAGAGGGAGAACGCTCCAGAAAAGCCTGGAACAAAGAATGGAAGCAATTTTCAATACGGAAGATTGTTCAGGCAACGAAATCCCTAACTCATTGAGTCATTCGCACGGCCGGAAACCGAAATAGCAACAACACAATCAGTTTGAAAGAAATCTGGGTTATACTAAGTATACACATAGCAAATACACCCAGCCAGAGCAAGATTTTCGAAAATATCTTCTAGTTTGTCAGAAAGAGGTGCCAGCTTTTGTTATTTCTACTTTTATCGCTTGAACAAAAGGAAAAGACGACCAGCCGACTCTTTCCAGGTGAACCTTGCATTGCTTACAGCACTAAGGAGCAGATACAGAAACGGTTAGAAATTAGATTCAATTTTTAGAAATAAATTTGTTTTAGTAAAAGGGCGGTCATTTGAAGTCGTTTCCTAAATTTGTGTAATTAAGATTAGTTAGCTAGTAGTATTTAACCCTTCTCATGGCATTTGGAGAAGGGTCCGGAAATTTGTCAAAAAACTTGTCCTCAGAACATGCACTTTTGCACCCTCGGAGGGGGTTTTTGATGAATGGATGGATCGAGATTTATTTATGTTTGAATTTTAATGTCTGCTACTGATGTTGCACTTCTATACTCTTAGTAGATGTTAGAAGTAAGTAGAGATAAATCGTTATTGCTTGAAGTTTGTGAGTGAAATCAGTCATAAATGGTACTTTTATCTCTTGATTAATTTCTGCTCATATTCTTAGAGTAATATACAGCTGAGTTGTTTATATGTTAATGTATGAATGTGTGGGTTACCATTTGGCACTTTTGTACGGTGGAGTCATTTGTTTGTGCTTGACATATGAATAACTGATTATGCGATATGCTGTTCACAACTGTTTTGCCTAACTTCTTATGCAGAATGGTTTATCTTAATTGATTTATATTCTTATGATAGCTGAATGATCTTTATTACCAGTTATTGTATGAAATCTTTTTAGATCGCATAATAGAAGAATTCTACCCCGGGTTAGTATAGATTAGATGTGCTGTTTTTGTTAGATTACAGTAGCATAGAGTCAGTTTAGAGTTTAGAATTAAATTAGCTTAAAATTACCTCTATATTAGCATCATCAAAATCTACACACACACACACATCCTTTAGATTGGGAAGCTGGTCCCATTATCCCCAGTCGGACCCGCTACATCAAACGGGCAAGGAGCCGCCAACCAGGTTCCGGACCGGGTGGGTATCCCCCTTGTTGTTGACCCGATTTTAGGGCCCTCAACACGACCTTGAGCCAGAACTCGACAAGGGGAATGGCAAAGGGAAGCAGATCATTGATGCGGATCCCAGCGCCACTGTTGCCACCGCCAAGATCCAGAAAGATGAGCCCGAAAATCCAGAGTAAGGGGAGCGTCTTTTCCACTCACAGATGTGGGTGAAGGGTTCGCTGCTACAATTCATTGTCGACAGTGGCAGCCAAAAGAACCTCATTTCAGCAGAGGTTGTGAAGCGGTTGGGCCTACCGACTACACCGCACCCGTAGCCGTACAATATCGGGTGGCTTCACAAAGGAAGAGATCTGAAAGTTTGCTAGCAGTGCCGCCTTCCCTACAGCATCAAACCCTTCACAGACGAGGTATTGTGTGATGTTACACCTCTGGATGTTTGTGATGTATTATTAGGCCAGCAATACTTGTGGAGGCGACATGCTGTGTATGAGTCAAGGCCTCGTGCTGTCATTATTTCTTTGAGTAATTCATTATACAGGATACTAGAGGTAGCCCCACCTACTGCCACATCTTTGATCACTGCTAAGAAAGGCAGCAAGCTCATCTCACAGACCAAAAAATTTATCTGTCTGGTTCACTCCCAAAGTAAGGGGAAGATCGTTGCTACCTCCATGACCCCTGCAAAGGGTTCCTCCATGCAGTAGCAGCAGGAAAGGGATACGGTCATGACAGAACATAGGAACAACTTCTCCTCACCCACATAGATACCACACAAGTTTCAGGTGGGCAACAAAGTCTGGTTGCATCTGCAGAGAGAACGCCTTACGAGAACCCATCAAAAGCTCAGACCACTCTGACATGGTCCTTACAACAGTACCAAGGCTGTGGGGAACAATGCTTTGGAGCACATCATTCCTCCATTCCTTTGCCTGCACCAAGTGTTCAATATGGACCATCGTCGACCATGCTTCCCACCATTACTGGACACATCAGAGATTGCAGGACAAGTTCAGCAGATGGAGGAACTCAACGCAATGGGGACCATTGCTTCCTAAGGGGGGAGGAATGATCCAGGTGGATGTTGGTGGCCACCCACCTATCCCATTTGGACCCCCACAACTGTCTCTTTCAGCTTTTTCAGTTTCCTAAATTGTAGCACAGTTTACTATTTTTAGTAGTTTTTCGGGTCCTGAACTTCCGGAGCCGTTTTGAGGCCCTAAACGACGTTTTTTTGGGAATCTATGGAAACATGGGTCCATGGACCCATGTTGCCTCCCAAAGTGGTAGTACTCGGATAGATCTTTCTAACGAGCTATCGTACGCGTCAAACGGAGATCGTATGCCAAAGTTACGACCCCGGGAAATTGATGTACCAATTTACCCAAACGGGGCCCACAATTTGGCGTTTCATCTTCTAGGGTTAGGTTTCAGGATGTGAAGGGTTTTCCATTGTTTCTCAACAATAAATAGGCCTTCGAGCCTCATTGTAATACAGTTTTAAAACAGTTCAGAGGCATGTAGCTGCACATCTCTTCTCAGAGATAAGCTACCATCGCCCTAGTTGGTTTATTTCCATTTCTGGTTGTAAGCATATTTCAGTATTTTCCATTAATGAAATGAAGTATTATTTCTGCTGCATCTCTGTATTTATGGTTATCGCATCTCTGTATTTATGGTTATCTCTGTAATCTATTGCTTTCCTGTTTAAATCCAGATCAACACAGTTGCGTGTACACGCGGGTTCCCTTAACTGAAGCAGCGTATATGAATCTGAGTATGGAAATGGAAAAGTTATTGATACTGATTCACCCCCCCTCTCAGTATTATTTCCAACAATTGGTATCAGAGCAGGTCCTTTGGTAGAAGCTTGATCGCTTGAAGGAGATCCGTAGAACAATGGGAAAGAAAGCGCGTCAAAAGAAGAAGACAACTCAAAGGAACAATGACAGACTGCCATTGAGTGGCAGCAAGTATTTAGATCCTGAATCACCTCAGATTGAAGCAAATGAAGCATCAAACAAAATCATAGATCAACAAGATCTACCTAGTGAAAGGGAGAGTGCTCTCAAAGAAGAAATTATCAGCGTAAAAGCTCAGCTGGAATGTGCCTTCAGAGTTTGTCAAATGCTGTAGGAGCTTAATGAAGAACAAGAAAATGAGATTCTCAAACTAAGGCAACAAATGGAAGAAGGAAGAAATTCTGAGGAAATTTTGAAGAAGGAATGTCTTGTTGTGGCCAGCAACAACCCCCCCTTTTTATTCATTTAGTATCAAATCATGATACCAAATGAATGGGGACCCTTAGATAAATTTTTTAGGAAAAGCTAGACTTTCTTTTTGAAGTTACAAATCATAATTTAGAAAAGGCATCTTAGATATTTTTCTATGGTAGACAATAGGTCTTTTAAAAGTCGCGTATGCAAAAAGATAGGAAACATCTCCGTTACTCTTCTAAAATCAAAATACGTGCCACCCTCATGATTAATAACGACATCGCATCGCACCATACTAATGTCCATAGCGAAAATCCAAGAAATTCGTCGATCTACGATACTGCGATCGCTAGATCGCATATCGCAGAAACAAGCCAGACGAGGTTTGGCAAGCACTAAGTTTTGCGATCTGCGATATTGCGATCGTGCGACATGCGAGGGTACGTCAGCAAATCATAAAATCACCTTAGTACGAATCCTTCGGGCGCGCCTTTCAAAGGAAAAGCCACTTACCATAACATGACCTGAAATCATGCGCTTTTAATGTTAGTAAATGAATTGGTTGTCAGTCATTAAGAGGATTAAAGACGCGTGCCTTGTTGGATATTTGCTTCACGTACGGTGGCGTAATTGATTTATCTCTTGCATTTAAAACTCTCCCATCACCTTTTTGATCGGACATTCCATTTCACTTGTAATCTGCAGGAACAAAGTGCAAAGACGACTCAGAAAGAAACACAAAGTAAAAATGGGAAAGAAGAACAAATCTCAAAGCTCTGAAGCAAGAGAGAAGACCAAGGAGATGGCGCCCCTATACACAGATACAGCCTGCAACAGAGATGCAAGAATCTCCACATGGGAAGGCATGTACAGGCTATTAGAAGAGGAGAAGCCGAGAATAATGAAGGTGACTGCTGTTGCAGGTGCACCACGCTCCTCTGAAGCATCCCTAGAAGACCTAGCATGTTCATTCCTTCACAGAATAGCGGCAAGGCCTAAGATTCTACCATACACAGATATGGTCAAGTGGATTCTGGATGATGCAGAATTAAACAACAGACAATTCAAGATTCAGGGACATGGGCTCGTGGGATCTTTCGCCGCCCAAGATCTGAAGCTAATGTACCATCTGCCCGAACCGCAAGCGACCTATAATGCACAATTTCTTAGGAAGTTCGCAATGGAGAACCCAGATCTATGGGACACCACTAAAGAATGGTCTAGAAGAGATGAGCCGTTAAAGAAGGATAAGAATGGTATGTACAGCACGGGTTCCCTGACTTCTCCATATTGTTTTGCTGCAGCCATGCTGTGTAGGTTGTTTGGTATGCCCGATATCAACAAGTTTTCATCTGAGTGGCTGCCATTAATTGACGCTGCCACAAATGCCGATATAGTAGATTGGGCTAAAATTCTTTCCGATACTCTATATACTGCTGTGGTTAGTTACAGGTCCAAAAGATCCTTTTCTCAAAGGGTCTATCCTCCTTTCTATTTGGCTGCCTATGTTATGGATTCTGTTTGCCTTGTATCTAATTTCCCCATTATGGGATGGAAATGGACTACCCAAGACCCGTTGCCTATTCACGTCTATCACAAAGTCTTGTGGGATTCCCAGTTTGCCCCTCATTTTTACCAGATTTTCCATGGGCTTATATTGCCCATATATAGAATGATATATGATAAGGACCCCCCAAGGTGCTCTCCCGAAGCCGAGACAGACATCATCCCCATCGCAAGATGGTTTGGGGAAGAATGGTTTACTTACATTCGAGTTTATGGAAGCACTGTACCTCCACATGTCCTACCCTTGTATGTCCCAGATAAGCTTTTGGCTCGAGAAATCGCTTATCAAACCTGCTCTGAAGGCGGCTTAACCAAAGAATTAAAAGATAAGAAAAAGGCCATTTGGCCTCAATTTCCCGTCAATTGTGGGGCCTTCTCTTTATTCGATGTAGGACACGCTTTTGGTGAGGTGGAAAACGTGACGTGCCTTCAATTATATAAGTTCCCGATGAGGCCATTCGACCCAAATAAAGTTGCCCAAGAGTTTACTACGAACGTCAAGATAAGAGTGTTCTTCGGACACAAAGATTTGTTTGACGATCTCTTTCAGGGTAAGAGGTCACTCAAAGAGATTTTGCGAGAAGCTCAGTCAAGGTTATCGCCAGGTGAAATCCAGAAATTCACATCATATAGAGATAGAAGGCTGGCCAGCATTCCACTAGAAAGGCTGCGAATACCTACTAGAGAACCAACTCCGAGCATCAGCCTCAGTGAGAACTCCAGCACTTCCAAATCTAAGTCCAATGCCGCGCAAGAAGGTTCCGAACATCCTGAAGAGTCTGTGCATGACAAAAGAATTAACGAAGAAGCAGTCAAAGATACAGCTCGGTCAAGTGTAATGTTTCAGCAACAAGTTATCACCTCGCCACCAAGAGATGTTCCCCCTCCGGTTATCGAAGCTCCTCTTGTCACAGCAGAGCTAGATAAAGAGTGGGAGTCCTTCAATGAATTAATCAACCTCGAAGGGCAAGTCCCAAAGACGCCTGTGAACGATACACAGGAGGTGCAAGAAGTTGCTCCAACCATAGTCAGCGTTACCACAGAAGCAGAAGATCTCTCCATCACTCCATCCTCAGAACTTCTACTTAACGTAGAAGAAATTCCCCCACTAGATGTGTTCTACAGTCCCCAACACAAAGCAGTTGTGAGAAGACAGAGAAAGAAAAGAAAGCTCGAAAATGCACTGTCTCAAGACGCTGAACATTTAGACGTCTTGTGGAAAGAGCCAAATAATAATCCAACAGAAAATCTTACGAAGCTGTCTCAAATTGTAGGAGCGTATGCTTCTGCAACTATTGACAAGGCCTCTGAAGTTCAGCAGCTCTTAAAGGAACAAGAAATCACATACAACTGCTACAACAACAGTTACAGCAAGCCAACGCAAACAATGAAGCTTCCAGACAGCTCGAAAAGCTCCAAGAAGACTTCCAACATATGCAAATAGGCTACCAAAAGAGTCTTGAAGAAAAAGAAAAACAACTGTAGACGGAGCAAGAAATTCACAAAGATGAACCTAAACTTGCAGAGTTTATTTCAGAGTCCATCGGCTTGAACGAGCAACTATTGCAGCAACAAGAAGAATTGGGGCGCAAAATATCATAGTAGAGGCACTTCTATGAGCGAAGCGACAAAATCACCAGTCAGGTGGTGGAATTGCGAATCGAATATGATCAGAACGACAAGAGGGTGATAGAGTATCTGACTTGGCAAGACGATGAGGAGGGAAAAAGAGCAGGAGCACCTAGAATTAATGAAAATCATAAAGAAATGCTCTTTAATAAATGGGACGAGCAGATCACACAGGCAGAGCAAGCAGCAGAAACAGCGGCGACACAGGCAAGTATTCTTATCGATTGTGTAAATGAAAATTTACACAGGGCCAATTTGATTTCAGAGACCACCCCGGGATACCTACCAAACAAGTTGCAACTGGAGACAGAATGGAGGCAAAAGGCACAGGCAAAAGGGAAAGCTATCCAAGCACTGGCTAGACTGAATTGGGAAAATTACTGGATGTACCTGGTTAAACCACATAGCCAATGGATGACGGTAAAGTGTATCATGAACGCAGCCGAGAAGGTAGCGCCAGCTCTTATAGATGCCATTTTCGCAGCCCAGCTCAGAACGAAAATTAACCAACCGACTCTTCTCAAGCCTATGTTAGAAACATGCAACTTCAAAGACCAAGTCCACAAGTAGTTTTATTTAGAATGTTGTTTCTTTTTGTTTTTAGTTATATTAGAAAAAGGACGGTCGTTTGAAAACCGAATCCTTAATTTTGTAATAATACTATTATTAGAATTAGGACATAGTATTTCAACCCTTCTCATTGCATTGGAGAAGGGTCCATAAATTTGTCAAAAACTTGTCCTCAGAACATGCATTTTTGCACCTGAGAGGAGGTTTTGATGAATGGAAGGATCGGATTTATTTATATTTGCATCTTAATGTTTGCTACTGATGTTGCATTTTTGTACTCTTAGTAGGTGTTAGAAGTAAGTAGAAGTAAATCATTATTGCTTGAAGTTTGTGAGTAAAAATCAGTCATAAATGGTACTTTTATCTCTTGATGAATTTCTACTTATTTGCTTAAAGCAATATACAGCTGATGTTATTTATATGTTAATGTATAAATGTGTGGTTACCATTTGGCACTTTTGTACGATGGAGTCATTTGTTCATGCTTGACATATGAATGATTTATCATGCGATATGCAGTCCACAACTGTCCTGTTTAACTTCTTATGCAGAATGGTTTATATTCTTATAGTAGCTGAATAATCTTCATTACCAGTTATTATATGAAATCTTTTTAGATCGCATGATGGAAAAGATCTACCCCGGGTTAGCATAGATTGCACATGTTGTTTTCATTAGATTTCAGCAGCTTATAGTAAAATCATGAGTTATATTTAAATTAGCTCTCAAAATTTCTCAAGAAACAGCATAATCAAACCCTACGCACACACACACCCCCTTAGATCGGGAAGCTGGTCCCGTTATCCCCAGTCGGACCCGCTACACCAAACGGGCACGGAGCCACCAACCAGGTTCCCGACCGGGTGGGTATCCCCCTTGTTGTTGACCCGATTTCAAGGCCCTCAACATGTCTGAAAAAGGAAGAACAACATCTGGTTGAGGTAAATATCTTGAAAGGTAAATTAGAAGAAAAGGATAAACTATTACGATTTCAATACAGTACTAAGATTTTGGATGATATTCTTAGTAGTCAAAGGTCGCCTGCTATCAAAACTGGTCTTGGTTTTTATGAATCTGCTGAAGGTGAATCTAGCTCACAAGGTGAGGCAAGGAACTCTAATGAGAAATCTAAAATGATCAACAAGGAGATGAGAGGACAACCCCATCAATAGCCAAGGAAAGAAATTCCTCAAAGAAAATCTTTTGCTCCTAACTGTGGAAGTGATAGACGATTATTTCCTCCGATGAATAATGTTGAATGTTATGTATGTCATAATCTTGGACATGTCGCAGCCAGATGCAGAAGTAGAATGGTTCAAGACTGTCACACAGAAAGATCATCACGTTCCAGGTACTTTAAGGGATATTGTTTTGCTTGCAATATGTTTGGTCACAAAGCCATTGACTGTTTTAGAAGGAATATGAAACATGTAAGATGTTATGCATGTAACAAGCTTGGACACATAGCAAAGGAATGCAGGAGAAGATTGTGGACACCATACCAAAAGGAGAAAACATCATCACAGTTGAAGATATGGAAGAAAAAGGAAGTACAGCCAGAAAGATGTGGCATAGCAGAGTACATAGACATGACAGACCCAAAGGAAGCTGAAAGTGTGGAACATCAATATTCTAAAACTCATATGCAGGATTCATAAAGACAAGTCGCGTATATACGCAAGTTAGACGCTGCACAATCACGTATATGATGTTCTGAAGAAAAGTAGCAGTACAGAAGTCTGATATGGTTTAGCCACTGTTTGATGATCGTATGACACAGGTTCAGGGGGAGAATATACTTCTAATAATGCATTGTTGGCATTATGGTTAGAAGTCTTTGGTGATGATTCTTATGAGGCTAAATGATACATCTTTCTGGTTGGTCAAAAGAATGGTATTGCAGGTTACTGAGCTAGATGTTGATGCTTATGGTGCAGATCATATATGGTGTATGATAGTTGCTAATGACTATCATGGTCTTGATTAGATTGCTGGTCTTTGATTTGTAACCCCACTATGCATAGGATGGATGATGTAATGTTTCTTATTTTTGAGTCATGTATAAACATTTGGTATATCCCCACTTGGTTGGGTGGATGAGTCAAAATGGTGTATCCCCACTTGGTTGGGAGATTGATGTATGTATAGAGTCATGTTATGCTTTTGCAGACCTTGCATGTGCTCAGGGGGAGCATGGATAGATTGGTACATCTTGGCATGTACAAAGGGGGAGCTCAATCAGAAACTTCAGCATGTACTCAGGGGGAGCATGGACAACAGAATGTATATCAAAGAAGAGAATATCTTGGTCCGCCCTTTGCCCTTGATGTCAAAGGGGGAGAGTGACTTGGTGTGGTGGTTGCCATCAAGTCCAAAGGGGGAGATTGTTGGCATTATGATACAGGTGTTGTCCTTGATGGCAACTCACTCAGAGGTATGATACAGGTGGCAACTCAATCAGATGACAGATCATAGTACAGCAGGTCAAGAGAGAGGTATACGCAGGTTAACCTTGATGAAAGTGCATATACACGCGGATGAGCATAACAGAAGACGCGTATACGTACACACACAGGTTCACAAAAGGAAAGGCGCGTACATGTCGGAAAACTAAGTTTTGGTCCGTGGTATTTGGTCCATGGTATTTTGGTATTGGTCCATGGTATTTGGTCTGAAGTATTGACTCCAAGTATTGGGTCCAAGGTATTGGTTCTACATGGTTTTGGGCCATGGTATTGAGAGAAGCCTAAACCTATATAAGGAGAAGATCCTTAGGCCAAAAAGGGCATGGAAGTGATGAATATCTGATGAAGTGTGAGATCTAGTATGCTGGTTATGGGTTTGTGATATCTGAACCAAGAATGCACCTATGCGGTTGATGATGGATGATGGATCGGGATCTTAAGGCTTGGAATGTTTATGATATTATGGTTTGATTATGGATAGACTAGATCTGAATTATTGACGCATGTTTTATTGTATGAATGTTATGATCTGGGTATGATTGATGTCTGGAACAGCTGCAAAGTTATGAGTAAATATTTTCAGATCTGTACGTGGGTTGGCTTTGGTGAAAGCACGTATGTACATTGGTTTGGTTCATCATAGTAGCGTATACATAGAGAGATATGATATTTGAAGTTGCAGTTGGATCTGGTTGTTGTTGCAGAGTTCTGTGTTCTGGTTACTGTGTTTTGATGACAGGGTTTCAGTGATTCAGTATTGGGTGATTCAGAGATTGATGATGCAAGTGTAGTTGATGATTGTATTACAGTGGTGATTGTTTTGTATTTATGGATCCAGTATGAAAATTTATGAAACGTGGTCCCTAGAAGAAAAGAGAGGGTTGTAGCCTTCTGTAGGCCAGCACCTACATACTAGTAAATATATCGGCTAGTACAAGAGCCAGGGGGTTGGAGCTCCCTTCCAGTAGTAGCTGGAGAATGAGAGAAGGTTGTAGCCTTCTGCAGGTGGGTGCCTGCATACTGGTATGAGTCTGCGCCAGTACAAGATTGTAAACAGGTTTTTCTTATATTAAAGAAAACAGCAGCAGGTGGTTTTTGTCCCGCATTGGGTTTCCACCTTATATCATGGTGTTCATGTGTGCTTCTTATGTGTGATGATCTGTTCTGTTTTTACTACACCTGTTTACTATTTATATGGTTAATGAAGTTCTGATGCACTGATTAAAGGTCAACATATAATGGATTAACTGAATCATAAGTTTACTAGATATACGTTAGTTGCATTAAACACAGTTGTGTGTACACGCAGGTTCCCTTAACTGAAGTAGCGTATATGAATCTGAGTATGGAAATGGAAAAGTTATTGATACAGATTCACCCCCCCCCAGTATTATTTCCAACACTAACCAGTAAGGAAAGTGATCGATGGATGGTTCCCTACCAAGAAGAAGTTCAGATAAAGACTTCATGACATCAAAGGAAGGAAGGAGATCAGGCAATTGAAGGAACCACGTAGAAGAAGTTGGTTATAAATGAAAGAGTCCCTACTTAAGAGGGAGCTCTGATAGGTCCCTAATTAAGAGGGAGTTTTGGATCACCCCTGATTACAAAGGAGTGAAAATTGTGGTTTTCCATTTCATGTATCATGCACTAGACCAAGACTAACAACTGTAAGTCTAGATGAAGTCCATGAATGGAAATGTAGACACAAGATAGACACAACATTATTGTCTTCACTTGGGAAGAAAGAATGGGAGAATTGGGTAATCATCTGGCATCCAATACTCTTGGAGGATGTGTAGGGCATCCAAGACAAGAGTAGGCAAGAGAACCGATATTCTTTGAGGGTTGGGAACCCAAGGCAAGAATAGTCCTAGAAGGTCATACTCAATGAACACTCGGGTGGGTATGTACCTTGAGAGACAACGACTAAGGTGTCTATAAGCCATTGATCTCGCCAAAATTATGCTCTGATCTATTGAGAGATAGATTTGTCAGTCAAGGCCTTGCTATGGAAACAATGTTGGTTATTATGATGCTATAACAGATAGATTGCAAATCTGGTTTCTCTTAAGTGCATTATTCAAGATTGAAACATAGCCAAACACCTTGTAATGTTGTATGAATACCTCCCTAGTTAAGAGGGAGTGTTGAAGGAAATGTAACTAGGTTCGGTCTTCATAAATGTACTTTTGATATTTGTATTTATTCAAGAAAATAAATATTATTTTTATAATACATGTCAATGAGTTTCTTGCTCATTGAAGTAGGTCTAGCACATGTTAAAGTTATATAGGTAAATAAAAAAGGTCAAAGAATTATGTTAAAGACCTTCAGGATATGTTACATTGTGTATAAGAGTCCAAGAAGTAACCTCCAAGTAAATTCAAGTCCCCTCCTATGCAAAGGCACCATCAAAGAGTCTCCTTCAAGCATGTGACACCACCAAAGAAACCATCTGAAGTAAGCATAACAAGTCAGCCTACAAATAGTCTACAAGTCAACCTTCTAGTTAGCCTAAAAGGAGGGACAGTCCTCTATAAATAGAGGTTGTCCACTCCATTACAATGTCAACCAAGGTTTTCTGAAATCTGCAAAGAGAAGAGGCTAGAGAAAGGGTAATGAAGGACAAAGAAGAGGTCTCCTTGGGCAGGGAAGGAAGGAGGAGAAAAGCCGAAGTGAAGAGGATTGTTTCTAGGGCTAGAAATAGTCACATGTGTGAAGAAAGGGTGGTCAATTTTGCAGATATGAAAATAGGGAAAAACAATCCATAAACTAGTGTTGATTAGGTTTGAAACTAGGCCTATAAGGCCTCCCAAGACAAGCGAAGAAGCCTATCTCTCTACCGAAGAAAAAGGACCCTAATTTTATAGGGTACATCTCACACGTGTGAGAATTATGGTTGCAATGCTGTCACACTAAGGAGGAACGAAGTGTCTAAAGAAAGACGAAGTGTCGGGGAACGAAGTGTCGGAAGGAGGTGAACAAAGTAGCTAGAAAACATAGTGCAGAGAAAAGGAAGGACTTGACTTGTGCTTGGACGATCTTCTAGTCAAGGGTCTAGGGTTTGGCATTAATCAAGAAAGAAGCTTCAATAAGAAAAAACTTACCAAAGGGTTTTCCTCTCAAGAGAAGAGAGGTTTTGGCCCTAGCAGAGAGCCAACATCTTGTGTTCTTGTTTTTATGTTTTGATAGCAATTTGATGAAGTACACACACATGCATTAATAAGAAGAAGAAGAATATTAAGCTAACAAGGAAAAGTAAAAAGACTCCACAAATTGTTATCTTGTCAAGAAGAATCACAATACACCTAATTTCCCTAGATTCTTCAACTAATTTCACTTACTTGGCTCAATTAATTCAAGTTGAGGGCCTAACTTGAGTCATGTAGAGTAGTTTTTAAATTTTAGGAGCCTAGATTGAATTTAATTTGAGTTGTAATAGTTTAATTCAGTTAAACTGAGTTAATGTCAGTTAAACTAGTTCCAACTATTGGAGGAACTAGTAGGAGGTCTAGCAGTGGGGTTCAGCTTCAGTTTTCAACCAGTTAACTGATAAATCAACCATAATTAACTCATGCATGCATGACATTTGAGTTACGCGTTGAGATTTGAGTTCTGAAGGGAAATGTATTATCAATTGTATAATTTTTTGAGTTGTACAGATCGTGAGCAATCAGAGAAGGGCCTATAGGGATTGCACAATTCAGGATGGGTATTTCCCTAATTAATAGGTGGTTAATTCCCAAGGAAACAGGGCAAAGAAATAAGAGCTTGGCAGGTAGAAAAATTGGCTAAGTATTGGCTAGAGTCATCTTGTGAGGCTTGAGATAGATTATACGGGTGCAAAGATTGTTTAGGCTTGAACAAGCATTGTATTTCTTTTCTACTTTCTGACTAATGCAATACAAATAGGAAGGGGTTTTGAGGAGCAAGCTTTCCCCTTAGATAAATATTTGAGCATATGTGATTGAATCTTGTCTCATGTTTATGTTGTGATTAATCAATCGATTAATTGTTTCCGTTGATGAGTAGAGTAGATTCAAGTCTTTTGTTTTAGCATATTACATAAGTAGTTTGAATCTATAAGGAGTTTCTATAAGTTCCATATACTATTGGAAAGGTCTTGGAATAATATTTTTAACCATATATCCTATGCTCTAATTTTATCTAGCTATTTACAATAAAAATGCCTTCAGAGATAGGGTATCAAATTGGGCATCAAGAAAAAACTAGGTATCCAAACAATATTTCCAATAATATTCATCTTAAAATATCTATCTTGGGCATCTATAGTCTCACCCTGTCTTTGACATCAATGACAACAATATTTCCAACAATCTCCCCCTAACTTTGACATCGATGAAAACATAATATTTGATCATTTTTGTTGTGAATACCTTGTGATGAGCAAGAGACCAACAAAAGATAAGTAGTTTATCTAAATTCCAAGTGTTAAACTAGAAACGAGATTTTGGAGTAAAAGGAAAAGGAAAAAGCAGAGATAAGTAGCTTTATTTTATTGTATAATCAAACATTTTCCAACCTTTCAATCCTTTTTCACCAGATGGCATGGAGTGCATCCAAATAAGAGGCCTTCTAAAGAATGGGCAACACATTTCAAATAATCTAGAACACACTAAAGATTCAATCCCATCCAAAGACCATCCCTTCACCATAAGGAGATGTCTTCCAAGGAATATTTCCCACAATTAGAAATCCATTCATGCAGAGGAAAAAGAGCCTATTTTCCCCCAAATGAGGATGCCCCATTATACCACAATGTGAAATTTTGATATGTCTACCATTTATGGGAATCCAAGTGAGTTGATATTTTATTAAAGAAGCAATTATCACCATAAGCTTCCAAATAAATGAACCTTCCTTGACACAGGTCGGGTAATCCGAACAATATTTCCTCTCATGAAAAATATAAGGCCTTATTACACTCTTCCACCAAACTGTAGAAATTTGATAGAGTTACAACTGCTCAAAAAATTTAATCTAAAATCAAGAGACACAATTCTACTCTACTGATTTGCAGAATGAAATTCACAATTTAGAACAACATGCATAGACATGCAATAAGAAAAACAAAAAATATACAATGATTTCTAGGGGAACCCAACTGGGAAAAACCCCTCAAGCTTGTTTGCATTATTCAATGAATTGAAAAACTATTACAATTTCTATCTCTAGATCTGAGCTCAACCTACAAAAGTATAATTGTTCTCTTGCTCAATGAACAAGCTCTGGCCAACACTTAGGCAAATATTTACTCACCAAGGCCCCTATTTTCTTGCACAAATCTTAAGGAAATTAGCCCCTATTCTTTAGGAATTTCCTCCAAAATGATTACACAATTCCTAAGGATTGATCACTGATTGCATGCAACACCTGTACACTCAACACTAGTTTACAATTGATGTTACACTGCCTTGGAATCTCCACCACAACTGGGCAATTCAAATTCCTTGCATGCATGAGTTATTTTTTGTTGATTTATTAATTAAATGGATGATCTTTGAGTTAGATTGTTGTCCCACTGCACAATTGACCTCCAACTAGTTCTATTAATTGTTAGAACTAGTTTAATAGAGTACAACTGGAAATAAATAAATTTAGAAATAATAATAATAATAATAAATAATTTCTAATTTTCTTTTGAATTTTATTTTTAGTCTTTAGTATTATTTTTTATTTTTAGGGCTTTTCCATTATTTTTATGTTGAATCGATCGGACGGACCAGGGTCAATCGCTTCAAATTAATTACACGTTTGGGTGGGAGTGAAGGCGTGCTTACGCACCCTAAAGGTCCTTATGGTCGAGCACCTCTCCTTATTATTCGAGCGTGCTTACGCACCCTAAAGGTATTTTCTAGTTTTGACTTTATTGTTTTTTTTAATGTTAATTTTTAATAATTTTGTAATTTTTTTCCCATTGGGATTAATCTGTTGCATCTCTAGTATTTATTAGTTCTATGCCTCAGCTATCCATCTATGTCTTGATGATGAACCACAATAAGTGGTTCAAAACGTGTCGACTTTAAAATATATATGTAATTTCGTCTGGAAAGTATTTGGTATAAATCATGAATCACAGAAGCTTGCATTCTGATACAACTGGAAAATATTGAACTGGATTGCTATATATTAGCTATCACACATGCATAACTAAACTCTTAGCCCTCTAACTTGAATTTACTGAACTAACTGTGTGACAAGATCCATGTCACCTCAATTAACTACCTCCAAGTTGTATGCTGATGTGGAAAATTCAATTTTTCTCAATTTGACCAAGGCTAAGCCAAATTGAGCCTTTGTTGCTACACTTTTCAACACTCCCTCTTAGTAAGAAAAGGATTATAAACCACCCCTATCCTGCACCTATGGAATTTTAACTTCCCTCTGTAAAAATCCTTTGCCAAGATGTTAACATCTTGTTCCTCAGTTGGAATGTATTGTAGTAACATATCCTCCTTTGCACATAGTCTCGTAAATGATGATACCAGATATCTACATGTTTGGATCAGTCATGAAATACTAGATTCTTAGAGAGCTTAATGCAATCTGATTATCACAGTAGATCACAGTTGGATCCCTCTTGACCAAATAGTCCCATAAGTATATTTCTCATCCAGATCGCCTCACATGCTACTTGGCTTGCAACCATGTATTCAAGTTTTGTTGAGCTGAGCACCACATGCCTCTACTTCCTACTATACCATTAAATTCTTGCAGACACAAAATGGAAAATTGCACCTGATGTACTCTTTCGGTCAAATGAAATCCCTTCCCAATTTGCATCTATGACACCATGTATCTTCACTCCCTTTGTTTGTCTATATCATAATCCATACTAGGTAGTGCATCTAGGGTACCATAAAACATGCTTTGTTTCCTTCCAATACAATTTGGTCGCCCTAACCATAGCTTGGCTTAGTTGGTTTACTGCATATCACATATCTCATCTTTTGTTCATAAGATACATCAGTGAACCCACTAGCTATCGGTAAATGGTAGCATCAACCTCTTCATCTGAAGTGGCATTCTCCTTCCTCCAGTTGGTCGCCAGAGGTGTCTCCATGGGCCTACAACTCTCCATGCAAAACCTTTGTAGTATCTCAGTGGCATACTTTTCTTGAGATACAAACAATCCCCCATCACCTTTCCATACTTCCATCCCGAGGGAGTAGTGCATGTGACTCATGTCTTTCATCTCAAATTCCCTTACAAGGTCCTCCTTGCAAGAGCTGATCAACTTCTCATCACCTGTTAATATTAAATAATCAACATATAAAACTATGATAAGAAATCTACCTTCTACCAAAATATGATAGAGGTTCACATCTACTTCAATTTTGGTGAAGCTCTATACAGTGAGATAACTATCAATCTAATTGTACGAAACTCACGGTGCTTGCTTGAGACCGTACAATGCTCGCCTGAGTATGCACACATGTGACTCCCAATCAAATGTCTCAAAACCTTCTGGTTGCTCTATGTACACTTCCTCCTCAATAAAACCATTGAGAGATGTTGTTTTTACATCCGTTTGGTGGATCTTCCACCCCATCTGCGTAGCTAGTGCAAAAATTGATCTAATGGATGAATACCTTGCTATGGGAGCAAAGGTTTCCTCATAGTAAATTCCCTCAACTTGAGAGAATAATTTGGCCACAAATATGAGATTTTACTTCTCTATTCTTCCATTTGCTACATGCTTAGCTTTGAAGATCCATTTCAAACACACGACTTATTTTTCTATTGGTCTTCAGATCACTTCCCAAACATTGTTCTTTATGATGGATTCATATTCTTCCACCATTGCATCAACTCAAATTGGTTGCTCAACTGCTTCCTCAAAAGAGGATGGCTCAGTCTCTACAAGCTCAGTCGTTGGATCCATGTAGCTAGTGTACCCCTCAAGTGACCTCCTTTGCCTACGTAAATTTGAAGGAACTCCCACATTCTCCCTCGCATCCTGCACCAATATTTCAACTTCCCTGGTTCTTTTTATACCTTCTCTAGATGGTTCTACTTGAGTGGATGTCTCCACTCTACCTCCTCTCTACTCCTCCATTTGTGGTTGCTCCAAAAATTCCTAAGGCTCCTCCTTTGGAGCTAAAGGTCCTCTTCTAGTGAGATTTGAAGCTCCCTCTCAAGGGAGCATCTCATTGCTTTATCCTCATCAAAATTTACATCCATTCACACAATTGTCATTTTTAGGGAAGGTAAGTACACCCAATAATTTTATGGAGTTTCGGTGTAATGCACAAAAATTCCCAACTCTTTTGTTAGCTCAAGTTTCTTCTTCGAATCTTTGGAGACATGGTAGTAAATTGAAGCTCCAAAAATTCTGAAATGAGACCTATTAGGCTTTCTCCTCGAGAAGTTCTCCTTCGGTATAATCATACCAAGAATACAATGAGGACTTTGCTTCTGCAAGTAGACTATTGTGTTACATTACTCTACCCACAAATGTAGTGGCATGCCTTGGTCATGCAACATATCTCTCGCAAATACCAAAATGCTTCGGTTCTTTCTCTCGGCTACCCCATTCTGTTGTGGGTTGTGGGGAGTTGTCAATTCTCTTGAAATTCCTTCTTTGGCACAAAAGTCCTTGAATTTATTCAAAACATACTCATCTTCATTTTCGTTCCTGAGAGCCTTCACCTTCTTTCCAGTCTCTTACTCAACTAGTGCCTTGGATTCTATAAATTTTTAGAATGTCTCATCCTTCTCCCACGTGAAGAAGATCCAACAATTTATTGAGAAATCATCAATAAAAATAACATAGTATTTATATTTGGAAATGGAGGTTGTCGAGAAGGGTCCACAAACATCAGAGTTGACTCTCTCCAAGACTGCATTTGCTTTGTTGTCTCAATCATGAAATGTGGATTTTACATACTTCTCCAAGGTATAACCTTGCAAACATCCTACTACTCAAGTGATCCTTTAGGGAGGCCAATGGTTATTTTCTGCATAATTGTGCCATGGTGAAAATGACCAAGTATTATGTGCCAGAGTTCACCAACATCTCGACTCTGCACTTTCTCTTCCTTAATGCTTAATGCAGTGCGAGCTTCCACATCAAGTTTGTATGGGTTCTTCACATGAACCCTAATCTACTTCACCTTCTCAGTAGCTATGTGTCTCAAAAATGCTTTCCCTTTACTGAAAATAACATCATAGCCACGATCTTCTAAAATTGTTATAGATATGAGGTTCTTCTTTAGGCCTGGTACAAACATGACATATTTGAGGCAAAGAGGGGATCTCGACTCCCTCTTAAAGGTTGTTTTACCAATTCTGGTAGCATTATACCTTCTATTATCCCCAAGCTCAATATGCATCTAGATATATTTCTCCTCCAGGTCCTTGAAAAACTCTCTACACCCTTTCATGTGGAACAAGGAACCTGAGTCCAAGTACCACACAGTCCCCATCACAGTGTTGGCCATGCATGTGATCAAGGTGAATTCTAACTCAAACTGTGAAGCTAACACTTCACCTGGTTTTCCTCCTAAGTTATTCTTGTTAGACGTTTTGTGTGGACACTTTGTAGCATAGTGCCTGAATTCATGACATTGAAGCATTTTATTTTTGACAAGTCTTTCTTCTTGCCCCCTTGGCTGGAATCTAGTTTGGTTTGATATTTCTTCCATTTTCCCTTCTTTCCCTTCCCAACCAATGAAAAATTATCTTCATCCTCTCCCTTGGATGAACCTCCATCTATGGTATTTCGCCTAATTTCTTCTTGTACAAATTAGACCACAAGTGTTCTTAATTCAATAAGTTTTCCCTTCCATTCACAGAGTCCTAGTAGTTGTGTTAGGATTTTGGAAGGCCTAGAACAAGTAGGTTCACCAAGTCATCTTCTACAACATTCACGCCAACCCCTCCAAGCTCATCCTGAACTTGTGTAAATCTAGTGAGGTGTTGCGAAATAATTTTCATTTTTTTGCATCTTAATGTTTCAAAGTTTGTATTTTAGGGCCAATTTTCTATGGTCACTGTTATTTTCAAATAGCTCACTCAGTACCTTCCACATGGAAAATGGTGTCTCTTTGCCATGGATATTTGAGACAATGTGGTCTCTCACTCCGTCCAGGATTATTCTCCTTACCTTGGCTACATATTTCTTCCATTGGGCTAGGTTTTGGGCATTAGATGATCCTGGTTTTGATATGTTTGTCTCGACATAATCCATCAACCCATTGTCATTAACCACTGCCTCCATGCGATCCTTCTAGTCAATCAAATTTGAGATGGCTTCCAAGGCATACTCTAATCTCAGTCCATTGAAGGCCATTCTCCCAACTCAGAGGAAATCCTGCTACACTCAAGCTGTAAATTCAAACCTCTTGAGGAACGACTTTGAAATTCTTCTTCTAATGTGAATCTTACTATGATACCATGTAGAAATTTTATAGAGTTGCAACTCCTCAAGAAATTTAATCTAAAATCAAGGAATACAAGTCTACTCTACTGATATAGCCCCAAGGGATAGCTTAGTTGATCGAGTTCCTATTGCTAAGTACCTTTCCAATTTTGGGAGGTCACGAGGTCAAATATCCTTGACGCCCTTCGGGTTAGACCCGACCAGATAAGACAACGATAGATCCCTTTGGGTTGATTTGCCTAGATTATTCCCCGTGGATGTGGAGGTCACTTAGTGTCCATGAACCACAATTAAAAAAAAAATCTACTCTACTGATCTATGAAATGAAATTCACAATTTAGAACAACATGCATAGACATGCAATAAGAAAAACCACAAATACACAATGATTTATAGGGAAACCCCATTGGGAAAAAACCCTTAATCCTGTTTGCATTAATTAATGAATTGAGAAACTACTGCAGTTGCTAGCTCCAGCTCTAGGCTCAACCTGCAAAAGTATAAATGTTCTCTTGCTCAATGAACAAGTACTGGTCAACACTTAACCAAATATTTTCTCACCAAGGCATTTATTTCCTTGTTCAAATCCTGAGGAAATTAGCCCCTATTATTTAGTAATTTCCTCCAAAATGATTATGCGCAACTCCCAAGGATTGATCATTGATTACATGCAACACTTGTACACTCAACGCTAGTTTAAAACTGATGTTACACTGCCTTGGAATCTCCACCAGAGTTGAGAAATTCAATTTCCTTGCATTCATGAGCTTTTTTTGGTTGATTGATTAGTTAATTGGAATTGATCTCTAAGTTAGATTGTTGTCCCACTACACAACTGACTACCAACTAGTTCTATTAATTGTTAGAACTAGTTTAACTGAGTACAATTATAAATAACTGAATTGGATTGCTATAAATTAGCAATCACACATGAATAATTGAACTCCAAGCCCTCTAACTCGAACTTACTGAACTAACTGAGTGACAAGAGCCATGTCACCTCAGTTAACTGCCTTCAAGTTGTCTGTTGATGTGGAAATTTCAAATTTTCTCAATTTTATCAAGGCTAAGCCAAATTGAGCCTTTCTTGCTACACTTCTCAACACAATACTCTTGTTGTGAGATCAAGCACCATAACATCTTAGCGCTAATGACTAAATTCATTGAAGAGGGGTCCTTGATTCCCATCTCCTTGTGAATTTTGGGTATGCAAACTGTTGCCCATTTGATGACATGAAATTTCTTATAATTTGACTTGCCACGTTTCCACAAAAAAATTATTATTAATTGGGACATTTGAAGATGAATCTGTGAAGGAGGAAGCAATGTAGAAAATTTATATAGACGAAGGGCGAACAATACAACATTTATTAAAGTCACTCTCGTAGCTAGATTTAATTAGTGAGCTCTCCATAAACAAATTTCTTTTTGAATTTTGAGAGAATAGGTGACCATGAAGGATGGGGATAAGGGTTCAAGCTAATTGGCATGCCCATATATTTGAATTCATTCCATGTTTTTGAAAGAGGGAATTCCAAAGTGCGGAGTAGTTGTCTCTAAATCCTTCTATTTACATTCCATGTATAGATTTTACTTTTTTCTTTGTTAATTAGACCTCCTAAGGACAAAAAGAAATTCTTTATAAATATGTTGAAACTTGCAACTATAGTCGAGGTTGTCCCCAATAGGAAGGTATCTTTGGAAAATTGTGAATGATTGATATTTTTTTTTGCTCTGACATATCTTATTTCTGGCAGAATTTATCTTCTTCTTTCATAATCTAATATTCTACTAATCAAATCAACCATTAAAATATAGAGAATAGGAGATTATGGGCCGCCTTGCCTCAATCCCATATATGCTTTAAAGAAGCTAGTTGACCTTCCATTTTCGAATGGAAAAATAAAACGGTTGCAAATACAAGAAGAAATCCACTTAATTTCTCATTCTTCAAACCAAGATTCCCCTAGGACTTGAAATAAAATCTGATAGCTCACTTGATCAAAAGCATTTTCCATATCTAATTTAGTAATCATCCTCTTTACCCCTCTGTATTTACTAGAATGAATCACTTCTTGAACCAACATGATGTTGTCCACAATTTGTCAACTACTAAAAAATCATCCTTCATTTTCAAAGATTAAGTTTGTGAGAAAATATTTATTCTTGAAGCAATAATTTTTGAATTTAGCTTATAAGATACATTATATATAGAAATAGGTTTGAATCTTTCAAAATATGAGTTAGATTCCTTGGGAACAAAGGCCGGGAAATAAGAATTAATTGTTCCTCCCACATAATAATTCTTATGGACATAATCAATCATTCTATTTGAGATCAAACTTAATTATATCCCAAACAATTTGGTAAAAATGTGCTAAAATACCATTAAGCCTAGGAACTTTATCCTTGTGAAAAGAGATCAAGGGTTTCCAAATTTCATCATCCAAAATGGGCTTAAGGTGAGTGACTAATTGTGGGATGTGCTCCAACATGTATTGAAATTCTTCTGCTTTAAAAGTTCCTAGATCCTTGTAGATATCACTAAAATGTTGAACTGTAGCTTCTTTGATTTTAGGGTAATTTGAGATGCATTTTCCATTAATAGAGATATTCTTAATGTTATGTTGTTGGGTCCCTATAATACTAGTGATTACCCCATTATTATTGTAGTTATACCCCTTATTTATATTGTTGTGCCCCTATTACCCCCATATTGTTATTTCTGTGCCCCATAGAATCCCTCTATTGTTATTTTTGTGGCTTTATATTATTATTGTTAGGTCGGCTGGATTATATTGTGACTCCTTAGACTCCTATATATAGAAAGGAGGTTTTGTCATTTGTATCATCCAAGAATTGTTCATTTATGTAATGTAAAGGAGGTTGCCCCCTTGAAGAGGCAGAATTCTAAGGCGTTGATCTATCTTTTCTATCTTTTCTTGAGCTGGTTTCATAACATTTGGTATCAGAGCTTTGGATTATAGGGTTTCGCTGCTCCAAACAGGTCATCGTGGCATTTGCGCTATAACTTTTTTTCTGTGACGTTTCAGAAGTTGCAAAAAAAACCCATTTGAGAAGAAATCGCGCTGAACCTTGGGTCCGAATTTCAGTTTTTTTTGCTTGATATTTTCGGAGATATGATCTGAGGAAGTTGGTCTTTTTGCAGACTCCTGAATTACATTCAAAACAGGTGACCTGGGGAAAATCATCATAACTTTCTCTCTGGGGATCAGATTGAAATTTCGTAAAAAGTTACAGAAAGAGGATGGACTGTAGTTTCTTCTGTGTGTGTTTCAGATTCAAAGGTTGAAACAGTGACTCGTGGTACGTCGTACAAGTTCTCTCTATTGAACCAGTCTAAAAGCAAGTCACTGTGGGAGATTTCACATAACTCTTCCTTGGAGAATCCAATTTGGCTCAGACTTGTGGCATTGGAAAGAGGATGTAGAAGGCTACTACAGGTAGCAATTTCAGAACTGGATGATCCGAAATTACAGAGATACATCAGATTCAATATCAAGCTTCTATAAAGTGAAAAAAGGTGTGTAGTGTTTTTTTAAATTTTTGTGTAAGCTTGGTTTAACAGAATTCAAAGGGCATAGTAAAGCATTATTATCGGTAACTGATGCCCCGAGGAAAGAAAATGCAAACACCTAGTAAGGAACCTGAAAGCTCTAGCATGACTCATGAAGAAGAGGAAGAAATGCTACATGATATATCAAAATTACAAGAACAAGTGCAACAAATGTCACGCTCACAAAAGCTAACAGAAGCTAAGATAAGTGGCGTGGAATCTAAGATAAATGGCGTGGAATCTAAGATAAAGGGCATGGAAGCTAAGATGGATGATTCGAAGACAGATTTGAAGAGAGACATGGAAGATTTGAAAATAGATTTGAAGACAGACATGGAAGAATTGAAGAAGTTGCTACAAGAAAGGGTCACTAATGGTGAAAAGGTAGTAAAGGAAACTCATGATGAGAACAAAAGAAATGTTAATCATGATTCCATAGATGCTAATGTTGGATCGAAGAATCACCATATTCCAAAAATCGATATGAGGAAGTTTGATGGCAAGGATCCCGCCACATGGATATTACAGATGGAGCAATTCTTCGATCTCAATAATGTGCAAAACGAACAAAAGGTACGTATGGCAACTGTATATTTGGAACCAAATCAGTTTGTATGGTATCAATGGCTTTGCTCTCGTAAACAATTTATCACTTGGGCAATTTTTACGGAAGAATTGATAGCACATTATGAAGATACAAAAAGCAACACTTTTTTTAGCCAATTGATAAGTCTCAAACAAAAGGGTTCAATAATGGAGCACATTGAGGAGTTCCAAAAATTGAACATAAGGGTAAAAGATATTCCAGAGGAGCATAGGATTGATGTGTTCATAGGGTCTTTAAAGGATAATATCCAACATGATGTTCGCCTTTGGGAACCTGATTCATTAGAGAAGGCATTCAGGTTAGCAAGAAAAATGGAAAGCAAAATTATGGCAACCAGGAAGCATACCACTCACAACTATAAAGACGGAAGTGTTGTTGCCCCTAGTCTTCCACAACCTATAAGGTTGACACCACAACAATTGGAAGAAAAAAGAGCAAAAGGGCTTTGTTACAGTTGTGATAGCAAATACACTAAAGGTCATAAGTGTGCTGAGAAGAAATTATTCTACATAGATTGTGAAGAGGAAGAAGAAAAGGAGCAAGAAAGGTCAAAAGAAGAAGATATACTCCAGGAACAAAGCCTAGATGAAGAACAAATAAATCCGACCATATCTTGTAATGCATTGGCGGGAATTACCACTCCTCAAACCATCAAGATAGAAGGACAAATCAAGAAGAAAAAGGTAATAGTGTTGATTGATTCAGGAAGCACCCACAATTTTATTCATTGTAGGGTAGCAAAAGAATTGAATTGCTTCCTATATCCAGCACCAGAGTGTCAAGTGATGATTGCAAATGGAGGAACAATAAATTTCTCTGGAAAGTGCCATAATATCAAGCTATCCATGGGAGAATATGTATTGACTAGCCCAATGCTTTCCATTCCAATGGGAGGTGCTGATGTTGTACTAGGAGTCCAATGGCTACAATCCTTGGGTACAATAGCTTTTAATTTTCAAGAACTTTTCATCAAATTTTCTACGGAAGGAAAGGAAGTTGAATTAAGGGGTATTGCAGGGAAACCAGGAAAGATAATCAGCTCTAATGGCATGACAAAGCTTCTAAAAAAGGAGCAAAGAGGTGTAATTGCACAATTATGTTCGCTAGATGTTTCCACATTGGAATCATCTATTTCTCCAGATCTCCAAAAAGTCCTGGACAATCATTCCAAGGTATTTGAGACTCCAAAAGGTCTCCCACCTATGCGTGATCATGATCATGCTATTCATCTGATTCCAGGAAGTGTTCCTCCAAACATCAGGCCGTACAGATATCCCTATGTCCAAAAAAGTGAAATTGAACGTATGGTTGCAGAAATGCTAGAGGCTGGTATAATTCAACCGAGTCAAAGTTCTTTCTCAGCTCCAGTAGTATTGGTGCACAAGAAGGATGGATCATGGCGCATGTGTCCGGATTATAGGGAGCTCAACAAGCTCACTATTAAAGATAAGTTCCCCATTCCTGTTATTGATGAATTACTGGATGAATTGCATGGATCAATTTACTTCACCAAGTTGGATCTTCGTTCGGGATATCATCAAATCAGAATGAAGATTGAAGACATTCCGAAAACGGCATTTAGAACTCATGAGGGTCATTATGAATTTTTGGTCATGCCTTTTGGCCTTACCAATGCACCTTCAACATTTCAAGGTTTGATGAATTCAATTTTCAAACCATTCCTTAGAAAATTTGTGTTAGTATTTTTTGATGATATACTAATCTACAACAAGTCTTGGAAGGATCATGTTGAACATGTTGACAGGGTGCTACAACTATTGGAGGAGAAACAATTATATGCAAAAAGATCCAAATGTTTCTTTGGAGTCCAGGAGGTGGAATATTTGGGTCATATTGTATCTCATGAAGGAGTTAAGGTAGACCCTAGCAAAATTAAAGCCATTAAGGAATGGAAAATCCCCACATCCATAAAGCATCTGCGAGGATTTCTTGGGTTGACAGGGTATTATCGCAAGTTTGTTAAGAATTATGGGAGAATAGCAGCACCTCTAACAACATTATTGAAGAAAGATTCATTTTCATGGACTCCGGAAGCAACAAAGGCCTTTGAACATCTTAAAGAGGCAATGTGCCAAGCACCGGTCTTAGCTACACCGGACTTCACAAAAACCTTTATTGTGGAATGTGATGCTTCAGGAAATGGAATTGGTGTTGTTCTAATGCAAGATGAAAGACCCATTGCTTTTGAAAGTCGTCCAATCAAGGGAAAGTTTTTAAGCAAAGCTATTTATGAGAAGGAAATGTTGGCAATACTCCATGCACTTAAGAAATGGCGACCCTACCTAATGGGAAGACACTTCAAGGTAAAAACGGATCATGATAGCCTTAAATACTTTTTAGAACAAAGATTATCCTCTGAAGAGCAACAAAAGTGGGTCACAAAGATGTTGGGTTATGACTTTGAAATCATCTACAAAAAAGGGAAGCAAAATGTGGTGGCAGATGCACTCTCAAGAAAGGATGAGGATGTGGAAGCATTGTTGTGTGCCATTTCTATTATCCAACCAGATTGGATAAACGAAGCAAGGGAGGAATGGAAGAATGACGAAGAAGTGTGGGCACTTATTCGAAAGCTACAACAAGATTCCAGTACTTCTGATACATTTAGCTGGCAAAATGATTCGTTATGGTACAAAGATCGCTTATACCTCTGTAAGAATTCCCAGCTAAAACAAAAGATTCTTATGGAATTGCACACTTCTCCCTTAGGAGGGCACTCAGGATTTTTAAAAACTTACCACAGGGTTAAGAAGGAATTTTTTTGGGATGGCCTTAAATCAGATATTCAAAAGTTTGTGGCGGAATGTTTGGTTTGCCAGCAAAATAAAGTTGAAACAATTAAGACACCGGGTCTATTACAACCTTTATCCATTCCAAGCCAACGTTGGGAGGAGGTTTCAATGGATTTTATCACAGGTTTACCCAAGTCTGAGGGAAAGAGTGTCATCATGGTGGTAGTTGACAGACTTACCAAGTATGCACACTTTTGTGCATTATCACATCCATTTAAAGCCAGTACAGTTTCTACTGCATTTATGGAAACAGTTCAAAAGCTACATGGAAACCCAAAGATTATTGTAAGTGACAGAGATCCCATTTTCACTGGAAATTTTTGGACAGAATTATTTTCTTGTCTTGGTACTCAGTTAGCTCATAGCTCATCTTATCATCCTCAATCTGATGGGCAAACTGAGATAGTAAACAAATGTTTGGAAGGATATCTTCGTTGCTTTGTATCTGATAAACAGACACAATGGGTCAAATGGTTGCCTCTGGCTGAATGGTGGTATAACACTTCCTTCCATACAGCAACAAAAATGACCCCATTTATGGCACTTTATGGGTATCAACCACCATCCATCACATCATATTTAAGAGAAAATTCTAAGGTTCAGGCAGTGGAACATCACATCGAACATCAACAACAAGTCCTCCAACTCTTAAAGGATAACCTCGTGTTGGCACAAAATAGAATGAAACAACAGGCAGATCAACATCGCAGTGAAAGAAGTTTTGATGTAGGTGATTGGGTATTCCTACGGCTACAACCATATAAGCAAATGTCCCTAAAGCAAGCTAAGAAGGATAATAAATTATCACCAAAGTATTATGGTCCGTACAAGGTGTTGCAAAAGATTGGTACTATGGCATACAAATTGGAGCTTCCTGCAGCTTCTCGATTGCACCCAGTTTTCCATGTTTCATGTTTAAAGAAGGTTATAGGTGACAAGCTCCCAATTCAAACAATATTGCCAGAACTTGACGAGGAAGGAAAAATTATATTGGAACCGGAAGCAGTCACAGAAACAAGAACTCGACAGCTACGAAATCGATCAATTTCAGAGTATCTTATCAAGTGGAAGAACTTATCCGCTGAAGATTCCACATGGGAGGATGAGAATTTTATGCAGAAGTATCCAGAACTACTCAAGCGTTGAGGACAACACTTTTTTGAAGGAGAGGGGCATGTTGGGTCCCTATAATACTAGTGATTACCCCATTACTATTGTAGTTATACCCCTTATTTATATTGTTGTGCCCCTATTACCCCCATATTGTTATTTCTGTGCCCCATAGAATCCCTCTATTGTTATTTTTGTGGCTTTATATTATTATTGTTAGGTCGGCTGGATTATATTGTGACTCCTTAGACTCCTATATATAGAAAGGAGGTTTTGTCATTTGTATCATCCAAGAATTGTTCATTTATGTAATGTAAAGGAGGTTGCCCCCTCGAAGAGGCTGAATTCTAAGGCGTTGATATATCTTTTCTATATTTTCTTGAGCTGGTTTCATAACATATGCATCCACTATCGTAGTTTGGCTTGATTATGAGAGAAATTATTATTTCTATCCCCCACTTAAATCCACAAACTTTGAGGCATTAAACATGACATCACTTCTTCCTTATTCAAAGCATTTTAGTATAGGGAAAACTCTTTTTTTCCTCTTACAATGTTTTCAATAAGATATTTTTCCTTTCCATCCTTCGTTAATTTTCTTCTAATTTGGATTTTGTGATAAATAACCAAGTGTTCCCATTATGTATGGTTGTCTCTTTCCCATAATTTTAATGCCAGTTGTAGTTGTTTTATTTTTTGTTCCAAAAAAAAGCTGGAGATCCATTTCTCCCATGCATTAGACACCACTTCTAAAACTCATTTTTCTTCAACCATTGGGGATTAAACCTAAATGGAAATGGATCAAATTCAACATTGGGAAAAAGAGAAATGGAGATTGGACAATGGTATGATATGCCCCAATCCAAGATCCAAGAAGAGAAAGCCAAGTGTTTCTCTAGAAAATTGCTTTTGACTAGAAATCTATCTAGATGGGTTGGAATGTGCTTAGGGCCCATATGCTAATAGCTCCAAGTATATTTTATATTTACTAGTTTACTATCTATCAATTCCATATTAGAAATAAAATCTTCCATCTTCTCTTGAAAGGGGTCCCTAATAGAGGAACCCCCCATTTTTCCCAGGGTGATTAGTTGTGTTGTTATATCCCCCAAAGATACACCATTGTTTAAATTCTAATCCCCCTAGATTGAATATAAATTACCAAATAAGAAATATTTTCCTGGTAATTTATCAACATATAAACATTGATAAAAATACATACATTTCGGCATGGGATATGAATCAAATGTACTACAAGCCAATGGAGTGAACTATGTAAAGGGAGGAGCTAAAAAATAGAATATGACCATAATGTTCATATGCCTATTGAAGCACTAGGTGAACTTACAACCTTCATCACTCAACCTCACCACAAGTTTCCACATTTTCAGAGAACTTATTGTTCCTCCATTTTTGTCTCTAAGAAAGAGGATTAATGGTTTTTCTTTCTTAACCAAACTTTTACCTTCTAAAATTTCTATTTCTTATTATAATCCCCTATAGTTCCAGGAGACCATCTTCATCATTTACTAATGGAATTTGAGCCTTTTTCTATGGGGGTTGGGCCACTTTCTTTCCTTGTGATTCTAGATATTTTAACACATGCTAGATCTATTATCTGTTGGATTCCCATTTCTTTATCTTTATCTTCTTGTTCATTCCTTATATATCCATTTTCCTTTTGACCCACCTTTTTGGTTCATTTTACCCTGTCTTGGATCCTTGTCACGTTCTCCTTCAAAGATTTCATTTAGTGAGCAAACTTAAAATGGCCCCTGATTATTCTTGGGGTTTGTAGGGGAGAGAAGACTTCTTCTTCTTCTTCCAAATACACTTCTTCTTGTATCTTTCCAATTATTGGATATCTTCTAGCTAAGGCAGATCATCATTTCTTTCTTTGACATTCTTATTAGGAGAAAACAAAGATGAAGTTTTCTTATTTTCCTTATCCTGAATTTCCCCTTTCTCTATAATTGCATCAAAAATTCATACTTCTCGTTGTGAGGACCTTGATCATTATGTTTACTAGAAGAGGAAGCCAAAACCTTTACTGCAGACTTACTTTTGGGAGAAGGAGGAGCCTTTGAACTGCTCCATTTACTTCAGGGGATTTTATTAACGTATTTAGTCTACTTGAGCCCCTTCTATGCTTTGGATGATGCCATTTTTCACCCTCTTCAAATTTTTTTTGTTGATCGTTTGATTTTTATCAATTCCTATTAAAATACCTAAACTCATGGCATGATTTGCACTTGAAGGGAAGTTGATCATTATCAACTTCTTGGAGAAAAGTTCAATTGTTCAGATTGAGATGAACGACTTTTGGTAAACCCTTGTCTAGACCTACCTCAACATATATCTGTGCACATGCAAACATCCATTCTCATGGCTTGGCATTAGCAATATATTTTCCCAAAGCATTTCCCATATTTCAAAATCACTTCTCATTCCAATAATGGAGCGGAAAATGGGATAACTTGATCCACACATGGACAACTGAGGAACATCATCCTTAGGATTAAAATCAAGACTCCACCTATTGAAACAGAGTCCTTGAACCCCCACGATGTACTAACCACTTCGAAAAATAAGATCTTGATCTACTTTCTCTTCAAAGATAAAAGTAAAAAACCTTGGCCACAAAAAGAAAGACAAATTTTCCCTTTAATTACAGGATGTCAATTAGTATCTATCCAAAGGTTTAAAGACTTGGGGGAAAGCCAAATTCTAGTAAACTACTGAACTAAGCCCCAATTTGCCAATTTTAGAACCATCACACACAACTAATTGACATGCAATACTTTCTTTGGAATTTCCTCGATTTTTTATAATGAAACGATCTATTCTTGCTCTTATGGCACATAAGCCTCCTACAATAAAAGAATTGAAAACAACAATGTCAAGAGTTAGGGGACGTGAAAAAATGGTAAACCCTCTAAAACTTGAATCCATTAGATAAAAAAAAATTGCTAATAAAATTTAGGTGGCACCAACAAAATTAAAAAAAAAAATAACAAATCAATTTAAAAAAAAAATACAATTTTAAAATTACTTTTTCATACAAAATTTATGAAATATATAAATATATAATTACAAAACGTTTTAATAATACTAAATACCCATAATAAAATATTAAAATCAATTTCCCATTACTCAATTTTAATAATACTAAATACCCATAATAAAATATTAAAATCAATTTCCCATTACTCAATCCACACATTAACAAAAACACCAATTAAAAATCAAGTATAAAATTTAGGCACCCTTATAAATACTTATAATCACTTCATCTAGTCTTTATTTCCCACTTAAATATATAATTACAAAACGTTTTAATAATACTAAATACCCATAATAAAATATTAAAATCAATTTCCCATTACTCAATCCACACATTAAAAAAAACCCCAATTAAAAATTAAGTATAAAATTTAGTCACCCTTATAAATACTTATAATCACTTCATCTGGTCTTTATTTCCCACTTAAACTTTTTTAAATATATATTATTTATTTCCTATTATCTTTTCGCACTTGCACTTTTTTATATATTCCTAATATCTCTTCAATACATTCCTTTCACTGTCCACTCTCTTGATTTATTTATTTTCAAATTATTAGTTTTTTATTATATTATTTCTTTTTCATTATTTTATTAGTAATTTTTATTTATTTTTTTATATTAAATCATTTTCATATTTATAATATCACTTCTTTTATTTTATATATATTTATTTTCTATTCAAATATATAGTGGAAATTAAAGATTTTCCAAATGCATTAGAGTAATAGTGATTAGCCTTTTCCTAATATTCTATATCAAACTTCTTTTCGAACTTTTTATTTTTATTCTCCATTTTAAAACAAAATAATATTCTAGTTATTAATTTAATCCATTTAGGAAAGTTAACTATATTTTATATTTTACTAGTATTCATTTATTGTTATCCACTCATTTTTAATAATATAAATTTTTAGCTATTATTTTAAGCTCTTTATTAAAAGATTAACCATATTTTTAAAAGAAAATGACTGATATTCATTTATGGTGGACCAAACCTTACCATCTTTAATAATATCATATTATTATTTTAATATTATCTTATTATTCTTTTAAATAATTAGTTCATTTTAAAAATTTATTTAATCCACTAGGTGTTTCTTTTAAAAGCTAGACTAGCTATATTTTATATTTTATTCCTAATGTCAATATTTTATTGATATTTATTTACGATAGCCCAATTTTTCTCTTTAAATTTATTTAATTTAGTTGTTGTTTTTTTTATTTTAGTTTTTTTTTTCATAAAATGTAATTAAAATATGTTATAGATTTGTCAAAATATCATCTTAGGATAGTTTATTTCGCAAAGTTGTGATATGAAATGTTATTTAAATCAATTTAGATCCATTTTAACTCTGGATCAATCAAGCGTTGAGTGGGATCAAATCTCTCAAGGTGCAAACCTCTTTTTTTGTGGAAAAGTTGAGCAAAGGTTTGCACCTTGAAAGATTTGATCCCTCTTAACACTTGATAGATATATAGTTAAGATGGATCTAGGTTGATTTAATTATTAGTAATTAATAATTATAATTTAATAATTGTATTTATTTTATTTTTTAATATCATTATTTTTATTTTGATGTAATTTGACTAAGTTAGAATGTTTACATAACATAACATTACAACATCTCTTCCATATTGGGCAGGAGAGTGCAACTCGACGTAATTAATAGATCCAAGGTTCAAATCCCCTCGACCAACTCGTGAGCCATGCATGGAGTGTGTGTGGTTTCACTTAGACATTATGATGCAGGAGCATCCAGACACGTCAATAAAAGAAAATTAGAGAAAGAGGACAAGTGGACAACCACATGGACAGCCAGGCCAACCACAACTGAATTCTGTTCAAGGAACTAATTTTAGTTAAAAAAATCAGTTAAGACTGAATGTATGTATAAAGAACTTAAAGATTCCTGAGTGAATCAAGAAGACAAGAAGAGAAAAACCTGTGCGTGTGAGAGGGCAAAATGTAGTTGCTGGGGAAATCTGGATTAAGGCTGGGATGCCTTAAAACTGTAATCTGAATTTGTAAATAAAGAAAATTCTTCTTTGTGAAATTGTGTCTTTTTGTTTGTTTGGAAAAGATGTCAATTGAGTTCATGTTTCTGTGGCTCTGATACCAATTGATGGGGGCCTAGCCCACGTGGTCCCACACTAGCCCAATCCTATGTGGACCTGCACTGATATTTTGATTTTGGATATGGTGTGATTGCAATTTATTTGGTAGGTGATTATTAATCAACCCATGGTACTGACTTGGTCTCTTCCCGCGACACCTGTTCTTCTCGGAATTACCAAACCCTAATTTCACTTTTCCCTTTTCACTGCCAGTTCGCGCCTATTCGGTCATTTTCACTCCGTCACTTTGCTCTCTGTGTTTTGCTCAGGGATTCGGCTCCGCCTCTGGTTCTTGTCCGACGTTCGGCACTGTGTCTTCAGGTAAGAGATTGTTCCTTGCTATATTTCATTATCCTCTGCTCGAGCTGGTGCTAACTCTCGCAGCCCCTCTGTGGTCAGGGTTTCACTTTGTTTCTGCGGCTTATGGGTTCGGTTCACTTCAGGTATTGCTATGCTCCTCAGCCATACAAAGGTTTCGCTTTCTGTCAACTCCTTTACAGCTTCACGACGTTGTTTCTGTTGCGAGGGTTTTGATTTGGTTATGAACCCTAACGTTGCTCTTCTGTGGTGGTTTGCAGCTAAGTAAAATACCTCCCTCGCTAAGAGGGAGTGTTGATTTTTTGGTAACAACAGGAGGTATTCTCACATGCCAAAGAGGTCTCTAAGTCAACCTAAGAAAATATATATATATATATATATATATATATTTGGAGTTCAAGTCAGCCTAGTCAAGTGAAGGGGTGTGTCCCTTGGTTTATTTTAGCCCATTCGATGAGTATAAATACATGATATGGCATTTCATTTTTATCATTAATCAAGCAAGTTTCTTCTTCATATCCAAGGTCTCTTAGACAGCCACACGTGAGCCTGAGAAAAGGATGATGAATTGGTTGTTTTTGACCAAGTTGTTGCTCTTTGTATTTGACTGAGTTTGAGCAGGGATGATCGAGTTGCGGGAGGGTTGAGTTTGACCACAATCAATCGTAGGAGCCATTGGCAAAAGTTTGACCAGTTTAACCGCAATCGACTGCAAATTAACCACAATTGATCACAGGAATCGCAGGGCCGAATTTGACTATAGTTGATTGGTATGACTAGTGTTATCTTTTTATTGATAAACCTTGTTGAAGAATAATTTCTCCCAAAAGGAAAGTTGTTGGGTTTTCTCCCAAGATTGGGTTTTCCAATGTAAAATTATTGCCTCTATTGTGCATGGTTGTCTTTCTCACGTCTTTCTATGATCTTTATTGTTTTCGCTGCATTTACTATTGAGATTTTTTGTGTATAATTGCTCAATGATATATGTGGCATGAAATAAATTGTTTGAATATCATTAGGTAGTAATCAGAAAATTGGTTTCTATTGTGCATCTTGTAGAAATTCAACAAGGTATGCTCTATTGTTAATGTCTATTTGCAAGTTCTTAATGAAGAGAAGATTCTTTGTTGGAACTCATTAATCAATAAAGGATTCTAAATACAATAATGGAATTATTTTCAGAGGAGATTTCAATCTCATTGTCTACCCCTGGGAGAAAAAAGAGGGTACCGCTATAAGAAACCCTTTTAGGGAAACTATGGAGGACCCCATTTCATCATTTAAACTAGTGGATATTAAACAGACCTTCAAAAATAATGCTTGGAGCAATTGAAGAATTGGTGTTGGGCCTATAATTGCTCACCTCGACAGATTTCTAATAGACAGTGACCTTTTGAATCATAAATTTTCTCTTCGAATATTCTTAATTGGGAAGGATTGTATCACAGGGTAATCTCCCTCTTAATGTGCTCAAACACTGATTACGACCCTTTTCATTTCAATTCGACTTGCATTGGCTAAATCAGCAAACAATGTGGAAATGATCTCATCTACTTGGAGCAAATGGATTATGGGCTCCCATATTCATATATGGGAATGCAAAATTAGAAATCTAAAGCTTGCTCTCAAAAAATGGGCCAAGGAAAACAATAAAGATTGGAGTCAAGAAATAAACCTCCAAAAAACCAATCTAGCAAGTATTCAAAAGAGAATGGAAAAATGAAAATATATTTGTTGAAATTGTGCAAGAAGAGAGAAGAGATTTTGATCAATATCATGCGGCCATCAAAAAGGAAGAATAAATGTGGAGAATCAACTCAAGAAGTCTATGGCTCAAAGTGGGAGGAAAAAATACAAAAAAAAAATTATAATCAGGTGAAAATGAGACAATGCATGAACAATATCAAATCCATAATAGTGGATGGGAAACATGTTTCTAATTTTACCAAAATGAAGGAGTTGGCCTTCAACTATTTTAGAGCTTTATACAAAAAAATCCAAAGATAATAATTCAATCAAGGTTTGTTATATGATATAGCACATCTCAAAGCAAATCATTAATGAAGAAAATGAAGAGATCCTGAAATCTACAATAGAAGAAGAAATCTTGAGAGTTATGGCTTCTTTCGACCCAGATAAAGCTTTGAGTTTGGATAGCTTCTTGGAACACTTCTATCAAAAATGTTGCAGAATCATTAAAGCAAATTTATGTCGAATGAATAGCTAATCTTTATAGCATGGATATGTTGGAGGAAGAACAAACTACTCCTTAGCTCTAATTGTAATAACCAAGGAATTTAATCCATGTACTTTAGATTGTTTCGTCTTATTTCTTTATGTAATGTCTAATATAAGCTAATGTAAAAATTATGGCACTAAGAATAAAGCCTCAATTGTCTAGGCTTATCTCTACAAAATCGAGGGTTTATGGGAGAGACAAATGGTGGACAACATTATTCTGACTCAAGAAGAAATACATTCAAGTAAGATGAGGGGGGAAGGAATGGTAATAAAATTGGATATGGCTAATGCCTTCAATAGAGTGGATCACAATTTCCTTCTCGAAACCCTAAAGAAGATGGGCTTCAATGATCACGTCCTCTAGCAAATCTTAGAGTGCATTTCAAACCCATGGATAGTTGCATTAGTCAATGGAAGACCTATAGACTTTTTTAAAGCTTCAAGAGGACTAGGACAAGCCCATGCCCTCTTTACCCACTCTTATATATTCTCACGGCGAATACCTTTAGCAAAAGGCTTGAATATGAAAAAAAAAATGAAATGCTTTCTGGAAGTTATAGATCTATGTCCTATATATGTGTAATTGTTGTGATCAATAAATATATCACAATGCGTGTTTTGTGTTGTGTGTAATCACTCTTTGATCTCTCTATATTTTCTAACATGGTATCAGAGACAATGAGGGTCGAGATCTTGGATTTATGTGGAGTGGTCAATTAAATAGCATGTGCATGGTTTGTTGTGTTGAGATATGTTTTTTGGAATGATTTTTGGAACGATCATTGATTGGTTGAGCGCTAAATCTGAGCATTGTGACGAGCCAACGCAATGGTGCAAAGTTTTTCCAATTAAAAGTTGCAGATTTGCTTAAATTCGTCACACTAACATAAAAAAGGACCAATACTTGCATGGGATTCGAGATCCCAGGGTTACACAATCGGCAAAGTCACAGATCCTCATTGTGGCATGTTTTTTTTGGGTCTCCTCGTTGTGTTTTGCATGGCATGAAGATCTGTACCATGCAATCGGTGTTTGAGGAGTAGCGGATTAGAGAGAGCATGAAAGCGTAAGAGACAACATGCCATCAATGTCAAACTTTGAGGATCAAACTTCGACGTGGGACAATGTAGTTGAACGTTGTTGTGTTTTGCTGGCTATTATGGTTGCGAGTATAGAGATTTGTTGTGTTGAGGGGTGGCGTACTTGTTGGAGGTGTTAAGGTGAAGCTCCTCGGGTGGAAGAGTTGACATTCATCAGATCAGATTAGATCAGATCAGATCGACTGAGGGAATTCGTGTGTTGCAAGATAAATTGCAGTAGGGTCAAGTCGTTGTCGGTAGCATGCGAGAAGAATCAAAGAAAAAGAGGTAACATGGACTCTCTTATTTTAAAGAAGTTTAAGGGCATCAATTTCCATACATGAAAATTTAAAATTCAAATGCATCTTATGAATAGAGGTTTGTGGAGTATAATAAAAGGAACCAAAAAGGCTCCCACTGATCCGAAGCTTTTAGTTGAATGGGAAAAGAAAGAAGACAAGGCTAAGGTTATAATTGGATTGGGTCTTTCAGACACTCAGATGCATTTGATTGATTTAGCAAAATCAGCGCATGAAATTTGGGAACATTTGAGTAAGCTATTTGGGGAAAAGGCTATGGACGCAAAGTTCTCTTTAAAATTGCAGCTCTTTAGTCTCAAAATGCATGATGAGACACCTCTCTCTAATCATATAAATGAGTTAATGTCTCTCTTTGGGAAATTAGTTGAAATTGGTGCCAAGGTAGAAATAGATGATGCTAAAGCAATTCTATTAAATAGCCTATCTCCCAAGTATAGAAACATTGTATTCACATTAATTCAAATGTCCTCTCAATCATTAGAAGAAACGATATCATTACTTTTAGCTGAGGAAAAAAGGGCAAATTCAGAAGGTTCAAATGCTGGTGATCAACATGAACTTGCACTATTTTCTAAAGGCAAAATGAAAAAACCAAGGGTTCAACAGAATGCTTCTATCGTCACAAATATGGACATACAGCCTAGAATTGTACAACTCGTGCAAGGGATCTTCTGAATGGCAAGGAAAATGAAAACACAGCCAACTTGGATGACATATCAGAATCAAATAGTGATGAGTGGCCATCAAAACCACCTCTCAAACTATTCTAAAAGAAAAGAGGTTTAAGTTATTGTAGTGTGTGTTTGTGGTGTGAGTTGAAGAAGTTTACTATTTCTTTTATTTTTGGTTATAAAAAAGGGTTGGTGGTTCTTAAACTGGAAGCCTCGGTGTCCGAAACATCAATTCTTGTGTGTTTTTATTGGTTTTAAAAAAGGGTTGGTGGTTCTTAAACTGGAAGCCTCAGTGTCTGAAACATCAATTCTTGTGTGTTAGTAAGGTCAAGTTGTTTGATCAACTTTTGAACACATTCAGTATCCAGACCTTCATCCTAGCAACTGACGGATAGTTGAAAGTGAAATATCCGACAGATGGTGGTTGGTCCATAGGATGGTTCATTACTTGACGGCTCTTATCGCGGAAGCCCCAACGAGTCAAGGTGTCAATATTGTTGATCTTGTAAAGTTCATCAACGATGGTCAGAGGCGGTTATGTTTTAAATGGAGGTCAAGTGATAGCTCGAAGATGTGGTGGTGAAAGAGCGGTGTTTGCAAGATTCCAAAGTGGATGTGAGTGTTGATGAAGACCAATAAGACATAGATTATCCTTGTTATTGCAATATGTGTTTTCAATGTTTTCCATGTAAGCATTAAGGGTATTGGAAGTAACGCTTCCATGTCATGTGTAGTTGTCATTATGAGTCACGAGGAGTCAATCTAGAAGTTGTTTGCTATGTATGAGTTGTCAAGATCTAGATGTGTGGAAGTTAGATATTTATGTCCTATATATGCGTAACTATTGTGATAAATAAAGATATCACAGTGAGTGTTTTGTGTTGTGTGTAATCGTTGTTTGATCTCTCCTTATTTTGTAACATATTTGGCAACCCAACAACATCCCCAAAACTAAATTTTCTTGTTGGCTCCTGGATCATTGGAAGATCCTCACAATAGAATATCTCATCAAGTGGGGAATTCATGGCCCCTCCAAATGCTCTCTATGCTTAGCATCTAAAGAAAATATTTCCCACGTATTCCTGGAATGTAGTTTTACTAAGGAAGTCTAGGATAAGACTCTGCAAACGTCAGTTGCAAGAGTAATTTGGTCAAATTCAATTCAAAAATTCTTTGAGGTTTAGCATAGAAATTACACTAAAACATTCCAAGGAAAGGCCCACCTCAAACAAATTTGGGTAGCTCTCCCCAAGTTCATCTGTTGGAATATATGGCTAGCTAGGAACATAGGCATCTTTGAAAACATTAAATCTCAAACTCAAGAACTGGCCCTAAGGGCTCTATCGATGATGATGGAATAATGGAAATCAATAGTTGAACCCATTTACATTAGGAAAGATCTACACAGGAATGAAGTAGAATGATTGAACCTTCTCTTTCAATATCCTTATGGAGCTTCACACCATTCTAAAGGTAAGCTTATTATCTATGAGAAATGGTATATTTGTGGTTCTAAGGATGAAGTGGAAAAATGGATTCATTTTAGGGAAATGTCATATCCTTTTCTTCAATGGTGCTTTGAAAA
Organism: Pinus tabuliformis; assembly: GCA_031772625.1. NCBI lineage: Eukaryota > Viridiplantae > Streptophyta > Pinopsida > Pinales > Pinaceae > Pinus > Pinus tabuliformis. The sequence continues at coordinate 1,945,631,802 of CM062819.1, read as the reverse complement.
ACAATCTAGGGGTGGTAGGAGCGGGACACCTTATACTTTGCCCCGATGAAAAGATAAAATCAACCTTTACTTGGGACCTAGGAACGAGATTGACTAATAAAGCAGAAGCCTATGCTCTCCTCAAATGTTTCCATCTTGCTAAAGAAAAATATTACAAGAATTTCAATCTTGGAAGACTATAGGATATAATATAGCGCGTGAACAACAAGAAATTACCCAAGGGGCATAAAACTAAAAGCTATTCTTCGAAAAGTTTGGGGGATTTAGATCATTTTTCTTTCTTTAAAGGCCACCATGTTTTGAAGCAATACAACAAGGAGGTTGATACTCAAGAAAATAAAGGTTGTGTTATGGGTATAGGAAGGTTAGTTGTGAATGAACTTGAGGGACATAGCCCCATTCCATAACACTAAGATTAAGAATCAAAACTCAATCATTAAAATTTGTAAAGATGTAGCATGACAGGTGGCTCCCAGCATGCAAACATGGCATGCAGGGAGATCAAGAATAAGAAAACATTATGCATAGAATGCAAGGAGTAATCAACAATTGATCTAGGTAGCATGGGAGTATAGTTTACACTAGATGAGATTTCACAATGTGACTACTTCAGCTAGAAAAGAAAGTTTCATTGCAGCAGAGGTTTCTGTTATGGCATGCAAAGGAGATGGCAACATTGGAACTGAGCATGGATGTGAGTAGAGAAACCATAGCAGCAAGCATCCAAATCGAGTCACTTGCAATGAAATAAGGAAAAGGAAAAGGTGTTGCAGATCGAGAGAGAGCCTGGGTAGGATGACTTCATCAATTGTTGGACAAGGTAGGTGCATTGGCTTGTTGTAGCGGCTACAACATCCTCCAAAATTTTTCCTTGGCTTGGTTTTGGTGCCTCCTTACCAACCATCCTTAGCAACATGCCTTGCACTGTCCAGGTACTTATGCTTTCAGTTGAGTCTCTTTGGCTTATCAGCTTGTGTTCGTTAGTTTGTTTGCCTTTCACTCGCAAGCTGACTTCCCGTGACTTGGTCTTCAACTGGTTCTTGTGCTCACTTGGAGAATTACGAAGAACTGGAGGGAAACCATCCTTGCTCTCCAGAATTGTGCGATGCATCATGGCAGCTAGCTACTCTCCAAAATTGCGTAGAGCATGCAGGCTGCCTTCCCCAAGAAAATTGCGCAAAGCAGCCCATCACCGGGCTTGCTCTCAAAATTTGCGCAGTTCTGACTGGCAACCTTGGCTTCAGTCCAGAAATTGCGCAGAGCTTGAGGGGCAACCAGAGCCACTCAGCCTAGAAACTGCGGAGAAGTCATCCCAAGGCTTATTGAGCATCGCATGTGCTCACAGGTTGACCAGTTTCCTTTAGGACTATGCAATCTTGCCTTGCATTCATGGGGCATCTTTTTCCTGAAAAAGAAAAAAGAAAAAAACATCCCTAGATTTTAGGGATCTATTTTTAACTGCTAAGGGTTACTTGCAAAATTCATTTTAGAAACCTCCCGCCAAGTGTCATTTTTTCCTAGAATTGTGGCATGCGCGTCATAAACCTCAATCTTGTCAAAACTATTTATTCGACGCTTCAGAGCTCATTCTTCACTTCAATGTTGAAGCTTTGGCATTCCCAACGCATCTAGGAACTTTCGGCACACTCGTCACAGCGTTTTCTAGGTAAGTCTGTTTTTCATGTCTTTTGATGCTTTTGTGTCGCTTTTTACATTTCGGTTTGTGTGAATGTTGTTTGTTTGGTTTTATTGAAGCTTGTTGTCGTTCCAATGCATGTTAGCTTGTAGAAGCGTTGTTTCGAGTTTTGCATTGCATTTCCTTCTTGTTGCATGCATGACATTGTTTATGCACTAACGATCGGCGTTGCGGTGACTCGCTTCACACACTACGTTGTTTTCCCATCTTACTGAATCATGCACTTACTGATTGCATGCATGTTCATTCACTCATGTTTGCACCCAGATTCGCACATGCATTCAGTCCTTACTGCTTTTCAGTCGCTCGTCGATAGGTCTGAGCTGCCTTGGCCCAGACCTTGCCTTGCCCCCAGGAATTGCGCAGAACCTGCCTCACACTAGCCTCCCAGACTGTGCTCTGCGCAGTTTTCAGAGACAATGCCTCAGTTGACCCCCGGGATAATCAATGCAGAAAATGAGCAAAATGAAGCAGAAAATATTGTGGAAGAAGATAAGGATGAAACTCTAGAGGACGAAGAGTTTGGATTACGTGACATTGTTGATTAAATTTAAGTTATGCTTGGAAATCAAGCTTTGCAATGTTTTGACTTTGACATTTTATGAGAAGAATAATCAATGCAATGGTCTGCACAAGGCTTGATATTGCACATGCAACGGGAGTTGTAAGCAGGTACATGAACAATCCAGGAAAGGAACATTGGATGGCAGTGAAATGGATTCTCAGATATTTGAAAGGTACCACAAATCAAGCATTATGCTTTGGTGGTTCAAACATTTCTCTACAGGGATATGTTGATGCAGATATGGTAGGTGACAGAGATAACAGGAGGAGCACTACAGGATATGTATTTACTGTTGGTGGAACAACTGTCAGTTGGGTTTCAAAAATCCCAAGTGTTGTTGCATTTTCAACAACAGAAGCAGAGTATGTTACTGTTACAGAGGCTAGTAAAGAAATGATTTGGTTACAAAAGTTTATGGGTGAATTGGGTAAGGAGCATGCTATGGGCACGTTATACGGTGATAGCCAAAGTGCCATTCATCTTGCAAAGAACTCAACATTTCATTCCAGGACTAAACACATACAGCTCAAGTACCATTTCATACGATCAGTGTTGGAAGATGGAGAGTTGAAGCTGGAAAAGATACACACTAGCCAGAATCCTGCAGATATGTTAACAAAAGTTGTAACCAGGGAGAAACTAAGAATATGCTCAGTTTCAATTGGTCTTCAAGGATGACGATGAAGATGAGAAACAGCCAGGTCCAACGAGGAGTCATTGTCCAGCAAATAAAGCAACGGTGGAGTTGCTACAATCATTCTCCAAGTGGGAGATTGTTGAGTATGGAGCATGATTGTTTAGAGGTCTTTGTTTCAGCTGGATGTATACCCCAGGAAGTTTCTACACCCCTCCACGCGGGGGGTGCCGGGGGGGGTGATCCCCCCCGGCTGGGGGGTCCGGGGGCAGCGCCCCCGAAGCTAAAAATAGATGTAAAATTGCCTTGTAAAAGTATAGTAATTTCTAGTCAATCTGGGCCATTCATTAGGCGGATGATCTGACGGTAGAACTTATGTTTAGTTTAGGGTTTTTTTCCCTAGAAGGCAACCCCTCTCTTTGTATGAGGGCATTGTATTTTTAGGCTGTGTAATAGACATGTATTCTGAGTGAGAAACAAAGAGGTGAAACTGTGAGAGAAAACAGAGGATATTACAGCGGATCTGCTGTAGGTTGTGTCTCTTCATTTTGTTGGATAACGGAAAGGAAGGACTGGCTGTTCGGGGTGGACGTAGCCCAAACTAGGTGAACTACATATATCTGTGTCTCTCTTGTTTTATGCGTTTTTTGTGTTTATATTTTTGCAATATTTTATGTGTTCCATTGCTCCGTAATATATAATTTTCTAACAATAACAAAATTACAACATATGCTATGATCCCAGTGGTATATATTATGTAGAAAATACCCAAAATATAATATATTTTGATGATTGTTACTAAGAAGCATGGTTGTTAACCAGACTTGGGGTGGAATAGGTTGTGTTACCACAAAATCTAGTAGGCCTTGGAGAGGGAAACCCTACAAGACAAAAGCCCATTGCCACCTCAACCAAAACCCCTTACTCTTTACAAAATTCCACCGATGGGAGGATTCCTGGTAGGATAGGATCACCTATGAAAGTTATTCTAAGAATAAGGTATAAGATGATTACACTAGGGTTCATTCAAGAGAGAGACACAATATCAGTTTAAGGCTTCACTAAGTAATCAATTTACTCTCAATTAAAATCCCTAGAAAACAAGGCTCAAGATGTAGGTTTTTGATAATAATGGGAGTTCCAAAGTTTAAGACCAAAGAAAAAAGGTTTATTGTGATTAATTTCAATAATTACAAGGCTCATGAAGCCTTCAAGAAATCCCTCAAGTTGAGGGAGAAGATATTAGGTTTCCCTCTTAGGGCAACAACTAGGGCAATAATTTATGGAGATGATTTAAGGTCGATCACCAAGGACTTGGACTAGTGCCTTGTCCTTTGGGAATATGGAGTCAAGGATGCTCTAGATAAGCCAATTTTTTTTCTAAGGAAGCCAAAATTTGATGCCCTAGGTATCAAGATTTTGTAACATTCATCTAGATAGCCTTCAAAAGTTAATTTTAACAAATTAGGGCACAAATTAGCATAATATATAAGTAATAGTTCCATATATTGGACATTCAAAATGCTAAAATTAAAAAAAGAGAGCTTACAGGATTACATAAAATATATCCATCCATTTTCCAAAGAAATGACTCCAAAGACAATCCAAATTTAGCTTCCACACATCAAAATGCATTCCCAGAGTCTCCACTAGACACAAAGAAACAAATGTGAGTTCCTCTAAGAAGTTCCAATATCCAAGTGTGATGATGATTGATCAAAATGAAATGATCTCAAATAGAGATCACTTCATTGTGATCAATCATCATCACACTTGGAGATTCCAGACCTCTTAAAGGAACTCCCATTTGTTTCTTTGTGACTAGTGGAGACTGTGGGAATACATCTTGATGTATGGAAGCTAAATATGGTTTGTCTTTGGAGTTGTTTCTTTGTGGCTAGTGGAGACAATGGGAGTGCATTTTGATGTGTGGAAGCTAAATCTAGATTGTCTTTGGAGCTGTTTCTTTGGAAAATTGATAGATATATTGCATGCTCTCTTGTAAGCTCTTTTTGTTAAATATTATCATTTTGAATCTCTAATATATGGAACTATTGCTTCTATAATATGCTATTTTGTTCCCTAATTTGTTGAAAATAAATATTGAAGGATATATAGATGAATGTTACATATGTTACTCATGCATAACATGTGATACATGTTCCTATTGGTGAATCTTTTAAATCTCTCCCAAGAAACTCCATTTGTCATTGAGTGGGTAAATTTTGGAATCTTGATACATAAGGCTTCAAACTTTGGCCTCCTTTGAAATTAATTTGGCTTATTTAGATCATCCTTGACTCCATATGCCCAAAGGGCAAGGCACTCGTCTAAGTCCATGGCGATCAATCTTAACTTTTCTCCATAAATTTATCTTCTCAAATTCAATCCTTTTAAGGCTAGGATGTCAAACTAGGGCTTAGAGTGAAACCTTTGGGGGGATATTTTATGGAGGCTCGAGAGCCTAAATATCAGGCGGAGGGTCTTGGTTACTTGACCTATAAATTTGGTGGGCATCCACTTAAGTTTTCTACGTAAAATCTCTTGCCTATATGTTAGGAGGGAAACTCTAATTTCTCTTCCTCAACTTGAAGCATTTCTTGAAGGTTGTATGAAATTTGTACTTGTTGAAGTATAGATTAAGAATTATTTTATCCTATTGCCTTGACCTTGGGAATTCCAACACTCAAGAAAAATCAATAAACCCTAGGTATTGTGCATTGCATTTTTAGGTCTCTTATAGAAAGCATATTGCTTCTTAGTGAAGCCTTACACTTGAAATTGAAGTCTTTCTTAATAGATTCTAGCCTATCACCTTATACCTTAACCTTAGTATACCTTTCATAGGTGATCCTATCCTACCGGGACTCCTCCCATCGATGAAAATCTGTAAAGAACAGGGAGATTTGGCTTAGGTGACATTGAGCCTCTACCCCATCATTAGCACTTAGTCTAGCGTCTTGTCTTGTAGGGTTTCTCTCTCCAAGGCCTACTAGATTTTGTGGTAACAAGCTGAAAAGGAGGAGCTTCTTCATTTAAATTAGGAAGATAAAGAGGAGGAGAGTAAAAAAATTGTAGAGGAGTGAGGCTGAGTACTATGCTAGCCAGGAAACTTGAATTCTTCAATTTGACTCCCAAGTAAGATAATTTCATCCTCCATCCTTTGAATTTGTTGTCTCTAACTTATCAATGTGTCAAATGTGGTGGAAAATTGGCTCACTAGTTGAGAATGTTGCATTTAAAGATGAGCCATATTATCTTGGAAATCAAAGATTTCAATAGAGGAAAAACATTTTTTTTTTCTTTCTGTTTGTTTGACTATGCTCCACCGTTCTCAATAGAAATTCCATGTAGCACACTCTGAACCAACAATCCTATTAACCTATGTGTTTGTTCCTGTTACTTTAGTGTTGTGTAGAGGACTGGGCTAATCAATATCGATAACCAATCTAAAGAACACCTTGCTTCCCCCCAATTCTCAAAGGATGTCAAGAATAAGGCGAAAACAAGGATTGTGGTTTTTTGGAGGGTCGAGGCAAGCAATAACACCAACCAAGCTAGAGAAATATGCCTTTCCTCCCACCAATTTGTAGGGGTATTCAAGAACAAAGAGGTAATAGAACATGGTTGATCAGGAAACATCTATTTAACCTACTATGAAGGCGCTATAAAAAATTTCTCACCCAAAATGCCAAGTTACACATAATACTTTTTGACATTCATTAATCGAAGGAGGAGTAAATGGAGATTATGAGTGATTGATTTAATTTGTGAAAGTTGCATGTTGTCGATCCATGCGAGCCATAATGTTGCCAAGTGATCGAGGAAAACACTTACCATGTGTGCCAAATTCAAGGGATTGGGAAATTAAGTCTCGTCCCATTCATTCTTAATGTGCCTTCCTCACCTCTTATGACTGAGTTTGCTAATTCATCCACCCTTTGATTGTTTTGTATTAGGACATGAAGGGCATCAAATCTTGGAACAAAACATAGAGCTAGATAGATATTTTTGAAAGGCAAATTGAGTCTATAATCTAAAGGAAGAGTGCCATAGTGAATATTTTTGATAATAAGAGCAAAGTCTCCCATGATATACTAAAAGTGATTGTTTGTTTGATTCCTTGAAATACTACATAAGCCTTTGCTTGGTTATTTGTGGCTTTGCTTAGGCTCTAGGAGAAGGTTAATTCTTTATGTCCTCTTTGGTGCACTACAACCCGACCCTCTATGATTAATCACAATGAAGTGATCTCAAATATACATGAGTCCTAATAAATCGATTTAGTAGGACTCATATATATTTTTATCACCTCATTCTGATCAATCATCATCACACTTGGAGATTTCATACCTCTTTGAGGAACTCCCATTTGTTTCTTTATGGCTAGTGGAGGCTGTGGGAATGCATTTTGATGTGTGGAAGCTAAATCTGGATTGTCTTAAGAAAATGGATGGATATATTGCATGCTATCTTGTAAGATTTTTATTTTTATTTTTAATATTATCATTTTGAATGTCTAATATATGGAACTATTGCTTCTAGACTATGCTAATTTGTTCCCTAATTTGTTGAAAATAAATATTTAAGGCTATCTAGATGAATGTTACATATTTTACTCATGCATAACATGTAATAAATGTTCCTATTGGTGAATCTTTTAAAGCTCTTCCAATAAACTTCATTTATCATTGAGTGGGTAAATGTTGGAATCTTGATAACTAGGGCATCAAATTTTGGTCTCCTTTGAAATGAATTTGGCTTATCTAGAGCATCCTTGAATCCATATGCCCAAAGGACAAGGCACTCATCCAAGTCTATGGTGATCAATCTTAAATTTTCTCCATAAATTTCTCTTTTCAATTTCAATCCTTTTAAGGATAAGATGTTAAACTAGGGCTCAAAGCGAAATATTTCAGGAGAGGTTTTATGGAGGCATGAGAGCCTAAACATAAAGTGGAGGATTTTGGCTGCATAACCTATAAATTTGGTGTGCAACCACTTAAGTTTTCTCCATAAAATCTCTTTCCCTATGTGTTAATAGGGAAACCCTAGATTCTCTTCCTCAACTTGAAGGTTGTATGAAATTTGTAATTGTTGAAGTATAAGGCTTCAGAATGATTTTGTCCTATTGCCTTGACCTTGGGAGTTCCAACACTCAAGCAAAATCAAAGAACCTAGGTTTTGTGCATTGCCTTTTTAGGTCTCTCATAGAAAGAATATTGCTTCTTAGTGAATCCTTACACCTGAAATTTGAGTCTTTCTTAAGAGATTCTAGCCTATCACCTTATACCTTAACCTTAGTATACCTTTCATAGGTGATCCTATCCTACCGGGACTCCTCCCATCAATGAAAATATGTAAAGAAAAGGGGGTTTTGGCTCAAGTGACATTGAGCCTCTACCCCATCATTAGCACTTAGTCTAACATCTTGTCGTGTATGGGTTTCCGTCTCCAAGGACTACTAGATTTTGTGGTAACAAGCTGAAAATGAGGAGCTTCTTCATTTAAATTAGGAAAATAAATCGGAGGAGAGCAAACAAAATTTGTAGAGGAGTGAGAATGAGTACTATGTTGGCTAATGAACTTCAATTCCTTAATTTGACTCCTAAGTAAGCTAATTTCATCCTCCATCCTTGGAAGTTGTTGTCACTAACTTACCAATATGTCAAATGTGGTGGAAAATTGGCTGAGTAGTTGAGAGTGTTGCATTTGAAGATGAGCCATATTATATTGGAAATCAAAGATTTCAATAGAGGGATTTTTTCTTTTTCTTTTTCTTTTTGTCTGTCTGACTATGCTCTGCCATTCTCAATAACAATTCCATATAGCACACTCTGAACCAACAATCCTATTAACCTATGTGTATGTTCCTGTTACTCTAGTTTTGTTTAGAGGACTAGGCCAAGCAATATCGATAACCAATCCAAAGAACACCTTGCTTCCCCCCAATTCTCAAAGGGTGTCAATAATAAAGCGACAACAAGGCTTGGGGTTGTTTGGAGGGATGAGCCAAGTAATAAAACCAACCAATATAGAGAAATATTCCTTTCATCCCCACCAATTCACAGGGGTATTCACGAACAAAGAGGTAATAAAGCATGGTTGATCAGGCAACATCGATTTAACCTACTATGAAGGCGTTGTAACAAATTGCTCACCTGAAATGGCCAAATACACATAATACTTTTCGACATTTGTTAAGTGAAGGAGGAGTAAATGGAGATGATGAGTATTTGATTTAATGTGTGAAAGTTGCATGTTGTCGGTCCATGTGAGCCACAACGTTGCCAGGTGATCAAGGCAAACACTTGTTATGTGTGCCAAATTCAAGGGACTGGGAAATGAACTCTCGTCCCATTCATTCTTAATGTGCCTTCCTCACTTTTTATGACTGAGTTTGCTAATTCATCAACTCTTTGGTTGTTTTTTATTAGGACATGAAGGGCTTAAAATATTGGAACGAAACTTAGAGCTAGATAGATATTTTTGAAAGGTAAATTGTGTCTGGAATCTAAAGAAAGAGTGGCAAAAAGAATATGATTGATAATAAGAGTAGAGTCTCCCATGATATACTAAAAGTGACTACTTGTTTGATTCCTTGACATACTACATAAGCCTTTTCTTGGTTATTTGTGGCTTTTCCTAGGATCTAGGAGAAGGTTAATTCTTGATATATACATGCATGTCATATGAAGTTTGTTGTGGTTTTCCATTGGGGAAACTAGACCAAATACAAATTTCAATTGTTTCGTTAACCAAGGGGAGAGTTTTATAATTAGAGTCTAAAAAATGATCATGAAAAATTAAAAGTAAAAGTAGAAGAATAGAGAATTTGCAATGTAATCATCCAAACTTATTAGAATTAGTGGCTTCGACTTGAATGGGCTACTTGTTGCTGCATGGGGAGCAACCAATATTAGAAAGGATGTCGAAATTATTCCCTAAATGTTTGAGCTTATGATCCATATAGATCATGTGATACTGCATCTTGTCTAGGGTTAGGAGGATGGTTTCCTTGGCTTCATTTATCTCAACTAAGGCTTTTCCAAGAAGAAATTTTAAGTTTCAATAAATATCCACAGTATACATGTATTCAATGTAGCGACCCCTGGTGCGCTTTGCATTTGGGACCCAATCTTCCACTTCCACTAAGACCTATGAATATATAAGTCCACATCTCTCATGAGCCAGCTCCTGCTTTGCTTGGGCTACTTCATCTTGGACTAGTTGATATGTGAGCTCATGGTACTTGGATGCTAAGCTCTTCGCCTGCTTATGAGCCCATGAATGTCCATGGACTTGGCAATAAGATACACCACATTAAGCCTTGACCCTTTGGGGGGGTATCTTATCTTGCGAATTGAGAAATTGGACTAGGACACCTTTTGAAGGCCACCTTGGGCTGTTGACACTAGGTGGAGGCCATCTAATTGGGGTGGTGAAACTATGAGAAACAATTCTAAAACAACAACAAAATCATTGAAAAAAGGAGCGAAGATGGAGTTTTGAGCACCAAAGAAACTTGAGGAGATTGAGTCAACTCAGAAGGAAAAGTGATAGTGAAACCTATGGGGGGAGCAAAGGAAATATCTTGGCTGAGTTGGCTTGGATTGCACAACCCCTACGAGGAAAGCATGAAATTTTCAAACAAACCCACCAAAAAGCAAATAGAGAGAATACACATTATTTTATTTACCATCCAAACAATAATAAAGAGCCAATGCCATACCTTGGGATGCCAAAATTCTCGCATTCCCAAGTTAATATACCAGATCCGAGCCATTTGTAGAGTGACATAATAATTCATTATGCACATGATGTTAATTCCAAATGGAGTGTTCACCACCTACTTCTAATTAAACCATAAAATGGTGGGAAAATACAAATTGATTGGATCAATCTGTGACTTGGCACGGTTCCTCATAAATCATAGAGATATGATCGTACTACACGTCAGGCTTGTTATCAACTTAACCTGGCAGGGAAAGTGGTAAATTCACATGTAGATTCAAGCCCACTACATGAAAGGGGTATAATGTCTCGGGGGCGTGCTACCATGTCCGTCTACTATGTTAATTAGTGAGATGGCGACAACACTCCTCCTACTATCCCTTCACAAACACCCCCATCCAAAAAGAAATTCCAGTCATATTAATGTTAATGGTAATACCATTAAATGTACTTTGTTTGGAATCATTTATTTAATATATTCTAATATATTATTATGAATGTTTATCAAATAATACATATACATGATTCATATCCATACACACAAAATTCATTATCACTATCATGTTAAAGTATTTGTTGTACATCCTTCTTGAAATTAAAAAATGATAAGTTAAATGTAAATATTAATTTTAAATAAATATATATATATATATATATATAATTAATTAATTAATTTCATTTCATTTTTACAATTTTATTATAAATTTCCACATATATTTTAATGTGTTTTTACCTCCCAAATCTGTATCTAATATAACACATATGGCCACTCTTCAACCACTACAACATACATTTCGTTACATAATTTTTCAAATTATAAATACTTGAAATCCCTATCATCCTTATGTTCTTGAATTTCTTATAATGATGACTTTAATATATGATGAATTTTATGTTTCCTTAGTTTTAATTACAATTTCCGTACATACTATGGTGCACGTTTCAATGTTCTTTTCTCATTTTATGTCTTTTGTATATGGCCATCTATAATATTTTAGTTTATAGTTTTTCATAAATATATTTTAGTTTATAGTTTTTCATAAATTAATGTACGTGTGTTAGTTTTGATTATGTATTATGTTATATCTGAAAAGGAAATATAATATATAAATTTATTAAAATAAATATTTTTATTTTATAATATTATTTTATTTTAATGATAAATAAAATATATAAAATTAAATTTTTATAAGATTTAAATTAAAAGTTTAACATATTCTCTCGATTGAAGTGTGAGTTGGTTTTATTGGGCTCACTTTGGCTTATAGATTAGTGCATATCTCTTATATTTTTCTGGCCACCCTTTGCATGCATGCTGCACTTGGAGAGGTGGCGGTGCGCATGTGAAGCTTAATTGCCAGCGTTGAAGGTGGCAAAGCCATTACAACAGGCATAAAGGTGAGGTTTCCTTCCATTGTGCTGGGTAAGTTGGTATGCGCCCTCCATGTATTGTGGATTTGGTCCGGGCTGGTCGTTCTGGGAAATTCGAGGTCTTCGTCTACTCCAGGTCTTGGAAGCAACCACTAGTATGTCCCCACTCTTAATTTGGCTTCCTCTACATGTATGGATCAGTGTATCTGCCCTCTAGTTTATGAGATGCATGGTATTGTGATTTGGTGGGACTCGAATTGAAATTTCCTGGAGCATGACATTGTATGGTTTTTGGTTTGCGTTGAGTCTTTAGTATTGTATGTCCTAGTGTCTGTGGTGTATGGGATTTGGTTGTCTTGCATGGGCTCTTGCAGGGTTTGGCTAGGGGACTGTTTTGTATGTCATGGTACTCCCTGCTTGGGTAATTATGGAACTGTAAGGGTTTGGGTCTATGGAAAATTTTGTCTAGTTCTAGGGTATTTTGACTTGGTGCGGGCTCGAATTCGAGCCACAGTTGTCTGTATTCTTTGTCCCGACCTTAGTCGATATAGGGTCATGGTTTGGGGAGCCCTGCTGGAACTCTTTAGGGACAATCCTGACCTGTGGGATAGGGTATGTCGTATTTGAATCTCTCGTCTGATTGTGGGATAATCCTGGTCAAGGGGCATCTCTTGGCTTAATTCCTGTCAAAGTAGGCTTACTTTTGCACAAGTTGGTTTGGTTTTTGCAGCCTGGGCTCACTGCATATGGTTTCGATGTAAGGGTGTTTGTGGATTGCGGGCAAGGGGTAGCTATCGGCTCAAATTCTGTTTCTTTTATTCGTATAATGTTCTATTGGTTGTTTCAGAAAATTATGAGACTCGCATGGACAATTTAGTGGTCTTGACTGTGGATGGTGTTGTTAGTCAATTTAGGCCCATCAGTGGGCCTTGGTGGAACAATGATAGAAGTGGGCCCGTAAAACTGTGTTAGCAGTCGGTTAACAATATGATTAAGCATTGGTTCCTTACTTGGTTGGTTTCGTTTGAAATTTCTTTGACAGGTCTACAGATTTGGAGCAACCCTTGATAGTGTCATGCTTCTAAGTTGCGACCCTGTTTGGGTCGACATCTAGAGATTGACACAAGTAAACATTTGATTAAAAGAAGCTACATCATGGTTTGTGCCTCTAGTAAAGGAAGGAATGGTCGTGGGGGACGTGGCCATGGGAAGTAGAGGAAGGCCTCCCCTTCTTAGACAAGTCAACCCAGTTCTTCCGAGGGGACAGGGCGTGGGCGCAAGTCGACCTCCCGTATTATACAGTGAGCTGCTCAGGATTATCATTCTACTAATTCCAATCCGGTCAAGCATTTTATTGCAAATTAGGAAGTAGAGATCCAACAAACTAAGGATGATTCTAAAATTGATTTAGATGATTGACAAACTTTGATTCCAGACCCAGGCCACAATTGTGAAACATCATCTCAATATAAGCAGACAATCCATTTGTTTTGGATGATGAAGAGCATTATGGCTAAAGCCTTAGAGCAGTTTCCTCCTGATATGCATTTTCCCTCCCATAGACTCTCGGACAATACCAAAGAGTTTTCGTTGGTCCCGGCCACCAAATAAAAGAACTTACAGAAACCCTCCTAGCTACAGTTACGGGTCGATTGTGCAACGAGGATTCGTTGGAGCAAGCCATTAAACAAAAGCATTCACAGAAACCCTCCAAGCTACGGCTACGGGTTGGAATAACATAAAGACCAGACTCTACCACTATCTCACATACAGACCACAGATGCAAGTAAATACAGCAAAGACGAAGAACCACGGAAGAAACTAAGGTAAGAACAGAGCTACCCGGAAGACAAGCAGTTGAAGTCCCTGCAAAGCCACGGGACTGGTCACCTGCAACCACCACAGAAGAGCAACGTTAGGGTTCATAACCAAATCAAAACCCTCGCAACAGAAACAACGTCGTGAAGCTGTAAAGGAGTTGACAGAAAGCGAAACCCTTGTATGGCTGAGGAGCATAGCCATACCTGAAGTGAACCGAACCCATAAGCCGCAGAAACAAAGTGAAACCCTGACCACAGAGGGGCTGCGAGAGTTAGCACCAGCTCGAGCAGAGGATAATGAAATATAGCAAGGAACAATCTCTTACCTGAAGACACAGTGTCGAACGTCAGACAAGAACCAGAGGTGGAGCCGAATACCTGAGCAAAACACAGAGAGCAAAGTGACGGAGTGAAAATGACCGAATAGGCGCGAACCGGCAATGAAAAGGGAAAAGTGAAATTAGGGTTTGGTAATTCCGAGAAGAACAGGTGTCGCGGGAAGAGACCAAGTCAGTACCGTGGGTTGATTAATAATCACCTACCAAATAAATTGCAATCACACCATATCCAAAATCAAAATATCAGTGCAAGTCCACATAGGATTGGGCTAGTGTGGGACCACGTGGGCTGGGCCCCCATCACGTTATATTGGTAGTAGTTAGAATCGACCCTTGGTCACTAGAGTATGAGCTCGATCAATTTGTTGATTCTTCTAGTTACAAAAAAATTAACAAGGTTCAACGCCATTTCTATTTGTTAATAACTTAACATTTCACCTGATCTTTCATCAATTTCAAGTAATTTCAAGTAGTACATTGGTCAATTAAATTATAGAAGAAGGATTGAAGCTTGAGGAGCTATGAAATTTGGTTAACCCTAGTTGTAGCCCTCCCTTCCTTTCAACTATGATAATACCCCAATTGTGGCTTATGACATTGGGGGAGGAGGCCCTTTAGATCTTGATCCGAAAATGTTTGCTTTCCAAGCCCTGTAAGATTCTTTGGACAATGCAGTAAAAGAATCCCTTGGTCCGTACTTTGTCAAAAAGATTAATTACCTTCATACTATTTCATATCCCCACTAATCATGTCAGACGATAGGAACCTTGGTAAATAGAGAGTTTATGGCCATCACTAAAGGCCACGACTATTTAGGTTTAGAAATTCAGGAGGCTATGAGCTAAGGTAAAATTTCCTTTCAATTTTGTGATAGGGGTTACTTTTCCTTCTTGCTCCAATTCAAAGAATATCATGAAATGATCTTTTGTATTGGTCCTTATGTATGTATTTGAACCACTGTACCCCTAACTTCAACACTAAAAATGATGTTCCCTCAACAGTTTCTATTTGGCTTCGTCTCTCCTATATTCCCCTCCATTATTGGAATAATCAAACTTTTTAGTTTATTGGAAACACCCTTGGAAAATACATTGAACACAGCATCCCTAGCAATCAAATATTCTCATGTGCAAGAGTTTATGTCGAGGTCAACCTAGAAAAATGACCCCTTGAAGCCATTTAATTAACCCTTAGAGATAGAGAATGCATTTGAAAAGCAAACTATGAACAAATCCCATTCAAATGCCATCATTGTCATTAATGCAAGTATTTTTCTCACTCCCCAAAAATTTACCCTTGGGTAAAAATAACCCACTGTAATATTGACCAATGGTAGCCAATAAAATGTGAAAGAGGCCCCCATAGAAAGGTTGCAACCCAACTTCCTCCAGTTCAAGATGTTATCACCTCCTCAAACCTTGATCCAATTGAAACACAACCTCAAACCCCCTCTCCTTCCTTCAATCTCCTGAAGAAAAATATAGGATCTTTGGCAATACCCAAGGAAATTCCACAACAATGTTTACAAGACTCAAATACTCCATTGATCCTACAAAACTCCAATAGTTTTTCAACCTTGGAAAACCTATACAACACTCAACATTCCTGAAATGTGCCCCACCCCCAAATGAAAAGGGTTAACGATCCACATCTTATGCAACAATGGTCTTATCATCCTCTCCCCCCTCAAGGTTTATCTCCTCATACAAGAGATACATGCAGTCCCAAATCAGATTCAAGAAAAGATTAAGTCAGGGAATCAAGGTGTATAGGACAACTCTCTAACAGAGAATCCAAAGAATAATTGGCATAATGAGATAAATGTCTAGGCATCCAAAGCGTCTTATATCCCTTTATTTATATCATTAGGTCAAAGGCTCATATTTTAAGCCCCCCCTCTTAGAGAGGTTCCCATTAAATCCACAAACAATGATGAAAATAGTCACTTGGAACAATAGGGGTTTTGGGTCACAGGAAAAACATAACTCCCTCGAAAATTTAATCAGGTCGGAAAATTCATTAGTCATATTCTTTAAGAGACCAAATGAAATGCAAAATATGCATGAACTCTTGGCTCAAAGTTTTGGAGATAGATCACATGTTTAGCCATAGATCCCATAAGAGTTTCAGACGGTCTTTGTGCGTTGTGGCACTCCTCTCTATTTTCTCTAGAATATTCTTTCTAGAATTAGTATTGGATAATCACTTCTTTGTGTCGTATCTATTTTTATTTGTTATCCTTATTTTATAAATGCATGTTACACATGAGAGAAAATTAAATTGTTGGGCATGTAAATAATATCCACACTCAAATTTCCCCAAATCAAATAATAGTTAGGGGAGATCTCTAACACAACATTGGATCTTTCAAAGAAAAGAGGGTGTCTTAGAGTTTAGACCCCTTTGGAGAAACCTTGGAGGACCTTATCCACTCTTGGGACCTCCTTGATATTAACGTAAACTTGCGATGATTCACCTGGACCAAAAAAAGGATTGTTCTAGACCACATTTCTTCCAGGTTGAACATGTTCCTTAACCATCATCCATTCCTCCTTGATCCCATATTCATCACTTCTAGAATCAATCCCTAGATTTCCTCTAATCATCGTCCCATCTCCTTGTTTTTTCAGCTGGCTCAAGACCTTGGTCCCATTCTTTTCTGCTTCAAAACTTTGTGGCTTCAAAACCCAAATGCTATGGATGTAATTAAAAAAGCTCGGAATACCTAGATTATTGGCTCCCCAACTTACATATAGGAATAGAAAATTAAATTGTCCAAATCTACCCTCAAAGAGATGGATAAATCCTCCTACATTCCCCCTAATTAAAAATTGTAAACTTACAAAGAAAATATTGAATCTATACTTTCCCAAATAGATCATGCCCCAATCACTCCCCTCCTTCTTCGACAAGAAAAATACACCTACCAATTCTATCACCAAGCTATCTGAAAGAGAAAAAATCACTGGCGAATCAAGTCCCATGGGTCTTTGACTAGAAACGGGAGATAAAAGTACCTCCTAATTTCATAAGCAAGCTTTCTCTTGTCAATGGAAAATAATGTTTCTTCTATGAAGACCATTGATGGTTGACCTTTCTCTAAAATCCTTGACATTAAAAATGAATCCTTCCTCCATTTCCATGATTTTTTCTTCGCTCCCCCAGCCTAGAAGCGATGATAGAGATGCTTGAAAATATCCTAGACCTTATTAACCCTAAATAAAACATCTCTCTTCTACAGAAGATTGAGGAAAAAGAAGTGATGGAGATCATTTGGAGCAATGATTTGGATAAAAACCCTAACCCCAATGGTTTCACAACCAAATTTTACAAGGACTATTGTAATACCAAAGTTTGATCTTATTAGAATGTTAAAATACGTCCACAAATCCAGTAGAATCGGGGGTGCTATAAACTCCACCTTCCTTGCTTTAATTCCCAAAGAATCCATTCCATCTTCCTTCTTTAGATTAAGACCTATCTCCCTTTGCAATGTCTTTTATAAGACATTCTCAAAAATTATATCCAGCATACTTAAACCCTTCCTCTCTAAGATAATCTCTAAAAATCTAGGTGACTTTATTCCCAATAGGAAAATTCTAGGTAACATAGTGATTTTTCAAGAGGTTATTCATTCGAGCAAATCTAGTGGACACAAAGGTATGGAAATAAAATTGTACATTGAAAATTCCTTTGATAGAGTACAACACTCCTTTTTGTTTCAAGTTTTAGCCAAATTTTGGTTTTGTCATCACTTTTATTTAGTGGATTAAAGCTTGTATGTCTTCCCCTTGGATTTTCCTCTTGTTAAATGTCAAATACACCTCCTTCTTACTTGAAAAAAAAAGGTAAGAGCCAATGATTCCTCCTTTCCCCCTTTCTCTTCATTATTTTGGTAGACTCCCTCCACAAGAAATTGGAGAAAGAAAGAATTATACATTCCATTTTAGGTATAAAATTGATCGAGGAGTTAAAAAAATAAACCACTCTTTATTTGTTAATGATACAGTCATTTTGGGAGGAGCTTCCATCACCAAGCATCTATATTACAAAAGTTATAGACTCTTTTCTTCAATCCTCTAAAGGGAAAATTAACAACCACAAACCCTTAAGATATGGTTGCAATGTAAGCAAGTAAGCCATAGGAACCATTGCAAGAATCCTTTCATTTCCCCACAATGAAGAGTGGCACTCCCTTTCCTCCCTCGGTATACCAGTCAACCTTTTCTCTCTTGCATCCTCTAAATGGGTCAAATATCCCTCCAAAAAAAAAAAGGCTTGGGTATATGGTTAGCTCCTACTGGAAGACTAGTTCTACTGGAATTGTTTCTATCAACCCTTCCCATTTATCAATTCTCTTCATTATTATCTCCAGCTAGAATCATGTCCCAAATCTATAAAGCCTTAGGAACTTCATGTGGGAAAGGGGAAAATAAAATTAGAAGAGATTTGAATTAGTGAATTGGAATACTATTCATGTTCCTATATCTTTTGATGGGTTGAATAAGAAAGACCCACACCTAGAAAATCTAACTTTGGGTGCAAAAAAGAATTTGTTGAACGATTTTAGATGAGACCATTTGGTGGAAGCAAATTTTGGCCAAAAAATATTCTTTAGGCCTTCACCAAAGGTGCTTAGATGCACCCCCCTTAGCTCTCCAACATTCTTTGATTTGGAATATTGTTAAATCAGCTCTACTTATCGTTCAAGCTCATATCGCTTAGAATATAAGGAATGAAAATAAAGCTCAAATATGGATGGACAACATCTTGGGGAGTTCGCCCCTATCATCTAACTAGACCTTGGTGCCCCTTAGGAATATTCTTAACTCTGCAGGAAAAAAATGGTCACTGACATCTCTTCTTGGGACCATCAAGGGTTTTGGAAAGGATGATCTCTTGGTAATATTCCAAATCGTCTTCTTCTAGTTGTTGAATTCTTGAAAATATCCCTATTTGAATGCATGCCAAAATCCATCCACTTACCTAAAAGTTGTTACTATGGATCCTCCTCTTACTCAGTAAATAAAATTTGGTCTTGGAAATTGCCTCAAATGACCCTTCCCTCTAAAGATATCCCATGGAAAGATATTTTCCTTCACAATTATCCTGCCAAAATCATTTTCTTTTATTGGGCTCTAGCTCATGGGAAAATTATAACACTAGAGAACCTCATGAAGTGAGGGATCCTTGGGCGCTCAAGATGTGTTTTATGGCTACAAGAATCAGAATCAACTAAACACCTCCTCGACTACTATTTCATGAAGGAATTTTGGGGTTTTTTCTTTAGAAATATATCCCATCGAGTCATCCCTTCCAAGATTTGGCAAGGCATCCTAGTAAATTCGAACCATCACTACAAAGAATATTTCACACGTAAAATTAATTTCAATTTTTTTGGATTTCCTCCCTTAAATTTTGTCCTCTACAAGATTTGGCTAGCTCGTAACATAATCATCTTTAATCATCTCTCTCCTCACTTGGAAAGGGTATCTCATAAATCTCTCCTCCTTCAATTGGACTTATTCTCAAAAAATTCCTCCTTCTTGTGTGATCCCTCCCTGGAAAACTATGAGTTAGTGTGGTGGTCCTCTTCAATATCCCATTCTCCTCCTTTCCTTCCCTCCTACCCTTCCCTCAAACCATGGTGTAAACTTCGACATTCTCAAGATGACTTCTAGAAATGGTGGACTTTAAAGAATTCCTTCAATATTTTTAAACTCTACCTCAAAAGAAAATCCAAGGGAGGTAGGTTTCGAGGCAGGGGGTTTGCAGTATTTCACCCCAAAGAAACTCTAGAAGGAAATTTTTCTTGGTAGCTATTCGGGTTATGACCAACAATCCAGCCAAATCCTATGCTTTATACCAATATGTTCTCATTTCTCATTCTTTTCATCTTTGTCACCTCATTGTATTTGGATATTCTCTAATCCTCATCTATCACATGCAAAAAAAGACTTATTCCAAGGACCTCTAATTAGAAACTATACTCTCCAAAATTAGAGCCTTATTTACCTTGATGGAGTGCCATATTGATCATTTTCACATTCAAACAAATAAAAATAGTCTAGTGGACTCCCAAGCAAATGTTTCCATCCACCTTGGTGGAAAATGGACCTTTGTTTAATGGCCAACATGGAATAATTCCAATTCCTTCACATGATGAGAACTGCAAGTGACACCCATTAATAATCTAATGAAAGGAAACATATGGTATTAAGATCACATGAGTGGCATGTCCAACAACCCCTCTTCTCCTTCTCGACACTCATGACTTCTTCCCTTCCCCATTGGAAATTATTCCTCTCTATTTTGTCACTTGTAATGCAAGTGGGATATCACCTGGCATTTTCCCATGTGCTACACCATATTCATGCAATTTAATGGTTTCTTATGCAATGTATCCCTCACTTCTTTGTTCTCGAGGCTACTAGGCTTTATGCTCCAATTCCCTCTCTGACCATTTTGCTAGCATAACCACTCTGTGTGGATCCAATGGATTACAATCAGCTCATGCAGATCTACTCACAATTGTGGAAACTTGGAAAATCTATATAGGAAGTTTGATCTAAAATCGTAGCAGTCACTCAACAAATTGAGGCTCTAGAAGAGGTAAATGACATGATGAGACTTACTGGAGAAATGTGGTTATCAAGGAATCTACATTTGAAACGACGTGTCAACCTACAAGAAGAAGTTGTGCTCAAATTAGTGAATGAAATTTGTGTCCCTCTTTTATATTCAAAAGCTAATAGTTCCTCTTTTTTGGTTCATGCCCCTTTGGTAATCCCTCCCCTCTCGATTCTTGTTGTGGTCCCTATAAAAACCCTCCCCAATTCCTCTCAATGCCTAAGCCCTTAAAGGAATTGAGGGGACCACCATATAAAATGATTTTATAGTTCACCTAGTTAAGCCTATCCAACATTTGGTAAGCCATGATAAACCCTACAATGACCTAAGATAATGAAGGAAAATTTATGAGTTTGATTAAGGCTTTTTCGATAGTCCAACAACACAAATAAACCCCCCAACTCTTAGAAAATTAAGGTATTCCTCAGTGAAAGTCTTGATTTTATTTTCCTTGCAAGTTTTTGGTGCTTTTATACTTTGTATAACGCAACTATAAGCCTCTTCCTAATGTTATAATTCATCATTAATCCTTAGTGCAATGATACAGGGTCAATCTCAGTCAAATTTTGGTGTTTCTTTTCTCAAGTTTTGGTCTCTTCCAACCTATGTAGCACTATCCTAACCCTATATTTATAGCTATAGCACAACACTGAACCTCAAGGCTTCACTATATAGTCTCCTTGACCTCCTCCTTAATGAGCTTCCTTTCCCCTCTTCTTAGTGTTACAGGATCAAAATTGGCCAAATTTTGGTGTTTTTTCACCAAATTTTACCTCCCCGGGCCTATGCAACACACATTGTCCCTTTGTCGAATTCTATAGCTCTCCCTTTACCATATTCGCAGTGCTATAGGGATGTCTTTTCATTCTTCACAACATTACAGGATCAAAATTCACTCAAAAACTCATTTCCTGGCCTCCTCCGTTGATGTAGTGCAACACTAACTCTTAATTCAATGCTACGGAAATAAGCATCACCTAAATGATACATAACTCTATCAAGCTTCTAGATTGAGTCGTGATGAGTTTTTTGAAGTTTTATCTCAGTTAAGGTGCCTTTTCCCAAGCCTTCAGTGTGAAGAAGTTACCTGACTTGGAGGTGAAATTCAAGTCAAATGGGTAAATGTTCCAAGTAATTAAAACTCATGAGCATGGCCCTAATAGCTCCAAGCTAATTTTCCCCCTTGGTTTCCTAGGGTTTCCCTCACCATAATGCCCAAGGTTTCATGCTTCAGAACAATATGAGGGTGTTTGGCTTAGCTTTTGGGATTGAAAATTCACCAACTTTCTATCTTCAAAATTGAGTACATAAACAAGTGTTCTCCTTCCCAGAAACCACAATTTTCCTACAAGTATCACAGAGAGGAATCACCATGTGGAAGTACATAGTCATCATGGTAAAAATTAAGAATATGAATTATTATGGTTAAAGATGATTTTTGGGTCAAATTTTTTAGTTTTAATGTCTCCTCACTACTACAACCTGTTATCTCTACACTGACAACGATTCATGAAAACATGCCCCTTAGTTCTCTAAACACATAATGGTAAACTAATCTACATGATGATTTCTTATTTTTCTACTAATTGTATATGATATTTCAACATGACTTATTACCACTTTAGAGACTAACAAGGGAACAAATCCCTTAGTTGGGTGGAGTATTATATGATGGAAATTGTCCAAGATAGTGGCACAACATTAACAATGTCACTCCATAGTGAGAGGAACATAATCAATGACTTATAAAAACCAAGAACTATGGAGGAATCAATACAAATAAGTCAATAATTGGAAGAGTGGTTTAAAACAAAGCGAGTATTTTTCAATATCTTCGCTAGTGAACTCACTAAAAGAAACCTACATATTCTACTAAGAAACAAATAACCCTAGAATCATTCGTGTTTTCACTAAATATGGTTGTGTAACTTCTTTCTTAGGACATAACATAGTATCATAGGTTCATGAAGAGCTAGCTACCTAAAATATCAAGAAAATCACACGTGTATCCAAGAGGTAAATAAGTTGAGCTCTAATAGATGACTTCCCAAGGAAAGCAGAACCTGATAACTAAATTGATTAAGAGCTCTAGAAAACACATAATGAGGAACATGTCATCTATTTTAGAAATATGAACTTCCCTAAATGAATCAAACTCAAAACTATAATAAAAAAATGGTAACATATATAAGCCTAAATATAAATCTTTAGATGGTTGAGCCTCCTGAATGCTTTATGATAAACAACCTAGAAAAACTCAAATACCAAAAGAGACGCCAAGTCAAGAAAGATAAATCAAAGAATCAGAGTGGTTGTTTCATGTGAAACATTGGTATTTTAATTCCCCCACTAATAGCACCATTGAGGACAATTGAAGCAACATCTTATGCACCTCTCCAAGAAACAATAGAGTTGAAATTCATACTTGGTATTACCACAAAAGAATATCTTCGTCACCTTTCATTCCACATCAGAATTCCATGTCATCATCAAGAGCCTATTTGTAACACATCCTTGTTGTATGCATGTGTGTGTGCGTGTGCGTGTGTGTGTAGTACAGTGGAATTCTCTATCAATGTGCATGGTGTAATCAGATCGTTGCAAGAATGGTTTCCTAAAACCTTATCATGAATATGGCTAAATATTTATCCTTTTTACTCATTGGATGAGTATCTATATATACATTAATGATACAAGTGCTACTAGGTCTAGAACCCCACCATATTTTACAATCTTTAGATTGTTGAATGTGAGAACTAAATTGTCTCATGATGTCAGAGGCCTAATTGTCTTCCTTGGCTTTAGTGCACCTCATGTGGGTCTCTTCTTTCAAAAATATTTATTGGGCTAGTTTTATTTCTATTGGTATCAAAATAAAACAACGGTTGCAGGCAAACTAAATAAACTTCAAATTTCATATTTGCAAACTCCCAACAAATTTATTTTTGTCTAAGTCAAAACACTATTATAAGCCCTGCCATTACTACCCAACAACCTTGAAAACATTGTGTCTTCTATTATCAATAGAGAATTTAGCACAACAACAAGGAAGTGAAAGATACATAAATAGATGAGATTCTAAATTGTATCCTCCCTAGCAATAATGCTCTTAAGAGAAGGACCTCATTTGGTAATATCACACATCTTCCCATCCTGAGCACACAACCATCTCTCAATCAAAGGAATAGAACCCCACAGAGTAACAATTGATACCTGCTAATTGATGAAATTAAGCTTTAGTCGACCTATCAATTATGGGTCATAATTAGTCCAGTTTGGATGAACAATATTCTTTCATTGCTAATATTTGTTTACTCTGGTCAATTTCCATGAAAGATACACCAAATAGTTTTCAATCAACAACAAGTCTAACATTTACCGGTCCTAAGTAAAGAATTGTAGGCAAGTCATGTATAATTTAGATTTGGTAATTACAACCTAAAAAGTTTGAAAATACATATTTCAGTATTCAATCTTCTCATTGTATAAATAAATATAAGTGAGAGAATAGGAAAATAGAATTTAACAAGCTTCTAGGAATAGTGGAATCTTGTGTACATAAATGGGTGCTAACACGCATCATTGGCAAGCCAAGGCTCCATAATATAGTTGGTTCATAAACCAACCATACATATAGCAGTATGCCATTATTTCAATACTAGCTACTACATAAATGAATCAATGACTGCACAATCTAGGTCACATGATATCACGTCTTGAATTATTTATAGGCTATACACACCATCATGGATACTTAAGGGTAGCATAGAAAATCCACACAAGAAATCACACTTAACCAAGAATGAATACATTCTCCAAAAACAACTGAAGTAAGGGCTGGTGATAACATATGCATAGTTCTCAAAGAGACATAGAAGGAGTACTACAACAAATATTATGTAAGGATTCATCACGGGAAATCTATGATACATCACAGAGTAAGGATGGTATTCTATAATATATTGTAATCCAATAATTTCTCACTATATAATATATGTGAAAATTATATCACAAGGACATCAATACATTTAGGACTATTCTATATATACCACACAAAGACTACAATTTCATTTTGAAAGACTATATTCCAGCAAAATTTTCACAAAAACTCACATGTTTATTTACAACATTTATTGAATTAATAGAGTTTTGATCATATCGTTAATTTGGTTGTCAATGGTCCATTCAATAATTCCCATCTCTTGCATTTCTATGTAGTGATCCTACATTATAGTCTATATCCAGGTAGAGAATGGTCCTACGCCTAGCCGCAAATGAATCTATATCTGATGATTAAACCACAAAACAAAAACACTTCATCCAGTCACCAGAAATGAGTATTGTTACTAGATTTTGTTGCTTAAACAGGTACCTATTTCTTGTATAGTCACAAGTTCTTATGGTTGTAGTAGAGAGAGTGTTTAAATGCTATAATTATCAACAATAACCATGACAAAAAGGTGTGGACACTCATTCAAAAGTTGAGGCAAGATCCTAGTATGTTTGATGCATTTATCTGGAAAAATGACTCATTATGGTACAAAGATAGCTTATATCTATGTAAGAATTCCCAACTCAAACAAAATATTCATTTAGAATTGCACACCTCTTCTTTAAGAGGGCACTTGGGATTTCTAAAAACTTACCAGAGGGTCAAGAAGGATTTTTTTGGGAATGGCCTTAAATTTTTTGTCCAAAAGTTTGTGGCAGAATATTTGGTTTTACAAAAAAATAAAGTTGACGCAATTAAGACCTCGGGTCTATTACAACCATTAGCCATTCCAAGTAAATGTTGGGAGGAGGTATCAATGGATTTTGTCATAGGTTTACCCAAGTTCGATGGAAATAGTGTCATCATGGTGGTAGTTGATAGACTTACCAGGTATGCACACTTTTGTGCATTATCTCATCCTTTTAAATCCAATATAGTTGTTATTGAATTTATGGAAACAATTCAAAAGCTACTTGGAAACCCAAAGATTATTGTAAGTGACAAAGATCCCATTTTCACTAGAAATTTTGGACAAAATTATTTTCTTGTCTTGGTATTCAATTAGCTCATAGCTCATCTTATCATCCTCAATCTGACGAGAAAAATGAGGTAATGAACACATGTTTGGAAGGATATCTTCATTTCTTTGTGTCTGATAAACAAAAACAATGGGTTAAGTGGTTACCTCTAGTTGAATGGTGGTATAAGACTTCCTTCTATACTGTAGCAAAAATGGCCCCGTTAATGGCAATTTATGGATGCCATCCACTGTCCATCACATCATCTTTAAGAGAAAATTCCAAGGTTCAAGCAAAGGACAATTACATCTAGCATCAACAACAAGTTATCCAACTCTTAAAGGATAACCTCACTCTGGCACAAAATCAAATGAAACAACAGATAGATCAACATCACAGTGAAAGAAGTTTTGACATAGGAAATTGGGTATTTTTACGGCTACAAGCATACAAACAAATGCCCCTCAAGCAAGCTAGGAAGGATAATAAATTATCACCCAAGTACTATGGTCCTTACAATATGTTGTAAAAGATTTGTCCTATGGCATACAAATTGGAGTTGCTTGCATCTTCTCAAGTACACCCAGTTTTCCATGTTTCATGCTTAAAGAAGGTTATTGATGACAAGCTCCCAGTTCAAACAATATTTTCAGAACTTGACGAGGAAGGAAAAATCATATTTGAGTCTGAAGCATTCATAGAAATAAGAACCTGATAGCTACAAAATTGATCAATTTCATAGTATATCATTAAGTGGAAGAACTTACCCGTTAAAGATTCCATGTGGGAGGATGAAAATTTTATATAGAAGCATCCTGCACTACTCAAGCATTAAGGACAACACTTTTTTGAAGGGGAGGGGCATATTAGGTCCCTATAATACTAGTGTAGACCCCTTATTGCTATTTTTAGTGTAGCCCCTTATTATTATTGTTGTGCCCCATAGAAGCCCACTATTGTTATTGTTGTGCCCTTACATTATTATTGTTATGTAGGCTTTGATTATATTGTGACCCCCTAGACCCCTATATATATCAAGGATGTATTTTCATTTGTATCATCCAAGAATTGTTGATTTATGTAATGTAAAGGAGGTTTCTGTAGAAATTCCCACTGTAGATCACTTGGTAATGCAATGTACTAAAGCAAAACACTTGATCTACTTCTACAAACAATTTAGCGGAAGCTTAATCGAACATGAGCAACATCAAGCATGAATAGATATAATTGAGAATGAGAAGTAATCAACCATAACACAGAATATATATCACTAGGGAAAGCACCAGCCTAAAACCCCAACTCTATATTATCATACAAGTGGAAATCTTGTTCAAGTTACAAAAAGAATCAGCTCTCAAGCTATCCTGCTCTCTCTGTAATCAAACAAAACAGCTCACAGACTTAATAGACATAGAATATATCTTCCTCAAGCCCTCCAAGCCTCCTATTTCCTTGCGCAGTTTTGATTGGGGTCCAATGATATCACATGTGTGAATTGGCCTCATCAAACTCATTGTAACCTCAGGTCCAACTGCACAATCCATAAGGAATGATATTCCTTCTGCATGCAAGGAATATTCACCAAGGAATATCCTAGAAACTGATAGTACACTGTCCCTCCATCCGATCTCAACTGGGTCTCTTACTGAACTGACATGCATGAGTTATCCATGAGTGAATCTTCAGTTATCTGAATTACAGTAGTTACATGCATGCAAGCATTAACTAACTGAACTCTCATTAATTTAACAAACTATTAAATTAATCTAACTGGACTTGACTAAGTTAAACTAAGTCAACTAATTAAAACTCAATATTACAAGTCATCCTTATCTCTTTAACTGAAGGTTAAATTCCTCAATTAATGGAGAAACTGTTGCATGCCCTCACATAGACTTCAAGTTTGATTTTCCTTAACTAATTTTTTTTGGTAAACAAGGTAGTGTGGAGTACTAAAAAGGTATGTTTTTAATCATCATTTCAATGGCTTTTCAGTGGGACTTATGAATCTTTTACATCATGAATATGGAAAACAATAGAGAATTATGATAAAATATATGGAATTAGTATGCAATACTTAACCGCTAATAGTTGTCATTCTCCTGTGCAGGAAAGGGTAAAAACGAGGAGTTGCTGTTCCAAAGAAAAAGACAAGAACAGGCTAACTGTTGTCCCTTTGACGAAGGACCGAGTGCAAACGAGGCTAAGCAGGTTGAAGCAAACCGGCCCGGAAAAGGAGGAGAAGGCACCAGCTCGACGGAGGAGAAAAGAAGTGATTAAGGATTAACAGTTTGGCGAATCCCTCAGGATCTTCAATCCTGAGGGATCGCTACTTTATTTCTCTCATTACTTAGACATCTCCGCCATCACCCTTATATAAAGGGACGGCACTGTTAGCTTTGGGGACGATGCTTTTATGTAACTTTTTGTTAAAGATTGAACTTTGATCAACGAGTCTCGTTGAACTTGGCTCATTGTACTTTCTGTTTCATGCATTAATATAAACTTGGTGATTATCTTATCTCTGCGTTTGGATTAACTTAAAGCGGTGTACCCTTGAGGCTAAGGGCCCGGCCCCAGAGGACACTTGCTTCTGTATCACTACGATTTGATTTCTGCGTTGTTTGCTTATCGTCATTAGTTGGTAATCTGATATGCTTTATAAGTTACATCATATGCTCTGTTAAGATTCGTTCATTAAGGTTCTTTATATTGGCTCTGCATTATATCACTAATACTTTCAGAGTTGATTGAATATTACTAGACTTAATTGAACATTGTTATCATTTTGTTACGGAGCTTTTATGTTGTGTATTTGTGTTAAGGAAATTATCTGAAAGATGTGTTCTTTATAATTCAGGATTAATTTCGTTCCATTTTGAAACATAATCGTAATTACTGTTGATGATTGGTGTTAAATCATATTACTTTTCCAGAGTGTTGTGTGTGTGTATGATTTCCACATGCTGTTCCATAATTAGTAGTTAGTGTTGTTCCATTAGTGCGTGTTGCGTGATTTGCTTGGAGAATGAAAGATTGGAGTTTTGATTACAATGAGTGCATTTGAGTTGATAGGATAAAGTTTGATTATTGCTCATGAGGTTTAGTTATTCGATTGTTGTTCCATTTCAGAATTGTTGTTCCATTTTAAGCATTGTTGTTCCATTCTAGATTTGTTGTTCAATTTCCTATTTGTCGTTCCATTTTTATCTGTTGTTTCATTTACTCGCATTTGGTGTGAGAGACGATCTGTGGCTGTAGTGAGCCTCGGTATTTACTGCCTCGCTCCCAAACCCGTGGTCCATGCTCTAATTTCCTTTCCATCAGTTTCTAAAGGGATGGGCTATTGCTGTCGAACCCTTGACTGATAAAGTTGCATAGCTTTAAGAGTGTGTGCTTTAGTCATTTGAAGTAATTTAGTCATAGACAAGCATCAGTTTACTCTTGTATTTTCGTAGAACGCTGTACTACTAGCATTACTTTGACAAATAGCCTCAGATTGAGTCACTCTTTGAAATAACCAAACGCTCCCGGATTGACATATTAATGTGAGGTAATTAGAGGTGAAAGAGACCCTTTTTATAGCTCTACATTTTGGCGCCGTTGCCGGGGAAAGAGTGTAGCCATTTGTCTTTTTCAGAGTAGTGTACGAACCTGCTAGGGAAGAGTTGGATCTTAAAAACAAAAGGTAAGAACCTGCGTACGGAGCATGTAAAAGCCCTGCTCCACTGTCCGCTTTCCTAACAGATTTGCTCTTGCTTTGTTTGAATAGAATTTAGTAGTTCATTTTGTTAGGATATTCCGACACATAGGAAATAGTTAAGTACAACTTGGTCTAGTATAGAGTTAGGTATAGAGTTAGGTAAAGTGTGTTTCTTTACCTCGTACATTTTGTAACTTACAATCCGACGGTCACGATATGTAGTGATCCGACGGTTCATTCTCTCCTCGGTATTACCGACACTTGATCCGTGGCTTGGCACTCGATTGGTCCATGATTTCTATTTAAAGTGCATGGAGGGTCATTTGTAGGGTAATCCGTCTATGAGAGAAGCTTATGTAAATTTTCATTCTTTTATTAATAAATTGCCTGAAGTGGCCGCGTTGGCTCAGGCCGTGGACTGTTTCCCTCTTTGAGGGTTTTAACCACGTCAAAAATACTGGTGTATTGATCTGCGATCTGGTTGTGAGCGGTGTCCTTTGGTGTTCTATCTGAGGAACTTACCCTGTAAATTCCTACATGGTATCAGAGCAGCTAAAAGAATACTTCGTTATGTTCGAGGTGCAGTTCAGTTTGGTATTCATTACAGTGCCGAAGCAGCTCCTCTATTGGTTGGTTTCACTGATTCCGATTGGGCTGGTGACCCTGATGATTGGAAGTCTACTGCAGGTTATGTGTTCACTCTTGGTTTAGGACCTATTACATGGGCTTGCAAGAAACAAGGTGGCATTTCTCTTTCATCAGCAGAAGCAGAGTATCGTGGTGCCATATAAGCTAGTAAGGAAGCCTTGTGGCTTCGTCAGATCCTGTCAGAGTTTGGCTTTCAGCAGCAGCATCCGACTACACTTTGGTGTGATAATCAAAGTGCCATTCAGCTATGCAAAGATCCAGTCCAACATCAGCGCAGCAAACACATTGAACTGCACATGCACTTCATCAGAAAGCTCATTCATGACCATTTTCTTGAAATGCAATATTGTTCAACAGATGATCAAGTTGCAGACATCTTTACAAAGGCTCTCACAGAGGCAAAGTTCACTAAACTTCGATTTATGGTTGGAGTTCAAGAAGTTGTCACTAGGGGGGATAGGATCTAGTGCCTCCTTCCTTCTCCTATTGTGTCATATTTGTAAATCCTTCAATCTTATCCCAAGTTGTTCTTAAGGGGGGATGTTAGGATATTCCGACACATAGGAAATAGTTAAGTACAACTTGGTCTAGTATAGAGTTAGGTAAAGTGTGTTTCTTTACCTTGTACATTTTGTAACTTACAATCCAACGGTCATGATATGTAGTGATCTCACGGTTCATTCTCTCCTCGGTATTACCGACACTTGATCTGTGGCTTGACACCTGATTGGTCCATGATTTATATTTAAAGCGCATGGAGGGTCATTTGTAGGGTAATCCGTCTATGAGAGAAGCTTATGTAAATTTTCATTCTTTTATTAATAAATTGCCTGAAGTGGCCGCGTTGGCTCAGGCTGTGGACTGTTTCCCTCTTTGAGGGTTTTAACCACGTCAAAAATACTGATGTATTGATCTGCGATCTGGTTGCGAGCGGTGTCCTTTGGTGTTCTGTCTGAGGAACTTACCCTGTAAATTCCTACACATTTGAGTGCATGACTAAGCAGAAAAAACCAGAAAAGAATATTAAGTTTCCATCCAAACCCGAAAAAGCTAAGGGGCCGGTGACCCTTGGCCGAACAACTTTCATAGACGAAATCTATAAGAAAACAGAATCTCAGCCATTAGTAGGTCCCAGGAAAATCATTTCTAAACAGCCTACTAGTTCCCTTCAGGCCACAGGATCACCATCTGTAGCCTTTGCTGAGGTGCATAGTCAAACTGAAGAGCAGGACTTTCAGGAAATTGAAAATTCTACTCCAGAACTATTGCAGGAAGGGAATTTCAGCAACTTTTGTGAAGGAGAAGGAGAAACAGGGGAAACCGAGGAACCAAAATCTCCCATTGGAACAGATCAGCCATTAAACAACCCAGATAAGGGGATCACTGCGAAAATCATTGTTGAAGGGATCCAATCTCTTCAGACATTAGGTATTCCTCTTATCCCAGATAAAGGAAGTGCCATAAAAACTATCCCTGCTAAAATCGTTCCCTCTCAACCTAGGAATACCCTCCTAGATATCCCAGAAGGTTATTGGCATATATTCGATCCTATGGCTCAGAACCAGCCAAATACTCAAACCTCTACATTACAATATCCTATAGTAGATTCTGCAGCGAATGCACCCATGAAAGCTATCCCTCTTCAACATATCCCTACATTTCACGGTCTCGCATCAGAAGATCCAGATGCATTTTTATTTGAATTTGATGTGTTATGCAGGGGATATGATTACACCACCGATCCCCAGAAATTAAAATTATTCCCCTCTACATTAAAGGGGGCAGGTTTAAGATGGTTTATGGGACTAGGTGGTGGGGTCATTAACAATTGGGATCAAATGAAAGAATCCTTCTTAAAAAAATATCAGGATTATTGTAGGTCTAGAGAATTGAAAGACGAAATATTCCAAATGATGGCCAAACCAAACAAAACATTAGAAGAATATGTGGAACGTTTTCAATACAATTTACAAAGGTCTCCTTATGCATCACTACCTTTACCTGATAATGTGTTAAAAACTGCATTGATAAGGGGCATGAAGGAACAGTGGATTGAAACATTAAATATCATGGGAAAAGGGGATATTTATCAAGAGAATTTTGCTGACATTATTGATTTATGTATCAGGAGTTCGAGAGGCAGCACAAGAATAAAACCGACAGAATATGATCGGTTTGCAAGAGACAATAAAATATCAACAGAAGGAGTAACGCGTGTGGAGATTGGAAATTTATTAGAAAATTTTAAAACTGATATTCTAGGGACACTAACTACACAACTTGATATTATGCAAGCCAAATAGAAGCAGATGGAGGCATAACAGAATTTGGCAATCTTCTGCCCCCAATGCAGAAAAAAACATAGTCACAAGGAGTGTCCACTGGATACAATCCAAACATGTGCCATCTGTACAAACGATCATCTTACAGAAAGTTGCCCCTCATTTCCTAGATTAAACGCAGTATACAAGGAAGTAGAGGAAGAACCAAAATCGGTGTACTTGATCAACTAGCGCCACCAGTGGCAGCCAAGACAATCTGGTATGTTTTCAAACCCAACCTCTTCTTTTCAGCCTCCACAATATAATGCTCAACAATATAATATGTGGCAAAATCAGCCCCCACCCCCATTTTCAAACTGGTCACCACCATCGTTTCCTTCTTCAAACTCGTGGCTGAATCAGCCAAACCAATCTGGTTGGCCAAATTTCCCTTATACTCCACCATATTGGCAAAATAGCCCATATCCTCCGCAATGGACTCCCCCTACTTCACAAAGTTCACCCTGGCAGACAAACTAGCAAAGAACGATGCAACAGCCAGTAGGAACTATTCCGCTCCCTCAACCTACTCTGCTAGCTCTACAACAAAATCCCCAGTCTAATCTGAGACTGCAACTCCCAGCCCAACCCAACCCCAACCCAAATAACAGACCGGTCCAATCTCTCCAGATCATCGAATCACCAGAAATAGGACCTGACCTACGGGAGTGTAACGATCTTCAATTACGATCTGGACGTATCATTGAAAATGAGGGAGATAAAATAGTTCATATTGAAGATCAGTTAGTAAGAGAACATCAGTTGCAACAAGAGGATGTAAATAAGCAGCAGACTCATAATCAAGCAACCACATCCTCTCCTCCGTTCCCAGAACGATTAGTCATACCTCGACCTTTACAGTATCCCGACTTTGACATTCTGGGGGAATTAAAAAATTTGTATATAAAAATCTCGTTCCTCCAAGCCATTCAAGATATTCCTATATACACAAAAACTATTAAAGAATTGTGCATAAAGAAACCAAGGAGGAATATAACAACTAATCCAAGAGTCTAAGTAGTCGGTACTTTATCTGATCTATTATCTGGGAAAGAAACACCCATTAAATATGAAGACCCAGGAAATCCAATTGTAATTGTTCAAATCTACGGTCAGACCCTGTCTAATGCTTTAGTTGATCTAGGAGCTGCAATCAATATTTTAACAACCACTACCTATCAAAAGCTCGACATTACATCTGTAGAACCTACCTCTACTTTTTTAGAATTGGCCAACCGATCTGTGGTTAGACCAGAAGGTACTCTACACGATGTCATGGTCTCTGTAGATTCCTGGGAATATCCGACCGATTTCCTGATAATTAATCCAAAAACCCGACTTGATGGACACCCGCTAATCCTAGGTAGGCCTTGGCTTGCCACCGCCGATGCTTACATTGGTTGCCAGCAAGGAAATATGACAATAACCAAAGGACCTGATATTAAGAATTTGGTTCTATACCCTCCAGCGCAGCCAAGTCTCACAATAATTAAAACTAACAAGTATCTTGTATCATACCTTACTGATAACATTAGATCTCCATTGACTATACAAGAGGCACTTGATTTTAAAGATCAAACAGAAGATGATGCCATTAACAATTTCATTAGTCAAACTGAAGCCGGATCCTGCACACAATATCACATGATAGAAGTAGCATTTGATAATGAATTAGAAGAATATCCTCTGAAAGACACACATGATCAAACAATACATGTTACTTCTGTTGCAAATAGTAAAATTGTGGAAATTGAACCGGGAAAAACTTTAAATATCAATGCCAACCTCACATCTGAACAAGAAACTAAGCTCATCCATCTGTTAAGAAAATATCAATAGGCATTTGCATGGGATTACCCTGATATGAAAGGAATCGACCCACAGTTGTGTACACACCACATTTATATAAAAAAAGATGCTAGACCTGTCCGTCAACCGCAAAGAAGACTTAATCCTCATCTAAAGGATGTGGTAAAAGCAGAACTTCATAAACTTTTAGATGTCAATTTTATTTATCCTATTTCTGACAGTAAATGGGTCTCTTCGCTTGTGGTGGTACCAAAAAAGAATGGGAAATGGAGAATTTGTGTGGATTACAGGGAACTCAATAAAGCAACACAAAAAGACCACTTTCCTCTCCCATTCATAGACCAAGTGCTAGATACTTTGGCAGGAAAAAAATTATTTTCCTTCCTGGATGGCTTCAGTGGATACAATCAGATTCAGATTGCCCCTGAAGACCAGGACAAAACAAATTTCACTTTTCCTTGGGGAACATTTGCCTACCGAGTTCTACCTTTTGGCCTATGTAATGCTCCCGCCACATTCCAAAGGGCTATCCTTAGCATTTTTGCAGATTTAATAAATGATGGACTTGAAGTATATATGGATGAATTTACACCCTATGGAGATGATTTTGATCCAGCACTAAATACCCTAGAAAAAGTCCTACAACGCTGCATAGCTACCAGGCTTTGCTTAAGTCACGAAAAATATTACATGATGATGACTGAAGGACTTATTCTAGGACACTATGTTTCAGCAGCCAGCATTCAGGTAGACCCGGCCAAAATCCAAATACTTTTTCTTATTCCCACTCCTACTACTCAAACAGAGGTACGCAACTTTCTTGGATTTTTTGGATATTATAGACGATTTATAGAACATTATTCACACATTGCTGCACCTTTATATGCACTAACTGGTAACATTGATTTTCTTTGGACAGAAAAATGTGAACGTGCTTTCAAGGATTTAAAGAACCTCGTATCCACAACCCTAGTCCTTCGAGGACCAAACTGGGACTTGCCATTTCAGATATCAGCTGATGCCTCAGATATAGCCATTGGCGCAGTCCTTGGGAAGGAAGAGGATAAAAAACCATACGCTATCTATTGCATCAGCAAAAATTTATCCCCTGCTGAATTAAATTACACTGTTACTGAAAAATAATTCCTAGCTGTAATACATGCTGTCAATAAATTTAGACATTATATTACAGGCTATCCTGTTATTTTGTATACGGATCATTCTGCCATAAAATATTTAGAAAATAAGCCTGTCACAAATGCCAAGTTAACTAGATGGTTGATCTTATTGCAGGAATTCGATATCACAATCAAGGACCGGCCCGACAAAGAGAATCCTATAGCCAATTTTCTCTCGAGAATGCCAAAGCCAATTGATGCAGCAGCAGTTGAAGATCAATTTCCGGACGAACATCTGTTTGCTGTTGCCGTTCCAACACCCTGGTATGCTGATGTTGCCAATTACCTTGCAGTAGGTAAACTACCAAAACACTTAACCCCTAATGAACGAAAACAGATTGTTTAGAAGAGTACTTGATTCTCTTGGATTGGGGGCTATTTGTTTCACACAGGGGCAGACATGCATATCAGGAGATGTGTTCGAGAAGATGAAATCTTTGACATCCTAAAAGCCTGTCATGACGGACCATGTGGGGGACACTTCGCTGAGCATAGAACTGGACACAAAGTATTACAGACAGGATATTATTGGCCCATGATTTTCAGAGATGAAAAGAAATTTGTCCAAGCCTGTGACAGCTGCCAGTGAGCAGGACGTCCTGGTCAAGCTGACGAGATGCCTCTCAAACCACAGTTAGTCATCGATCCATTTGAGCGATGGGCTCTTAATTTCGTTGGACCCATCAATCCCTCATCAAATCAGAGAACATATATCTTGGTGGCAACAGAATATGTCACCAAGTGGGTTGAAGCAGAAGCATTGCCAAGAGCTACAGAGGACTTTGTCATACAGTTCCTATTCCATCTATTTGTATGTTATAGCCTTCTAAGGGAAATAATTACAGACGGATGACCACAATTTGCTGGCAATAGATTAGCTGCAACACTTAATAATTATCATGTCCAGCATAAAATCACTACTCCATATCACCCACCGGCGAATGGACAAGTAGAAAGCAGCAATAAGGTAATAGAATCAATCCTAACGAAAACCATTGCGTCACATAGGCATGATTGGGCTGCCCGACTACCTGAAGCACTCTGGGCCTATAGAACAATATGGAGAAGCACCACTGGTTACTCACCTTATCAATTAGTGTTTGGAAAACAACCCATTTTTCCTATAGAATTTGAAATCCAAACATTACGAACAGCACAGGAAGTTGGCTTAGATCTAACCGAGGCACAGATTAATCGACTACAACAGATCAATGAATTGGACGAAATTAGGCTCTCTACACTACAAAATACAGCATTGATTCAACAGCAGCGAGCTAAATGGCACGATGCCCTCATCAAAAACAAAGTCTTCCACGAGGGAGACTGGGCTCTG
Organism: Pinus tabuliformis; assembly: GCA_031772625.1. NCBI lineage: Eukaryota > Viridiplantae > Streptophyta > Pinopsida > Pinales > Pinaceae > Pinus > Pinus tabuliformis. The sequence goes on along the minus strand of CM062819.1, from coordinate 1,945,595,012 downwards.
TTATATGACTCTTGGTTTCAGGACTTCCCTAGGAAACTCCAGACTTGTTGGTTGGGACCATACGAAATCCAGAAGGTACATGACAATGGGACCATCACTTTAATCACCATTGACGGTTCTGGATATACCTTCAAAGTGAATGGCCACCGAGTTCGTCTCTATCGTAAACCACTTACTCGGGAATCTTTCTGCCAACAGCTATGCAGAGACACTGATATGGAGATTTTAGGAGAGGAAGAGAAGTCTTCTTCACCTGTAATTCATTAAGGAATTCATTTCCTTTCACAATTTGTACATAATTTATTTTCTTCAAACTTGTTTGTGTACATATGTTTGAACTAAATGTGTTCTTTTGCTCAAAGATTTCAATTTTTGCCGTTCCTGAAACGAATGGCATTTGCGTGTTTCTGTTGTTCCTTTTCAAAAGGAACAACATTTTTGATTTCCCGATTTTTTTGCTGTTCCTTTTCAAAAAGAACATCACTTTTGATTTTTCTCCTGTTCCTTTTCAAAAGGAACAACACTTTTGATTTTTCTGCTATTCCTTTTCAAAAGTAACAACACTTTTGATTTCTCTGCTGTTCCTTTTCACAAGGAACAGCACTTTTGATTTTTCTGCTGTTCCTTTTCAAAAGGAACAACACTCTTGATTTTTTTTGTTCCTTTTTCAAAGGAACGACATTCGCTTGTCTTGCTGTTCCTTTTCTAAAAGGAACAACATTTTCGATTTTTCTGCTGTTCCTTTTCAAAAGGAACAGCACTTTCGATTTTTTTTGCTGTTCCTTTTCAAAAGGAACAACACTTTTGATTTTTCTGTTGTTCCTTTTCAAAAGGAACAACACTCTCGATTCAACACTTTCGATTTTTCTGCTGTTCCTTTTCAAAAGGAACAGCACTTTTGATTTTTCTGCTATTCCTTTTCAAAAGGAACAACACTTTTGATTTTTCTGTTGTTCCTTTTCAAAAGGAACAACACTTTTGATTTCTCTGCTGTTCCTTTTCACAAGGAACAACACTTTTGATTTTTCTGTTGTTCCTTTTCAAAAGGAACAACACTCTTGATTTTTGTTGTTCCTTTTTCAAAGGAACGACGTTCGCTTGTCTTGTTGTTCCTTTTCTAAAAGGAACAACATTTTGATTTTTGTTGTTCCTTTCTTAAAAGGAACGTCATTTTGAGTGTGTTGTTGTACTGTTTTTCAAGAGATAGCATTTTTTATTTTCTGTTGTTCCTTTTTCAAAAGGAACGGCATTGGTGTGTTCTGCTGTTCCTTTTTCAAAAGGAACGGCATTGGTGTGTTCTGTTGTTCCTTTTTCAAAAGGAACGGCATTGCTATGTTCTGTTGTTCCTTTTTCAAAAGGAACGGCATTTGCACTTTTGAAACCTATGCTCCTTTATTGTTCTTCTCTCAAAAAGGAACACTTCTAGCATACTTTTTCTCTCTTTGTGAAACAGCTTATCCCTTTTGCTGATCCAAGTTTGAGGATGCTTCTTGCCCCTGTTCTTTCAAAGTCCTTTAGAGACATCTATGCACTTATGCAATGAATACAAAATCACAACATACTGAAATTAGGAAATTATAAATCGCTATCTTTATAAGGCTATGTATTGGTAAGAGGACAGAAGGAAGGACATACTTATCTTTTGTTGTCATTGTCGTACTAATTTTGCCCTGATTGGTTATCTTTATCATGCCATTCTTTTTAATTCCCTTTGATTTTTGTTTAGGAATAAGAGCAAAGGGTTTATATCCTCCTATTGAGATGATAAGACTTCTTCCACCATTCCTACTCTTAAGGAGTGTTGAACCACCCTTTGTGTATATATAAGGAAAAGTGCTTTATGAAAAAAAAAGGTAAAAAACCAAATGAATTATAAATTGTCAAATGCAGGATAGGGGCTCTCATCAAGAGCCAGCCTACCATGATCATGAGGATGGAAGTGAAGTGGAATTCCCACTATGGCTACCACACCAGGGATATGGTCCAAAAGATATATCAAATAAACAAACCTTGGAACAGGAGGTCTCATCATGAGCCGACCTGCCCACTCTTCGCCCCCTCCTCGTGAATGGCATTATGGCTAATTGGTTACCAAGCCAGCATAATGGCCTACACTTTGACATTACATTCCTTAATATGCACATAAAGGATCATGGTTCCAAGGGTGAAATAAACAACTCTGCCAAGGTTATGGACACCTGTCGGTAGCAGAGAACTGTTAATGGTATCGAAGTCACATTAATTACACCAATAGGTAGGATACTAATACTCTTTTGTTTCTTATATCCTAGGCACTAATCATACATTATTTCCCGACTTATATATCGCATGAACATTTATTACACCAATCATGGCAAAGGAGGTGACAATGACCACTTGAGATTTGGCAAGTACGACAGACGTCCTATCCCCCGGCCTCGCATCATATCACAACAGCCTCTTACGTAATACGCGATCCAACTTTACGCCTCGATTTCGGCAATCCGTTGTTTTTCTAAACATGGCATATTTTCATACGTTTTTCCTTTATGACTTGGTTACAGATCGGGTGCCGCTCCTTTCTTTGACGGCTGGGGCAGCCTATCACATTGTGGGGGGGGGGGGGGGGGGGGGGAGGTTAACCTCATTATTCCCCGGGTTATGTGTCAGCTCACTATTCGGGAAAGATAGTGTACCAGGAAATGGCACGGTTTAACGGCATGATATTTCTATTTTTTCTACACAAGTTGTTGTTCATAAGTCATTTCTGTTGCATACTCTGTGTTTTTTCTAAATCTGACGATTACTACCCTCTCTGTGTTTCAAACAGCACAAGCAGTTGTTGTTCCATTGAGAATCCACAGTGAAACCATGGGAGGCAGGGCAATTCGAAGCGAACCACAGGAGTTGACAGTCTCCGCTGCTGCTCGGGAGATCCTGGAAAGAGCAGGATGGCTGAATTATCTCAGTCGCCTGCAGGAGTCCAATGAAACAGTGGCAATGGAATTTTTGCAGAACCTGCAGGAGGATCAATCCACAGTGAGGGGGAAGCAGATAGCGGTCACCGACGATATAATCGCAGAAGTCTCGGGACTACCAGCCACCAGATCTGTATGGACATTAAAGAAGGAAAGACTCCAGAAGATCATGGAAATTTTCCAGGACGAAGGCCAGAGCTTAAAGATTAAAGGGAAGGGAGTTCTGCCGGCAACGCTAGGAGAACCCTGGGCAGAATTATCAAGAACAGTGCAAAGCTATATCACCTGCGAGGGGAGAAAAGACGTGGTAAGGCCACGACATCTTAAACTCTTAGTTGTTCCAAAGCAGAAATTCTCTGTAAATCTTCCTGCACTTTTGAATTCTTTACTTCATGACGTTGCACGAAGCCTGAAAAAGGCACAGCATGTAGAGTCAGTTGTCAGCCACCATGGATTAATCCGACTAATAGTTAGTCATAGCCTCACCCAGCAACGAAGCAGCTGGGAAGAATTAATTGCAATAATTGAGGGGAGAGCGACAGCACCTTCCCCAAAATGTAAACATAATACAAGCACACCAGAACGTCCGAAAAAATGCAGAGAATTAGGAAAACAAAAACATACTGCGAGCACATCTGAACGACCAGAAACACGCCAGGAATCAGCAAAGCGTAAGCATGACACTGATACACCGGAACAACCAGAGAAACGCAGAAAATCAGTCTGGTTAGCCCGGATAAGAGGAAGGCTAGAAAAAATCTAGGAAAGCACCAGCCAGCCAGTGGTAATTGAGGACGAGCAACCCTCACGACCAGAAGTAGAAGAAGAACAAGTCGAAGGAGAAAAGGAAGGAGAGGCCGAGGAGGTTGAGCAATCCGAAGAGGAAAATGATGAAGTAGTTGAGCCTCCTGAGACAGAAGCTGAGCCTCCTGCTGAGCATCCTGAAATGGAAGTTGAGCATTCTGAGGCAGAAGCTGGACAATCCAGGCAGGAGGAGGAAATGGGACAACAGGTAGGTAGCCCACCACAGGACCCAGTGGGAGAAGAGGAATTGGCCGCAATCTTGGCCAATATGGGTGAGTATGGCAAACCTTCCACTCCATCATACCTCCGTGACAAACCCTAGGAAGAAGATACACCCGAAAAACCACATGCAGAAGAGGCAGAAGAAGGAAATCTGCCTGTTCATGATGAAAAGGAGATAGGAGACACTGAACGGGAACAATCTGTTCCCACGGCACCAGAGGAAGTAGGGATAGAAAACGAAACCACGGAACCAGTTAGGGTTCCTACCCCAGAACAGCCAGCACAAAACAGTGAAGAAGCACCCCAGGAAAAAGATCCAGGGACTAGTCACGGCCCAGAACACAGCAGAAAGCCTGTTGTTCCTTCTAATAAAACATTGGAAATTAGAGAATTACGAAAGGAACAACGGAGGTTATTGAGCATAATAGCCCAGCTCCACCAGCAGATCAGGATCCTGAAAGCGAGGCAGAGGATAAGGAAGACCGCCGGGAAGAAAAAGATGACCACTGCAGTAAGAATCCGCAGGATAAAAAGGCGGAGGACCAAAAATCGCCCTGCTGATCAAAACCCTGCTGAAGATCCAACTGTTGTTCCAAATGAAGCTGAAGGTCCAGCTGCTGTTCCAAATGAAGTTGAAGGTCCAGCTGCTGTTCCAAATGACGCTGAGGGACAGACTGCTGTTCCATTTGAAAAGGAACAGTTGCAAGCTGGTATTTGTGTTAAAAACGAAAAGGACAACAAGGAAATTCAAACAGAGGCACGACCCTCATGGGTGATAAGGGTTCTGAACTCGAAACAACGCAATAAGAAAGTTCAAGTAAAACTCTCGGCCTCCACTGATGCATGGAAAAGAGACCCAAAGACGAGGACCTTGCACAAGGGATTGAAACAGGCTCAGCAAGAAATGGAAAGGCTTAGAGAGCAAACAGTCCCTCGCGAGAAGTATGAAGAACTACAAGGAACGTCAACCAATCCGAAAGCCAGGCCTTTGAAGGGTGGCAAAAGGAACAATAGAAGATTGCAAAGGTAACCCGTAGGCTAGATACTGTTATCAAACAGATGGATACCTTGTGTTCTTTATACAATGACGTTTTAGCATGTAGGGCCCCTGCCAAAAACTATGCTCTGTTTTTATTGGAACGGTACTTACAATTAAAAATAAAAGCTGTTAAAGCAGGCGCCCCGATACAAATTAACATTGTCAATGACTTTATAGATTGTTGTAAACATTATGGGGTGAAGGTCCAGAGATTTCTATGTGAATTTTATTTCCATAACCTCGTGCTAGATCAGGAGACTGAGTTGAACCCTGGCCCTTTTGTTGGGGACATTCAATTGCAAGCATTCATCTCATTCGGGGTTAATCAGATCAAATGACTCAAAGCCTATAACATTTTCCAGAGGCAAGAAAATGGCCTAGACCTGTGGGTAAGGGCTGAGCCTAGGGATCCAATACGGTTATGGAAAGCACATAGAAATCTTATGAGAACTCCGGGTGTCATCGAAACGTTAGGACCCATGCACGAGGCACTCATTCGACAAAGTTTAGAATATTTTCTTTCTATCAAAGACCTCTCTATTGATGCAGCCAAATTTCGGTACCGAATCTCTAATCCAAACATCCAGCTCAGGGAGCCATTTAAGTATGAGAATTTTCAATAGCTGCCAACCGTTTGAACCTCTATGGTGAAAGCATTTTGAGGGTAGGGCCATCCTGGTTAGGATATAGATTTCGCAGTCCAATTATCTGGCACCCTACACCCGGATATCAAGCCCTATATGAGATGCCTAAGGGTCAAACAGGCCAGTTCTTTGACTACTTAGTCACTCACCATGGCTGTAGGCCTCCGCATGAGATTCCTTCTCCAGCCTATTCTCTCACTGCTTTGCATGTCAACTACAACGTTTTCATGAGGGCATGAAACAAGGTAAGCAGGGGGGTCTGTGGAGTACTAAAAAGGTATGTTTTTAATGATCATTTCAATGGCTTTTCAGTGGGACTTATGAATCTTTTACATCATGAATATGGAAAACAATAGAGAATTATGATAAAATATGTGGAATTAGTATGCAAGACTTAACCGCTGATAGTTGTCATTCTCCTGTGTAGGAAAGGGTAAAAACGAGGAGCTGCTGTTCCAAAGAAAAAGACAAGAACAGGCTAACTGTTGTCCCTTTGATGAAGGATCGAGTGCAAATGAGGCTAAGCAGGTTGAAGCAAACCGGTCCGGAAAAGGAGGAGAAGGCACCAGCTCGGTGGAGGAGAAAAGAAGTGATTAAGGATTAACAGTTTGGCGAATCCCTCAGGATCTTCGATCCTGAGGGATCGCTACTTTATTTGTCTTATTACTTAGACATCTCCGCCGTCACCCTTATATAAAGGGACGACACTGTTAGCTTTGGGGACGATGCTTTTATGTAACTTTTTGTTAAAGATTGAACTTTGATCATCGAGTCTCGTTGAACTTGGCTCATTGTACTTTCTGTTTCATGCATTAATATAAACTTGGTGATTATCTTATCTCTGCGTCTGGATTAACTTAAAGCGGTGTACCCTTGAGGCTAAGGGCCCGGCCCCAGAGGACACTTGCTTCTGTATCACTATGATTTGATTTCTGTGTGGTTTGCTTATCGTCATTAGTTGGTAATCTGATATGCTTTATAAGTTACATCATATGCTCTGTTAAGATTCGTTCATTAAGGTTCTTTATATTGGCTCTGCATTATATCACCAATACTTTCAGAGTTGATTGAATATTACTAGACTTAATTGAACATTGTTATCATTTTGTTACGGAGCTTTTATGCTGTGTATTTGTGTTAAGGAAATTATCTGAAAGATGTGTTCTTTATGATTCAGGATTAATGTCGTTCCATTTTGAAACACAGTCGTAATTCCTATTGATGATTGGTGTTAAATCAGATTACTTTTCCAGAGTGTTGTGTGTGTGTATGATTTCCACATGTTGTTCCATAATTAGTAGTTAGTGCTGTTCCATTAGTGCGTGTTGCGTGATTTGCTTGGAGAATGAAAGATTGGAGTTTTGATTACAATGAGTGCATTTGAGTTGATAGGATAAAGTTTGATTATTGCTCGTGAGGTTTAGTTATTCGATTGTTGTTCCATTTCAGAATTGTTGTTCCATTTTAAGCATTGTTGTTCCATTCTAGATTTGCTGTTCAATTTCCTATTTGCTGTTCCATTTTTATCTGTTGTTTCATTTACTCGCATTTGGTGTGAGAGACGATTTGTGGCTGTAGTGAGCCTCAGCGTTTACTGCCTCGCTCCCAAACCCGTGGTCCATGCTCTAATTTCCATTCCATCAGTTTCTAAAGGGATGGGCTATTGTTGTCGAACCCTTGACTGATAAAGTTGCCTAGCTTTAAGAGTCTGTACTTTAGTCATTTGAAGTAATTTAGTCATAGACAAGCATCAATTTACTCTTGTATTTTCGTAGAACGTTGTACTACTAGCATTACTCTGACAAATAGCCTTAGATTGAGTCACTCTTTGAAATAACCAAACGCTCCCGGATTTACATATTAATGTGAGGTAATTAGAGGTGAAAGAGACCCTTTTTATAGCTCTACATGTAGTACTTTCTATATTTACTTTTTTCAAAATTTACATTCAAAACCTTCGATCAGTCACCTGCCCGAAGGAAACCAGGTGACCATCGATCAGCATTGTATCCACTCCAAAATTTAAATAAGTTCATCAGTATCATCTTATCTTTACTATCCATTTCCCAAATTCCTATCTTTGGCCTTTTAAACAAAAACATTCAAAAACTAAAGATAAATAAACTACTCCTCATCTGAGGAGGCTATCTAAAATGTTTCCTTCTCTTCCGGGCTCAACATCTTCTTGCCAGAATTCTGCGACTTCACCCCTGGGCCTGGGAGCTCTCGTCCCTGCTGGAACAATTTCCACTTTATCTCCGATAGAGTCTGCTCAATTCGGCCCAAGGCAAGATTGTTCCTGTAGGTTTGTATCTGAATGGTTGCCAGTTCTTTCTTCATTTCCCCTCGGCCAAGTTTTGGTTCCTTGTTTCTCTCCTGCCTGTTCAGCACTTCCCCTTCCATATGTTCCTGATGCAGGGTCATGGCTCTAGCAACAATATGTTTCATTATCCAGTACTGTTGCAAAGTCCTGTGATAGAGAGATTTCCGACCATTTGTTGTACCTGGGTCTTGTACCATTTCTTCCCACTCATGCATAGGGAGGTCTCTGCCTCTTATATTTTGTCTCAGGTCTCGTTCCCAACCCCAAATTTGGTCTCGGACTTCCTGCAGATTTACCTTCATGTAGGCATCAATTAGTTTCTTAATCTGTTCATCGTTCAATTTGCAATATTCCTAACTAGCCATGGCTAATTGGAATATTCGATTTTGCCCAATTTTTGCCTTCTATAGTTATTTATAAATAAAAAAGTGAGGGCAGGGGACATAACTCACTTTAAGAATAAAAAGTCACTTCCTAGTAGCACAATGTTGTGACTTAAGGAGGAGCCAAGGGGGCCAAAGGGGGACGCAGAAATGGGGCCCGCGTAGACACATGGCAAGAGGGAAATCACGCAGGAGGAGGTGAGCCTAGGGATTGTGAGAGGTAGAGGCTATAAAATAGAGATGAGCCCCCTCATTTTGGATCATTCTGGTTATGAGAATTTGTGATAGTCATTTCGACTTAGAGCACGCTAGCTGTTTAGCTAGTCTGCAGCACTGTTTAGTGCATTGAGTGTCTCCGTTTAGAGATCTCACCCTTAGCCCCAGGGGACTTTGAGTGCCTGCTCAGGCAAGGTATTTCCATTGGCATTCCAGCAGTAGATTCATCATCATTTCAGCAATAGTTTCATCAACGTCTTTGAGGAACTGCGCAGAACCCCAAGGGGGTGATTTTCAGGGGTCGGCCATTTCAGAAAAGCTTTCTGAGTTTTTCTGGGTTTTTTGAGTAGAGTCCGATTCCAGAGTTTCAGCCTTTTCTGAGGAGGGGAGCAGCCCCAAATCCTCATTCAATTTCCAGTAGCACGGCAGTTTCCCAGCAGCTGGGACGCAGATCAGTGTGAGGCCATTCCAGGAAATATTTCTGGGTTTTTCTGGGTTTCTTGAGTAGAGATCGAATCCAGAGTTTCAGCTTTTTCTGAGGAGGGGAGCAGCCCCAAATCATCATTTATTTTCTAGCAGCAACAACAGCACAGCTGCAGCGTCCACGCAGAGAGGCCATTCTTGTCATTTTGAGAGTATTTCTTCACTTGCCTTGTGCAAGTCGAGGTGCCATCTGTCTAATCACCTCTTGTACTCATTTATTGCTCAGTATAATAAAATGGCTTAGCATTTCTCGCTGCATTTCTTGTGTATCTGTTTATGGTTTATTTGATATATATAGTATCATTGTTACTTGTATCTCTGTGAGCATTCTCGGCTATTATACCACTTGTGTGTTTCTATTATACTCTTAGACAGAGTCTGGAAAGGGCCAGGTAGCCTCCGGATCTCGTCCTCTTTTTAGAGGTGACATATCTGGTAAATGCCCTCCCAGTCCATCTCTGGTTGGAGTTTGCTTGTGTTTGGGGTATATTCCTGATATGGGATATTACACAATTTCCTTCCTTTTTTCTATCCTGTGCTGCTTGTTCCTTCTTCTTGCTTAACATTTCTCTTGCTGCGCCTGGGTGCCATGTTTTGGCTTGTCAGCGTCCTAGTGCTCTTATCCTTGAAATGTTCTAGCTGGGTTGTAGTTTCCCCCTTACCGTTTGTTAGACCTATCACATTATAAACACAGTTGTCAGTTTTAGCCTTTGGGGTGGTATAATTGAATAAGGTAGTGCTACCACCCCTCGTCAAAGGTCCTCTCATGCTATGACTGTCTCGATTATGGAGAGCTAAAGCCTCTCTAGAACTCTCGGGTTTCGAGCTTCCACCATTTAGAGTTTCACTATGCGTGTTAGCGTTCTTTTTCTGGGACGAGTGGTTCGCCTTGCTTTCAAGGCCCCTCCTATCTCTCCTAGGCTTGCCTATCCCTATCCCCGGTTTGGGTTCCTTTGGTCCAGAGTCCCCCTCCCGATTTTCTTCAGTTTCTCTGTTCCCTATGGGATGCTCCTGATTCCACTCTCGATTTTTCCAGGTTTTCCTTTCAGTAGGCAGAGTCTCAGGGTTTGAAATGCCTGGGTCTCCAAATCTGTTGCAGGGGACATGGGTGGATGGGTCCTTCATTTCCTTTCTACGCTTCTCCTTACTGTTATACCCACCCTTCCCAGCCATGGATTCTCAGGGTTCTTCCCTGTCCCAAACTACCTTAACTCTGTAACTGAATCTGAGGTGATGAAGATTATCCCTATCTACCTTCATGCCTACTCTATGCTTCATGATAAATCTTTTTTCCAAGGGTGGGGAAGGAAATTTAACATACCGTCAACCTGGTTGCACTGTTCTATCTTCTGCAGTTGTCATTTGCAGTCGATGCATTCTCGCTCACCACCTTCCTTCTTCCGCGTCCACATGCAAAATGCATGGTTTCCCTCATACTCTACTCTTTTAATATTCCCCTGTCTTAACATTACCTCTAGCTGTCCCCATTTCCGTCCATCCTTGGCTCGCTTTCTGGCCCACTTTCCTTGGGATGCTGCCCAAATGTCTTGTCCTCCGTGCTTCATTAATGTTTTTCTTCTCTCGGCTGCTCTTGCCGTCCATTTGCTGACTCCGCATTGCCATCTGGCTTTCCCTTGTTGTCCCTTCTCGGTCTTGTTGTCCTGTTCTCCCTTCTCCCACCCCTTTCCATTTCTGCCCCCGCGCTTCTCGGGTCAGTCCTTTCTCTTCCCTCTTCCATCATCCATGTCCTCTCTGTCCTTTCTTCCGTCCTTTGCTGTTCCGTGGGTGATCTATGCTGACCTGCCTGCACCTGCCCTCGTCCTTCTACCCTCCCATCAGCGTCACCCGAATTCTCTAGATGTCGCCTATCTGCTTCGACTTCCTGTATCATTTGGTTCATTTCCTCATTCTAGCTAAGCTCTGCTTCTCCCGCGTCTAACTATTGCTCTCTATTTCGGCATCCCCAGTTTGCAAGGAGGTCCGCCGGGGCATTTCCTTTCCTTTTCACATGGGACGAGATGGTGTATGCCAGCCGCTGAAGTTGCTTTTCAACGTCTGTTATTACCCATGCCATCCTCCAGCTTTTGCTTAGTTTTTCCATTGGTATTCCTTGTTGTAGTTGTTTTATGGTTTCTATGACCAGCATGGAGTCACCTTCTATCAGCATTCTTTGGTACCCTTCTTGTATCGCTATCTATAGTCCCCTGTTTAGTGTGTGGTATTATGCTTCATTGTTTGTGGCAATGCTGCAATCCATTGCATATGCCCATTTGATCTTTCCTTCCTCGTCTCTGAATATCCCTCCAATACCCGCCTCCCCTGGGTTGCCTTTGGTTGCCCCATCGAAGTTTAGTTTTATGAATCCTTGGGGAGGGTTCCTGTATCTTTCTTCGGCTCTTACCTTTCCTGCATCATGTGCCTTCCCTATGCTTCTTGAGTTTTTTGCCTTGATTTCCAATCGGTTCATGATGCTAGTTTCCATTCCTTCTGTCTTTCATATTTCCCCTTTGCCATTTTTTTCTTCTCTGAATATTACCCTGTTTCGGGCTTTCCAAAGGTTCCACAGGAGAAACCCGATTGACAGGTTCCAAGCATGGTTTAGGATTATGTTGCGGTACGGCTTGCTGCTCCACTGCTCTATTGTTATTTTAATGCTCCCTAAATTTCTTTCTGTAATCTCAAAAAGTTGTTGGTGATTTTGCCATAGGTTGTTACTTACACTGCAGGAATTTACGACGTGCTCCATGGTTTCTTCTTGATTTTGGCATAATGCACATCGTGAGGGCCCATGCATCCCTTTCCTTCTTAATTGATCCCAAGTCAAGGCTCGCCCATGTAGCATTGTCCAGGTAAAAAACGCCACTTTTGGCCAGGTTTTTAACTGCCAAATTCTTTTCCATTTTTTTGTGTCTGCATTTCCAACTCCTCCTGTTTTCATATGGTAGCCTTCTGATATTGTGAACATGCCTTTTATGCATTTGCCCCATCTTATTATATCTGGTCCTTCTTTAATAGCTATTTTCCTGGTTGCCAATTCTTTTTGATAGGTTGTCCATTGATCAATTTCTGGGGCTTCAGGCCAGTCACTCTTCATCTTCCATTTTTTCCAATAACTATTTGGTTTACTTGCCTAATAGTTTCTTACTGCGTCTTCCACTACTTGGGTTGTGTACTATTGGATTTCATGTAGTTGGGGTTCTTGAATCAGGGTTCCTCTTTGTTGCCACGCTTCTTGCCAAAAATTTGCTTTGTCTCCCTCACGAATTTCCCAAAAGCTGTTGTCTCTTATCAGAGCTCTGTTCATACTTGCCAGGTTCCAAATAGCTGAGCCTTTCCTTTCTGACAGGGTTCGGATTTTACCTTCCGATGTCCTTGCTATCTCATATTTCTGTTCCCGTAGCATTTTCCATAAGTCATTCCCTCCTTGAATCCATCTCCACCATAATTTCCCCCATTACTTGGTTTAAAATATAAGGGTCTCTTAGTCCTAGGTCTCCCTCTGAGACTGACCTGCTTAACCATGTCCAAGAAAGTAAAGCCCATTTTTTTTATTTGTTTGCCCCTTGCCATAGAAAATTTTTGAAGATTTGCACCATTTTCTAGCATATGGTCTTAGGGATTGCTTGACTGGCCATCTGATAGACTGGCATAGCTTGAAGGACTGATTTCAGGAGTATGAGGCGGCTCGGTGTATTGAGCGTTCTGAACATCCAATTGTCCATTCTTTTTTGAATTTTCCTTATCAAACCTTGCCAATTCGCTACTCTGTACTGCTGATCACTCAGTTGTACTCCTAAGTATTTTGTTGGAAACTGCCCAATTTTGAACCCCATTGTTCTTGCCAGGAAGGCTTGGCTCACTCTTGGCGTGTTGAAGAAGAAGATTTCAGTTTTCTCTTTATTCACCTATGTTCCTGAAGCTTTTGTAAATTCTGATAGGATCTCCCCTAGTTTTTTAGCTTCCTTGAGGTTTGCTTGGCTATACATCATTACATCATCCACAAATTGTTGATGTGTAATAGTTAAGTCATCCCCCCATAATCTTAGCCCTTTGAATTCTCCTCTGCTTACTCTGGCATTGATTAAATGACCTAATCCGTCCGCTGCTAATTTTCCTTAACTAATTAAATCAAGATGAATTAATTAATTAATTTCCAAATTGTTGTTGATATCAAATTTGAATTTTACTTCCTATGTTTAGTCCAAGGACTGACTAAAATAAGAAGGGATCCAAAAATGCTATTTTTAGCACTTTCACTTTTCACCCATTGTTGCTAAGATCACCAATGGCTGAACTACTATTTATAGCCGGGCTATTTATAGCAGTGCTATTTTTAGAATTTTCTATTTTTAGCATTTCTTGTTGCACACTTTTCAACACTCCCTCTCAACAAGAAAGGGATTATCAGTAACCCCGATCCTGTCTCTGTGGAACTCAAACTTGCATTTTGACAATGCCTTAGTCAAAATATCTGCATCCTGCTCCTCGGTCAAAACATACTGCAACATCATGATCCTCTTGACCACACAGTCTCGTAGATGATGGTAATGGATATCTATATGCTTGGACCTGTCATGAAACACTGGATTCTCAGAGAGTTTTATGCAACTTTGGTGATCACAGTATATCACTATAGGACCCATCATCTAACCAAACATTCCCACTAGAATCTTCCGCATCCAAATGGCCTCACATGCTACCTGACTGGCAGCCATGTATTTAGCCTCTGCTGAGCTAAGTGCAATTGATCTCTGTTTCCTGCTATACCAAGAAACTGCAGCTTAACCAAGGTTGAAGATTCCTCCAAAAGTTCTCTTTCGGTCTGATGGACTACCTGCCCAATTCGCAGCTTCACTCCCTCTGTCTCTCTGTACCATAATCTGTATTGTGTAGTGCCTTTGAGATATCTCAGCACATGCTTTGTTGCCTTCCAAAACAACTTGGTAGGCTGAACCATAGCTTGACTCAGTTGGTTCACCACAAAGCATAAGTCGGGTCGTGTGTTCACCAAATACATAAGTGAACCCACCAGCTGTTGATAAACAGTAGCAGCTACTACCTCACCTGAAGTAGCATCCTCCTTCCTCCAGTGCCCAACTAGAGGAGTCTACATGGGTTTGCACTTCTCCATGTGAAAGCGTCTGAATATCTCATTGGCATACTTGCCTTCAGACACAAATACTTCCCCATATTTCTGCCACACTTCCATGCCTAGAAAGTAGTGCATGAGGCCCATGTCCTTCATCTCGAACTCTCTTGCAAGGTCCTCCTTGCAAGACTGTATCAGCTGGTCATCACCTGTCAAAATCAGATCATTGACATAAAGTACAATAATCAATGGCTTACCTTCTACCATGATGTGGTAAAGGTTCGCATCTGCTTCACTCTTGGTGAAGCCCAACCCGGTGAAATAGCTGTCGATCCTGGTATACCAAGCACGGGGTGCTTGCTTCAGCCCATATAGTGCTCGCTTGAGTCGGCAGACATGCGACTCACGATCGAAGGTCTCAAATCCTTCGGGCTGCTCAATGTATACCTCTTCCTCAATCTTCTCATTAAGGAACGTTGTCTTCACATCCATCTGATGGATCTTCCAACCCATCTGAGCTGATAGAGCTAGCATCGATCTAATAGATGAGTACCTTGCTACGGGAGAAAAGGTCTCATCATAGTTGATCCCCTCAACCTGTGAGAAACCTTGGGCAACAAACCTTGCCTTGTGTTTCTCAACACTGCCATCAGCTGCCTGCTTTACCTTGTAAATCCATCGGGAACTAACCATTGACTTGTCCCCAAGTCTAGGGACAACATCCCACACATTGTTCCATATGATAGAATCGTACTCTTCTACCATTGCATCAACCCAGACTGGTTGTTGCACTGCCTCTTGAAAAGAAGAAGGTTCAGTCGCTACACACTCCCCAACCAAGTCCATATAGCCAGTGTTTCTCTCAGGAGACCTCCTCTGTCTGCGCTAAGAGGATGGCCACCCCAAATTCTCTCTCGCATCTAACATCAATCTGTCAGCTTCCCGTGAGCATTTCTGCCCGTCTCTGGAAGACTCTCCAGGAGTGGAGGTCTCCACTACTAGATACTCTGCATGTGGCTGATCCACATCATCAAGAGGCTCCTCCTCCTTTGGAACTAAAAGTTCCTCATCACCATGCAACTTGAGCTCCCTCTCAAGTGACACTAGCATGGCTCTCTACTCGTCGAACTTCAAATCCCTGTGCACTACTATCCTCTAACTGGCAGGCAGAAACACATGATAGTTGTGGGGTGTATCTGTGTACCCCACAAGTATCCCCAACTCAGCTGTTGGGTCTAGCTTCTTCCTAGCATCTTTGGTCACATGACAGAAAACTAGTGATCCAAAGATGCGGAAGTGACTCACATCTGGTCGCTTCCCTGAAAAAGCCTCCATAGGTGTCTTCATCCCGAAAATACGATGAGGACTTTTGTTCTGAAGATACACTGCTGTATTGCATGCCTCAGCCCACAGATGAAGTGGTAGGATTTGGTCATGCAACATCGCTCGAGCTGCTCCCACAATAGATTTGTTCTTCCTTTCAGCCACCCCATTCTGTTGTGGGTTATGGGGTGCCGTCAGTTCCTGTTTAATTCCTTCTGCTACACAGAAGTCTTTAAATTGCTGGGAAACATACTCTCCATCATTATTGCTACGCAAGGATTTTAATTTCTTCCTAGATTCTTTCTCTGCCAAGGCTTTAAACTCGAAAAACCTCAAGAAGGTCTGATCCTTCTTTTGCATAAAGTAGATCCAACATCTATGAGAAAAATCATCAATAAAAATAACATAGTACCTTTGCTTAGTGGTGGAGGCTGTAGAGAATGGTCCACATACATCTGAGTGAACTCGCTCCAGGATTGCTCCAGCTCTGCTATCCCGATCCTGAAAGGAAGCTTTCTTTGCATGTATCTGTTTGCTCTAGTTTTCCTTGGGTAAGCTGGTAGAAATTTGTTGCATGATCTTCAAGGCCCCATGATGCAAGTGGCCCAGTCTCCTATGCCATAGCTCGCCAACATCTTGGATTTGCACCACCTCTGCTTTGGAACTCAGTGCAGCACAGTCATCTACCTCTAGCTTGTAGAGATTCTTTACTCGAATCCCTATTCGCTTGGTCTGTCCGGTGCCGATATGCCTCAAGAAAACTTTTCCTTTACTAAAGACTACATCATAGCCTTTATCTTCTAGCATAGCAACAAACACAAGATTCTTTTTCAAACCTGGTACATACTTAACAGCAGATAGGGTGAGAGGAGCACCATGCTCCCTCTAAAACACAATTGTACCTTCACCAGAGACACAGTATTTTCCATCATTGCCCATCTCGATCCGCATCTGAAGATCCTTCTCCTCCAATGTACTAAAAAGATTCTTGTCACCCGACATGTGGAAAGAAGCTCCACTGTCTAGGTACCAAACAAATCCCACCATGGATGAAACCATGCATGCGATAAGCGAGAAATCCAGCTCAAATTGTGAAGCTAGTGCATCACCATCATATCCCTTAGAGGAACCCTTTTTGGATTTCTTCTGTGGACAATTCATAGCATAATGGTCCACTTCATGACAGTGAAAGCATCGCACCTTCGACTTGTCAACCTTATTCCCACCATGAGAAGATTTGGATTGGGACGCCTTCCCTTTCCCTTTCTTAGCTTTACTCGCTAAAGCTAGATTTTCTTCATCATCTTGTTTTGATGAAGATCCATCCCTGGTGCTCCGCCTTATCTCCTCCTGCATTAGGTCTGACCAAAGTCGTTCCCAATCTAGCATTTTTTCTCTTCCATTAACTGAGGACTGGTAGCTATGCTAGCTCTTTGGAAGATCGAGGAGTGCTAGACTCAACATGTCATCATCAGCTGTCACGACCCCTACGCTTGCAAGCTCATCCCTGCAGGTGGTGAGCTTGTTCAGGAACGTAGAGATTGTGTCGCCCTTTTTGCACTTGATCTTTCGAAGTTTGTCCTTTAGCGCCAACTTTCTCTGATCACTGCTATTCTAATAAAGGTCTTTCAATGTTTTCCACATTGAAAATGGAGTCTCCTTCCCATGGAGGCTCGAGACAATGTGATCTCTAACTCCCTCCAGGAGGATTCTCCTTGCTCTAGCCACACACTTTTTCCATTTTGCCAGTTGAGTAGCATCAGTCAGCTTCTAGACTTCTTGATCAATGAATTCCTTTAGGCAGTTATCTTCCAATATTGCCTCCATGCGATCCTTCCAGGCTATATAATTCGAATTGCCATCAAGGGCATATTTGAGTCTTAAACCACTAAATTCCATCTGTGAAATAGATGTGATAAGAACTCAATTCAATATCCAGAAACCAAACTTCATACTTCTCTTTCTTGTATGTTGTTCTTCCTTGATCACCTTTGCTCTAATACCATGTAGAAATTCCCACTATAGATCACCTGGTAATGCAATGTACTAAAGCAAAACACTTGATCTACTTCTACAAACAATTTAGCGGAAGCTTAATCGAACATGAGCAACATCAAGCATGAACAGATATAACTGAGAATGAGACGTAATCAACCATAACACAGAAGATATATCACTAGGGAAAGTACCAGCCTAAAACCCCAACTCTATATTATCATACAAGTGGAAATCTTGTTCAAGTTACAAAAAGAATCAGCTCTCAAGCTATCCTGCTCTCTCTGTAAATCCAAAAATACCGCTCACAGACTCAATAGACATAGAATATATCTTCCTCAAGCCCTCCAAGCCTCCTATTTTCTTGCGCAGTTTTGATTAGGGTCCAATGATATCACATGTGTGAATTTTCCTCATCACACTAACTGTAACCTCAGGTCCAACTGAACAATCCATAAGGAATAATATTCCTTCTGCATGCAAGGAATATTCACCAAGGAATATCCTAGCAATTGATAGTACACTGCCCCTCCATCTAATCTCAACTGGGTCTCTGACTGAACTGACATGCATGAATTATCCATGAGTGAATCTTCAGTTATCTGAATTACAGTAGTTACATGCATGCAAGCATTAACTAACTGAACTCTCATTAATTTAACAAACTATTAAATTAATCTAACTAGACTTGACTAAGTTAAACTAAGTCAACTAATTACAACTCAATATTACAACTCATCCCTATCTCT
Organism: Pinus tabuliformis; assembly: GCA_031772625.1. Classification (NCBI taxonomy): domain Eukaryota; kingdom Viridiplantae; phylum Streptophyta; class Pinopsida; order Pinales; family Pinaceae; genus Pinus; species Pinus tabuliformis. Next base: position 1,945,576,785 of record CM062819.1, on the reverse strand, counting down.
TTAACTGAAGGTTAAATTCCTCAATTAATGGAGAAATTGTTGCATGTCCTCACATAGACTTCAAGTTTGCTTTTCCTTAACTAATTAACTCAAGATGAATTAATTAAATAATTTCCAAACTGTTGTTGATATCAAATTCGAATTTTACTTTGTATGTTTAGTCCAAGGATTGACTAAAATAAGAAGGGATCCCGAAATGCTATTTTTAGAAAAGCTATTTTTAGCACTTTCACTTTTCACCCATTGTTGCTAAGATCACCAATGGTTGAAATGCTATTTATAGTCGGGCTATTTATAGCAGTGCTATTTTTATCATTTCTTATTGCACACTTTTCAACAGTTTCCCCCTCGAAGAGGCTAATTTTCAAGTCGTTGATCTTTCTTTTCTTCTAGTTTGTGATTTGGTTGCATAAAAATTTCATAAACAACTCAACACATGACAATAGAGCATGCACAATGCTACACAAAGAACGAGTCATAATTTAATGTGCCCAAATTTTTATACCATAAACAGAGCCCTATTTTGTGAAATATTACTCAATGGAAAATTTGTAAAGCTTATACCATGAACAAAATTATTCTTTGATAAGTCACAAAAAAGGAGGAGCCATACTGTCCCAGGGATCAAGTAAACTATCCCACTTGTAGGATTTTATGGGTTAATAACATTGCCCTATGCCTCAATATTATCTATGGCTATAAAACCCTTAAGTAAATTTCCAATCCTGTAACTTCATTACATAGTTACAGTCAATAAACTACCTCATGTGGGCATTGGGATGAGGATCATGATTTTTTCTCCCAACCACTGGTAGACTGCCAATAGTGAAATTACCACCCCCTAGCTGATGAAACCTATCCCAATGTCTAGACCAGGGGTTCCAAAGGTTTGACCCACCTCCACCCTACATGTAAATGTTTAGTTAAAAGTTGGTGCAGGGGTTCCAAAGGTAATTTCTCCTCCACCTTGTAACCCAAGAGGGACCCCATAGATGAAAATCCACACCCTTGATTATTTAGGGTATTCAAGGATTTTCCACGACCTTGAAATGGTTCAACTACTCCACCCATTGTTTGGAATCTAGAGCTTGCTAACTTGAGCCTTTAGCAACAATCCTAGCATAGGGCATTCAGAGGCCTCCACATTCTCTTGTCATTGTAGGGATCTAGAGGTCACATCTCCACCCTCAATAAATTCATGTATCATTCAATTAGTGAGTTCATCATCAAGGTTAAGCCATGACTAAAAGTAGTGGTATGAGGCAGAAGGGGTGTCCTAGGTATTAATGACTCCAAATAATATGCAACAAGAAGCTAAATCAAGCAACTACAAGCTTCCCATTCCTTGAGATAGTATTTTATCTTGTATGGATTTTATTTTTTTTATTAAATTGTGAGAGTTATTTTCCTTTAAGTAATTCTAAGAAGCCCATTCTTCCTACAACACAAGGCCAAAATGTAGCTTCCTATAGCAGAAAACCAAAATGTAGCAAGAAGGTGTAGGGAGTTGGTATGCACTATCGTTACCAGGCAAGGTACCTAGAACACCTTAATTTGGAACATATATCAGATGGTGTTACAAAATGGTGACTATGAAGAATGTCCCCTGACTAAAAGAATGGAGGACTATTTGTCAAATGCACTATTTAAGTGTATTCCTAGATAATTGAAGTGCAGTAGGAGGTGTATTCATAGAAAAAATAGGTGTAAAAGATGTTAATGTTGAATGGATAAGACATATATCTTTGTTAATGCAACCACAATGATTCCTAGAGGAAACACATTCTCTAGCACGATTTGATCAGAACGCATGTCCACACATCTAGTGTTCAGCCACTAACAAGGTAAGGCAAAACCACAGTAATCAATTCCTAGGACTTCAATAGGTTTTTTGTGACTAACCTCTAGTGTTGTAGGTTCCCTTACTTCCCTTATGATGCCAATGACATGCCTCTAAACTCGTGCCTCCCTTCCTTTGCAGGGAATTCTTTGACTTATACTCTTCTAATGTCGATTCAATACCCACCTGTTCTTCTCGTTCTCTATACCTCCACTACTTTCTTTCTCTCATTTTTTTCATGTCCCCTCCTAGCCCCAATTCCTTCCTTTTTTATTGTATCCGCTCTACTTCTGGTTAGTGAGGGCCTGGCTAACTGGGTTTCCTTGATCAATCCATTTCCTGCCATTTAGACTTCCTTGCTCTCTCGCCTGCCATTTTCCCTCGTCGTAGGCCTATTCTAGAATCAATCAGGTGTGTGGAAAAAATATCTTCCATCATGTGAAATTAACCTATAAGTATCTTCCATCCTGTGAAGAATTGTTCACTGTTTCCACACTCTTCAATTGTATGAACCCTATGCCAGAAAATACCTCCCCCTTCTAATTTTTTGTTGTTGTACTATATGTGCCTTTTAGTTTAAAACATTATATCATGCCTCATATACCAAACTTATGTTTATTTCACACCTTGGTTCTTAAGTTTATCTCATACCTTGGTTAGTGTTAAATGAACTTTAATTATTTTCATCGCCTAGATGTCCTTGAGGTTCCACCTGACTCCCCTTAGATAGTGGAATAAATTGATACATGAGGTGTTTGAAGTCTTCTCTCAACATCAGGGCTCCAGGAGTTAGAAGAGTGTGCTATTAATAATTATAAGTGGCCACCTTAAACAAGTACCCTTGTGTTGGTGGTTGAAGCCTCGTTAATGTTCAGTCCCTAGCTAGGGTTTTGGATCAATTGGACGATATTCATTAGTATGCTTGTGGCATATTTTATTTATGGTCTTCCTGTGTATATAAGGATAAGTAAGAAGTGTTTACCATAATAATGTAACTTCAATATGTACACAAAATATTTACCATATCTATATAAATGTAAGGTGACAGGGCAATATATACGTTATATACATGAATCTACTAAGATCAAGACCATTAGCATCATATCTACATATGTACTACATGACCGCAGTCTTTGCACTATTATTTAAGAGCATCAGGATGATTACATCATACTATTAAGACTATGTGGAGAATTTTAAATATTGAGAAAGTCCCATTAAGAGCCCAATCAAAGGGGGATAATTGTCAAGCTAATTTTGACAATTCTAAATATTCCCTTTTATTATATTGTAAATCAAGTGAAATTAAAGAGTTACAACTTCCCTTGAGAAGTTCAACAGTCATAAAAGGGGAAATTACTAATTCAAGTCTATAAATAATGTAAATCTCTATGTAAGATGGAATTTTTTCTTAACACCCTTTTGGGGTCTCCATTTGAGGAATTTTGATCCTTCTTTGAAATCACTACAGACCAGAGATTGGAAGCTGATAATATTTGACCAATAATAAAGTTAAGCCTTTAAAGGCCACTACTAAAGCTTCATTTTACATGCATCTTGTTTGACCTTATTAGTATCGTTAACTATTCATGTATGTGTGTTTTTTGTGAGATATCTATTGCTAATATTATGGACTATTGCATAGATTAGATTATTTTTCTTGGATACTTTCTATTTTGAACTTGTCCTGACGATGAAACACACTTGTTTCAAAATGCGTCGATAAATATATCATGATGTGATTTCGCCGAAAAAGCTTCTCAACTTTCTATTTTAGTTTATGTACTTTCATTTATGAGTACTTTTTAGATCTAAATATTGACTATTCTTCATTTTTTCTAGAAATTTGAACACTTGTAGCTATCCTAGATTACAACTATCTTTTTGCTTGCATGTGCAACTATGTGTTTACTGGCTCATTGCTTCTTGTTTCTCCTCTATCTTTTCACTATTGCTAGTGTAGTGTAGTTCTTTTTTTAAAAATAGTAATGAGTAGATATTTATATTAAATTTATGCCCCGTCAACACAAAATGCTCAGGAAGTCATCACATTTCATCTTTTTCAAAGAGCCCTTCAAGGAGGAATTGTCCATCAGGATTAGATAAATACTAACCAAAAAAACTAAAATATCAGTATAGAATACATAGATTTTGAAAAATTGAGATAAAAAAAATAAAATTTACAATAAGCTCCCCTTATAAAGGGAAAAGGGTGTCTACATCAGTTGTTCTTTTCAAGTTGAAATTCAGATTACCATGAGCTGGGCCTCGAGCAATGCCGGTAGGCTCTCATTCTCTGCAGTGTTACCATTTTTTAGAGATCCTCATGATGTATTTTGATAACATCAACCTTGTCATCTTAATGAGAATATATGAGTTTGAGTGGTTGAATCTCCTTAGTGACAAGAATTAGGAGATTATCTCGCTGGAGAATTCATCATTTTAAGTCCATAATTTCCTCTTGGATAGTCTCCAAGGGATTGTTGCTTGCATTGTTAGGGGAATTACTAGAGGAGCCCGAGGAATTAAGACTGGAGGAAATGGCTATCTGGTTAGAGGGTAAGTTGAGAGGAGTCTAAGTGAGAGCAAATATATTGTTGTGATAAATGCAAGTAGAAGAAATGAGGGGTCAAAGAGTTTTGATGAAGATACAAGAAACAAGGGGAGAAAATAATATCAAAGAATTCCCAAAATGAGAGCTTGAGAGAGAGCATGGGGAACCTAGAGTGATAGGGAAGGGAAGATAGAGGGGCGAATTGATGGTTAACCATAACAAAGCAAGGGTGTGTAAATGAAACTAATGTGAACCAAATAGGTGCAAGAAATACATGACTAAACAATTCACCACGTGATGATATTCAGACAATAATAACACATAAATCATGCAGCAAAGATAAACCTCGAGATGCTTAATTATGTCGAGCGCTAGAAGTTGAATTTGAATCATGCACAATATTCATTGTTGATCATTGTAGAAGAGGTCACTGCAGGAAAATTTTGCCAGATTGAATTGCAAGAATGGGGGAACTAGAGTTTCATGCCACCTATGAAAACGACTCTATCAATCTCAAGGGGTTCATTATAGAACCTCTTGTTATGAAATCACGAAAAATCCATGACTCCTGAAAAGAGTAGGAGCCTAGGTGAACTGTGAAGGTAGGGAGAGGAGGACTGTAATGAAGGATAAGGTGAGACAGAGAAATGGGAGGGGTCAGACTGAGCCATAATTTTAATTATGGGGAGATAACTTTCTCATGTGAGACCCATCTCATCATAATTAAAAATCCAGATATTTAGTCACTTTAGAGCCATCGATACAAAAGGTGGAGTAGTGGGGCTCAATGCCTTGTATAGTGCTTTGCAGGGGTGAACTTGGAGGATTATAATGGCCTCCCATGCATGGGAGCCAAGTTTTTTTATTTCCACGTCATCGACCTTCAAGGCCCTTGAAGTTTTGTTTTTATGATTTCTAATGCTCCAAAATTTATTCATACATGGGAAAATCCACAACGGATGTATAAGGCAAGGACGATGGTGTGGGGTATGACTCATTTCCATTGATTTATTTCTAACCTTCAACGAATAGGCAGGGTATGTTTGGTTGGTAGTTAGCCTCAAAGTTTTGATTCTAAAGGATGTGAAAGAGAGAGAATGAGGGAAAGAGCCTAAGAACATGATTAATTCTTTTAAAGAGGAGATTAAGGACATTCTCTCAAGGATATGTGCCATTGATTAAATGTTGGATAGTGATAATAAAGTCTCCTAGGATGAGAAGGTCCAAGATTCCCCTGTCACAAGATAAAGTTAATATAAAAAGAAGACCATAAATCTCAGCTTGATTGTTGGTTTTCTTACTTAAACTTAATGAATATTTGATTTCAATTTTTCCATTGGGATTAGTGAGAATCCCTCCACCTCCTGCCAACCCTTAGGGTAGACCATTTTCATCTTAGTGCATTAGAAAATTTATCTTAGAACCAACATCGCACTTACTATGAGAATGATGATCCCTCATACCTCGTAACATTCCCTAACACCAAGAATGGTTCCTAGGTCAAAATTTGTATGGATCTCTTATCCCAAACAATGTGAGGTGTAGCTGGGATCTCATAGCAAAGATGACCCCTTGACTGTTGCTGGGACATTTCCTCTTATTAACAAGTCAATTTTTTTAGGGCCATTGCAAGCACAAAGAGGGATCAAATCTCTTGAGGTGCAAAATTCTTTTTGAATGGAAAACTTGAGTAGATGTTTTCACGAGATTTTATCCCTCTCAAGGCTTGATAGATCTAGAATTAAGATGGATTTGTGTTGGTTTTTTATAATACTATTTATATTTAAATGTAATTTTCACATCTCTCTCTATATAGAAAAATATTATTTATAATTCTATTTATATTTGATATTATGTAATGTCCCCTATTGAAATGTTCTAACCACACTCACAATTTATTGAATTTTAGCTTTTAGACATTTCGTCAAATAATTTACATACAAGCAAATATGAAGCCTTTACAACAAATTTACCACAAACAATATTACTACAGTAACAAAAATAACACAACTAATGAATACAATTTTCACAGGAAAAACTCAGCCAGTTAAATATGATTTATTAATATGCAAAGTAACCCCTTTTAGATACGAAAAAAATGTTTCTAGGAACCTGTGAATAACCCTTGCAAGTGGCACAATTTTTGATAGGTAATAAGAAGAAGATGGTAGCTTTGAAATGCTCCTGACAAACTATTGTAAATCACTTTGCTGGGACAATTTGTTGAGCTTATTCGACTTCCCTTCTTGATGCCATAGAATGCTAATGGCTAAATCAACCGACACAACCTTTTGAATCTTGATATATTGATAAATCTAGCCTCCCTTGGCTTCTATGAACCGTTGATAGCTAAATTTATCCACACAAAATCCACATGGATTCTAGTTGAACCCTCATTTTTTCCAAAAAGATTAATCTCCTTCTTCGATAATGAATTCTTGTGACGAATATGAGTGATCCTTCCTTATGATCAGTTAGGGTGGACTTGTTTCAGTACTGAAACTGATGATGTTAAGGTTTTACCCCCTTACACACACAAGCTACTAGATCTCATCAATTCTCTTAAGGGTTTTACTCCCCTAAAGAGTGAGCTCAAATCTCTCTTTTATCATTAGAATACCATGGGTTTCTCTTTTATAACCTTTTTTCCATTGTCCCTGTCTTTTACCTTTTAACTTTTTCCCGCTCAATTAAATAATATAAAGTGACTTTATAAAGTTTTCCTTGCTTTTTCTCCCATAGTCACTTAATAACACCTTTTTCATTTAATTAATCAATGTCACTTTTACATGTTGCTTTTTCACCCAAATGACAGTTAACAATTTAGATTAATTGATCCCCCTTTTTACGACTATAGCCTACATGGATCAAATAGGCTACCGAGTCATTCTTTATATGTGATCATTCAGAAAAGGACATTACAATCCTCGTTTCTCAAGATTTCTTTCCCTCAAGCAATCCAAAACCTACATATCAATACTAGGATCCCATGTATGTCTATGGAATGCTCCAACATATATCTATTGTACCATCCTAACACAATTTAACCCAACATCATTGTCACGCTCTCTCATATAACAAATAAATCCACTATAAAGTAAACCATCCCTCATAAAATTGCCTGGATCTCAAGGCCATACTGGGAAATTGAGATTCTCATTACCTAAAGACTTCAACCCAATATCTATTTCATTGTATCCATCCTATAGAAGTAAATTGGGAACTTTGTAAGTTATGAATTCACATTCTGAAGGAGAAAGCACTTGCTTCCAAAGTGATGTATGAAATCCCTTACGCCATCCATTCTTCCAATTATTATATATAATTGAAGATGAAATTAGGTCATCTATTTGTGGGCTGAAAGAAAAATGATATGTATACCTTGCATTGTAGTCAATGTGAAAGGCAATGATGGAATTTATTAGAATTCCTGAACAATAATAAGGTATCCATAACTCTGGATTATTATCGCATGAGTCCATAGAAATGTCACAAATCAAATCATGAGAAGTTAGTTTTGCATCAAACATGGGAGATGTGTCATCATGCAAATACTGATAATCAAGCCCAAAGGAATTGTATTCATCATGGTTTCACTAAGAACTAAAACCAGGATAAATCCTTGGGCTTGTAGAGCCCCTGTAATCATGGAGTAATTCTTCTTCCTGCCTCATACTCCCAGTATGTTTCCGCTGCACCACTATGATCTAATTACATATTGAAAATTTTCTATCACGTGGAAACCTATCATGCATGTGATTTTTATAGTGCCTTAAATTAAAATCATCAAGCACACTCAACATTTTTAGTGTGCAATGGATTTTTGTCCTATGTAGAATGATTTGGCAATTAGGACAATATCAAAACTATTGTTGATTCTTGGAGTAAATTTCTCGTTTGGAAATGTTGATCACCTCCAAGATAATTAATCCATTATGGGTGTCCAAATTTATTTACCATAATATTTTGATATCCCTCGCCACCTAATCCAGTTCTGACAAGTTGGATCATCTTGTGAAGAGTTATTCCATGGTATATGGTTAGAGTTGAAGGATGATCAAGTGCGATAAAATCAAGCATATGCTTGTCTATGAGCCAAAATTCTATTGCCTTATCACCAACAAGAGCTTGATCATGACTATCTGCATATGCTACACATTTCTCAGACCACTTTCTATTTGATAGTGTACATACAATATCGCTCATTTTCCAATCCTCATCCTACTTCTTTGAAAGCAATTCAATCCATGTGTCAGCCACTACCATATGGAGTTGATAATAAAATCCCACTTTGCCATCTTGTATGAGAAGATAAAAGGTTGGCATACAACTCACATCTTCTCCAATTGTTATGGCCAAGGTAGAGAGACCATCAATCATTTCATTATCCAACATCAAATAAACCACATCATCTACATCAATAGAAAATCCAAAGTACTTAGCATAATTCCCAATGAATGCTACCGATAATCCATGACGGGTGTACACCATGGATTCTAGACCATCAAACTGAAACCCATCAAATTTGTACTCACTTGTACCCATTGCAGCTACTAACATGACATCAAATCCACTCTTGAAACAACCATCAATCCATAGAACAAATAATTTATGTAACCCATTCCCAATAGTGTCTAACGTGTCTATGAAAGACAAAGGTCCCAAGGACCACCTTCATGTTTGATAGAACTTATCGGACTTGCTCCAGTGCCCCCATCATGTCCTAATATCTGTATTAATCTATGTAAACTTTGAAACGAGAACTATAAACTCAAAACGGGAACTCTGGCCAAAAAACCCTGAAAAAACATCAAAAACAGTGCTAAAAATGAAAAGTGTGTATACTGGAACGATGATTTTATTTTTTAGGGGTCAATTTTGAACATGTTTTAAAAATGGTAGTGACTACGAAATTTTCATGCAAAATATAGCTTCAAAACGAAAGTGATGATACTAGAACAATGATTTTTTTTTTAGGGTTAATTTCCAAACTTTTTAAAAAATGTTAGTAAAACCAAATTTTTATGTGCCAAACAAAGTTGTTTATGAGGAAAAAAACACATTAATGTTTCTGGTAGAATATCATTTTTCTTTCCCAAGTATAAATTCAACATGTTTTCAACCATAACATGTTAGATACAAAAGAAATTGAATTTTATTCAACTAAAAAATTAAAAACCCATGACATTATGAACGAATTACATCACTAAATGAATTCAGAATTCATTATTTGTATATTGAATAAAACATGCATTATATCTCTAATTTAATATTGCATTGTAGATATTTTAAACAATAAAAATTATCATAACTAAGACATATAATCCAATAATATAAAAATGCCTCATAACTTCTCATTTAACACCATATGGAAATCATTAATTTTATTTCAAGATACGATGCATACATCAGTTATATAAACTTTCTTAAATAATTATTCAAAATCACTCATATTTTCTTGCACACCATCAGAATTCACATCTTCAGATGAGTGACTGGATGCTGACGAAGATGTTCCATATTCTTCTCTTTCATCAACTAGTGCCCCATCTGAGTCCACATGCATGCCCAACACTTCAAGTTTCAAAATTCTTCTAGATATACAACTGGTATCAGTAGAATCCCATCTCAACACTGTTCCTTCTGGTAACAACCTTTTCAGAATCTCTATCGTCTTGAAGCGAAGAGTTCCTCTCTTTGTTAAATTGAAGTCATAAACAAGTATGTCAACATCCTCCAATTTTAATATTTCTGTGTGGCGGCGATTTATATTTGTACCCTTTCTTTTTCTCTTTCTGCCTTTTTTTTGTCAACTACCATCTCTGGCTTATACACACCATTGAATGGGTGTGTATTTGTGGCATACCAATGTACTTCAACACTTGTAACATCCCCATTTTCTGTAAACATCTTTATAACTTTAGCAACCCAGAATGGATAGCCATTGGGATCTCCATCTGCTAGCACTCCAATCATGCAACCCTCCTTAATATCATGTACTGAACCACTGTAAAGGTCTTCCATGGCTTCACGTTGTGCACGAGATCTTCTGGAACCAATATACATCTCTCTTTCCTCTGCCTGTGAAGAATTAATAATACCTTGAGATTGTTGCTGTTCAACAATGTTTATTTCCTCATGTTCATTTGACACATTTTGTGGCCAAATAAATGGATTTTTCAAAGGTATATCTTCATTTTTTGTTGTTGAAATGATATCACTTTGATTATTGAAAAATGACTCCCACCAAACTGAATCAGCAATGTCAAAGTACTCATATGTATATCTAATACATTTTTTAATTTCTTCCAGGCAATCAAAATAATTTATATCTCTATTTTGTCTGTGTGCATTCTGAACTTCACCAACTGATTGTAATAACAATATTTTTTATGCAAATATTGGATGATCTGGAATGAACTTCAAAAATTGCAAACCTGATGATGGTGCCCATTCTGTAGTAGTTGAATACTTCTTGCCCCATATTAGTGTTTTCCCATCAATTTTTTTGATACGAAATTGATGTTGGAAGCTAATGTCATTAAGTTGTTCAATGCATTTCCCCTCACCATATGATCCCATAATAAACCTTCGCATGTCAACAGTTTCTTCCAACACATCAAAAGTAGGCTCTGGCGTGTATGATTTCTTAAGAGATTCAATTAGTGATGGCAAGCTCCCAACTTGATTCCTCCTCAATATGACTGAAAAACAACTGAACATCTGATCAATATGGTCATGAGTGTGCCCAACAAGAAGGAAACCAACCTTTACCTTTTGAAAAATCCTCAATTCAACAAGCATGTTTAGATATCCAAAAACAACTTGATTTTTGTTTTCACGGCAAGTGTTGTCCAATTGTAGATACAAAACTTCAGGAAGAGTACCAGACCAATGAGAAATCACATCGTGAATTATGGTTATGGTCAGATTTGCATCATTATGAATATTTGGAGCTGTGAAGTACACCCTTGGCAACATTTTCCCATTGAAGACCATACAACCGACCAAGTGAAACTGAATAAAATTTTCCTCCCGTAAATTTTTGGGTGTGTGAACAAAATGTGGTAAAAGTGTTTTCTTCTGGTCCATACCATCAATTATCAAACCCAAATATTTATTTGGATTATCATAACACTTCTTTCGATGCTCGTACAACTTCTTCCTTTCGTTTGTTTGTTGTTCACGATGATCATGAAGTTCTTTGACAATTAAATCTACACAACATAAAAGAAGTTCATTAAGAAATATGTTTTCATAGTTGATGACTATACAATTTTAAAAGTTAAAGGTATGAATGCTTACATCTTTCTGACCCTTCACATTTGTCCCTTTTTTATTTTAGAGAAGCACATGTACTGCAAATCCCCATCCTTGTCTTCTTAGGAATACGGACATTGTTGAATTCTTTCTTCCATACTTTCACAAAATATTGATATGTAATAAACTAGTCATGTCCCTCAGCACCTTCTGCATATTATTTGTATAAGTTGTAGATTTCTCATCTTGAAAAATTATCTGGAATATGTATTGTCTCTTTATTTGGCATACACTCTCCATGCTTTGAAAAGAAATCTTTCAGCCATGACATTGCAGTATTTGATAATGGCCCAAACTGTCTTTTATGACGTACTTCTGAATAAAATGTGGGATCCTTTTCCAAATTTTCTTGAATTCTCGAGAGACGAAAATTCCCAATCGAATGAAACATTTTGAAAGCTTTTCCACAGATAAATAAAGTCCCAATATGATAATCATAACCTAACAATGTAGATTGCATGCACTCAACTAAATATGAATTTTGCATGTTTTTATTCATTGACAAATATCTCTTCCTGCTTTCTAATGCAAATTTGAAATCCATATGTTTCAAGAAATCTTCTTGGCAACATTCACTTGAAATGAGAGAACTGATAGAACTTCTTCTCGTCAGATATTCTGCTCTACCCTTGTATAATTAGAACAACTTGCACTGATACGAAAAGGTCTACTCCTACTCCTCAATACAATATTTCTTGGCAACATCTCCATCATTGGATCATCATTTATATAAGGCTTTTCATCATCATTAAGAGGAATGTTATCCACACTATGATCGGTTCTGCTTTTCAAATATTGACTTGGAGGATATTCTTCATCTTCCACTTCTTCAGTGCTACTGTCATAGTCCTTAGAATTCAGACTAAATAGAAAATCTAACTCGATGTTTAATGGATATTCTTCCTCATGTGCATTGTCAGTGCTACTCTCATAGTCCATAGAATTAGGACTACGTCGAAAATGTGACTGTTTACTCATTGAAGATGTTATATCCTGTCCTTTGTCACTGCTACCTTTATACTCATTAGAATTAGGACTAAGTGCATCATCCTGTCCTTCATCACTGTTGCTCTCATAGTCCTTAGAATTAGGACTAAGAGGACACAGTGACACTCCATTCTTTTGAAATTCATCATCACGCTCTTCATAACTATTGCTCTCATAGTCTGCAGAATTAGGACTAAGTGGACACCGTGACACTCCAATCTTTTGAAATTCATCATCCCACTCTTCATCACTACTGCTCTCATAGTCCTTAGAATTAGGACTAACTGGACACCGTGACACTCCATACTTTTGAAATTCAACATCACGCTCTTCATCACTGCTGCTCTCATAGTCCTTAGAATTAGGACTAAGTGGACACTGTGACACTCCATTCTTTTGAAATTTTCCATCATGCTCTTCAAAACTGCTGCTCTCATAGTCCTCAGAATTAGGACTAAGTGGACACCGTGACACTCCATTCTTTTGAACTTCACCATCATGCTCTTCAAAACTGCTGCTCTCATACTGTGACACTCCATTCTTTTGAAATTTTCCATCATGCTCTTCAAAACTGCTACTCTCATAGTCCTCAGAATTAGGACTAAGTGGACACTGTGACACTCCATTCTTTTGAACTTCACCATCATGCTCTTCAAAACTGCTGCTCTCATACTGTGACACTCCATTCTTTTGAAATTTTCCATCATGCTCTTCAAAACTGCTGCTCTCATAGTCCTCAGAATTAGGACTAAGTGGACACCGTGACACTCCATTCTTTTGAACTTCACCATCATGCTCTTCAAAACCGCTACTCTCATAGTCCTCAGAATTAGGACTAAGTGGACATCGTGACACTCCGTTCTTTTGAACTTCACCATCATGCTCTTCATCACTGCGGCTTTCATAGTCCTTAGAAGTAGGACTAAGTGGAATCTGTGACTCTTTATTTATTTGAAATTCTCCATCCCCTCTTTCATCAGTGCTGCTCTCATAGTCCTTAGAATCAGGACTAAGTGGAAGAATTGACTTTCTATCCATAGTGGAAGAATTCCCGCTATATTCATCAATATGAATAGAGTTGTTATGCGATGAAGACGTTGATGGTGTATAAATCGAAACTTCACTATCAGAACAATCCATCCCTTTCAAATAGAAGATGTTGAATGATACAAATGGAGAGTCTCCTAAAGATATTATATAGCTTAAAGAATGAAATTTTCCCTCCAAAAAGTTTCGCGAAAATATTTCCCTCCAAAAATTTTCGCGAAAATATTTCCATCCAAAAAATTTCGCGAAAATATTTCCCTCCAAAAAGTCTGTTAAATTTATTTACCTTCATTATTTTGTTCTACAATTTATTGAAAAATGTAAAGTAAATTTTTTTTTGAAATAAATCATTAAAATTAAAATTGTAAACTACAACTTCTACATTAATTGTTTTAATAATTAAAGTATATAATATTTACTAAACAATTGAATTTTTATTTTTATTTTTATTTTTAATTTTTATAATACATTCTAAAACAAATTATCCCACATTTAACCCATTGTAAAACAATTCTACAATATTCACTTTATAATATTTTAAAACAAATTATTCCACATTAACCGTACAGTAAAACATCTCTGTAATTTCACTTATACATTAAAATTTCATTATCACTATTAATCACATCACATTCAAGCTTTCTGAAAATCGTTGAAAGACTTGTGAATTTGTGGAGCAGCTACATCGCTATCAACAACATATTCAACGAAGAATTCTCACAATTGAAAGGTAAGTTAAATTTTTTTTCCTTGAAATTTTTTATATTAAATTAGTTTAATGAAAAAGAATTCCATTTTTTAAATTAATAATTTTTCTGAGCCAAAATAACAATTACATCCGTCGTGAGCATGGTGGGCCCGATCAAACTCAATCGCCCAAAACCCGTGGGTGGAACTTCGTGGTGTCGTGGGGTGAGCAGGGAGGTCGGGCGAGCAGGCGGGGTGTTAGGGCATGGGGGGGTAGTAGGGGGTGTGGGGGGGCCCAGTGGCTCGCCCGCCTATCGTGGGGTTGGGCGATTCTCAGAATCTCCCAATCCCCGTGGTGGGCGAGTGAGCTACCAGGGTGGGCGCGCCTCGCCCCACCCTCCCCTCCCCTCCCCTCCCCAGGCGCCGCCCCGCCCTACCCTCCCCTCCCCTCACGCCCTCCCTCGCCCCCCTTCCTCCCCCCGGCGCCCCGCCCCACCTCCCCCCGCCCGGGCACATCCTACCCCACCCTTCCCCCCGCCGTTTGCCGCCCCCAGCCCTTATCCCCCTCCCCCGGGCACGCCCCACCTCACCCGCCGCACCTCCCCCCACCCAGGCGGCCCGCGGCCTCGCCCCACCCTACCCCACCTTCCCCTCCCCGGGCACGCCCCAACCCACCCTTCCGCTCCCTAGGCGCCGCCCCACCATCCCCCCCACTTCCCCGCCCTCCCACCCCCGAGCCCGGCCCGGCCCACCCTCCCACCCCGGGTGCGGCCCTACCCTCCCCCCTTCCTCCCCCCAACGCCGCCCCCTGCCCAACCTCCCACCGCCCGGCGTCGCCCCCCACCCAACCTCCCACCGCCCAGGCATGCTTCGCCCCACCCTCCCCCACCTTCCCCCGGGAGCCGCCCCACCCTCCCTCCCCCAGGCGCCCCCCACCCCACCTCCCCCCACCCGGGTGCATCTTGCCCCACCCTCCCCCCCCTGTCGTTCGCCACCCCCAGCCCCTCTCCCCCTCCCCCGAGCGCGCCCCGCCCCACCCTCCCTTGGCCCCGCCACCCGGGCTGCCCTCGCCCCCGCCCGGCAGGCGGCAGGGCGATTCCCGAAATTGCCTTGTTGCCTGCCGAGCGGGGGCGCGGGCGGCCCGGGTGGCACCTGCCTCGGTTCCGCCACCCGGGCTGCCTACGCCCCCGCCCGATAGGCGGCAAGGCGATTCCCTCAGCTGCGCCACCCGGGCCGCCTCTGCACCCACCCAGCAGGCGGCAGGGCAATTCCCTCGGCCGCGCCACCCGGGCCGCTCACGCCCCCCCTAGCAAGCGACAGGGAGATTCCTGGAATCACCCTGCCGCCTGTTGGGCGGGGGCACGGGCGACCCGAGTGGTGCCTGCCTCGGCCACGCCACCCGGGCCGCCCGCGCCCCCGCCCGGTAGGCGGCAGGGCGATTCCCGAAATCGCCCTGTCGCCTGCCGGGCAGGGGTGTGGGCAGCCCAAGTGGTAGGGCCGAGGGAGGGTGGAGCGGGGCACACCCGGGGGAGGGGGAGAGGGGCTGGGGACGGTGAACGGCGGGGGGTAGGGTGGGGTAAGATGCGCCCGGGCGGGGGGCGCCCTGGGGAGGGAGGGTGGGGCGGCGCCCGGGCAGTGGGAGGTTGGGCGGAGGGCGGCGTCGGGGGGAGGAAGGGGGGAGGGTGGGGCTGCGCCTGTGGGTGGGAGGGTGGGGCAATCCGCGCCTGTGGGTGGGAGGCGGGGAAGGGAGGGGGATGGTGGCGTGGCGCCCGGGGAGGGGAAGGGTGGGGCTGGGCGGGGCGAGGCCGCGGGCCGCCCGGGTAGGGCGGGTGGGGTGGGGCGCGCCCGGGGGAGGGGGAGAGGGGCTGGGGGCGGTGAACGATGGGGGAAGGGGGGAAGGGTGGGGTAGGATGCGCCCGGGGGGGAGTTGGGGCAGGGTGCGCTTGGGGAGGGGAGGGGAGGGTCGGGCGGGGCGCACCTGGGAGGGGGGGCAGAGTGGTGTGGGTGGTGCCTGGGGGGCGGGGGGAAGGGTGGAGCGGGACGCACCCAGGCGAGGGAGGGAGGGTGGCCCGGGGCGCCCGAGGGAGGGTTAGGGCGAGGGCGGTGAGAGGGTTAGGGTGTCGGGGTGGGTTGGGATGGGCCGCCCGTGCCGGGGGTTGGGAGGGCGTGTCTGGGGTGTTTGTGGGGATTGGGGCACGAGCTGTGGTGGGACCCCCGGGCGAGGGGTTGGGAGGGCGCACCCGGGGGGGGCGGAGGGTTGGGGCGCGAAGTAGGTGGCTAAGGCGGCCGCTGGTGAGGGGATTAGGTGCCCGGGGGAGGGCGCCCTGGAGGGGAGCGCCGGTGGGTGAGTGGAGTGTGGCAAGCGCCCAGGGGGGTTGGGCGGAGAGGGGGGCAGCGCTAGGTGGCTGGGTGGGTAGCTGGGTGGGGAATGCGCCCGGGGCGAGCGGATGGGGTAGGGCGCTGGTGGGCGCGGTGGAGCGCCATTACATATATTTTTTTTGTACTTATTAAAAAAAATAGACATTTCATATAATATATATATATATATATATATATATATATATATATATATATATATATATATATATATATATATAGTTAATTTTAGAATGTTTTATTCGTGATTTACTTTTTTTACACTAGAATGTTAATGCATGGCTTTTTAGAATGTGAGGGGCGGTGGGTGAGGTGATTGTTCTCATACAAATAAAAAAATTATTATATATTTTCGTTGTTAATTTAAGTTAATATGTTTTTATTGTTTACTGATTTATGTGTTTCTATTTTTCAGGAAAATGGCATCAAAGAAAATTTCAGTGAATCTTTCTGGACCAAAGACTCTTAAAGGTGCATCTTCAAGAAACATTGGTGAATGAACTCCACCTGAGCTCATGACTACAAATCTTTCAAGTGCCTCAAGTGATAAGAAGATGATTTCAGACTGGAAGAATTCGCAAGAGGTGAAATTTCCATCAAGAATCTGGTATGTGAAAGAAAGAGAAAGCACAAATGTGAATATATATCTATATATTGATATATCGAATGATAATGAAAATTTGGAGGTGATGGGAAGAGTCATAGATATGTGTTCGGTACCAGACACTGAAGTTGTTTACGAACTTACAAAAGCTCCCAAGCCACATGAAAGGATTAAATACCAACTATCATATTCATTGTATGACACGAGAGAGGTATCTACAAAGTTATGTAAACAAATCGTAAATGAGATGACACAAAACATCGTAAGTATTGTTATTTATATTTTTATTTTGCGTTCTTGAAAGTGTCTCGCTATTTTTTTTAACTTTGTTTTTTATTGACATGATATTTTGTTTGGCAGAATTTTGTTGAAAGTTGTTCAATTACGTTGGGAGGCATTCATTTCATAGAGCATGATATCATGAAAGTTGTCAGCAGCTTTTACTCAGTGTCAGAAAAATATATGGAAAATAAGCAAAATGTAGTAATTGATGATGCTACAAAACTACATCCAAAGAATCAGAAAAAAAGGCCTTTGGTGGATAAATCTAGCAAGGGTAAACAAGTTATTTTTGAGAATGATGAAGTTGAAATTGACAGTGAAGCATATGTTGCCATTACTGAAGATGACATTGGAACTGAGAAGAGCCATAGAAAACCAAAAGTAACAATGCCCAAGAATAAATCTGTTGGGAATGTTATGACCAAGAAAAGTAAAGTTGAAGATTTTGAAGCAGTCATTACCAACAGTCAAGAACCTAGTGAAACTTCAAAGAAAGTAGAGAAATCATTCCACCAGGAGCTGATTTAGAGGATGGCATTATCAAAACAAAAAAAAATGCTATTCAAGAGAATTTGACAAAGAGAAACTTAATTAATGGTGGTCGCACATTTCAGCTTAATGTCAGGCAAACCTATAAAGCAAGTGAAGGACAATGTCAATATCAAGTTAGAAAGCCACATCATCTGCATGTTCACAACTTGAAGACATTGATGAGGTAGTAATCCATATGCTTATGTGGTTAGTTGTGTGCTTCTTGTTGATCCACTTCAAGTTCCCAACAAAGAAGCATTTGATAAGTCAAAATGTTTTGAATACAATTATTATGTGCTTGGGGGGGACCATTCTGTAGAAGCTCAAAGACAATTGATGGAGGAATATCCTAATAACCCATGTTTTGAAACAATGAAATGTATCATTTACGTTGGTTTATCAGATACAGAAGCAAAGTTAGTGGCATGGGATCATAATTCAGATAATGAATATAGGATGTCTATGACTTTCATCCAAAGGGTTAGATTTATTCATAGTGAGTTTGAAGAAAAATGTGGTAGGGATAAGATAAATGTTACTGCAGATTTCCAAAAGGAATGTTATATGGAAATAGGATATCAAATTGAAGAGAAAACCAATTCAAAAGGTGGAAAAGGCAACAAAAATAGTGATTTATTCAAAGGTGTTGATAACATTTTCCAATTGGCATTTAGAACTGGAGATGTTTGGAAGTTGATTGATGAGATTTTTAGCATGTGGGAAGACATTGCCATTAAAAACCAGAAGGTCAAAAAGTCTAAGCCATTGATATGTGGCAACAGTAAATTAGCTCCTGAAATGAAGCAGCTTCCAGACGATATGACTATCACACCTTGGAGGGCGATGCAAGGAGTGAAAGATGAAAAAATTGTCAAAGCAATATTATCTCGTGTAAGGTCAGGGGAATTATCATTGGAGGAAATGTCTAAAGAATTTCAAAAGTAATTTTGTTGAATTATTTTTATTTATTTCTAGATTATAATTATATTCTAAATAAAACATGTTGTTCTTGGTAGTATTTGTTATACATATCATTATATTAACTTTTTGTTACTTTATCTATGCAGTCACAAAGTTTATATGAAAATTCAAGAACAAATGGTTAGATTGTTGAATGAATATAGTTGGGATGGTGTTGTACGCAACTATCGAGATTCAAGTTCTACATCAACATTAGAAGCTTTTTATCTTGCATTTAAAAAGGTATCTTGATTTATACATTCATTTTTATTCACCTATGTACTCTTTTTAATTTATAACTTACACATATATTTGTTTATTTTATAAAAGATGAGGAAGGATGATAATGGAGCGCCAGATAGTTTCAAAACCTTTATTGAAAAAATAAAGACCGAAAGACTGAGGAAGCATCGTAGTAAGAATGTTCAACTTGATCCAACTCTTAATCATTTCATTTGGAATGGGCTACACACTATTCAATATCAAGTAATACAAGGTGACTGTGAAGACATTGCTAAACTCATACCTAAAAGGGATTATGCCCTAGTCATTGCAAATATTCCCCATGGTTCAATATTCCAAACATTGACTATGATAGTGACCCTTATACTTATCAAGCTCTTAGTAAAGTGGCTGCGAGATTTGTAGAAGTCACATAATCACCATTATGGAGATTTGTGACATTTCATTCAGACACACAATTGGCAATGATATTGTCAAGCTTCAAGGGGAAAACAAATTCAAGGATGCAGTTTACATGGTAAGACATTTAAAATGTATATTTGATTAATGTTGAAAAATTTATTTATGTACAAGTTAATTGAACTTTTACTATTTCATGTTACAGGAAAAAGTCAAATCTTCTTAACAATGAAGATCAACAATTTATAAATGATTGTGAGTTCATTCATATTGATAGTTGGGCAAAAGATGATAGCCATATGTCTATGATTTTTAATCGGGTAGACGGAAAGAGTCATAGCCAAACACTGACTTATGATGCTGTTGTGAGAAAACTAACATATGAAGAGAAAGAAGCAAAAGGAGAGATAGTTAACATTTATCAAAAACCACAATTATTGATTAACTATCTTATAGACATTTGTTCAAATGAAGGAGATTGGGTTCTGGATTTATTTTCTGGCTCAGGTAAGTTTTATTATATGGAATTGAATTTCAATATGTTATTTTTTAATTAATATGTCATTGTACTAATTTAGTTCATTATTTCTTTTGTGCTTGATAATTAGGTACAACACTAGCATGTTGCCTTCAAAAATGAAGAAATTGCATTGCAATTGAAAAAGATCCAGTACAGTGCAATTTCATTCAGCAAAGAATTAATGCTCTTCAATTTCTTCCAGATGCAATGCAAGAAATTGGGTTGAAGAAAGGGGACTTTAGTGAATCATGTGTGGCAAAAAAGGCAAAGGAACCCCAACCACCATTACATGGAATGTTTGGAAAAACATACATTGGGAGATTCGCAGACATCAAAGATCCATTGGAAGAGGAAAATGAGCAAAAGGAAACAGAAAATATTGTGGAAGAAGACAATGATGAAACTCTAGAGGACGAAGAGTTTGGATTACGTGACATTGTTGATTAAATTTAAGTTATGCTTGTAAATAAAGCTTTGCAATGTTTTGACTTTGACATTTTATGAGAAGAATAAACACTCAATTAGGGTTTTTATACGTTCAATATTTGTAATATGTGATTTTCACATTGATTTTTAAGTTAATCATTATTTTTTGAAAAAAAGTGATTATTATTATTATTTTGACATGAAATTCATAAAAAAAACTGTTATTTAACCATTTTTAGTTAAAATTATCGTATAAAAATTATGATTTTGACATGTCAATTCTAGCAAAAAATTATCAAAACGTGTAGTTTTTTAGTTATATTTATGTTTAAAATGGTTATTTTTATGTCCATTGTTAAAAAATATTGTTTTTAGAAACAATTATTTCATGTGAATTGAAAAATTAATAAAGGATGTATAAATATGTAGAATATCGAAAATTCTAAATATCGACCTTCTAATTTAAAAATGCAAAACAATAAAAACCTCGCTAAAAAAAATAAAATTAAAATAAAAAACAAGAAAATGTGAAGAAAACGACCACTTCAAAAATTATCAAATTTACAAAATAATTATTTACATTTTATGCATTAGAAAATTTAAAGGAAAAAAACAGGTCTTTTAAAAAAAGGGTGTGATGCAGAATACTCACTTTTTTAAATCAGCATGAAAATAACTACCGTTCTAAAACGTAATGTACATAAAAAAAATTAAAGTGACAAAAACTATGCTCTAAAAAAAACATGTGCGTTCTGCATCACCCCTTTTCAAAATCAGGTCACTTTTTTGCTATCTCTACAAAACAGGTAACAGTATCAGTTCCCGTTTCAAAGTTTACATAGATATTATATCAAAATTTCCTTTTGCAACTCCAAAGGCAACAATTCTAATTCCAACTTATGCTACAAGCTTGACAAAAAAAATTTCCTTTGGAATGACCTGGTGAAGGTCAAAAAAAATTGTGCAAGGTCCTCATTAGAGTAGATATCATTATGTGGAGGAAGTGATATCAGAGGTACACCAAGTTTAGAGTTACGTAATTCTGCTATGTAAGTGCTAACTTTCTCTCTAAGCAGTTTTCGCCCTTTTTCCTGGCTTTTCCCCTTGCAAAATTTTGATATATAATTGTCTGCATTAACTAAAAATGTTGGGGTAACACCAAAGTGACCTAAATAAACTAGTTTAATTGCAATAGTAGAAGTTTCGCATTTTCAAATACCTTTAAGGTGTGAAAATGTTGGTGAATATCCATCAGCTATATCTAGTAGAGGTCTACAATGCACAAGATTCTCACCACCTTGGTCCCTAAATTTGATGTTACTCCTATTCTATTCATTACTATGGAAATTGATTCATGTGTTTCCCTTCAAATAACACCAAGTGACATACCATTAGTGCCAAAGCCTTGCACAAATTCTAAAGTTGGATCGACCTTTATGACATGAATAGAAGGTCAGTCACTTGCAAATTCTAGGAGGTATCAAAGGACATTTGCTGGCTAGTTATCTAGGGGTTGTTGGTAGACTAAAAATGAATTTTCATTTTTCTCACAAACAAATTTATGTAACAATTTTGACATCTCTCGATCATTGTTGTGATATTCACCTCCAAGTCTAATCTATATAAAGCCAAAGTTTTCAAGCCTCCTAATAGTATCCTCAAAGAAGGATTTCACCCAAAATGACAATGGTTCACATGCCAACTCATCCAAATTCACACCATCAACTCAGAGGACACCCTGACAAAATGTTATGTCAATTAGTTCTTTACCTAACCCATATATCTAAAAACAATTCCCTCCATAATGACTAGAAAGCAATGAGGTATCCATCTTTCAAAGTATATTCAAAAGGATATCCTTAATTGCCTTTCCAAAATTCTTTTGAGCTTGCTCAATTGTAATTGTTGGCATTTTCCCATTCCTCATCATATTTTAAGATTTGGCACTTAGATTCCATTGACAACATGTTTCTAGTGCTAGATATGGACAAGCAACACTCACACCATAACCAATTAGGAAAACAAAATGATGTGTACTAAACCATTGATTTGTATCAACAATGATTGACATTGACATACAAAATCCATTTTGAATAAAGTGTTGATGAGTCGCTCAAGCTGTCAAAAGAACAATAATTGATGGCCTACTTGGTTCATGTCGTTCTTTAGTGTATAACTCATCATCAATCAAATCAGTTATAGTACTTAGAAATTGTTCATATGTTTGTTGAATTTCAATTAGCACCGGAGCTTCACTTCTGCAAAAAAAAATTACATTAGGCTTCTCTTTTACCTCAGATTTGGTGTCGAAATTGATGTTGTTATTGGCGTTGAAATAACTTGTCTTCAAGGTTTCTAAAAGAATAATTTATTTGATGGATTTTTCCTTTCGAGGAGGAGGATTTTTGCTTATATCAACTGATAATTGAGATTCAAAACCCCATAATTCTCTAGCAATTTTGTATTCTTGTCACAGTTTCCAAATATTTGCAACAATTGTGGCATGTGATCTTGTTCCTTAAAGGTTTTCATCTTTTTCATTGGAATAACTAATTTCTAGTTGTAATTGACTAGAAGCACTTCCAAGAATGAATCTTAAAATGAAAACCCCTAAGGATGGCAGGATGCATAACTTTAATACCATTGTAATATCCCTTACTAAAATATACTGAACCAAACTTGCAATTCCTTGATTTTTATCTTATGTACATTTCGTCAAACACTTTTCATGTAATCAAATATCAAGCATTACTAAGACAACAAATGTTCTGCAAGAAAAAAGCCACAGTAACTGTAAAAAGCATTCTAGCACAATAAAACACAACAAATATTCCCTAATAAAATTTTACAGCAACAAATTCAACCATATAAAATTAGATTTGCTTATTAATTGATCCATGAAAGTACATTCTATGTATCCCTATCAATTTTTGGTAACCTGACATGATTTTATTTGTAACAAAAGATGAAGATTACACACTGAAACATCCCTTACAAATGGTTGAAGATGACTTTTCCGAAACAAAATTATTGAGTTGATTCAATCTCCCTTATTAATGCCATGGCCCAACAATTATTAGCTCAACTGACTGGGAGAAATAGCCCTCAGCTTGAGCAATAAAATTACAAAACAACCTTCATTCCAATCTTTGTGAGAAATAAGCTAAAATAGTTGGTTGACATAGACAATATCATGAAAAGGGTTCCAAACCAACATAGGAGGCCCGAAGGCATATATATATGATAGAGATAACCATATCCTCTTATTTGGAATTCATACCCCCACTATTGCTTGCTCTTACTCCTTTCTGATTAATTTACAAAGATCACTAGTCTTTAGAAGCTGGTGTTTTCTCTTTAGATAAGGCTAGTATGACCTACCAAACCCCCTAAATTTTTGTTAATAATTTGATAGATTTAACTTCCCTTGATTTCCATGAAATGCTAATGGCTAAATCGATCCACACAAAATCCGCACGAATTCTGATTGAACCCTCGTTTTGGCCCAAAAGATGAATCTCCCTCTTCGGAAATTAACTTCTGTGAAAAATCTAAGTGATTCTTCGTTATGATCAAATAGGGTGGATTTTTTTCACCATCAAAACCAATTCCCTTAAGGGTTTTACCCGCTACACACAAGCTACAAGAGCTCTCCACACTGAGTTGAGAAAATAATCAGACATACCCAAAGAGTGAGCTCCGACCTCTCTTTTTTATCATCAGAATACCATGGGTCTCTCTTTTGTAAATTTTCCCCCTTTCACCCTTTATTTAACCTTTCTATCTTTTCTCACTCAATTAAACAATATAAAATGGATTTATAAAGTTTTCCTTGTTTTTTCTCCCATAGTCACTTAATAACACCTTTTTAATTTAATTACTCAAAATAACTTTTACATGTTACTTTTTCACCCAAATGACATTTAAACAATTAAATTAATTGATCCCCCTTTCTATCAACTATATCCTACAAGAATCAAATAGGCTACTAAGTCATCTCTAGGCGTGATCATTCAGAAAGAGACATTACATTTATATTATTTTATCTAAATTGTTGTATAATGAAGCTAGCTATATTCACTTTTTCTATTTGATGTTCCTTCATAAATGTGTTAAAGAATATTGTTGAGGTCTTGAATTGTCCTATTTTTGACACTACCTTTCCTTCATCTCCATCTTTTCTATCATAATTTTGTTACATTTTCAAGCTATAAGGTCACTCCAGATATGCTCAAATACAATAAAAATGTATCAATCATTTGAAGTTTATAGTCTTTAGTTTCTTTATGAAATTTAATCCAAAACATTTCTATAGCTACTGAAGTGGACTAATTTTACAGCTACATCCATGGTTAGACAGATTCCAACGCGTTTGAAGGAGAACAAAGCACATAGGTAGATGAAAAATAATGAACATATTGACATCCACCTATTACATCGATTTGGCAACTCACATGGTTCGAGAAATCTACTGGTCAAACCAGAAGTCAACTTTGGTTATAATCCTCGAGCTTTGTGTAGAATTTGAAGGCAGGTCGTGGCATCATCAAGAAAGTGTGGGATCAAATGAGAAAGGTCTGGAATTAAAGATATGATATGACAAATCAAAATCTTCCCATGATTTGCTCTTCTCGTAGCAAATCATAAGAAGCATGATTCTTATTTTAATTTAGTTAGTTGTCAAAAATAAACTAGCTTCTCGACTTATTTCTCTTTGAACTGTTATTCAAATGGGATTATAAATAGCCTTGGAGCAAGACAATGAACAACCCTTAAGTTTTGCAATCATTTTCTATTGGAAGACTTATGTTTTTAATACAAATACTTTGTTCCTATTTTTGATTAAATGCGTGGGTAAATAGTGTGTGGCTGAAGTTCTTTAATTCTTGCACTCGACAGGAGGCCCCCCTAAAGAGTTGTAAGTCAATTTAATTGTTGATTCAATCTTTTCTATCAGTAGGTTTTTCTGATTTGTATATCATTCAATGCTCTCTGTTAATGTTTTATTTCACGATGTAGTTTATTTGACATTTCTTTGTTTCCACAGGTTAAGCGCTCAGTCATAAATCAAAAATATAAAAAAACATTTATTTCTTTAGTTCATTTATCTTAGTTAATTCGCTTAGTTCTAGATTTGCACAGGTTTAATTATCACAATTGATCTCTCACACACACACACACACACCAGTAATCTATCAAGGATTGTATTAAATTTATCTCTTTTTATTGTTTTTGGTTTGAAGCAGTTTTTTATTCAGTACAATAGAATTGAATAAGTTTTTAGAAGTAGATTTTAATTTCATTCATAGATTAGTTTTTATTTCGATATAATAGATTAAATTTCAATTCTCTTCTCTTAGAATAGTTTGTAGCTTAATTTTCAATTCTTCTTGTAAACTAGTTTTCATTTTCAAATCTATAGATTAGATTTCAATTATGTCAATAGAATAATTTTTATTTCAAGTCAATAGAATATCTTTCATTATATCGACACAGACAAAACTTATTTACACACTCATGATTGGAGCGTTGCTCGCCTTCTGGTAAGTTTAAATCCCAGAGAAGGTTTGGCGGATGCTATGCTCCTGAAGTATCGTGGTCTAGAGTTTATCCAGACCCTGGACTATGAAAACCTCCCTTTTAGATGTCATCGCTGTCATTTTTATGGACATCTGGCCCGGGAGTGCCCTCTTGGACATCGTCGTCGTCGAAGGCAGAGGAAAAATGGGAATAATCTGGAGGAAAAGAAAAATAAGAAGGTAATCACTCAGAAGGAAGAGGCTCAGATCAAGGAGTTCGAAGTTCTGGCAAGCGTTCAGGAGTTGGGTCCGGAGCATGTGGGGGAAATTGGAAATGAACAGCCTGGGGTGGCAGCTAGTGAATCTATATCATTTCCGCCTTCTTCCTTTGGTATCTCAGCAGTCCCTGTAATCGATGGATCGATCCAGGCTTGTTCACTTCTTCCCCAATCCTCTTCCTTTCGCTCTTCTAATGCTCTTCCTAGTTCTTGCTGTGATGAGGTGGGTCCTGTCAGACAACTCTCAAATGATATGCCAGATCTGAAGATGGGACTAGCCCCATTAGACAGTGTTATAATGACCATCCCATCTTCTCCTATTCAGTCCTCTGTCCCCATGGTTCACGCCTCTTCTCTTCCTCCTGGAGTTGGAGGCCATGAACCCCACTACAACCTTAGACCTTTAGCCATCAGGAAAGGGAAAGGCCCGGTTGTAGGAGGTCTGGAGTTGGATGAGGGGTCAATAGGTCCGAGAAAGCTAAGAGGAAGGAAATCAAATCTGTCGAAGGCACAGTTGAAGGCTGTCATTGATATTGCTGGAGGGAAACAGATGTCTCTACCAGGGGTGCTTAGAGCAAAGCAGTCACCCCCTGAGAGTTCTAGATGATCATTTTATCCTACAACTGCAGGGGTCTAGCTAGTCTACCCAAAAAACTAGCTCTGAAGGAATTGGTCAGGTCCAACAAACCTGATATTATTCTTCTCCAAGAAACTCTTGGGAAGGGGGAAGAAATTTCAGGTTGTCTTTATAAGCTTCTACCAAGTTGGATTTTTCATGCAATAGATGCAAATGGACACTCGGGAGGGGTGGTTCTGGGTTTTAACGTGAAGGTGTTGCGTGAGATCTCCTCCTGGGGATCAGAAAACGTTTTGGCTGTGGAACTTTTTTCCAACGAACTATGCATTCCCTTACTTTTCCTCAATGTCTATGGTCCTATCTTGGAGCGGGAGAGGTTCTGGAACTCCTTCTTCGCAAAGTCTTTCCTGGCGCACCCAAATCTTATTATTGGCGGAGACCTTAATTTTTCTTTGGGGTTGACTGAATCTTGGGGGGTCAATGCCAGAGCAGATCCCCTTTCTGAGTTCTTTCAATAGAAACTGGCCTCTTCTCCCCTAGTGGATGTTGCCCCTTTAAAGCTGCAGCCCACATGGAGGAATCGAAGAATAGGAGATGATTGGATCGGGAAGAAACTAGATCGATTCCTGATAAGTGATTCGCTGGCAGAAAATTTACAGGCGTTCAGACATTGGGTTGGGGATGGTGGTCTCTCGGATCATTTACCTGTCTTCCTGGAAGTGAAGGGAGATCTCACTAAACCGGGTACTCCCTTTAAATTTAATTCTTCTTGGCTTTTGGATGCCTCCTATACTAGTCTCTTCCATAACACTTGGAAGAAAGATGTTTCCAATGAAGGTGAGAATCGAAGTCAGGTTTTTATGGACAATTTAGTAAGGATGAAGGCCACCTCAAAACATTGGGCTCTCCAAAAGAAGCTGAAGGAAGAAGAAACCATGAATCTTGTTAACTCTGAACTTGCCCTCCTTGAAGATCTAGATGGAAATGGCTATGGTACAGTAGAGTCTCAGACTAGAATTCAAGAGTTGGAGATGGAAAGAAGGAGAATTCTTCAGCTCAGGGAGCAAAGCTGGCGTTTAAAAAGCAGAGCGATCTGGCTGCAGGCAGGGGACGAAAATTCCAAGTTTTTTCAGAATTATGCCAAAGGGAGAAAAAACTCCAATACAATCTGGGAAATGAAGAAAGACAACGGTGAAATGGCACGTTCTTTCGAAGATTTGGCCTCAGTGGGGGTCAATTATTTCAAGAATATTTTTAAAGCTCCAGATGAAGTTTCTATTGCAGAAGTTATTAGGGTTGCCCAGATTTTTCCAAGATTCATAGAGGAGGAAGATAATGATTCCCTCATGGCACCTATTTCCAAAGAGGAGGTTGAAAGCGTCCTTAAATCGATGCAAAGGGACAAAAGCCCCGGCCCGGATGGCTGGACTGCCGAATTCTTCCAGCATTTCTTTGAATTCATTGGAGATGAGTTAGTGGCTGTCGTGGAAGATTCCAGGCGTTCAGGTTCTATCTATCAACCTTTCAATGCCACTTTTCTAGCACTCATACCCAAATCAGATCTTCTAGTTTCTTTCGGCGATTTCAGGCCTATTTCTTTGTGTACTTGTGTTTACAAAATTATCGCTAAAATTATTGTTGTCAGGCTAAAACCCTTCCTTTCTAGAAACATTTCCCCTGAGCAATTTGGCTTTCTAGATGGCAGACAAATTCATGAAGTTGTTGGAGTAGCTCAAGAAACACTTCACAGTCTTAAAGTTGGGAAAAAAAAAGGAGTCGTTGTGAAAATCGATTTATCTAAGGCTTATGACAGAATCAGCTGGCTGTACCTTAGACTTTTGTTAACTCATCTGGGGTTCAGATATGAATTTGTAAGATGGATTATGAGTTGTGTTTCGTCTTCATCCATAGCTGTCCTGATTAACGGTGCAGCCTCCAGTTTTTTTAGCCCTGAACGTGGCCTGCGCCAAGGCTGCCCGCTCTCTCCCCTTTTGTTTTTGCTGGCAACAGATGGTATCAGTCTCTTGATCCATGAAGCAAAAAGACAGGGGACTCTCAAAGGAATCGAAGTTGCTCAAAATTTCTGGGTCACTCACCTCCTCTTCGTGGATGACATAATCCTCTTCAGCAATGGTAGCCTCGAGGACTGTAGGACGCTCAAGAGGATCTTGGACCTCTTTCTGAAGTCTACTGGTCTTTGCATAAATGAGAGAAAATCTACACTTACTTGCTCAGGTCTGTCTAGAGAGCTGGTGCGCAGAGTGGAATCGGTCCTGAACTTTGAAGTCAAATCGCTGGAGGATTCCTTTAAATATCTGGGGTTCTTTCTGAAGCCCGACAATTACAGGATAAAAGATTGGCATTGGATCCTTGCAAAACTGGAATCCAAACTGAAACATTGGAGTTACAAGTGGCTTTCCAGGGCTGGCTGGCTCGTTTTAATTAAATCTGTTTTGATGGCAATCCCAGTCTACTGGGCTAGTCTGACATGGGTTCCCAAAGGAATTTTAAACTCAATTGAGAAATTATGCAACAGATTTCTGTGGGCGGGGTCCAAGTCTGAGAGAGTTATCCCGTGGATTGCGTGGGACAAAATAGCTCGTCCTAAAGAGTGGGGAGGCTGGGGTATAAAAAACCTCGCTTGTTTCTCCCAATCTCTTGCAGCAAAGTTAGCTTGGAGGCTCATTTCCACTGAGAATCTGTGGACCTCTATGTCTAAAAGGAAATATATTGACCCTCTATCAACGCTAGATTGGATCAGATTGCCGCAAAAGTCCTCCAAAAATTCCTCGGTGGTCTGGAAAGCAGTGGTTGCATCTGTTAATATCATAGAGAAGGGATTGGCCTGGAGTGTGGGAGACGGAACTCAGATCAGGTTGGGTAGAGATCCCTGGATAGGCTGTTCAGAGAGATTTTCTCTATCTCAGGGGTTGGTTTCGACTTTAAAAGATAGGGGTCTATACACTTTAAATCAGGTGGCTGATCCTCGGGCTTCCACCATCTGGAGTCAAGGGTGGTTTCAGGGAAGAGATTTAAATTTGAACGATGAATGGTTGGAGGAATGGGACTGGTATACAAGGGACCTCCTCAATTCCTCAGTCAGGCTTTCTGATTCACCGAATGAGCTTAAATGGGTCTTTGCTCAGAATGGTTTTTATTCTCCAAAGTCGGGATACAAATGGATGATGTCTCAAAATGGATGGGAGAATCCGGATTGGTGGGCTAAATCGCTATGGAAGTTAAAAGGGCCAGCTAAATCAAAATTGTTCTTTTGGTGTGTCCTGCTCCAGAAAGTTCCTACCTGGGATTTTCTTCAAAGAAGAGGAAGGATTGGTCCTGGCAGGTGCCCCCTGTGTAAAGACAACATCGAATCAGTTCAGCATCTGTTCCTCTTTTGCCCATTTAATTCCAGCCTATGGGCCGAAATGTTAAGATTGATAAATGTTCCTTTTAGGTGGGAAGGGCAGGGGCTCTTAGATGCTTGGCAGAGGTGGTGGAATGAATCTTCAAATGACAGAGAAAGAACCATTCCGTTACTCATCACCTGGGGGACATGGCTTGCTAGGAATCAAGTTATCTTTAAGGATTCTGTCTTCCCTATTGGAAGACTCGCCGCAGAAGGAGCTGCCATTTATGAAAGTATTCCTGTTCCTCAAGCTCTATCTACTTCCAGAGCTGTTTGTCAAGAATCCATCAGATATTCTATGCCGTGGGCTTACTTTGACGGGGCCTCGGATATCAATGGCCATTGTGGGGCAGGCTTGATCATCCACTTTTCAAAGGAGAAGGTTGTTAAAGCTTCAATTGGTCTGGGACAGGGCTCCAATAATTTTGCAGAATTGAAAGCCTTACATCTCCTTCTTTGTTGGCTTATTCTTAGAAATGTGAGAGAAGCTCAGATTTTCGGGGACTCAATGAATGTTGTGAAGTGGTTTAATGGGGCTCAGCGCTGCAGCAATCTTACTCTGATTCCCCTGTTTAAAGAAGTTTCTCGCCTCAGGAGTCGTTTCATGGAGATCTCCCTCAGTCATATCTTTCGGGAAAGGAATTTCGACGCGGACCGCCTTTCCAAAGCAGGTGTTGAGCTTGATATGGGGTCGTGGTCTGTCTCGGAGGATGAAAATGGGGTGGTTCGATCTGTCGAACAACCCATCTTCGTTTAATAT